>PVHT020004020.1:21287015-21326830 GCA_004024745.2 Catagonus wagneri
GCACCCCTATAATACGGATGTTGGTGCGTTTAACATTATCCCAGAGTTCTCTGAGACTCTGCTCATTTCCTTTCAATCTTTTATCTCTTTTCTCGTCTGCATTAGTGATTTCCACTAATCTGTCCTCCACCTCACTGATTCGTTCTTCTGCCTCCTGTATTCTATTGTTGGCTGCTTCTAAGGAATTTTTTATTTCAGTTATTGTATTTTGCATCTCTTCTTGTTTAATTTTTATAGCTTATATTACTTTGCTCAGTGTTTCCTGTAAATTATCAGTCTTTGCCTCCAGTCTATTTCCAATGCCTTGCATCATCTTCAGCATCAACAGTCTAAAGCTCTTTCTGGGAGGCTGATAATCTCCTCATCACTGAGCTGTTTTTCTGGGCTTTTCTCTTTCTCCCTTATCTGAGTTAGAGTTTTCTGTCTTTTCATTTTTATAGGTTTTTGGTATGATGACCTTTTTGCTAACAACAGGGTTGTAGCCTCTCTTACTTCTGGCATTTGCCTCCCCTGTGGCTAAAGTTGGTATGGAGGGGGTTGCTGTAGGCTTCCTGATGGGAGGGACTGATGCCTGTCCACTGGTAGGTGGGGTTGATTCTTATCCCCCTGATGGGTGGGGCTTTGTCTCTGGATGAGATTAGAGGCTGGCTGTGTGCCTGAGGGGACTTTAGGCAGCCTGTTTCCTGATGGGTGGGGCTGAGATCCCACCTGGCTTATTGTTTGGCCTGGGGCTTCTCAGCCATTATGGGAGGGACCAGGTTTTCCCAGAAATGGCCACCTCCAAAGAAATGCAGGCTGATGAATATTCCCAAGAGCTTCACCTCCAATGCCCTTCCCCCACAACAAGACATAGTCACCCCTGATTTCCCAGGAGATCCTCCAAGAATTGTAGTCAGGTTCCAACTGGTTTCCTATGGAGACTGCTTTGCCCTGGGACCCAGTGCATGTGAAAGTCTTGTGTGCCTTTCAAGAATGGGGTCTCTGTTTCCCCCAGTCCCATGGAGTTCCTGCACACAAGCCCCACTGGCCTTCAATGCCAGATACTCCAGGGGCTCTTTCTCCCTGTGCCCGATTCCCAGGCATGGGGGTTTGACGTGGGGCTCAGAACTCTCAGTCCTGTAACTGAGTCTCTGTGATGCAGTTACTTTCCAGTCTGTGGGGCTTCCCACCCATGAGGTATGGGGTTGCTTCTATCGCGTAATCGCCCCTCCTACGTCTTGATGTGGTCTTCTCTTTGTCTTCTGGAGTAGAATATCTTTTTTGGAAGTTTACAGTCCATTTGGTTGAAGGCTGCTCGGCATTTGGTTGTGGTGTTTTTGTTTTTTGGGAGAGAAGTTGAGCTCCAGTCCTTCTATTCTGCCATCTTAATCCAATCTCCCCCGAGAGTTAAGTTTTATTTGGGTGAAATTAGGATTTATACTTGGGAGACAGCATCTCAGGTAGCCCCAAGAAACTGTTTAGAGGAGGTGAGGAGGAGAAACTAGAAAGGGGAGATAGTATTAACAAAAGACTTACAGATAACAAGGTTTATAGAAGAAGAGTTACAGAAAACCAGTTTCCATGGGAAGATGTAAAGGTCTCGGCTTATTGGAATCGCTTCTTTAATATTCACCTAGCTGTGGGCCAGTCTTTGTTTCTTTCCTGAGTTCCCTCAGGACTCATGGGCCCCACTTTGGGAATGGCTGCATTGACTGATGACCTTGACATCTTTTGTTTTGTCCACAAACTGCAGCCCAAGAATACTTGAAATACTGGGCCAAAGCAAAAACTGGAAATATCAAGACATAAGTCACTGGAGTTCCTGTGGTGGCGCAGTGGTTAACGAATCCAACTAGGAACCATGTGTTGCGGGTTCGATCCCTGGCCTTGTTCAGTGGGTTAACGATCTGGCATTGCTGTGAGCTGTGGTGTATGTCACATATGTGGCTCGGATCTGGTGCTGCTGTGGCTGTGGCCGGTGGCTACAGCTCCGATTCATCCCCTAGCCAGAGAACCTCCATATGCCACTGGTGTGGCCCTAAAATGACAAAAAGACAAACAAAAAAGATATAAGTCATAAACATGAAGGGTGCATGCAGATGATGCCGGAAAGATGTTACCAGAATCTGGGTTCTTGTTCATGCATTCAAAGAATGAACTCTGGGAACACAAAGGCAGCAAGCAAGCAAAGTCTTTATTACAGAAAAGCAAATAGCTAGCTCCCAGGGCTGCCAGGAGTGGGGAGAAGAGCCCCCTGCCCATTGTCCTATAGGGGTTTTTATCCCTTAAAGAGGGGGTGGGGTCCAGAAATATGTGGTTTTCTCCTATTGGTCTTGCTCAATTACCTATATCAGTCCTTATCCAATTAGCGTTTTAGGGGTAGAAATGTCCTATAGGTCTCATGGTTTCTTTGCCCCTTTCTGCCCATAAACTGAGTCACAGGGGATTAGGGATTAATATCCATCTAGGAGTATGTACACTCTCTATAGTAAACAAGACCTGTGGGGCCCCTGGAGCTCTTAAGCCACAAATGTTAATCAACAGCCATATCAAAGAATGCGCAGAAGCCCATGCTCCTACACTGACTACCTGAGTTATTATTATGCCTGACAGCCATGCACACACTTTACAGAAGTTTGCTACTGGTCTTGTGAATGTTACTATTGGTCACATGCAACAGTTATCTTTGAAGGATTTTAGTGTTTTCCTAGATATGAGGTGATGCAAGATTTGAGCTCATAAAATCTACTCCTAAAGATATTGAACTATCTGGGAGTTCCCATCATGGCACAGGGGAAACGAATGCTGACTAGGAACCATGAGGTTGTCGGTTTGACCCCTGGCCTCACTCAGTGAGTTAAGTATCTGGCATTGCCATGAGCTTGTGGTGTAGGTTGCAGACGTAGCTCGGATATCTCATTGCTGTGACTATGGTATAGGTCACCAGCTGTAGCTCCGATTAGGCCCCTAGCCCGGGAATCTCCATATGCGGTGAGTAAGATCTTTAAAAAGCAAAAAAAAAAAAAAAAAAGATATCTATCTGAAAACCTGTCCTTCCAGTTTTCCAGAGTACAGAGTCCCTCCTGGTCTCCACCTTGAGCTCTGCTCAGGGGGTGGCACAGTTCAGCAGCTGCAGTGGCTTCATGTAGAACCACTTCAAACTGCCACACTTGAGTTCACGCCAGTATGTAATTTCCATTTTTCAGCTATCTTTCTAATAAATTATATTTTATGAGTGATGCAAATAAATTCTATAATGTAACACTTTAACAAAATCATAGTATAAGTATACAAACACAACAAGTAATACAAACAGCTAAAGTGCAGAAAATACAAAACATAAAGAAATGTTCAGAGTTCTTGTTGTGACTCAGTGATAATGAACCTGAGTAGTATCCGTGTGACACAGGTTCAACCCCTGGCTTTGCTCAGTGGGTTAAAGGATCCAACATTACCGTGACCTACGGTGTAGGCTAAGACACAGCTTGGATCCTGCGTTGCTGTGGCTTTTGGGTAGGCTAGCAGCTACAGCTCCAATTGGACCCCTAGCCTGCTATCTTCCATATGCCGTGGGTATGGCCCTAAAAAAGAAGACAGAAAAAAAAAAGTTCATTATAGATATCAACTTGAAGTTTATATGACTGACTTGTTTCTGGATTGGATTTATGGATGAAAAATATCTCCTTTCCTTAGAAATTTAAAACTACTGTTGACCTATTGACCACTGGAACACATAAGCATCAACTTGGAACTCTAGGCACCAATATCTTTATGAAACAGGTAGTTCTTAAATTTCCTGTGCGTAAAACCATATGTGATGTTTTACTTTCCAGAACCCATCTGATTTTTAGCCTACAATCTCAGTTTTAAACAACTAAAAATATTGACTTACAGAGTAAGTACTCCAGTTGTAGACATTCTAATTTGTAAAGTTTTGCCCTATTTTTGAGTCTTCCAGATGTTGTCTCCTTTTGAAAATTCAAATATATCCTCAAATTGGACTACTGTTAAATTGCTACAATTATTCTATATATGCTGAAATAAAAAGCAGCATGTGGAGGTAATTCGAGTTAGATTTACTCTTGGGGTTAGAATAAATGTGGTAGTGAAATGGAGTAGAACCCTGTGGCCTCCTGGGCACTGCAGCATTTTTGTGTCCCCTGTTTCCTATCTGTAGGAAATAGGCTTCAGCCCCCATTACCTTTCCTGAGTTCCAAAGAACAGGTTCAAACAGTTGCTAATAGGGGAAGGGAGGAGACTCACAGGTAAGGAAGGAGCAGTCAAGCAACAACAGTGCAGAGCAGGGTCCTGGTTCTGACTGGAGAGATATACATAACAATATCTTTAAGCTTTTCTGCAAAACTAAACCCCCCACCAAATGGAAGATGTTAAGTCCTTGATGAAGTGTTCTTCATTGCAGAGAAATGGTTTGAGAACCACAGAAGCTCATTAGGAGACCCCCTGAGGCCAGATTAGAGGAATATAGGTCCTGCACACACCCTGATCCTTATCAGCAATCCAGCCTTTAAACCACTGCTATAAAGCTGATTCATCAGTCTTCTCTGGTGGATCCACACAGTTTCTGAAGGCATGAGGCCACTCTCTCCCTCTTTGCCTGGTGAAGAAATAAAGTTGTTCTTTCTCCTGCACCCAAAACTATGTCTGAGATTTAATTCAGTGTCAACACACAGTGGCTGGCTTTTGGCAATAGTATCTCAATGGTTATTACAGGTTTTTGTTATATGGAAACTATTTGTCCCTTGGCATTATAGCGTTTAGGGGAGATTTACTAAACATACTTGAATTTGTTGAATGTACTGTGAAGGAAATAAATTTTCCACTACCCCAAGTTCTTCCGACTGGTATAAGAATTCAACTGACATGATACAGGTTAACAAGAGAAAATCAAACAAAAGTTTAATAATGTACATATGTTGGAGAGACCCAGGACAACAAAGAAACTCACCAAAATGGAAAGCTTCACCTTGAATACTTTTTGTTTTCAGCTAAAGCCAGTAAGAGGATGTTGCTGGTAGTAGTTTGCAACTTCAAAGAGGAGGAAGGCATTTCACATGGAAATGACAAAGGAAAGGTGGGTCCCAGGTTGGGACGGTGGGACAGAGTGAACTCTGATCTCACCACACCTAACCCATACTCTTGACAGATATCTCTGGTGATATTCCTGTTCTGGAAACAGTCCCTTTATCTAAATTTTTTAGGCACTTAAGAGGGAGTTAAAAAGAAAAAACTTTCTGAGTCTTCAGTTTCTTAAAAATAATCAGCCTAAATTAATCCTCATAAAAAAGAGACATACTTTGGGGTGGCAAATTTTGGTCCCCTACAATTCTAATCAATCATAATTCTAACACATGCCAATTACTGTACAAAAGAAATTGAAAATGAGAGCACTAACATCATGAACCTAGCCAGAACCCAAATTAGTAGTTTAACCCACATGCCAGGACTTGAACCCACCCAAAACCCAGATTGGGACCCAAACCCAACCTAAACCCAGACTGGGACTTGAACCCAACTGCTGAGAGTCAAACCCAGCCTAAATTCAGATTGGGACTTGAACCCACAGTTTTATATTAGAATCATTCACCCAGTGACTGGACTTACTGAGGTTCAGGTTCTTAATTCTCCACACAGAAGGAGTTCAGCAAGAGACAAAGTAATAGGCAAGAAATAGATTTATTAAGATAGGACACTTAGAGATGCAAGCGGGCAGGCAAGGAGGCTCTGTCCCAATGATTAGGTGGGCTACAGCCCAAGGGGAGTGCGGGTCAGAAAAGACCACCTCCTCTTCTTTCTTCATAGTAGCTTCTATTTGGTATCTGGTCATGGTATTTATTCAAATCAGCAGAAGGGCAGTCCTCAAACTCGTGTCCTTCCTCTGAATCTGAATGCAGGCCTCACCCCACGCCCCAGTGCCCTGAGGCATACCTTGTACCTCCACTAGTCGAGCAAGCCTGCCCTGTTCTGATGGTTTTCTTGATCAATTAGTAACTTACAATGGTCTCTCAAAATTTCCTAGGTTTCCCTGTCTATCTATGGTCCTTTATTGGTACTTCTACAACTACCTGTGCCTTCTCCATCCCTATCAAAATGAAACGTCAAATTTAAAACTGCAGAGAACTTAAGCTCCCAGAACAACAGAGAACCCCTGAGATACTGAAACTTCTCTAGAGTGTAACAGCATTAAAGTGGTAATGCTGAAACAAGTCCTACGAGATTTATATTAAAATCTGAAGCTTCCTTTTATATGTACACATAGTAAAGAAATACAGAAATTTTATATCATCTAATCATTTACAGTCAGATTCAATGAACAGAAGTGGACTCTTAGTTTTCATTCCATATCCCTTTTTTTCCCCCTAGATAAAGGCAAGTTTTATAATTTCTATTTCCAAGATAACATTTTAGGTCTTCATCAATTCCAAGCCACATTTAATGTATTTAAATTTTGACTGTTAAGACTGGATGTCTGTTTCACTTTGCTTTTGCACTTGCCTTTCAGCAGATTTAACATTTGTTCCCACCTCCTAGTCAATACATTCCAGTGCTTTTTGAACTTGTCAATTTTCATGTCAATTCTGGATTTTTTTTTTTTTTTTTTGTGTTTTGCTTTTAGGGCTGTACCTGTGGCATGCAGAAGTTCCCAGGCTAGGGGTTGAATCAGAGTTGCAGTTGCCAGCCTACTCCAAAGCCACAGCAATGTGGGATTCGAGCTATATCTGCAACCTCCACCATGGCTGACACCAAAACCAGATCCTTAACCCACTAAGCGAGGCCAGGGATTGAACCCGTGTTCTCATGGGTTTGTTACTGCTGAGCCACAATAAGAACTATGAATCTGGTAATTCTTAACATGTTTTAGATCCAATTTTTATTATTAAACTTAGAGAGATGAATTCAATATATTAGTAAAGAAATTTTGTTTCCCACATTGCAATTTTAGTCACAACCATTTCAATGGGGATTTGAAAGATAGATTAGGGAATTGTAGCTGTTAATTGAACTGATTCTCTAATTAGAAGGATAGACATCTGTCCAACGACTTTTTTATTCCAAGAATTTTGGCAGTTGGGTAACAGATGGTACTTACTTGCTATAGGGATAGCTATTAAAATTTGAGAGCAACTACATTGTTAGGTAACTGTCTCAGTACTCTGCCCCTTCAGTCTATCTTTGTTGCTTTGTGGTTGCCTCTCAGGTTTGGCTTACTAACTAGAACATCCATATCAATGGGAGCTCTTGGGCAGCTAAAGGCAAGGGGGTCACTTGCATTGCTATTTTGTTTATAATATCATGATATATAGAAAACTTAAATGTTCTTAATCAGTCTCTACTGCTTGCTTCCCTACTTTCATGCTTAGAGATCATTTCCTTTTTAAAGGTAAGAGTCATTCAAAGGTATTCTAATTATTTTGCGATTCTTTTCTGTCAACATTAAATACATCTAAAACATATTTTGCATACATTGTGAATTTTATCATTTTAGAAAATAACTGCTACCCCATATATACATAGAATAATTGACCCTTTCCTCAGAGATAATTAATGTGAATCTGACTGAAATTTCTCTTGATAATATTAACATTATGGCTAAACTTATGTCAGTAATTCTAGATCATCTATTACTTTATTTACTAGTGGGACAAGGGAATCCTTTCTTATTGTGGAGTTTAATAGGGATGTCTTTTAGTATTCAAAATAGGTAATATGTTATTATTTATATGCCTATTACTTTTCATATAATGGCTATTTTAAAATTTCTAGTTTACTGTGAGCTTTTATTCCATTTTGATTGTTTTTTAAAATTTTGGAAATAGCTTTTGAAGCATCTATAAAGATGAGATTAAATTTAAACAGATTTCTTTACATTGGCCCATTCTTGCATTCTATTCCACCAAGTAGACTAGTCTTTCAAATTTCCTGTTGAAATGCATGATTATTTTTAAAGAATATGAAGGAATAAATAAGATAGATCAATATTTTTCTTTTGCACATTCTTTTTCAGATTTTGCAAGAGTTAGGCAAGTATCATGGAAAGAACTGACAGTATTCATACCTCTTCTGTGCTCTAACAGATAACTTGTAACAAGGAAATATAGTCCCTTGAAAGTTAGAAAATAAAAACTCACCTTTTATTTAGACTGTTGAGGCAAAGTCTTTGCTGGAGCTATAAAAAGTCAGTCATCGGAACTGTAAAGGGGATGCGGTAATGAAATGTATTTCTTTTCCTCAAATCACTCTCTTGAACCATGCTTTTACTCAGCCCAGATCTACACATCTCAGACCTCTGAAAGAAAGGAACTGCAGGACAGGGGAATGCTGAAGGAAAGTCTTGGGAACAACACACATTTAGGTTTGAATGCCAGCTTTGAACTTACAAATCTGATTTTACTTTTCTAAGCCCCAATACATTCTAATGTAAAAATGGAATAAAAATTATCTGCTATATAAATTTATACCCAATTTATATCCAAACAAGACCTTACATGTCAAGGATTAGTGAAAGATTTGGAAAGAAGGCTTTTAAATCTTTTGTTGTTTTTTTAAGAAATCCAAGAATACCATGTCTCTACTTATTCCTTGATATAAAAATGAGCTCTCCATCAGGTAATTCTTAAAAGAAATGAATTTTGTTGCCTTGTCAACAAGTATATTTTAAATGCTTTACCAATACTCTTGTAAAGGTCTTATATTTTTTGACCAAAGACTGTCAGTTCCAGACTAGTTGAAGTTCTCCATATTCATGTAAACTGCAGCAATTGCCAAAGAAAAATGGGTCATTAATCTAATTTTTTATTTCTATGGATATCATTCTTTGAAAGAAAAAGATAAAATCCGGGTTCAATATGGGATACTATAAGAAAGTTTCTACATTGAAAAATAGCAATATAAATCCCATGTAAAAGAACTTAAAAGAAACGTTAACTTATGTATTATGCTGAATGATGACTATCTGAAAATCTGAAAGGGGATACAATAAATAGATACTGCCTACCTTGCCTTTGTGGATGAAGAATACTGTCTATTATATCAGTAAACAATGGATGTTGCAGTCATCAAGCCATCAGTCACTGCAGCCACCCATGACAGTACACCCTGAGGGGATTCAGGATGGAGAAAAACAGTATGCTGGCCCTGAATGGCTAAGGTGCATACCAAAGGAATCATTTCAGTAAGCCCAGACTCTTGTATCTTCCCATACGTAGAAAAGCACACAATTCATTAAATTGAGATGTTTAGCTGTCTTCAATTAACAGTAATCTTCTGATGTTCTTACCACATCCTAGATCCTCCCTTACCTCTTCAGAACAGTCCCTCAGAGCTAGATGAGAGGCTGTCTGATGGGCTTAAGTCCCCAGTAAATCTGCCAAGTCAGAGTTCTGAAAATTCTAGAGAGGAATCCAACAATACAGTTGTAAAGGGAAGTTTCGAAGGTACTTTATAATTCTTTAGATTAGATTGAGAAAGTTAGTATTTTTCATCAAAGAATGGGTGGGAAAAGTGTAGACTGATGAAGACTGTAGACCTAAAGCAAAGAGACCTCCAGACAACTCTATAACAAAAATGGATTTTTTGAGATAAAGAACTCTTATTTTTTGAGATAAAGAACTCTTATTTTTTGAGATAAAGAACTCTTATGCAGGGTCTTCAACCATGTGCAGGTGAGCCATGTGTAGGTCAAGGTACAGCCAGGGAAGGAGAGCTCTTTTATAGAGGGAAAAAGGAAGTTAAGAGGGCTAGAGTAAACAAAGAGTCCATGGCTTGTCGTTGGCTGAGTTGTTGCCAGGAAAGAGTCTTCTTCCTAGTGGGCTCAGTTATCCTTCTCACAAGGCATGAGAGCACTCCCTTCTGGCCTCCCAACTTCATTTAATTGAGGTTTCTGCTTATTAACTGTTTTTCCTTTTTTTAAAAAAAATAGGCCACGCTTGCATCGTATAGAAATTCCTGGGCCAGGGGTCAAATCACAGCTGCAGGTGCAGGCCTACGCTATAGGCACAGCAGTGCCGATGTGAGCTGTATCTATGACCCACTCCACAGTTTGCAGCAACACTGGATACTTAACGTACTAAATGAGGCCAGGAATCGAACTCACATCCTCATGGATACTAGTCAGGTTCTTAACCCACTGAGCCACAAGAGGAAGTCCCTATTAATTTTTTATATGACTATGACCAAGAGATGAGACAATGTAGAAGAATAATTCATCACTGTCTAATGTTATGAGGTGTTGATTGTATAAATGCATATACATCTTTTGTTAAATAGGAAGATACTTTCCTTCAAATTTATTATTCACTTTTATATTGTAACACCCAATATTAATATAATTTAAGAGATATTCTTAGCTATTATGATTAGGAAAATATCCTGCATCATTCTAATCACTATCATGTTGAAAACAGCTAACATATCATAGGGGCATATATTGAACTTTCAGTAATTCTCAACAAGTATAGACTCTACAAAATACTTCTAATATTGGTATTTTAATTAATGGAAGCCAATCTACCTACAACTTTCAATAGCTTACTAGTTGATTTATTCTTTCAGTGCTGTTAATATTCTCTAGACCTAAGAGAAGAATTTGAGCATTATTAAGTCTAAGATGGGATTATGATTATAGATAAATTCAGTAACTAAAGACAGCTGTTCATGGAATAGACTCTGGATACTCTTAGATCAGACATATCTGACTGGAGTTGTCAGTGAGTTATCATTAATAAATTTACTTTAGAAAAACTATAAACCTCCAGTTGGAAAGAATGTTACAATTAGTTCAGGATTAAGAAAAAAATTGGTGTCCATGGTTCTGGGCATCCTCGAACTGATCATATTACAGTCCAAATGGTGTCTACATAGGTACATTTATCTAGGTATATGGCCTATTGATTTTTATCAGATTATTTAATAGGACCTTGATCCAAAAAGAGTAACACACTCATTAAATAACACACACACACACACACACACACACACACACACACACATCCTCTCTCCCTCTTTCCCTTTGTCTCTTTCTTTCTCTCTTGAGTGAACCAAAGTCCAGCAAGGTAAGTGAACTGGTCCTAAGCGCACTTGCCCTTGTCTTATAGTTAACAGAGCTGGAACCAGAACAAGTTTTCCTTTCCAACTCTTTTTCCATTATACTAATGGTCTGTTCTCTTTTAATATTTTGAAAGCATTAGTCTTCAATCACAGTATGTATTCTACTAGTGCATCACCAAATATGCCAAATAATGATAGAAAATATTTATACATGCACTGTATCATTTTGCTTACTTAGAGTCTGAACAAACTAAGATACTTCTTTTCAACTGTGACTCCTGGTAAAATTGTTAGGGATAAAATAAGATTGTCCTTCTGACATAATTTGGTTATCTGACAGGCTGTGGTAATTGAAACTAATTGAATCATTAACCTACATATACCAAAAAGTAAGTGTTTTAATGATAGTCACTGATAGTCACATTAGAACTTGATGAATGGTTATTAGATGACAACATTATGCTTCTTACTCTTAAAGAGCTGTCTTAAAGTAAATAGCAGGCCCTTATTCAGAATAATAGGCCAATATATTTTAAACATTCCTAATAAAACTTACATAAGCTTAAAGGTCAAACCTGGGGAAATCTTTTTATTTCTCTGTGACTTTTAAAATTCCCAATGTACTGTTATTCATCACTATATCATATTCTTTACTATTTTGTAATTATATAAGCTACATCGTATAAGAACTTTGACATTATTAACGCATTCAAATCATCAATCCATTTTATTTTTATTTATTTATTTATTTATTTTCTTTTTAGGACTGCACCTACTGCAATGTGGAAGTTCCCAGGCTACTGGTTAAACCGGAGCTGCAGCTGCCAGCCTACACCACAGCCACAGCAATGCCAGATCTGAGCTGAACTTGCAACATACACTGTACCTTGAGGGAATGCTGGATCCTTAACCCACTGAGTCATGTCAGGGATGGAACATGCATCCTCATGCAGGGTTCTTAATCTGCTGAGACATAATGGGAACTGCCATCATCCATTTTAAATAGTATTATTTTCTGAAATAATTATATCATTCCAATGCATTTTTCATTACTCTTGCCTCCTTAAAAGTGAGGTTCTTAAGCATAAAGCCAGGTGATATTTAGATCAGATGGCTCTCCTTTTAGATATATTATTCTTTCCAAAATTATGTTAATACTGACATAAGTCACATTAGGGTCAATATAAATGGAATATAGTGTTGGAATAGAAGGGTTGGCAGAGAAATATGTATTTGGCACTTTCTTATAAATTATAATTTTAATTTCAGATATCTTTTATAGATTCTTTTGCAGTTATTTTAAAATGTATAGTATTTTGACAAAATTATAATACAAAAACTACTTGCATATTATGCTGTGTACAAAATCTTTATGTCATAACATAGATGGTGAACAAAAAAGAGAGCTAAGGACTTAAAAAAACCTTAGAATTTTCAGATGATAAGTACTTCATATCATGGCACAGTATACTGGCATAATTTAAAAGTTACATTAGAGCAAACTCATAAAAGAGTTCCTGTTGTGGCTCAGTGGGTTAAGAACGTAACAACAGTGTCCATGAGGATGTGGATTTGACCCCTGGCATCATGTAGTGGGTTAAGGATCCAGCATTCCTGCAAGCTGCAGTATAGGTTGTAGATGTGGCTCAGATCCTGCACTGCTGTTTCTGTGTCTGTGGCATACGCTGTCAGCTGCAGTTTCAATTTCAACCCCTAGCCTGAGAAATTCATACTTTGCAGGTATGGCCATAAAAAGAAAGGAAAAAAAAGACAAACCATAAATAATTTTCTCAAGATCTACTCTTTAAGAAAATTTCAAGTTTATAATACATTTTTAATTAACTATGGTTTTCTCTACACACATCCAAAAAAAGTAAGCCTGTGTTACCAGAAAACTGTTAGAGCTCATCAATGAATTTGGAAAAGTTGCAGGACACAAAATTAATACACAGAAATTGAATGCATTTCCATATACTAATAACGAAAGATCAGAAAGAGAAATTAGGGAAGCAATCCCGTTTACCATCACATCAAAAAGAATAAAATACTTAGGAATAAACCTACCTAAGGAGAAAAAAGACCTGTACTCTGAAAACTATAAGACGCTGATGAAAGAAATCAAGGATGACACAAATAGATGGAAGGATATACCATGCTCTTGGATTGGAAGAGTCAATATTATCAAAATGACTATACTACCCAAGGCAGTCTACATTCAATGCAATCTCTATCATATTACCAAAGACATTCTTCACAGAACTAGAACAATATATTTTAAAGTTCGTTTGAAAGCACAGAACACCCAGAATAGCCAAAGATATCCAGAAAAAGAAAAATGGAGCTGGAGAAATCAGGCTCCCTGACTTCAAACTATACTACACAGCCACAGTCATCAAAACCATATGGTACTTGCACAAAGACAGAAATATAGATCAGTGGAACAGGATAAAAAGCCTAAAATTAAACCCACACACCTACGGTCAACTAATCTATGACAAAGGAGGCAAGAATACACAATGGAGAAAACACAGCCTCTTCAATAAGTGGCGCTGGAAAAACTGGACAGCCACATGTAAAAGAATGATTTTAGAACACTTCCTAACACCATGAATAAAAATAAACTCAAAATGGATTAAAGATCTAGATATAAGACCAGATACTGTAAAACTCTTAGAGGAAAACACAGGTCAAACACTCTTCAACATAAATGACAGCAACATCTTCTCAGATCCACCTCTTAGAGTAGTGAAATCAAAAGAAAAATAATTAAAATAGTTAAAAGTTTCTGCACAGCAAAGGAAACCCTAAACAAAAAGAAAAGACAACCCACAGAATGGGAGAAAATATTTGCAAATGAATCAAGGACAAGGGATTAATCTCCAAAATTTACAAACACCTCCTACAACTCAACACCAAAAAAAAATAAACAACCCCATCAAAAAATGGGCAGAAGATCTAGACAGACAATTCTTCAAAGAAGACATACAGATGGCCAAAAAACACATGCAAAGATGTTCAACATCAGTCATTACCAGAGAAATGCACATCAAAGCCACTGTGAGGTACCATCTTACACCAGCCAGAATGGCCATCATCAAAAAGTTTACAAATAAAAAGTGCTAGAGAGGGTGTGGAGAAAAAGGAACCCTATTACACTGTTGGTGGGAATGTAAATTGGTTCAACCACTGAGATTCCTCAGAAGACTAAAAATAGAATTACCAATTGATCCAGCAATCCTACTGCCGGGCATCTATCCAGAGAAAACCATGACTTGAAAAGACACATGTACTCCAGTTGCAGCACTCTATACAATAGCCAACACATGGAAACAACCTAAACGTCCATCGACAGAGGAGTGAATAAAGAAGTTGTGGTACATATACACAATGGAATATTACTCAGTCATTAAAAGGAATGAAATAACAGTATTTATAGCAACATGGATGGACCTAGAAATTATCAAACTAAGTGAAGTCAGTCAGACAAGGAGACACCAAGATCAAATGCTATCACTTACATGTGGAATCTAAAGAAAGGACACAATGAACGTACTTGCAGAACAGACACTGACTCACAGACTTTGAAAAACATATGGTTTCCAAATGAGACAGGTTGTGGAATGGGGGGGGTTCACTGAGGATTTGGGATGGAAATGCTATAAAAACTTGGTTCTGATGATTGTTGTACACCTATAAATGTAATAAAATTCATTAAGTAATTTAAAAAATACAGATGAATAAAAACTTAAAAAAAAAGTAAGCCTGTGTGGTGATAGGAAATCAGCTTGATTAGGGCATCATTTCACAATGTTTTTGTATTCAAAACATTACCTTGTACACCTTAAATATATTCAATGATTATCCATCAATCATACCTCAATAAAGCTGAAAAAAATACATGTAAATTAAGTGAATGTTGATTGACCTAAAAAAAAAAAAGGAATTTTCTCAACAGTCAGACATAGTCAAGTTTTCCCAGTCCATAAGTTATATTTATACTAGCCATATATATCCATCTTACAAAACCTTTTACTAAGGGTTCTCAAATTACGCAGGCTTGAAAAAAATTGATAGGCAAAGACAATGACATTGCTTTCTACTTATCAATTAACAAACAGAAAGTTACAGAACAGAAAAAAGAAGCTTAGATATATAGATCTTTAAAGGGAGAACCTGAAACTCTGCAAGATGATCTAGACTGAGTTGCCCAATAGTTGCCCAGATGCACTGGGTATCTGAAGAAAGGAAGGCTGCAATTAGGTGAATAATTGTGAATCTATGGTGATCTTCAATAACATTTCAAAGTATTTGCCACAGTCATATGATATGAAAGACCTAAGTATTGCTAACACCACCATAGTTGTTTATAATTAAATGGTACGCTAAATTTCACTTAGAGGTTAGGGAAAACACAGATGTAGTTTCCTCAACCAAGTTTAGTAATCCATTAATTCTATCTGTTAAAAATCAGGTTACAGTACTGGTTCCTAACAAATTATCTGAATTTTTTTTGTAATATGTATAATTTAAGAAAAAAGCACAATAAATATTATAATATTTTCCTTTTACTTATAAATTACTGACACAAAATGGGTTTAAAATAGATAAAGAAAATTTCTGCAAAGGAAAGTTGGAAAAATAATATTCCAAATTTATACACCATCAATAAATACTAGATAACAAAATGGTGATGTGCTGAAACTACAAGAATATAGATCTTAATTGTTTCTTCTAATAGCTAAGAATAGATTATTAAGAAGAGACTTTCTTAAGCAGGAATATTTTCATATGATTTGGCTAATATAAATTTTAAAAAAATCCTTAAAATTCAAGCCTTGTCAATATATTCTCAGTTTTGTCATATCTTATGAAAAAGAATGTCAAAATAAATTTGTGATATTGATCATCTTATATTGAAAATGAGAACGATTGGAAGTAATTTAAAATCAAAATAAGAATAACCAAATATACACAAACTATATGTCAAAACAAATTCAAAAGGAATACAAACATTTCAGAAAGTGTCTAGATAAAGCAAAGGGATACTTTTTATATAATAATTACTCTACTTAACTACAAAACTTCTTTCAATGCCATTATCTTAGCCTTGAGAAAAACCTAACTTACCTTTTTCCCTAACTTATTCTATTACATTTTAGAATTTTTTTTTTTTGGCCATGCTCCTGGCACGTGGATGTTCCTGGGCCAGAGATACTCACTGTTTTTACAGTTGAAATACACATGTGTGTAAATATATTTTTTATATATTATATATATATAACACATTATTTATTCATTCATATATTTTATAGACCCTTAGGTTGTTTTCATATCTTGGCAATTACAAATAACACTGCAATAAACATAGCAGTGCTTATATCTTTTCCAATTAGTGTGTGCATTTTATTTGGATAAATACCCAAGAAGAATTGTTGATTCAATTAGTAGCTCTACTTGTACTTTTTGAAGAACCTCCAAATTCCTTTTCATGGTGCTTGCATCAATTTACATTCTCACCAATAGTGCTCTAGAGTTTCCTTTTTTCTACAATCTTGCTAACACTTGTAATTTGTTGTTGTATTTTGGATACTAATAATTCATAAGATATATAATTTGCATGTATCTTCTCCCATTCAGTAAGTTAGGCTGTCTTATTGTTTTATTGATGTTTTCCTCCACTATGCAAAACATTTTAGTTTGATTTACACTTGTTTGCTCATTTTTGCTTCAGTCACCCTTGTCCAAGGAGACAGACCAAAAAAATATTGCTGAGACCAACAAAAAGGAGCATATTTCCTATGTTTACCTCTAGGATTCGTATTGCTTCAGATATTATATTTAGGTCTTCAATCTATTTTGGATATATGTATATATATATATCTGTGTGTGTGTGTGTGTGTGTATATATATGTATATATATATAGAGAGAGAGAATATATATATATAGAGAGAGAGAGAGAGAGAGAGGGGGAGAGAGAGAGAGAGAGAGAGAGAGAGGGAAAGTGGTTTGGTTTCACTCTTCTGAATGTAGCTGCCCAGTTTTCTCAAGATCATTTATTGAACAGGTCGTCTTTTCTCCCATTCAATTTTCTTGTCTCCTTTGTACTACACTCATTTCTCATATAAGTGTGGATTCTTTCCTGGGTTCTCTATTCTGCTCCTTTGTTCTATGTGTCTGTTTCTGTCCACTACCATACACAATTTTGACTAGTATAGTTCTGTAGCATAATTTGAAATCTGGGAGTATGATACTTACAGCTCTAACACTGCTTTGACTATTCAGGGTCTTTTGTGATTCCACAGAGATTTTAGGATTCTTTGTTCCCAATTTGTAAAAAATAGATCAGCATTTGATAGGGATTGCAATAAATCTGCAGATTGCCATGGGTAGTATGGGCATTTTAACAATACTAATTCTTCTACTTCATGAGCATAGTATACCTTTACATTTATTTGTGTCATCTTCAGTTTACTTCATCAATGTGCTATAGTTTTCAGAGTACAGGTCGTCCATTTCCTTTGTGAGTTAACAGTTACTTAAGTTTGAGTGCATTCTCACAGCACGACTTTTTACTCCTTCCCCCACTTTGTTTTTGATGTGTTCACACTTTACACCTTTTAATTTTGTGTATTGCTTCAGTAATTATTTTACACATAGAGGGTTTTACTACTTTTATCTTTTCTTTTCATACTAGTGTTACAGGTAATTGATATACTACCTCTACTATATGTTTGTCTTTATCAGAAAGATATTTTGCTTTCAAAATTTTCTTGTCTGTCCTTATGGACTTTTCTTTTCTGTTTAAAGCAATCCCTTTAACATTTCTTATAACCCTAGCTTAATGGTGATAAACGCCTTTAGTACTGGCCTGTCTGGGAAACTATCTAAACTTCAGTTCTGGGAGCTCCTGTCATGGCATTGCAGAAACAAATCTGACTAGGAACCATGAGGGTATGGATTTAATCCCTGGCCTCACTCAGTGAGCTGTGCTGTAGGTCACAGACACAGCTCAGGTCTGGCATTGCTGTGGCTATGGTGTAGGCTGGCAGCAGTGGTTACGATTTGACCCCTAGTCTGGGAACCTCCATATGCCACAGGTGTGGCCCTAAAAACCAAAAATAAATAAATAAATAAAATTAAATAAATAAATAAACTTCAATTTTGAATGATAACCTTGCTGGGTAGAGTATTCTTGGTTGTAACTTTTTCTTTTGCAGCACTTTGAATGTATTTCAGAACCAGTCCTTCTGGCCAGTAAGGTTTCTGTTGAAAAATAAGATGACAGCCTTACAGGAGTTCCCTTGTATGTAATTAATTAATTTTTCTTGCTGCTTTTAAGATTCTCTCACCATTAACTTTTGTTATTTTAACTACAGTACGCTTTAGTGTGAGTCTCTTTGGGCTCATCTTGTTTGGAAGTTTCTGTGCTACCTGGAATTGGATGTCTGTTTTGTTCACCAGGTTAGGAAAGTTTTCATCTATTATTTCTCAGATAGACATTTCTGTCCCTCTCTTTTTTCTCCTTATTCTAGGACCCTTATATGTGAATATTAGTGTGCTTGATGTTGTCCCAGAAGTCTTTTAAACTATTCCTTTTCTTTTGCTATTCCAATTGGGTGATTTCCACCACCCTGTTTTCCAGATCACTGATCTGTTCTTCTACATCATTTAATCTGCTATTGGTTCCCTTTAGTGTATGCTTCATTTCAGTTATTGTATTATACACTTCTGATTGGTTTTTAAAAACATTTTCTATCTCATGTTGATGCTCTGAGTTCATCCAGTCTTTTCCCAAGTTCAGTAAACACTTTTATGACTATTACTTTGAACTCTGTATCTTGTAAATTGCTTATCTCCATTTTGTTTAGTTCATTTTCTGAGGTTTTGTCTTGTTTTTTCATTTGTAAGGTATTCCTTTATCTCCTAATTTTGCCTCTCTTTTTTGTTTCTACATATTAGGTAAATCAGAAATGTGTCGCAGTCTTAAAAAAAAAAAATGGGGCCTTAAGTAGGTGTCCTATGGAGCTCAGTGGCACAATACTCCCTGGTCACTAGCACCAGGTGCTCCAGGGTTATCTCCTGTGTGCGGTACATAAACTCTACTCTTACGGTTAGGCATTGGTTGTTGCAGATATGCTGGTGTGCAAGACTGGCCTCCAGGTCAGCTGGCTGCTATGCCTGGCCGTAACTGCTGTGGGTTTGCTGGTGGGTGGGGCTGCCTCCCTGTCCAGCTGGCTGAGAGGTCTGCTTAAACTGCTGGAGTGCATTGGCTACAACTGAGAGGGGTACACCCCTTATCCCCCTGAAGTGGATGTGTTCTGGAAGGGTGCTGCTGCTCTTGGACACTTAATGGTTGGAATGTGGCAGGAGCGACTTTGGAGGGGAACTGCTGCTGGTCTGGAGAGCCAACAGATTGGGTGGTGTGGGAGTCACTTTGGAGGGGCTGCTGAGGAAGGTGGGTTGTGAAGGGCTATTCTTTAAGGGAACATAAAGTGGGGTGCACAGTGGTAGCCAGGTCGCTGGAGAGTAACTGAACTTGCAGAAGGAAAGTTAAAAAAAAAAAAATAGCACCTGCCAGCACTTCTACCCCAGAGAAAACACCACCAGGATTCTGTCCTTCTAGCACACACTGTAAAATTAGTCAATGAATCTCCTTCTGATATGAGCCAGAAACTTTTTAAGTTGTTCCCTTGGTGCTAGGACTCAGAATGAGTGAGTTTGCACATGAGTCCTTCAAGAACAAAATCTTAGATTTCCATGGCCCCCTGGTCTTCCTGATGTAAGACTTACTGGTTTTCAAAGCCATATATTATGGGGGCTCATTTTCCTGGTGCAAGTCTCCAAGGAAGTGGAGCCTGAGGTGTGGCTGACACCTCTTGCTCCTCAGGGAGGACCTCTGCAGTTTGCTATATCCCTCCTGTGCTGTGGGTCTTTGATTAGATCACATTTCCCCCCCTCCTACCAGTTGTGATATGGCCTTTTCTTATATTCTTAGTAGTAGAAAATCTTTCTGCTAGTCTTCAGATTATATTTAGTTGTAGTTTTGGTGTGTGTCCATGGGAGGAGGTGACCTCAGTCTCTTCCTACTCTGCCATCTCTATCCATAATTAAGTGCATTTTTTAATGGAAAAATTCCTCAAAGGGTCACTCAATTACATATTTTTAGGAGAAAGCACTTAAAACCACCTGTTATTTTAATTTTTATTATCTGCATATTTATAAGGTAATTATACATTTACTCTAAATTATTTTTATCATTAAATCAAAATATTCAATTAAAGCATTGGTTAAATATTCATGGTGAAGAATTAGGTTACACACATCATCCTTAACTATTATTACAAATTGTCTTTGTTAATAAAGCCTATTAAACTAGCCCAGTGAAACCCAGATAAAGAGCAATTTATTTAAATTCAATTATATATGATATGTAATGGTCTGTTTATTATGCTGGCAATAAGCTAAATCGTGTCTAAGTGTAAAGGAGTCATTATTACAAAAACTCAGAGTCATCATTATTTAGGCTGGTATCTTTCATTTTAGCAATGAAAAATACTTAAGTTATATATAAATTTTATATTAATATAATTATTGAACAAGAGCATAGATTCATAATATATCATCACATCTGTTGATAAAAATATGAACGAAAGAATGGTAGGCTACAAATCCGGAAAGTTCATTTCAATAATAACTCCAGTAGTAAATCAATGTTCAACCTTGGACAAGGCTCTGATTTTCTGATGACTCAGTTTCCTCATATATAAATAGGTGTCTGTTCTGCCTACCTTACATAGGAGTTGTTGTTAAATAACAATTCCGTTTTATCAGGATCGTTTACTGCAGTATAAAGTACTTACTGCTGGAAGATCTTTTTGCAGTATTAGGTGGTTGGGCAGCTCTTCTCTGAATCAATATGCTCCTTGTCCTTTAGAACTTGGGTACAAGCATTTACACTTTGCATTAAGTACTTTTTCAGGTTAAATAGTTGTTTAGCTTTACTCTGTATGCCAGCTCTCACTTAGATTAACACCTAGCATCAGTAGAATGGTAAATTTAATCACTTTGGGTGTCAAAACAACCAATCGAATTGTTGGATTTAACTTTATCCTCGTACTTGAATATTAGCATACATTAAGGGAATGGATGAAAAATATTTTCTCCTGATTCACAAGATTTAAGTTAATTGGTGAAGTAGATTAAAATTTTGTGTCTAATGAAATTGAGACACAAAAAATGAACTATATGCTAGACTATCTCTTTCTAGCTCCCTTTTTCTAGGTAAAGCATGTACTCTCAAAAAATTGAAAGACCTCAGAGTTAATGACATTCCCCTTTACTGATCTTTCCTAACTATTAATATTCACAAAGTCCTTTAAAAGTAAGTACTTAACATAATACCTCAAATAAATTAAATCTTCAACTAGGTATTTTTTTCTGCATGTTGAATTACTTGAGGACCAAGTAGAGCCTTCTGGAACCCCGATCATCTTTCTTGTTGATATACACATGTTACATGCAAAATGCTCATCAAGCATTTTGTATGCATTTTTCCATTAAACCTAGAAAATAACCCTATGACATAACTGCTCTTATTTTATACCCAATATATAGATGAGTTATAGAGAGCATGAAACATACCCTATGTTAAACAGCTAAAAAGCGCTGGGGTTGGAATATAAACTTCACATTCACATGATTTTAAACACTACATAACCCATATTGCCCTAAAAGATTCAAGCATACACTGTGAAATTATTTCAAATAACACACTGAAATATTATTTTTAAAAATACACAATATTTGATTCCATGTATATGCAAATATTTATTTCTTTAGCCCTACAGGGAGAATAACTTTCAAGTTGTTTTGTCTTTCCCTATCATAAATGACAGTCATTATTGTAGCTAAATTTTTGTACACATCTTAATCATATCATTATAATAATTTTATAGAAATGATATACTTTTTAGAAGGTATACACTCATTTGAGTTTTTAACACACACACAATCAAATTTACCAGCAATGAAAAATTACATTACCAATCACTACATCACAAGATGTTTTTCCATGCTCTTGCCAAGTCTGAACACTGTATGTGTTTCTGTGTAATAAAAAAAATAATGTGAACATATATGTTGAATGTTTCATATATATATATATATATATATATATATATATATATACACACACATACATACTATATATATAGTATATATATATGTGTATGTGTGAGAGGGAGACCCAGAGATAGAAACAGAGAAAGAGTCTATATATTCATGCAATAAATATTTTTGCAGGTTTGATAGTGAAAAATTTATTGGATAAATGCTTTTTCATTAGATACACAAGGTAGCTCTCAGCATAGTGGAAGAGGGAGAATTATATTTTAGAATCATATGCAAAATGAAATGTTCATATTAGAACATATTTATTTCATATTATTAGAAATAAATAATATTTATATTTTATCTCAGTGAATGTACTAAATATCTCAATTTGCCTTTATGTTTTTTTGCCAAAGGAGGCAGACCTGTATGTATCCATTAATGGTTACCTTGGTTCTCTGGCATTTCTGGAGGCTTGGCCAATGTGGAGTATCAGAAGATAGAAAGAAGAAATCAGCAACATCATGATACATATCACCCTGACTCCATCACGCTGATATTGGCTTAGGCTGTATGTCTCCCTCATCTAAAGTTTGCATCATTCCTTCAAGTGGCCTTCACAAGAGACTTTCATAGTTCAGTTTCCAGTGACCACTTGCTCTACTTGGCCTTAATAGCTATAAGCCTATTCAAAATATCTATTTCATATTGGGTGAATATTAGTAGTTCAAAATTTTCAGCAGTTGGTCCATTTCTTCTAAGTTTTCAAATTCATGTGCTATTTATAATTGCTATGGTTTAAACGTCTGTGTTCCTCGGACAATTCATGTTGAAAGTCTAACCTCCAAGGCGATGGTATTAGAGGATGGAACCTTTGGGAGGTGATTAGATAATGAGGGCAAGCCTCTAATGAATGGGATTAGAGACATCATAAATGAGATCCTAGAGGGATCCCCTCATTCCTTCCACCACAACATCCCTTAGACCAGCTTTCTTGTAGTCACAGCAAAAAGAAAGATGTCTATGAAACAGAAAGTAGGTTCTCACCAGACACTAAATCTGCCAGTTCCTTGATCTTGGACTTACCAGACTCCAGAAGTGTGAGAAATAACTTTCTGTTGATTATAATTCAGTAGCATTTTTTTACAACAGTTCTATCTGACTAAGATAACAGTATTCATAATTAACCTTTTGATTTCTACAGTATCTATAGTGATACCACTGATTTTATTTCTGATATTGGAAATCTGTATTTCTCCTTTCACTCTTTCTCTACTCTACTCTGCTTTGAGAGGTGAGTCAATTTCACTGATCTTTTCAAAAAACAAGCTTTTTGTTTCAAAGGTTCTCTCTATTGTTTTGTGGTTTTCAATATCACTGATTTCTACTCTTTGCTATTTCCCTCCTTTTGCTTGCTTTGGGTTTGTTTTGGTCTTCTTTTTCTTATGGTGGGAACTTAGATTATTGATCTGAGAATTTACCTCTTTTCTACCTTGAGCATGGAGTGCTATAGATTTTCCTCTCACACTCCTTTAGCTGTGTCCCATAAGTTTTGATATGTTAAATTTTAATTCAGTTTCATGTATTTTCTAATTACTCTTGAGACTTCCTTTTTAACCCACTGATTACTTAGAAGTGTGTTGTTCAGTTTCTAAGTGTTTGGAAAAGTTCGTTATCTTTCTTACTGATTTCTAGTATGATTCCATTGATGGAAGAACACACTATTTTTGATTTCAGTTATTTAAAATTTAATGAGTTTATTTTATGGCACAGAATATGAAATATCTTGGTATATATTCTGTGATCACTTGAAAAAATGACTTATTTTGTTGGTTGGAGTGTGCTATAAATGTCCATTAAATCCTGTTGGTTTTTATGGTGCTGTCCAGTTTTATATCCTTGCTTGTTTTCTAATTATCCTATGCGTTGTTGTGAAAGAGTTGTTAAAGCCTCCAACTATAACTGTGGCTCTATTTTTTTCTTCAATTCCATCAGATTTTGCTTCACATATTTTTAAACTCTGTTGCTTGGTACATAAACATTTAAGATTGTATGTCTTCTTGGTGCGTTATCATTTTAAAATGTTCCACTGTGGCTCTGATTATTTTCTTTGTGCTGAAATCTACTTTGATAATTATACAGCCACTAATACATTTTAAAGTTATTATTTTCATTACATGTATTTTTCACCCTTTTGCTTTCAGTTTGCCTTTTTATATGTAAAATGAGCTTTTAAAATAGACAATAGATAGTTGGGTCATAATTTTTTATTCACTTTGTCAATCTGTCTTTGAATTAGTGCATTTTTAATATATTTTAATGTAGTTACTGATATATTAGGGTTAAGTGTGCCATTTTATTTTTGTTTTCTGTTGGCTCTTTTTGTTAGTTTGTCTCTGCTTTATTTTTCTGCCTTATTGTGGCAAGATATTTTTGGAATTTCATTTTATCTGTAGTGTTTTGAGTATATCTATTTATATAGATTTTTTAGGATTACTCTCATATATGTATATTTTTTAGGATTACATATATATATATATATATATATATATACACACACACACACACATGTATATATACACATTTATATTTTATATTATAAACTACTGGTGTTATTTTACCAGCTCTAGTGAAGTACAGAAATCTTACCTTTCCTTACACCCCCGACACTTCCCATTTTTAATGCAATATCTTACATTTTTGAGCCATACTGAAGTGTTTAAATTATTGCTTGAACCATCAAACAATTAAGAAAGTTCAAGAGGAGATGGAAAACTTACCACATTTACCCTGATTTTTGCTTAACTCTATTTTTCCTTCCCTGATATGCCAACATATCTTTTTTGTTTGGTCTTTTTCCTTTCTATTTAGAGAATTTAAAAAATATTCCCTTAGAGTACGTCTTCTGAAGAAAAATTGTCTATTTTCTCCCTCTGGGAGTGTCATGATTTTTACTTCATTCCTGAAGGATATTTGCCATGGGCACGGGAGTCTAAACTGACTCTCCTTTCCTTTCAGTTCCTAAAAAATATTGTGCCACTTTCTTTTGGTATCCCTGGTTTCTGATGATAAATACACTGTTTTGTTAATTGTATTTGCCTCTATAAGGTGTGATTTTTCTCTGGCTACTTTCAGGATATGACTTTGTCTTTAGCCTTTAAAAGTTTCATTATGACATGTCTTTTTTTTGTTTTTTTTTTTTCATTCTAGGGCCATGCCCACAGCATATCTAAGGTTCCCAGGCTAGAGGTTTAATGGGAGCTGTAGCCACCAGCCAATGTCACAGCAGCATGGGAACTGAGCCGCGTCTGTGACCTACACAGAAGCTCACGGCAATACCAGATCCTCAACCCACTGAGCGAGACCTGGGATTGAACTCGCAACCTCTTGGTTCCTAGTTGGATTCACTTCCACTGTGCCACTATGAGTCTTATGCAGTCTTATGACGAGTCTTAATGCAGATTTCTTTTGGCTTATCACCTTTAATCTACAGGTTTATATTTATCTCCAAATTTTAGATATTTTCTGCCATTATTTCTTCTGGTACTTCTTCAGACCCTCCTTTTTTCACCTCTTTCTGAGACTCTAGAAATACAGGTTGATGAAGTTCTGTTCAATGTTTGTTTGTTGTCTATTTTCCCTCTGTTCTTTGCCTTAGATAATTTCTGCTTATCTTCCAATTGATTTTTCCCCTCTGTCTCTCTGTTCTCTCTGTTCTGCTAGTGAGCCCATCCACTGAGCTTTTCAATTATTAATTTTAGAGCAGCTTGTTCAAACATTTATATCATGGCTACTTTAAAATCTTTGTGAGGTAATTCTAATATCTCTGTCAACTCAGTTTGGGCATCCATTTATTGTTTTTTCATTCAGTTTGATGTGACTTGATATGATGAGTGATTTTTTTTAAATTTAAAACCTAAACATTTTTATGTTATGTTCAGAGATTCTGGATCTTTCTTAAGCCTCCTCTTGTAGTTGGGTTTTTCTGATGCTGCCTTGTTAGAGTCCCAGTACTCAACCTATATTGACACCCAGTGTAGGGTCTCATTATTACTGTCGAGTGGAAAAAGATATTCTACAATTCCCTATATGGTCTCTACTGACACTGTTTTGGGGGTGGTCTCTCATTATCATTAGTCCATAGTACATGTCTTCACTTTCTACTATCTCTGATGTCACTCCTTGGTATTGCCAGCTGGAGCACCCCTGAGGACCAGGATCCCCACAAAATCTCCAGAGACAAAATGAGGGAATGGCCTCATTACTGCATGACTGAAACTCCTACCTAGTCTGCATGATGTCGGTGTTGGGCATCTCATTACAGCCTCAGAAGGTAGAAGTAAGTCTAGGCATCCCACTTTTCCTTGGTTGGCATGAAAGGGGGTGGTAACACAATGTTTTCTGTGTTGTTTGACTGGAGTAGGGTTGTTTTTGTCCAAAAGTTTTATGCCTAGCTAGTCTACCTTTTTTTGGTCCCCTTACTAAAAAGAGCAGGCTATTGGCTATTGGCAGAGGTTCAAAACTGTGAACTTCTTTCAGGTTAAGTTTTGAATATGAGGCAGAAAGAAAATCTAGTAACTCTCTACTGTGTTGTTGTTCAAATTCCTAGTTAGTCCATCTTCTCTCCACCTTTAAGAATCTTATATTTATTTTATACATAATATCCAGGAGTTTTAGTTGTACTTAACATGAGTATAGGGGAATCTTTGGGAAAAAATATACTCGGACATATTTCAATCATTACACAGTTGTATTCCTGAAAATAGTTTGTATTAACTGCAAGGTTTCTTCAACTGTCAACCATAGAAAAATGGAAATATTCTACTTTATATAAAAGTATTCAAAGTATGAGTATTATTAAGTTTTTAAATTATTTATTAAAAACATAAAATTAATTGCCTTCAAATTATGTCTTACAACTTAATTGCAAGAAAAAGTACTAAACTAATTTTGACAAAAATGTTTGCATAACTAGAGGATGGAATAAAATTTATTTAGCATGTAAAATGAAGGATACATTCCTTCCATTTGGATCTGTTATTTTTGTCAAGTAAATCTTTTTAGTTAGGACAGTCATTAAAACCAGATATAAAACGGAACTAAATTTGGAACTAAATCTTTGAAAAACTGTACCATAAAATCATAACGAAGTTTCACAAAATGACATGTATATAATCATATAATCAGAGAAAGAAAGTTCTTTACCATAATAAAATTAGTTTAAAAATTTACATTTATAGCTCAATCATTTTAATTCCTAATTTCATATAAGGTTTATAATGTTCATTTTTCATATAGTCGTAAATAGTGAAGTTACACAAGCACACATATACACACACATACACATAAAATTGATACTGTGTTTGTGTGAGTGTGTAAAGTAATTTGTCGATAGAAATACATGATTGAAAACTATGGAGGCTACTCTATTGTAGGCTGCATGATTGCTGTTTTCCCAGTCTCCATGGATCATATAATGAAACAGCAATATACAGTCTGATAAACGTATATGCTTTAGCAGAAGTGCTTGATATCAGTTTATATCCAACCAGTTAAAAAATATGTTCAATTTAATAGCCAATGAACCTTGAAAAATGTATGTGTTTGCTTTACAATCCCGAAGGTAAGATGTGTTTAGAAGTCAATAATGCTACACAATTTTTCAAAGAGCTACATAAGCCTTTGAACACGTCAAGACTAGAAAGAAATTGAAAAGAAAAAAATTATTATTTGACCAATATTTATGAATTATTATGTTTCATCTTTCAATAAAATGAAATGGCAGAACACTCAAATCTAATAAATGCTATATTAAAATTCCAGTCCTAACAACATAGACTTACTGCTGAACTTATAAAATGAGAGCTTCACAAATATAAAACTTTCACTGTGCTTTTAGGTGCTTTTTTTTAATTAAAAAAATTTTAAGTCTGTCTACTATAGCCCCAAGTTGTTTTAAAACATCCTCATGGCAGCTAAATAACAGACAAAACCCAGGTCCATGTAACTTTATAGTAATCACATGGCATGCAGTGTTCTCACATCTTCAAAGCATTATCAATAAAGAAGACTCCAGTATTAAACAGTGATACTCAGTACTATTTTGATACCATATGTATTTATCACACCTAAATTTATGAAGAAAAAATTTCAGTGGCTAAATATGTCAGTTTTTGTGTGTGTGTGTTTTCTTTTTATAGGTCTGGAAAAACGAGTATATAATCAATTTCCATGAGTGCACTTATGGAAAGAACATTTGGGGACCATGGATAATGGCTAATTATTTCTGTTTAGTAGTTTCCACTAATAATAAGTTAATAATCAGTTGTGTTTTTTTAGTGTCAGTAAAATAAATTTTTACTTCTATTAATATAAGATTATATATATTTCTTCCATTCCACAGAAATATATAGCAGTGACAGGTTCTGGGTAAATACATTATTTTCAGAAGAGAAGTCCCAGGTAATCCACATATCTCTATCCACTTTGAGATATTCAATACTGCTTAAGAGATCATCCTATAAATTAGGAGTAGGCATCCATAACAGGGAATCATACAGGATAACAATCGTGCCTAAAAGAGGACTTTATAAAGCACAGCTTCTCAATAAATATTAGACTAAAAAATTCTTCTTTCTCTTATCTTATTTCCTTTTTCTCTCCTACTGTTTTATTCTTTCTTCCTTTCATCTTTTCAGTTGTTTTTTTTTTATTCAAAATAATGCATATAAAGAAAAAGCAAATCTCAAAAGCTTAACTAAATGTAATAGTCTTTGTGTTAGCATCAGGAAAATTGCCCTTACATCTGAAGAAGCGTAGTTGTCCCACCTACTCATGTTGACTATCTAGTATCTCCCCTTGGAGTTTTATAACTTCAGTTCAGATGCTGCACTAATACACCAACCCAGAAGATACCTATGATCACTTACTGAGGTAATAAACTTGTTTATATGAGGCTAGTAATCAGTTTCTCTAACAAGCTTTATCAAATGGATATTAGAAACTACAACAAATGTGAGGGGCAGAAAAAGGAATGCTTTCAAAGCCAAATGATTTCTCACTAAACTGCTAAATCACTTAAATGGCCAACCTGGCACCATTAAATTTACTCATGATGGTACTTCCCAATTAGAAAATGTGTTTACATGTTGGTGAGAGACATACTTAGGATTTAATTGGAATTGATGATAGCACAGTAGTTGGTAAATTTAATGATGCCAACCGGTCATTTAGGTGACTCTGACATTAGTTATATAGGCTGATAAAATCCTTATTTAAAAGGAGCATATTGCATCATTAATTATGGAACAGGGCTGTTCATTTCATGTGGCCAGAAGTGAAACATATTGAAGAAACTCAAGGATCTGTTACACCAAATGTCGACTTTAAGTATATGGGTAGAGATGGAGATTCAAATGTGCCACATTTGAATGTGTATAAAAGAATAACTTCATAAAAACTATTATGGAATAATAGTTGTTATTCTATTTCCAGAGTTATTGTCTGACCATTTTAGTGAATGAAAAATAAATACACTGGAAGATAGAAAAGGTAGAAATTTCTATTCATAATTGATTACCTAGAGACACATGATGACCACTGTACAATTCCAAATTTTCACAAGTGTGAATTTCTCTACTATTAATTAAAGTTAATAACCACAATGGTAACCATTTACTTAGAGCATAGTAAAAATAATTAAATGCATATAATGGTATACATTTCAGAAAGCATGTTCATGTACTTCATCTTATTTGTTATAAGATGTCCAAAATTATACTGATGAGGAAGATTCCTTTCAAATAATTTCAATGACTTGCCCAAGTCAAAGATAATACATTACCAACTTTAAATATAAACTGTTTGAATTACTGTCTGGTTTTGTGTCCAGAGCTCTGAGGTTTTTTGTAACAGTCAGTGCTGACATTGAATGAATGAATGAATATTATATAATGAATATTATATAAATGCTAGCCATAGTAGAAGTAGTGGTTTTGGTGGTGATGATGGTGGTAGTAGCAGTAGTAATCTCAACAGTAGTAGTAGCAGCAGCAGCATCAGTAATAAACAACTGATAGTAGTGGCAGTGTTTCAACTGTACTATTTTTTCCTGTATGAATTGGTGAGAATAAATCTGCAATGAAAACTCAATTTAAAAGAATTTTTGTGCATTACAGTTCCCAGTCAACAGAAATACATGGCCATTTCCACCTTCTAAATGTATCTTTCTTAATATATCTTTTAGCCAAAATCTTCTTCAGAAAATTCAGCATTATAAAAACATCTTCGTTTTTTAAGAGAATGGGTAAGTTATACATAAGATAGTGTTGAATCAAAAATGACATAAGAGAAAACTAATCAAAACTACGATGAGGTACTACTTCATACTGGTCAGAATGGCCATCATTAAAATTCTACGAATAATAAATGTTGGAAAATGTGGGGAGAAAATGGAACCCTTCTACACTGTTGGTGGGAATATAAATTGGAGCAGTCATCATGCCAGAATAGTATAGAGGTTCCTCAAAAAGCTAAAAATAGGAGTTCCTGTTGTGGCTCAGTGGTAACGAAACTTACCAGCATCCATGAGGATGCAGGTTCGATCCCTGGCCTCACTCAGTGGGTTAAGGTTTATGGGGTGCCGTGAGCTACGGTGTAATTTGGAGAAGCGGCTCGGATCTGTCATTGTTGTGGCTATGGCTTAGGCCAACAGCTGCAGCTCCAATTCAGCCCCTAGTCCAGGAACTTGCATATGCCACAGGTGCACCCCTTCCAAAAAAAGCTAAAAAAAAGTTGCCATGTGATCCAGCTCCTGGCATATACCCGGACAAAACTATAATTTGAAAAGACAGATGTACCATGTTCATAATAATATTTATAATAGTCAAGACCTAAATGTCCACAACCTAAATGTCCATCAACAAATGAATGAGTTAAGAAGATGTGATACATACACACACACATACACACACACAATGGAATATCATTCAGCCATAAAAAAGAATGAAATAATGTAATTTGAAGCAACATGGATGGATATAGAGATTATCAGATGACGTGAAGTAAGTCACACAAAGACAAATATCATTTCATATCACTTATATGTATAAACTATCACACAAATGAACATATCTTTGAATGGAAACAAACTCACAGACATAGGGAACAGACTTATGGTTGACAAAAGGGAAGAAGAGTGGGGGAAGGAAGGATTAGGAGTTTGGGATTAGCAGATAGAAACTAGTATATATATTATATATATATATATTATATATATTATATATACTAGTATGTATATATGATGGATAAACAACAAGGTCCCAGTGTATAGCATAGGGAACTATATTCAATATCCCATAATAAGCCATAATGGGAAAGAATATAAAAAAGAATATATATATGTATAACTGAGTCACTTTGCTATATAGCAGAAATTAAAACATTGTAAATCAACTAGACTTCAATAAATTTTTTAAAATGACATAATATTAAAATTATACACCCAAAGAAGAATCCAACTTTGATGTGTAATGATCTCTACAGTGTCCATGAATGTCTTTATGTGGCAAACCTTAAAACGGAAACCAGCAATCATGATGAACATATATTAATATAGAGAAAAAGGAGTAAGCATGTTAAATGGATTAGTTCTTTAATAAAATTATTTTTAAGTATATATAAAAGCTATAGCATATTAGACTGGCAGCTAGATTTATACACTAGTAAATTACTACCACATGGCTGCAGGTGTTTTTTGAACTTACATCTCAGATCTTTCTCAAAATAAGAAAGTCACCAAGTAGTCAAATGTATCTTACTCTGACCAAAGGAAATTAAAATATTCTCAAAAGGTAGCTCACCTTTCCTTTTTTAAAAAAGCTTGCCTCTTTCTTCACCTTACTTTCTGCTTCTCTGTGAAGATGAAGTGTCACCCAACAGATCCTACCTTATTTCAGGTGAGTTTAAGCAGTCTGGTCAAACAAACTAGACTGGCTCAAGTCCAATATGAAATTCCGAAGCGAACGCTAATAACCTAGATGAACTCTAGCATCTATCCCTGATTCAACAAATTGTAGCTGAGAAGGGACTACATATTATAAACAAGGCAAGTGTAAATCATATCTGTTATAGGTGAGCAAGCAGTTCACATAGGAATAGGCAAATACTCCAAGAGGTGATTCAGATCAGACAATTTTGAAATGTATTACTTTAAGTGAGTCTCAATGTCTTTTTGTAAAATGATGATAACAATACATTGTCCAAGAGGATATTTCAAGAAACAGTCATCAGATACAAAAATAACACATCTTATATAGCATCTGGTGTAAGAGGTGCTCAAAAAATGGCAGGTCTTGTGGATAATTGTGACGATATATTCGGAAGAACTATATGGTGCTCATCTTTGTATTCCTCCCTAGCAATTACCATAGTGTCTTGTACATAGTTGATTCTTAATAACTTTTCCATATTATATGATCTAGCAAGGACAGATAACCAGGTAGCATCTTCCTCATATACATATATAAAGGTCAGCATGTGATTCTGACTTCAAGAAACTCATCACAAACTTTTAATTCTGTAGGCATATAAAGAATATGTGTGAATCAACCAACTTCATAGTTTAATTTCAAAAGCCTCATGATTCTGACAAAGGGCAACTTTCCTGATGTCTGACATGTTTTTTATTCTAGATACATAGTCGTCCACAGCAGGATGCAAACAGTGCATCATGGAAAATTGCTTTATTTTCAAAGACTGTAGTAGAAACGAAATGAATTTTGAAAACTCAGATATACACATACTTGGCAGAAACAATTATGCCTACAATCATAAATGTATCAAATGCCTCATTTGTTCCTGTGTTGTTTCAAAGATTACTTTTCAAATGTTCTCAGAGTACTCACTTTTCTTCCATTTTGGTCTTAGTATCATATCTATAATACGATAGAGCATTCTGATGATGGTGGAACATTACTTAACTAATGAAAAGAGGAAATATCTTCAGAAATAGGTTGTCTCAGATATATAACTATGGAATAATTTCTTACCATTTTTATAGTGTTTGTTCTTTGCCCTTGATACTTTGTAATTAAAAATAATCTGTGATTTGAAACAATGGTAAATCTCAGTATGATAATAATTATTAAAAAAAAAGCTAAATGTTTTATAAAATAACAGCTAAAATATTTTTCTTTTAAGTTATTATCATAGTTGATATTCAGTGTCATCCCTGCAATTTGCAGAGCCAAAGGGCTTAGGTGACATTCTGACTAGAAGTTGAAGGCTAAGGAATTTATCTAAAATCTATTACTGTTGAGTAAACAACTGCTTTTTACTTTTAATTAGTTGATAAATTTATTGGGGTGATTTCTGAGAGAAATTAATGGACATTGCGTTGGATAAAATCCCTCACCCTGGCTACTTCTAACTCTTATTTTTTAGAGTCCGAATTTACCAACTATTGAACAGTTTTGTGTCACCAATTACTGCTGGGCAGTTTGCTAGATGCTGAGAGTACATGAAATAAAGGAGAAAGGTAACTGTCCTTTAAAAACCATAACCATGTATTGTTGAGGGATGGGTGAGAGTCGGTGTATAAGCAAATAATTAAGTGTGATAGGTGCTAAAAAAAGGAGAGCTAAAGTCAATTTGGAGATTCAGAGAAGGCCTTCTGAATGAAAATGTGCTTTAACTGAATCCCAAAGAACACTTGAAATACAGCAAAGGAAAAAGCACAGGCATGCACAGAGGTATGAAAGAGTAAGACCTATAACAAGAAACAAGCTAATGCCAAAAACTTTATTTTACTGGATTACAAAAGACAGAGGAAGAATGTCTACTGGTGTTCATGTAAGTAGGGACCAGCTCTTATAAAATCTTATATACCCACCTAAGACACTAAATGTACTCTGGGAAGCAGGACATTTTCAAAGGTTTAATGTGAAGTGTAATGGTGTAATTTCTAGTTTGCAAGGTAGCTTTACTGATAGATGGCATCTTCATAATCCATAAAAGCATGTTGCATGAGGAGAACTGTCAGGAATAAGGCTCCATTTTGAGAGATTTTCCTGGTGTCATGATGATGAAGGTATTGGTAATATGGAGACTAAGTCTGAGAGTGAAGCATAGCAGAAATGAGGAAATTAATTGGCAGATTTAGTCTGAGGCACCTGTGGGATCAAACCAGTGAATATGTTCAGTGGGGAGGAAGTTTCAAACTTAGGTGAGACATCCAGCCTGGAGACTTAACCTTGGTAATCACCAATAGATACACAAGAGCAAAAAGTTGTGCGTGGTGGCATCAGCGCGCACAAATGTGAAAAGAGAGATAAACAACGGACCTAGAATGGACGTTTACACAGCAAGCGCTCTTGTTTGGATTATAGGTCAACACAGAGAAGCCTATAAAAAAGGATGAGAAAAATGCAACAATGATCCTGAAAAATAGGTAACTTTATCCTGATTTTTTCAGGTGAAGACTCTGAGCCTTAGAAAAATGCAGCTTGTCCAAAATATAGCTAAGAATTGTCTGAGCCAAGATTTGATCCCCAGTATGTCTGACTCCAAAAGTGTGCCCTTTCTGTGTTTTGTGAAGCCAACATGTCAAAGTAAAATGTTCTTAAAGGTCAGGATTGTGTCTTCTACTTCCAAAATATCCCCATCATATGAGTATAAAATATATGCTTTAAAGAAACACTTGATTTGATTCCATGAAAGCCATAATAAATTAAGGTATTTGTCCTTTCCTGTAATTTTAAACAGATTTGTACTTGTGCTGCTTTTGTGATAACTGTTTTTCATATCAGCATTTTGATAATGATAGTGCTGTTTAAAAATCTGTCCTTTGCAAATACATTTAATTAAATGATTAAATACATACTTTAACTGACTTTCATTCTTTCAAGAAAAGAGCTTTTATTACAAAACTATACAAAAACTAATATATGAAAAATTTAACTATTCACTCGTGAAATCTAATGAGGCCTTCTTCTATTTTTTAAACACAAAAGTAGAGCAAGATATTCCTTGTACCTGTCTTTACGAGATTGCATTGGGAAAACGTATGAACCACTAGTTTTATCAGAAATTTTTCATACATTATAAAAGTAGCACAGTAATCACCCCTCCCTACTAAGAAGTTTTTCAACAGTGAGCTATACTATGCAGATTACATTAAAAACAAATTCAAACCCAATGCAAAAATTTTTGTATGCTAATAGTGATAAAAAATACTGTTTTCTTTGCTGTAGAATATACCCAAAGCTTACATATTTCAAAAGAAGGAAACAACAAAAATTTAAAGCAGAAAAAGTGATCTTACATCTTTTTTTCCATTTGTGGACACATTTTACTATCCCTTTCCCTTAACTATCTAGAGATATAAATGATCTTAAAGAAAACAGCAGAGTTATGCATCATGAAATTTTAGAGAAAACTATCATTGGTCCAATGAGATTAGAGATTAAAACGGACTATGGAGTAACCCACATTTATATAAAAAGTAGGTTATGTAATACATTATCATTTTAAAAGTTATTTTTTATTTGGACCAATATAATGTAACTTTTTAGAATTCTAACTTTATCGCTTTGTAGCAATGTTTCCTATCTTTTGTATGTATTTAATTTTTTTTTTTTTTTTGGCTTTTTAGGGCTGCACCTGCAGCATATGGAAGTTCCCAGGCTAGGCGTCAAATTGGAGCTACAGCTGCCAGTATACACCACAGTCACAGCAGCACGGGATCTGAGTCACATCTGCAACCTACACCACAGTTCACAGAAATGCCGGATCCTTAACCCACTGAGCGAGGCCAGGGATCGAACCCATATCCTCATGGATCCTCATGGAACCCATATCCTCATGGATCCTCATTAACCGCTGAGCCATGAAGGAACTTCAAATTTTTTATTCTTTCCAAATTTACTTAGTACATACATTGTGCCGAACATTGTGATAGTTTCTGTAGATAAAATGGTAAAGAGGTCATGATTTCAGCTTTACAACTGCACTGTCTGTACAAAAGGTTAAAAAGTTACTATAACACTGTCACAAGCTGGGTTCTCGAGATACAGATGCTAAGACAGAATTTGGGTGCAAGATATTTAATAGGGATAAAGATCTGTGAAATGAGGGCGGGATAATGGAACTGGGCAGTGGAGGAAGTCAAACTGTAACACAGGACCACCTTGGCCAACTCAGTAGAGAGTTTTGGAGCAAGTACTGACTGTCAAAGTGTCCTGCCTGGAGGTGATGTGACCAGGCCTTTGTACTCCTGTTTTAGTCAGTCCCCAGATACAGGCAGCACAAGAAATCCTATAACCTTAGGCAAAAGTGATTTTTGTGACTGGGCAGCCCTTGAGGATATGACAGATGGAAAATGTCTCTGAAGGTTCTCCCAGAGTCTGGAGAGCAGGTCTTTAGTTAAAGGGAGATGTATGCTATTCAACTCCATATCTACCATATTCATCATAAAACATGCAGTGAATTACTGGGAGTGAAGTTAGAGGGGTGGGGAACCACTCCTATTTTCTTCCCAGTTCCTGAAGCCATGTATTTTTTCTATGTAAGTGCAGAGGCAAATAAAGTCTTTAATTCAATGCATATATTGCATACTGGATAAAACATCTCACCTACTGCCACCAGGTTGTCCCTCCAGTTGTGTCTTCAGTAAACATTTTCAGTGCTCTATCATGCTGGCAGCTTGGGTGATATGGTATGTGATGGGCCCATATCTGCACTTCTTTGTGTAAAATGAGTCACCTGATCTGACACATTATGTGGGATCCAGTGCCAGTCATTAAAATACTCTGTAAGCTGTCAATTAATAGTTCTGGCTGAGAACTTGTGGGCGGGAAAGGCAAAACCTACTGCCAAAATATGTGTCTACTCTTCTGATGAATCACTGGCCCTTTGAGAGTACAAGGAAAATATAGTTAACTCAACACCAAGTGACCAGTTTGTCTCCTTAAGAAATAGTCTCTACCAAAGACTCAGCATTAGTATCTGATGCCAACTCTTGGTAAATACAATTTAGAGATCAGTGCAGTCTATTTCATGCACAGCCTCTATAACCACCATAGTAGCCACTTCATTCATGTGTCCATCGTATTGGCACTGGGATATCAGATTGCAGGCACAAACTGATGTCATCTGACTGGTCCATTTTGTCCATTAGAGAATTTAGAGCCTTTTCTGTGGTGAATGCTTTCTGATGATTATGAACATGTGATATAAAGATCTTCTAATATTGTGCCCGCTCTCATATGTCCATTCATATGCCTCCCCACTCCAGGCCTTGTTCTCAGTTTCCTAATTTGGTTAGCCCCTTTCCTTGGTGTACAGTTATTTAAATAAATGGTTGGGCCTTTATAGCCATATCTCAATCAATCACCAGACAGGGCACCCCTGGGGAAAAAGTATGACGTCAGGCAAGGTGACTTTCTTCAGCTAAGGTATATCACGAAGAAGCTCACAAATAGAGTATGTGTGCTGACCACACATCCTGAAGCCTGACAGCAAGTCTTTCATTGAAGAAGCTGTAGAGTATCTCTCTCTACCTACCACAAATAAAATATTACAACAGCATCCTTAGCAGAAAACATGCAGTATTGGAGGAGACGAGAGGATGAGTGATTCTTAGATAGCTCATGATCAAATTATTTGGCAGGAATCATAGATTATCTAGATGCAATAATGACAGATTTTTACATTTTGATTAAAAAGTTCCCTTTTCCTTCCTCTTTACCCATTCCAGGTTCAAGAGGGGGCAAGTCTAATTATTTGGTTGTGTATAGAAGATAGACTGGTCAGAGATTTCATCAAAGAAGGGGCAAAAAAAAAATTGAGCAGAAATTTGAAAGTCAAACAAAAGAACAGAAGCTAGGTGCATGCCTCGGGATGAGGACAGAATATGGGAGGTGAGCTATGAAGGCAGGAAGGAAAGCATATATGCTGAGGCCTAAGAAAAGAAATAATTAAGGATCGCATTTTAAACTTGTAAACCATGCTATGGAATTTGGATTTTATTCTAGGAGTGCTAGGAATTCATGGAAGTTTTTAAGTAATGATACACTCACATTTTATCTGTGTTTCAGAAAGGTCACTGAAACTGCAGTTTGAAAACAGATTCAAGATCTACTCTGTTGTTCTCAAATACTGACAATTTTGTCAGCTCCCTCTCCAGTAAAAGCCCTCCTTTATGTCCAAAAAGTAACTGTTTACCGCCCAAATGTCCCATTTCCTGAGCTTCCAAATTTGCTATAATAGAAAATGACCTTGAAGAATTTCTGATGAAGCCAGCAAGCAGAGGAAAACTATTGCTATGGCAAAAAGGTTTTATAGTAGATTCAGTCCATCTATGTTTAAAATCAGGTTTGATGGATAAAATAAATTAAAATTTTATGACATCTGTGATAAATGAATTATCTGACTCAGTCTAAAGCAGTAAGTAGCAAGGAATAAAATAAGTTAAAGTTCCAAAATTCTAGACTTAATAATGGAGTATATTCCAAAAGTAGTCATACAAATAGACTAAAAATAATGACCAAATTAGAGATCTTATAATGCTCATGTAGATTAAAATTTTTAAAGTATAAAATTTTAACATATAATGATCTTGGTACAAAGAAGAGAACAAAAGGTGTTTGTTTTTTCTGTTCTGTTTTAGTTTGGTTTAGTTTTGATTTATTTTTGTTTTGGTTACACTCATGGCGTACAGAAATTCTAGGGCCAGATGTCAAACCTGTGCCACGATAGTGACCTGAGCCCTAATACTGCCAATGCTGGATCCTTAACCTGTTTAGAACCTATTTTTATTTCATTATATGTATTGTTGTTCCCCAAAGATAAGACTTGGGTTTCATGTTAGGATAAACTATAATGTATAGATTACTTTCTTTCCCTTTTTTTTACACTGAAAGTTCTTCAGATTATTATTTCAGCACCCAAATACTCACATCACATCACCTCAGCAGGAATAAAAACTTCAATACAGCTAAAAACTACTTTGTAGCTATGAGGGAGGGTCTAAACTTTATATGAGTAGATATGAAAAAGCAATGCATGAGTCAGGCTATAAAATGTGAAATTAAAAAAAATATGGATTAAGACTACATAAGGTAAAATAAATATCTGGATATATGAGTTTCAGTCAAGTGTAAGTAAAAAGTAATAAACCGTGCTTGTGTGGTTACTACAGTTACAGACAGCTGCTTTGTATGCATGTTCTCTTTAGTCTATTTATAAAATAATAGTGGAGACAAGAAGGCATGTAAAACAGAAGGACCTATATAGGGAAAATGAAAAATTTACCCTGCAACAGATTCCAATCCAAAGAGAAAAATACTGTGAGTAAATGCTCATGTATCTGAGACCATCTTGAGACATGGTCTCATTTTCTATTCTACAACAGATGAACTTTTCCTATCCAATCAGAAATTTTCCTCTTCAGTCAATATTTAATTTTCTTTCTCTCATATTTTCCAAATAATTGGGGTTTTCTCTCTCCCTTTCATTTAGAATTGAGGATCTGAGATGCTTTTCCAGCTGATTAGGCAAAATGCATAAATCTGGACAGTCACTGAGCAAGAGCCCAGGTCCCACTAGGAACTAATGAGCATACTCCTTCAAGTGTTTTATCATTATTATCGTATTCATGTGGGTC
>PVHT020004020.1:21327830-21340805 GCA_004024745.2 Catagonus wagneri
TCTTTCTCTCATATTTTCCAAATAATTGGGGTTTTCTCTCTCCCTTTCATTTAGAATTGAGGATCTGAGATGCTTTTCCAGCTGATTAGGCAAAATGCATAAATCTGGACAGTCACTGAGCAAGAGCCCAGGTCCCACTAGGAACTAATGAGCATACTCCTTCAAGTGTTTTATCATTATTATCGTATTCATGTGGGTCCATGAAGAGAACGACTTACAAGATCATTTCTAATTTTCCAAACAGCTATAAATGAGACCGTTAGAAAATACTTCCACTTTGTTGTTGATTCTTATGTCAGTTTCATATGGCTCAGATCCGTGTGTGTCTGAAAACCATATTTCAAGCAATTTTCATTATCTCTGATCGTTTCTTGAAAGCATTCTGTACCTTAAGCTAATAATAATAAATAAATATCAAGGCACCTTTTAGTGTGACAAGCTCAGGTTTGGAATGATGATTTATACAGATCCACCCTCTTACCCACTCCATTTCCTTGGTATGGGTCCTCAATATGTCCCATTTTCCTTTATTCCACAAAAATATTAAAAATATTAAGCAGTACTCTCCAATAGAATTGTTATATACATGGGTTAGGTTCTATATCCAGACCTTCCAGTATGATAGCCATTAGCCACATATGGCTCTTGTGCACTAGAAATGTGGTTGGTGCCGCTGAGAAACTTAATTTTAATTTAAAGTAAGTTTAAACACTTTATATTTAAATCTAACTAATAGCCAGATGTGTTTAATGGCTACCATATTGGACAGAGAAGATCTATGACAATAAGAAATAGCTACTGTACTCATATTTTTATAATACTGGGAAAAAACAAGTATAATTCTTAAGTACAGTATGAAAGGTATAATTTTAGACATGGAGTGATTAAAATAACACAGAAACTCTCTAACTCGGATTAGAAGGAATGGGAAGACATTGAGGAACATTTTCTTAAAGAAAGAAAATAGTTGTCTTGAAGGATGAGCAGGAGTTAGAGCCAAGTAGATCCTTATCTACACTTGCAAAGAAGGCAGAGTATAATAAGCTCAGTCATACCAATTTTCAAGAATAGTATGTTCTATTCATTGTGTTTGGTGCTTGTCTTCATCTTTCCAATCTTACCTTTCTGTGTGCAAGAAAAAAAATCAGATTTCACAAGTGAAATTTAAAGTGTATCCTCCAACATATCAACTCAGTTTCTAAATTTGTTCCAAAAGGTACAGGTGAATATTTTGGACTTTGGTAATCTATCTTTTCCACGTGATAGCTGAAGAAATGTTTTACTGTAAGCAATATATAATTATCTACATTTTAATGTCCAGAGGAAGAAAATCATTCATTGCTTTTTTTTTTGGTCTCTGACCATGTATTTTAAAAACAGGTCTAGCTATTTTCTTAGTGGAACTAGGAGGCAATATTAGGAAGCTGGTACCACTTTTCTATTTATGACTATGAACAAGACTTTCCTTATTATCCTCTGTTTGTTCCTACTTCCTGTTGTATCTCCGTTTAACTTGCCCTCAAACTAAAATGTTTAGCCTCACTATCCATCCAATGGACCTTTAAGCTGATCCCCTCTAATTTTAACTCTCAGTTCAGTACTGAGGTTTTATTGCTCCATTGCCCCTCCTTCTCCTTGGTTACTTGGAGTTAAAGCACTAGCCTTTTTCTTTTTGTACTGTAAAAGAATGACCTCTGTGCCCATTAGGTTGGCTGTCACTCAGACTGATTTATCATAGTCTTTTTTTTTTTTTTTTCCCTTTTTGCCTTTATGTAGAGCCGCACCCGCGGCATATGGAGGTTCCCAGGCTAGGGGTCTAACAGGAGCTGTAGCCGCCGGCCTTTGCCACAGCCACAGCAACGCGGGATCTGAGCCGCTTCTGCAACCTACACCACAGCTCACGGCAACGCCGGATCCTTAACCCACTGAGCAAGGCCAGGGATCGAACCCGCAACCTCATGGTTCTTAGTCGGATTCGTTAACCACTGAGCCACGAAAGGAATTCCTGATTTATCATAGTCTTAAAGTGATTTCATAGCTTCCAGAAGTATCTCTTAGTATGTACTCAAAGATAACATTTACAGCACAAGATACATTTTCTGAGTTCTTAAAACGGTTTCACTTTAAATTAGAAGCACACAATGAACAGTATGGGATATTGTATAAGTATCCATCCTTCTGCACATTTAGGACACCAAATACACAAATTAGAGAAAGCTGCAAATTCCTCGATGCTCCTCCCATCAAACTGGATAGGCACTGAGGCTGCTTTGACTAATAGAATATATTGGAAGTTTTGTTGTGCCAGTTTCTGCTCCAAGCTTTTAGAGACTGGCAGCTTCCACTTTATGTTTCTTGAACACTCACTCACTATTGAAAGCCAGCCACCATGCTGTGAGAAAGCCAAAGTTGCCTTATGGAAAGGACTAGCCTGGCTGTTTTCCCAGCCAGCAGTCAGCACCAACTTGCTATTCTATATGAGAAGCCTCCTCAACACCTAAACCTGAGTTAGAATATGAGATCTTGATTCCTGTCTTGACTCTGATGCTGTATTGGGATAAAACTTCTGGGTTTGGGGGTGTGGGTAGGTGTTTTGTATAGGGGAATGATATAAATAATTTTTCGACAGAAGTCTGTGACAGATTAAAGAGGGTCATACATTCTTTAAACTTCTAATAACAGTTGTAATCTGTACCCACTTTCTTGAGTCTGTGTGCTCTATGACTACTTTTGAGTATGGCAAAAGTGACAAATTAAGAGACTGGATGCTTCCACTTCCTGTCTCTTAGAACACCACCCTTAGATGCTAGCCATGATGCTATAAGGAAGCTGAAGCAACCCCGTCAAAAGATCCACATGAGGAAGAATTGAGGCCACAAGCCAACAGCCCCAGCTAAGCTTCTAGTTATCAGCCTGCACAAATTTATCAGATATGTGAGTAGATCCTCCATCCCTATTGAACCACTACAGGTGACAGCATAAAAAACAGGGGTGTGCACCATACAGAGCCCATCCTGTATTCTTCACCCACAAAGTAATGAGCAAATCAAAATTCATATTTCAAGCCACTAAGTTTTGGCCTTGTTTATTACATAGAATAGACAACTGGAAGGCCAGAGTGTTCTCACAGTAGAGTGTTTTTGTTCCCTCCACATAAAATTCTCCTTACACAAATCTTTGCAGGGTTAGTTTGTGTTCAGCACTTGGTACTCACGTAAATGCAATATTAAGAGAAATGCATTATCCATATTATTCCCTCAAATCCATCATGCTATCCTTTCATTATTTCTTTATTACGTAAATGCAATAGTAAGAGAAATGCATTCTTCATATTATTCCCTCAAATCCATCATGTTATCCTTTCATTATTTCTTTATTATCTGTACATATCCACTCCCACTCAAATGAGAATACAATTTACAAAAAATAAGGAAAATGTGTTTGCCTTGTTCGTTATCTCTTTCACAAAAAGCTATACCTCAATACATATGTATTGAATAAATTAATTACTAATTATTTTCTAATAATTTGACTATTAAAGAGAATCTAATTAAGTAGAAATAGAGGTAAAGAATATGAGAAGCTTATAGGTTCATTCTCTATATCCCCAAATATCTCATTTTCTTTCAAGTATCGATCCACCAAATTAAGAAACTAGATTCTAACTAAATTATATGCCAATAAATGGTCTCTAACAAAAGATGTTTTACATCTACAAGTCAAATATCCAGGTAGCTGTAATGTTGGTTTAGTTACCACAAACCTAAGCTATCTGAATTAGACTGCTTCAATGTGCAGTGGTTAATTGGAAACATCAAAAACATTAATTCAATTACAAGAAAGTGGCCAATATGTGGCCACAGTTGGACTTAGAGTATGTCATGGACTGGTTATCTCTATATTTGCTTTGTATTGGATCTGGTCTCACACAACATTTTGAGTTAGACGATAGTTTAACACACACAAATATTCTCACACACATGCTTTCTTCCACTTTTTTCTGCACAATTCAAGGAACTCTTGCTGTCATCACCACACTTGCTTGGAAATATCTGTAATCATGTGTTTTCTGACGTATGGCTTTAGTTAGAGGAAGATAAAAGTCAATTTCAAGAAAAAAAATCCAATTTTCAGACAGTAAATTTTGCATGTGGAATCCAAAGGACGTAGCCCTTTTACTCTCTTTCCTTCCCCTTAGTGTCCTATATGTCTTTACCAAACCCTTATTGAATGTATATCAGAAGTCTTTCATCTTCATTTCCTTCCCCTTTGTCTTCTACAGATTCCCCTAAATGTCAATTAACGAGAAAAGAAATATTAAGATATTGCCCTTAAGGAGACTAGCTTTTAGGATTTTTAGGTAAGGTGGCAGTGTGTAAGTTAGCATCCCAATGACCCAACGAATGTGTGATATAGCACTCTTATACTGACCGACTGAATGCCCAGGACTGTTTCATTAACACAAGGTACCCATGGTTCAGTTGAAGCAGTCTGGTTTTCTCTCTTGAGTGAATGAGTGAGGTGTGTGTGTGTGTGTGTGTGTGTGTGTGTGTGTGTGTTAGCAGTACTCATTGCAATAGTTCCCACTAAAATCCGGGTTGCAAAAGTACTACTGTGTCAGGTCTTATTCCCGTGATTTCAGAAATATAAAAAGGGAGGTCTCTTGGTAGTTGAAATATTGGAGCAATCATTATAAAACTGCTAAATCATGAGAAAATATGACCCTGATAATCAGATCATGAGAGGCAGGATACTCCTGTGAGTGCCTGACATGCATTTTAAATTTGCCTGAGCAATGTTTTTCAAATGCATTAGTTTTCCAGTATCTGTTAAAATACTTATAAAAAATTATTTACAATTTGCTTGTTTGGATTTTTGTCTGTTATCTGTAAATTCATTTTTTTTCCTTTAAAATTTCAAGGGAACTGCCTTAGTATCTACTAGGGCCCCTGACAGAACCAAAGCAATCACATGAGTATTCCCCCAGCTTCTACTCTCAGACACTTTTGAATCCTGTCACCCAAATCATCACGGTGCTAAAACAGTCCTAACCACTGAGGACTCAGAGGAGCATGATGCTTCAACGTGTGTTTATAGAATACATTTCATGTAGACAAGCACGAAAGGAACAGTTTGCATAATCATCTGCCAAAAAGAATCCATCTGTCAGAAGAGTGGAAGTTGGTATCAAACAAGTTTACATTAAAAAACAAAATCTCAATTTCTATTCTATGCACTTCATTCCTTTGAGCCTAATTATCATTGTGCATATAAATGGGGAAAATAGTTCTTCCTAGTTACAGTTCAAAATTCTGGTCTTGGCAAGAGACAACAATAGCTGCTCATTTCTTTGGGGGGCTGTACTATGAAGCTGAGAGCATCAGGGCTGGAAATGCCAGGCCAAATTCTGTTTTTGCCAATGTGAAGTTTTACTTTACTGTTTTGGCAAATGTGGTATGTGTGAACAACAGAAATATTATCTCATTCTTTAGTGTTAACTAATACTGGCTTGGCTTCAAAGAAAAAACACAGCCCCATTTCCCTGAAAAGCGTTCATTTCTGTAGTCTTTTCTTCTGATACAGTTCTTAAATTTCTGCCTAGTTAACTATGGCAAAAGCATCAGTCTTCAAAGAGAAAAAGAAACATGAAAAGACTCATTTTAAAGGCTATAATAAAATCCAAACATTAGGCAAAAAAAAAAAAAAAAGGAAAAGGAAAATCCAACTACCAGCTTGGCAATATTTTTTACTTAAAATTTGTTTGTACATATTCTTTAAAAACTATCCTCTTCCAATTTTAATGTGATTTTAATCACATGCAGCTTAAAGAAATAAGAGCTTAAGGAAATAAACGTACTTTCTGAAATATAAACTGAAAAATTATGCTGAAAAATACTTTCAAAACTTAATATTTGAAAAATATTTAAGTGCAGAAGCACAAATTCCTATTAAATTATCAGAAACACCTTAACAAATTGCAAAGAGAAATTTATTACTTGCAAATTATGAAGTCTACTTTTGTTTACTTACAGATACTGTTGAGTATCTGCTTTGTGTCAGGCAATGATCTAGGATTAAGACTGTAGCACTACACAAAACTGAGACAACCTGACTTTATAATACTTGTATTTAATAGATGTATTTAAAATATGATATTGGAAGTAGTTGGTTTTACAGAACACACTGCATTTTTTGAAGAATTTTAGTATACTTCCCATAAGACCTTGTACGTCTTTCATAACTAATTTCTTCATGAACATTATAAATGTACCTGATGAGCCTTCAGCAACCACCTAAATATATTTTCCCCCCTTTTTAATGGCCATAAATGTGGCATATGGAAAATCTTGGGCTAGGGGTTGAATCTGAGCTGCAGCTGCAAGCCTATGCAGCAGCCATGGCAACACGGGATATGAGCCACATTTGCGACCGACACCACTGCTTGCAGCAACACCAGATCCTTAACCAACTGAGCGAGGCCAGGAATAGAACCTTCATCCTCATGGATCTTATGTTGTTTTCCTAACCTGTTGAGCCACAAAGGAAACTCCATAAATATTTCTCTTGATTTCCAGATAGAATTTGGAGGTTAAAGAGGGCAGTGGGAAGACTTAAATTTTTAACGGTTATCTACCAATTCTTATTCGGACTTGTGTCTGGCTCAAATCTCATCCACCTGGGTAAAGGTCATCTTCATTCTTACTCCTTGCTTCAACATTTCACTTTAAGAGCAGAGAGTATGGAATGGGATAGAACAGTCTGTCCTTTTCCTCAAATCTCAATGAACACCAGACTGTTCCATCTAGCAGTCTTCCCCCAAAAGTTAAAGATGGTCAATAATATACAAAGTATAGATCATCACACAATGTTAAATTGAACGTCAGGTACCACTGAGACACAAACAGCCTGGCGATCACCTTCCATACAGGGCCTCTCTTGGGCCAGTTCCTTCCCTTACATCTAGTCGACTACAAGTTTGCTAATGCATTCTCTCCCCAAAATGATCTGGACATATATTGATTTTCCCGGGCATGGGTTGAACTCCTCATCTCTTGAAAATAAATAACTGTACTTTAAGGAATATATGATAAGACCCAATCTTTCTCCTATCTTCCAATATCAACACAATGGGGGTCCTAATAGAAGAGAAGTTTTATATTTTTTAAATAGTTTTGTAAGTCCCATCTAAAAAAGAAGAGCCTAACTAAATTGTTTATACCTCTACCAGAGTTCAATATTTTTTTGGAATGTTATATGTCTTTGCTACTTTAAAATGTCATGGCTATAGTTCAGTGATAAGAAACAAAACAAAGCGAGTTCCCATCGTGGCTCAGTTGTTAACAAATCTGACTAGGAACCATGAGGTTGCGGGTTCGATCCCTGGCATTGCTCAGTGGGTTAAGGATCTGGCGTTGCCGTGAGCTGTGGTGTAGGTTGCAGACGCGGCTCGGATCCCGCGTTGTTGTGGCTGTGGTGAAGGCCAGCAGCTGCAGCTCCTGTTAGACCCCTAGCCTGGGAACCTCCATATGCCGTGGGTGCAGCCCCAGATAAAGGCAAAAAGACAAAAAAAAAAAAAGAAAAAAGAAAAAAACAAAGACTGTGGGAAACTCTAAGTGCTAGGCATGCTTCTAAGTACTATAGACAGTCATTTAATCGATCATCCTCCTAACTCCATTTTCCCATTTTCACACGAGGGAACTAAGGTGCAAAGAATTTAAATAAACTTGCTGGTGGTCAAATAATAAAAGTAAGTCCTGGATTTAAATATAGGTAGTTGGGCTCAAGCCCATTCTGACCACTTTGCTCTAAGAAATCCTACTTTAGTCAGAAATCTGGAAACTTCAAGATTTGAATTTTTGGCCTCCATAATTCTAATTATATTCCTCTTATTGAGCCATGTGGTCCCTACAAAACAAATTTCTCTTTAACATGTTTTATATATTTTCCTGATATTGACTTATCTGTCTTATTGCAACAGCCTATAAAAATGTATCTTTCAATTAACATTATTTTTCCTTTATGAAAATGATTTTACATGAAGCCTATAAAATAGACAATTAAAATTTTATTTTAATACTATTTCATCAGATTATAAAAAAATTCTTTCAAAGGTAGAGGGAATCTAAGGTTATGTGCTGATATTTCATCTTACAAAGTAAAGAAATCTTTTCAATAAATAAAATAAAAATAATCTGACCAACATATAAAGCTAAATTTATGATATAGGAATTCAGAGGATCTTTGGTATTAATCAAATCCAATCTTTGCTTTTAGTGGGCAGAAAATTATTTTTCACTTAATGTGCCTAACTAAGCTAAACGTGTTGAGGTAAGTCTATATTTTCCATGTTCTCTCATAAAGCTCAAGAAATCCAGTGTCATCTGTCCATAAAGAATTACATAATTTAAAAACCTCTGTTCTTTGCAAAAGCTTAAATCTATGATCCATGGGTCACAGCTTGGGCTTATAGGGATTTACAGAAATGTTCATGCTGTTCTTATTGTTTAAATAATTTTGTTTAAGTGATAAAACAATTACCAGAAACTTATTAATGTACTTTTTATTAATTAGGCATACGTATAAACATCAACAGTAGGGCAGTCATTCTCTTAGAGATTGAGACCCATAGCATAAACATCACCTGTGGTACTAGAAATGAAAATTCTGTCATACTAGTCCAAGTTATTGAATCAGAAACTTTGAGCTGGGCCCAGGAATCTGAGATTTTATAAGCCTAGTATGCAATCTGGAAGCCCACTGTTTTAAGAACCACTACAATAGGGTATCACTACTACGAAAAGATTAAAACATTAATGATTGGTTGTTCTCTGTAAATTGAATCTTCTAATTATAAAACTAGATAAAACTAGTTTCATTCTTGGTTATACATGAGAATCATCTGGAGATCCTTTTTTTTTTTTTGTCTCTTTTTAGGCCCGCTCCTGCGGCACATGGAAGTTCCTGGGTAGGGTTGAATTATTGGAGCTGCAGTTGCCGGCCTATCAGCATGTAACCCAAGCCATGTCTGCGATCTACACCACAGCTCAAGGCAACGCTGGATCCTTAATCCACTAAGCAGGGCCAGTTATCAAATCCACATCCTCATAGATACTAGTCAGGTTGGTTATTGCTGAGCCACAATGGGAATTCCAAAAGTTCTGTTTTTTAAAGACTAATCAAGTATATCACATCATGATGCTAGAAGAGCTTAGCCTCTGACTACTGAAAATTTTTTTTCTAATACTAACGAAAAATATAAACTGGCTATTTTGAGTATCAACTTCTCATATTCACACAAATTTAATCAGTTTCAACAAAAATTTAATACTCTAATTATAATTTTGCTTCTTAAAACTACTCAGCACTGAGTTTAATTTACGGCAAGTAAAATTAACTACAGGAAAAGAAGCAACTAATTGAGGATCTCGGGCTGATTTTACCACTCTCTAATAGGATTATAAGAAGATAAACTCATTTAGACATTAGTTTTCTCATCTGCTCATTAAGATCTGGATTCTCTCCCTTAATATATATCCCTTTGCCAGATTTAGCCCAAAATCTACCCTTCTTTTTTCTATGGTAAGAAAGACCCCTAATATTAGCTAGGCGTATGGCTACCCAAATTAAAGACTACAGGTAGCAATCTCTCTTACCATACAATGTTGCCGTGTGATTAAGTTCTAGTCAATGAAAGGGCAGTTTCCTTAAGTGAAAACAAGCTTCCCCCTTTCCTCTAGCATCCTCCATCCTACTGGCTTGAAGGTAAAACACATTGGTGGCCCTAGAATAAGTCTTGTAAATTATAAAGGCAATAAGGGAATTAAGGCTTTGTGCTGCAAAAAATAACTGTAGCACTTCATGGTAGGAATCTATTTTTGTACTGTTCATTAAATAGCTTTGTGATTAATACTTTATTTTTAAATAGGACTGAATAAAACGTTTTTATATTTGTGATTTATATTTCATTAGCATCCTCTTATAGTGGATGCCAGTTTTGCACTCATTTTTACTCTCTACCTGCTTAAACAGTAGTTGACCCTATCTTCTAGTATCCTTAAAACTGTTAAAATTACATCCCTTTGTCCTTTCATTTCACAGTCTATTTTACTGTTTCAGAAATAGGGGATAGATTCTGTTTTTCTCCCTTTTGTTTTATTTTTTAAAAGTTTTATTGAAGTAGAGTTGATTTACAATGTTTTATAACTTCCACTGTACGGCAAAGTAATTTAGTTATACACACATTCATTCTTTTTCAGATTCTTTTCGAATATAGATTGTTTTCCTTTCTTACCTATTAACACTTCAAGTTAACGCTCTACTACTAATCTGTATGTATTCCTTAATTTCCCGCTTGCCTTTTAATTAAAAGTTGTTTTGATGTTGTTTCTTTTTATTGTTATTGCTATTTGTTTTTAGGGTTTGTTTTTGTTGTTGTTTTTGCTTCTTCCTTGGTCAGTCTCATATCTGTTTCCACTATAGCTACTCATGTGATATGTCCTCTCTTTTAAAACTACTAAAAGAGTGTTGAAATTGTGGCTCAGTAGTAATGAACCTGACCAGTATCCATGAGGACTTGTTGGGTCCCTGGCCTCGATCACTGGCTATAGATCCGGCATTGCCGTGAACTGTGGTGTAGGCCAGCGGCTATAGTTCTGATTCAGCTCCTAGCCTGGTAACTTCATAAGCCATGGGTGCGGCCCTAAAAATGATAGATAAATAAATTAATTAATTAATTAATTAATTCACTAAGAGCATGCTTACATTTCTTTTGGGCCTATTAAACGACTGCAGTTCAGTTTTGAATTATTCCTTAACCTAAGATTTGAAATATTTGGTGTCAACTAGGTATGAAATGAGAATTCTCATATAAGATGAAAAAGCTTGTACAACAAAAGTATCTTTATTACGAGACTATCATTGTTATTAGTTGACTGATAAGTTTAAAGTTATAAATTAATTCATTTACTACTGATGAGATTTTGTTTTGAAACGTGATTTGTTTTATTCATTTTTATTTATTTTTTTTTTTTTTATTTTTTATTTTTTTTACTTTTTTTGTCTTTTTGCCTTAGCTAGGGCCTCATGCGCAGCATGTGGAGGTTCCCAGGCTAGGGGTCTAATAGGAGCTATAGCCGCCAGTCTTCGCCATAGCCACAGCAATGCAGGATCCAAGCCACGTCTGCAACCTACACCACAGCTCATGGCAACGCAGGATCCTTAACCCACTGAGCAAGTCCAGGGATCAAACCCACAACCTCATGGTTCCTAGTTGGATTCGTTAACCACTGAGCCACGATGGGAACTCCTGATTTGTTTTATTTTTTATTGATGCACATACAAAATCACATATCACATGATCTTGTCTTCCAGATAAATTATTTCTATTGAAATACCCCATTTTACAGTAGTATATAATTTAGTTGACATTCATACATTAATAACTAATAAAGATTAAAGAATTTTTTTTTGAAAATAGTATTAGATTAACAGAAATCAGGGAGTTCCTGTTGAGGCACAGTGGAAACGATGCGATGGTAAATGGGATTACTTCTCTAATTTCTCTTTCTGATCTTTCATTGTTGGTATATAGAAATGCAGTTGATTTCTGTGTATTAATTTTGCATCCTGCAACTTTGCCAAATTCATTGATGAGTTCTAAGAGTTTTCTGGTAGAGTCTTTAGGATTCTCTAGGTATAGTATCATGTCGTCTGCGAAAAGTGATAGTTTTACTTCTTCTTTCCCAATTTGGATTCCTTTTATTTCTTTTTCTTCTCTGATTGCTGTAGCTAGGACTTCCAGAACTATGTTGAATAGTAGTGGCGAGAGTGGACATCCCTGTCTTGTTCCTGATCTCAGCGGGAATTCTTTCAGTTTTCACCATTGAGAATGATATGAGCTCTGGGTTTGTCATAGATGGCCTTGATTATGTTGAGGTAGGTTCCCCCTATGCCCACTTTCTGAAGTGTTTTTATCAGAAATGGGTGTTGGATTCTGTCAAAGGCTTTTTCTGCATCTATGGAGAGGATCATATGGTTTTTATTCTTCAGTTTGTAAATGTGGTGTATCACACTGATTGATTTGTGGATATTGAAGAATCCTTGCATCCCTGGGATAAATCCCACTTGATCGTGGTGTACAATGCTTTTAATGTATTGTTGGATTTGGTTGGCTAGTATTTTGTTGAGAATTTTTGCAGCCTCTTCAATAAGTGGTGCTGGGAAAACTGGACAGCTACATGTAAAAAAATGAAACTAGAACACTTCCTAACACCATGCACAAAAATAAACTCAAAATGGATTAAAGATCTAGATATAAGAACAGATACTATAAAACTCTTAGAGGAAAACATAGGCCAAACACTCTCTGACATAAATGATAGCAACAGCTTCTCAGATCCATGTGTCAGAGTAAGGACAATAAAAAAAGAAATAAACAAATGGGACTTAATTAAACTTCAAAGTTTCTGCACAGCTAAGGAAACCCTAAACAAAACGAAAAGACAACCCACAGAATGGGAGAAAATATTTGCAAATGATTCAACTGACAAGGGATTAATCTCCAACATTTACAAACACCTCCTACAGCTCAACACCAAAGAAACAAACAACCCTATCCAAAAATGGGCAGAGGATCTAGGCAGACAGTTCTCCAAAGAAGACATGCAGATGGCAAATAAACACATGAAAAGATGTTCAACATCACTCCTCATTAGAGAAATGCAAATCAAAACCACTTTGAGGTACCACCTTACACCAGCCAGAATGGTCATCATCAAAAAGTCTACAAACATAAGTGCTGGAGAGGGCGTGGAGAAAAAGGAACCCTATTACATTGTTGGTGGGAATGCAAATTGGTGCAGCCACTGTGGAAAACAGTATGGAGATTCCTCAGAAAACTCAAAATGGAATTACCATTTGATCCAGCAATCCCACTCCTGGGCACCTATCCAGCAGAATCCATGACTCGAAAAGACA
>PVHT020004020.1:21341805-21371517 GCA_004024745.2 Catagonus wagneri
TAGGCAAGATATGGTACATACACACAATGGAATATTACTCAGCCATTAAAAGGAACGAATTACCAACATGTATAGCAACATGGATGGACTTAGAAATTATCATGCAAAGTGAAACCAGTCAGACAACTAGACAGCAACACCCAATGATACCGCTTACATGTGGAAACTAAAAAGACACAATGAACCTTTTACAGAACAGACAATGACTCACAGACTTTGGAAAACCTTGGTTTTTCAAATAAGACAATCTGGGGGGTGGGGGGATGCACTGGGGGTTTGGGATACAAAATCTATAAAACTGACTTGTGATGATTTATGTACATCTATAATTGAAATAAAATCCATTAGGAAAAATAAAATAAAATAAAATACACCAGTGTCAACATAAAACTTCAGTTTTGCATATAATGAAATCATTTTGTTCTCCACTTGGTTTCAGTATTGGATTTTCTATTCTTATACCAAAAACAGTTTTAAAAAATTTCTAATGATTTTATATTGTTTCATTACTTTATAAGACTAGTCTTCTATTTTCCTTTATTACTGTCTTAGTTATTCTCAAGATTTTATTTTTCAAATAGAATTCAAGATCATTTTGCACAACTAAAATATAATTGGTGTGATTTATTCCACTGAAAATTACGTTAAATTTATAATTAATGGAGAACTGACAGTTTCATCATATTAATAATCTTCCTTATAAAAGCACGATGTCACATTCTACTACTCAGATTTTATCTGACATTATTAATATTGAGAACTTTTCTGTATATAGTTTAATACTTGATATACTTAAGTTTTACTCCCTTATTCAATGTATGCTGTTTTGGTCACTTCATCATTAGCATGGTTTTCCACATCATATTTTGCTGATTTTTTCAAAAAACTACAAACTGCTTTTTGGGTTTTTTTTTTTTTTTTTGCTTTTTAGGGCCGTACCTGTGGCATATAGAGGTCCAGGCTAGGGGTCAAATTGGAGCTACAGCTGCCAGCCACAGCCACAGCCACAGCAACGCCGAGCCACATCTACGACTTACACCAAAGCTCACAGCAACACCAGACCCTTAATCTACTGATCAAGGCCAGAGATCAAACCCGCTACCTCATGGTTACCAGTTGGATTTGTTTCTTCTGCGTCACAGTGGGAATTCTGAAATTGCTTTTTTTAATTCTTCCTTTGGGGATTTCTGTTTCCCACTATGATTAGTTTGTATTAGACCAACTAGCTCCTTCAAGAATAAGTATAAATGTTGTAAGAAATAACAAAAACAGCTCTTGAAAAATAACATGGTACAATTTAGAAAGTCAGAATTTTACAGGGAAAAGATCCTGGGGAGAAGACAAAAGTGTTGACAAGAGTTCAATATTTTCTGCCACTTTTCTTTCCAGGTACTTGTTAATTAATACCAGTAGGGAATGAATTGTTTTTTTTTTTTTTTTAAGCATAATTAAGGTCAGAAATGACGGTGGTTTCTTGGAGCCAGGAAGACAAATAATTGTAATTTAAAGTTACAAAGTGCTCTAATAACTGGAAGAAGAAACCCTGTATAAGAAAAGGAAGCCATAGAAAAATGACCTTAACATTCTGTGATCCTTTTCTCCTTGAAGCATTATTCATGTCCTTAAGTCATGGGACAAAGGCTAAGAAATTGAGGGAATACATGTTTATAGTCTAAACTAGGAATCAGCAATCCATGACCCACAGGTTAAATAAGCCCAAAGTCTATTTTAACAAGTAAAGTTTTCCTGGGACAAATACATACTCATTTGTTTTTGTTTTTATAATACTTTTGTGACTCGGTGGCAGAACTGAGTAGTTATGACAGAGACCATATGACCTGAAAAGCCTAAAATATTTAGTACTTGGCTGTTATAAAAGTTTTCTGCTTATTGGCCTCAAACAAACACTATTAATTATAAAACGGAGTTTCTTGATATTTATGCTATGAAAACTGGGGTAGGTATACACAAGGACTGCCCTAACCAAAAGCTGGTAGGAAATGTACTAAACTTCAGAAAGACAAATATTCCATCCTTATTTGAACCTGGAAAAGTTACTCCTACTTCTGGCACATTCTGGAAGTAAAGAAAATAAACTACACAGGAAGACAGAGTCTTGCAGAGCCTCTATAATTTTTCAAACACATTAACTAAATAATTAACTAAATAATTTATAGGACTGTCAGGAGATGGGATAAAAATGAAAGAAATTCAAGAGAAAAAATCAGACAAAAGAATACTCAGAAATGACAGAGATATTAGAGTTTCAAACAAGTATTTTTAAATTACTGTTATTAATATGTTCAAGAGACAAGGAGAAAATATAGAAATTTGTACCAGAAAACTGGAATCTCCGAAACAGAAAATCAGGGAAATTCTAAAATTGAGAAATACAAAAACTGAAATTAAACATTTAATGAATGGGTTTAAAAGTAGAATAACAAAGAGAAGACCAGTGAAATAGAAGATGTTATAAAAATAAATATCCAGAAAATACAGAAAGGAACAAAAGAGCTAATGGTCTGTCATTCAGATAATTGGATTTGCATTAGAGGAGGAAAGGAATAATAGGGCAGAACAATAACTGAAAAAATATTGCCCGTGAACTTTTCAAATCTGATCAAAACTACATATTTAAAATTCCTTTTTAAAGTGAAACTAAGTTCAATTAAAACTGTTGTTTTTGCTTAAAATATCTTCCTCCTAAGAGCAGTCTTACTTGATTAAATTGCTTTTTTTTTTTTTTTTTCTTGCTGGAGCTCCTTGTCAACTACAAAATTTCCTCTTGCCTGCTTATTAAGGCTCAGTCCAAATACTGGAGTGAGGTGAAAGTGACCTGGGGAGAGATGCAAAACACTGTATTCTTTCTTGGTCTAGAAAGAGGCAATAGTCAAAATTTCAGTTCCCTGCCACTCTAGTTTTCAGGAGTACAGAGAACTCAACATGCCAGGGTTCTGTCTCAGAGCACCTCCAGTGCAGGGAGACCAGCTTGTCCTCCTTGAGGCACTGCAGAAAGAAATATCCAGCCTCTCCTCTTGTATGGTACAGGATTCACGGAATCTTCAGGTCAGGTTCTATTTGGAATCCATCTGATTCTCTAGATCTTTACCTTAAACTTCTCTCTACTTTTCCCAAAGTGATATCAAGCCCAGTGGGGAAAAAAAAGCTATACTTTCTCCTCTAGAACTCCAGTTAAGCCTGAGGCCTTGGAACTAGCCTCTAAGACTCAGTTTAATATGGGAGAGATAAAGTCATTGGGTGGCAATTAGGATAATGACAGCAGGGCAGTAACTGTTCAGAACTAAAATATTGCCTGTCACATCAATAAACAAAGGAAGTTGCAAACATCGAGCCATCATATTACAGGCACCAGGATAAGAGAGTGAGCCCTGAGGGGCCCAGGACAGAGACAAATAGGTTGCCCTCTATCAAGCCCACCCAGCAGTCAGCAGCTGCAGCCACTCCTAATGGTACACCCTGAGAAAACTCAGGATGAGGAAACACTGGATACTGGCACCAAAGAGCTGAGCTGCATATCAAGGAAATTATTTCAGTGAGCCCAGATTCTTGCATCTTCTCATACATAGAAAAGTACTAAATTCCTTAGCTTCAGATATCTGATTTACTTTTATTAACAGTAAGCTTTTGATGTTCTGACTACCTGGCCTTCTGGCATGTGACTCCTATATAATCCTGGCTCCCCCTTGCCTCTTCAGAACAGTTTTCTCTGCATTATCTGAGATGCTGCGTCCCAGGCTTGAAGTCGTCAGAAAGTCCGCTGAATAAAATATAACTCTCAATTTTTAGGTTGTGTATTTTTTCCTCATTTGACAGTGTTCAACCTGCCATCGTATCCTATTTTCCTAATATTCCTTTCAAAATGTATTTAAATAATACTATTTTCTCAAAAAGGTTTATTATTCCAGAAAATTCTTTTAAGCAAATTTATTTCTGAAAGAAATTTCATGCAACTGAAATAAAAGCCTAAAATAGGCTCTTATTCTTATATGGCAGTAAACCAAACAGATCATTAGTAGAAACATCACTATAATAACTTTTCATATACCAAATAGTTTTTGTGCAGAACATGATTTTACTAATAGTAGCTGCTTTTGTGTGTACTCCATAAAACCTATTGTAGAATCCATTCCAAAATAATTATGTGTTTATACACTTTAATTTCAATAGAAAGTTATTAAAATATAATCATTTCATCTGTTTAGGCATACATTTGTTGGTAGACTTTTCATATTTTTAAAAACTTCTACATGAGAAAATATAACATGATAATGATGAATGTCTGAGCCAACTGACCAAGTTAGACAGATATAACATTTAACATTGTGTAGATTTTACAGGAGATATCTTTAATATTCTCTAAACTAAAAATGCTCTTTTTTCCTCCAATGATAATGTCATAAATGGAGATAAATAAATTATCAAACTTTCAGAAGTCTACAATTCTCCAAGTTCTAAATATATTGAATTACTAGGATGCAATTTCTCTTCTTGTTTTCTGGATTTCAAATGACACTGCACTGGCAGCAAACAAAGCTGAACCAAATTAACACTGAACAATGAAGAAAAATGAAGCTGGCATCTTAGCCCAGGGGATCCTGCCAAAGGAAAGCAGTTTCTTTCCCTATTCCTAAACTCATTGCATTTTCAGAGAATGAAATGGATTTCCTATTCCACACTGGTAAAAAAGGAGATTGAATTCAGGAAAATTCAAATGTTTGTGAGGAGAAATGCTAATTATAATCATCCATATTTATATAATAAATGTCATAAGTACGTCTCAGAGTACTATGATTAAAAGCTGTTATTCCTTTAGTTTATTAATATAAAATTTACATCCAAGGTGGCAGGTGATGATCTGAGTCAAAGCCACATTTGTGGGCAGTGCTGTTTGTGGGAGTCCCAAGATTGCTGACCCAAGATTGCTCAGCCATGAGGACGTACCTCACAGACTTCCCACTACCCACTGAATTAATTATGATCAGTTTCAGTGTGAAAAGGACCTCTGAGAGATATCTAATTATTCAGATGAAGGAATGGAGAACCAGAGATTAAACAACTTGCTTCTCCGTCACCATTTACTAGAGTTGAAGAGCTCAGGTTTCCAGATTTCTGACACAAATTTTTATGCACATTTAGTAATCAGATATCAATACATTGAACAAAAATGAAACATAGAAACAGTTGGAATTGTCTATCACGTCTGAGATCTCTATCTCTGTATCTATATATAACCTTACCCACTTTTAAGATAGAGAAGACATATTAAAAAATTAACTGAAGGAGAAAGAGGGAAAGCACCATTGTGAACTTATGGGGTTTTGAGAAAGGACAAATTTGCTAGGTGAAAATAATGAATTTGGTCTCTGACATGTTAAGTATTAGGTGTCAAAAAGCATCATTTATTTGAAAGTGCTGTGGAGAAGAAAAAAAACAAATACATCTTACTGTGTTAAAAGCAATGGATTTAACATGCCACAAGGTCTTTTGAATGAATTAACTCATGCCTCTACACAATATAAAACAAAAGCTGAAAATCTGTAGGTAAACCTCAAAAAACAGTGACAGTACTGTGATACTAAGAAATGAAATGTAAGGTGGTTCTTAGGTGAGAAGTTGCTATTTATTAAGAAAGATGTACTTTTTAAGTAGATTGAAGAAAATGTGTTATAAACAATCAAAACATACTAATAACATTTCAATTTTATTACATTATAAATGCATTCAACCTTGTAATGAAGCTCGACACATGTAGTGACACAGCAGTGGACAATTATCAAAGAGATTATAAGCTATGCATTTGAATTTTCACAACTACTGTGAAACACAGAAAGCAATTTTCTTATTAAATGACAGACAGAACTTTGAAAAGAAAGCTCTAAACAATTTATGATTTAAAAGCATTTGCCTTTTAGAAAATATGGTGAGCTAATTTTCTCACCATATTTCTTATGGGCAAAGAATGTTAAAACAGGGATGACATAACAACTTAATTATTGAACCATACAAATTCTTTGCCTTGAAATTTTAATTCCTTTGACTTAATGTGATTTTAATTGATTTGAAATAAAGGTTTCAGTGATATTTAGATACTGACTTTAAGTTAACTTATAAATCTTCAAATTATTATTTAAAAAATTTTTACTATTATAATTCCATGAAAGATAAACGGAAGTATTAGATACTATCCTTGCTCTTATGAAGTTTACATTCTCACTGGGAAGGAAGGATTTAGAAAGCCAGTAATATAAAGTTACAAAAAGAGTAATGGACTAAATTAAAAAAAAAATCAAGGGCCATATTATTTAAAAATCACATAATCAGACAGGAATTTAAATTTAATAAGATATTGGTATATTTTTAGCAGAGAACTAAAATATATTTCTCCTTTTACATTTCAAGTTGAAATTAGAGAAGATGAACCTAACAGTGATATGCAGAAAGAATTTAAAAAGGGAAAAAATAGAGGTAAGGAGATGCTTAAGAAGCTGTTATTATGATCTAGTAATGAAAAAAATTAGCTCCTAATTAATGTCCTGGTTGTGAGAATTAAAGACTTATATGTTAGTGATTTGTAATGATATGATTACTGTTACATGAATTATAATTTCATACATGTGACAGGGAGAATCACAGTATGTAGTCAAAGGTGATGCTAAAATTTTGCCTAGAGAATAATCTATAAAAATAATAAATTACTATGTTGCACACCTAAGACTAATATAATAGTAAATCAAATATATGTCAATATTTTGGGGGGGCTGGAATACTGAACAGATAGTGCCAAATGAACTTGGGGAAATTAAGAAGGAATATCTATATTAATGAAAGCAATTTTAGGATAGGACTATGAGAAACCAATACTATTAACCATTACAGCATGAAGCAGAGATCACCTACTGTGAGGCATTTGGATGAATAAATTAGTAACTTGAGACACTTGTTTGCCTCTTCCCAGAGAAATGAAATCCTGCTGAGCATCCATTTACCATCACAGCAAGAAAATCAAGAACGTCAAGAATGAAAGACTAAGAATTTTATGTGGCTTGCATCTCACAGGGTACTCTGGATGAGAAGTAAACGTGGAGCCACAATAAATGTTACATATAGTATTATTTTCACTCCAATCCTGCACATAAGAATTCCAAAAATGTCTGTCAGTCTCCTCCCAGTTTTGCAAGTTGCTAGTGGGTCTTGTGCTCAAAATTTAGTCCTCCTCTTAGCGTGATTTATGACAGATACCATTTTCCCTAATTACTTCTAGTTTTCAAAATTACCAAGTCCTATGAAGTGAATCACTGAAATACTTGCCAATGTCTGCTGAAGGGGCTGTTTTTATAGGTCTGAAGGTATTGAGAGCACTGCTAATTATGTCAATTGTTGTGCCAACATCAACAAGTAAAGTATGAAAACTGGTGCCAAAGAGACTGGTTCTTGTTGTTTTTGAGTTGTTGGCACCAACATCGCTGATGCCTTGTCCTCTCTGTGCACGCTCCAGGTAGAATTACTTCCTTTTTAACTTTTGCTTTATTATTTACGCCACTGTATGAATAATAAATCCATAGATACTAGACTGTGGAACAGTCTTATTATTTTCACCTTAAAATAGCTCCTTTCTTATCCAGACACATTGTCTTTGGACCACATGGTGGGCTTTAGCACTGTCCTTTCAAGTTGCATAGGCTAAATTTACAGTGAAAGTAGATTACACAAGCAGAAATAATGGCACATAAATAAGAGAGATCGGAAATAGGGATCTGGATTTTGGAGTGAAAAACTGAGCTGTGAAAAGCAGAAACTCTTTCCAAAGAATTGCATGTAAAACTTGAGTAGAAGATGTTTCAAAAAATGAAGGCTGGATAAAATGGTGATAGCAGTGGCTGCAGTGATGCCCTAGTTGAGTTCTCAGGCAATGGAAAGTTCCCAGAAGTATATAAAACTATAAACTCCAAAGAGTACCAAGCAGCCAAATCTCATAAATAAAGAAAAAAGATTAACATTGTGAAGGAAGAAATCTTTTGTCAGTTATAGAAAATCTCTTCTTCCAATACATAATTTCATCCCCAGCTACTAGTAATATTCTAAATCTCTAGCAAAAGCAGATCCTGATAACAGGGAGGGAAGTAGAATTCACAAATTGGACAAAATGATTGTTAGCGAATTACAGAGACAATGTTTTGATGGTGAAAAAGAGATTGATGGAACAAGGCTGGTTTTAAAACTGTGTCCATGAAATTTTGTTCTATAAACAATCATTTTAGACATGACTGAAGAATTAATAATTTTAATTTAATTATTTTATTTTTTAATAATTTATTTAATTAATAATTTTAATGTATTCTGTATATATCTCACTTAATCTTTACTGTCAATACTCTAAGGCACAGTCCAGAGGAAATCACATTCTAGTCGGCACTATGGGCAATGATAAGCATTAAGAATGAGGTATGGCTGCTCTTAAGTGTTCATATTCAAAAGATATCCTATGCTGGAGTTCCTGTTATGGCACAGCAGAAACTAATTCGACTAGAAACCATGAGGTAGTGGATTCGATCCCTGGCTTTGTTCAGTGGTTCAAGGATCCACGTTACCCTGAGCTGTGGTGTAGGTGGCAGATGCAGCTCGGATCCTGCATTTCTGTGGTTGTGGAATAGGCTTGGCAGGTGTACATCTGATTTGACCCCTAGCCTGGGACCTCCATATGCTATGGGTGCAGCCCTAAAAAGGAAAAAAAAAAAAGATATCCTAGGTCATTCAGTTAAAATCAGAAGAGAAATTTGTTCCTGCTTACAGTAGCTTTCCAAAAGTCTCTGATGATTCCAAATCCTATGCCATTATCAATGAACTTAAAGGTAATATCAACATGAACTCTAAGAACACAAAGTGATAATTGTGAAAGGGCAAAAAACTCTCAGAAAATAAAAGTTTAAATTCACAAGTTCAAATATTTTAATTGATAGGGAATAAAAATCCTAATTCCAAAAAAGGAATTTCAGATTGATTAATACCAAATCAGAAATGTCTGAAGAATTAAGTTCTCAAAAATGCAAGTCTTTGTAATTTGTATCAGTTGTGTAAACAATCTAGCTAAAAGTACAAACCACTTCACTTTGTGATATTTTTTAGCATTTAAATGTATATAAGCATTGTTAAATTTTATACTTATTTATAGGGAGTTATTGTAAAAAAAATAAGGAGTTAATGTAAGAATTTATATTAGAGGACAACAGTATCTGAATCCAATCTTCATTTTATATCTGTTCTTTCTTTCCTTTCCCAAAGCTAATCTTTCAGAGAAGAGAAAGGCTGAAAAACAGGATTTCTTCTATATTTCTGGGTCTGTCTTTAATATCCCTTAGAACTCTTAGCACTGTAAATATAAAGTTTTTTGAAACATATCACTTGGGAGAACCTGTTTTTAATCAAATAGTATATATATGGAATGCTTATTGGACTATAGGAAGGAACTATAGCTTGGTACTATGCATTTAATTTTGATTATTTCATCTATCTGCTATTTCCTTCTCTAAATAAGAGAGCTTACAGATTTTAATAATAATAACAAAATGTTACCTGTGTTACTTAGAGGAAAACTTTCCTTAAATCCAATATATAAATTCAGGTTTATTTTCTGACTTAAATGCTTAACATCTTTTCCTTCATGAATCCATGAGATTCCTATATTTAGGTGCAGTAATTTAGCCTCCTGTTCAGCTCAAGAGCTGTGATAATGCTAGGAATTTTACCTTTCATTGCACCTCTGGTGTCGGTTCATTTCTCATCCCCTATATGCCCCATAGAGTTAATGTGAGTGCAGAAAACCCTTTGAAGTCACTTGGAACTTTGTGCTCTGATGAGGCCTGAAGGACATGCAAAGTAAGAAACATGGCCATGCTTTCAAAAGAAGTGAAAATTCAATCAGCTTTACTAATGTGTTTCTTATACCTCAAGGCATATCTATGTGTGCATATACGTATATCTGCAATAAAAACAGAGCAAAGCAAATTGTAATTCTGCAAAAACAGAACACTTACATGGATATGCCTATCACACTTAAACAAAATTACTTCACATATGAAAACAGATCAGTGAAAGAAATGCCTTCGAAGGCTCATATGGAAAGTATTTACTTACACCATAATATCTATGCCAATAGTTAATATATGTATTCCTTTTAAGACAGATTTTGAAGCAAACACGCAGTTAATGGTTCTGATACTCTGATATCCTCAACTATATAGGCACAAATTTTAAAATCACATCCAACATAACCCTTATTCTTCAATGTAAGCATTTTCAAATGTTTCAGTAGATGAGTATGTAATTCTGAGGTTTGGACTGGAAACCCATTTCTGCTTTGCCAGCCTACACTGCTTGTTAGCCTCTGCCAATAGTGGAAGCTAGAGGGAGGCTACAGGGTTGGAGGCTATTTGCTTCCCCTGAGCTTTTCTTCTACCTTCTGTTTCTGCCTGCTTCACCCTAACCCAGCATTTTTACAATTGGCAGACAGTTCTAGTAGTTCCAGCGACTGGATCTACTTTGTATTTTTCTTACCACTTGAAGTATCAGCCCCATTACAGCCCCTCAGAGACAACACCACCTACCGGTCAGGTCAGCTCCTTCCTCAGGTATCTGGTTTTCAAATTCATGGAATCCCTTCCCCATCCTATTAAACTGCAATAATTTCAATCGCCTCTTCTCGATTACCCAGCTCTAAGGATGGTAGTTGTTACCTACAATTCCTATCTCTGTGATATATTAATTTAAAAAAATTTATATTCAATTCTCTCAGGTTAAAATGTCTAATTTTGTTTTTTTTTCTGAATTGACTCAGATTGGAATACATATTTAGTTTAATCCACAGTTATTTAGGGATTTTATAAAGGTGAGCACATATTTTGAGTCTAAAGAACACTTCTGATTGCAAAAATCTGTCCCAGACAAACTAGAACATATGGTCATCCTATATATGTCACTAAATGTAATCCTAACTGAAAATCTGTGTAGCAATGTTAACAGTTCAAACCAGAATTTTTCCTAGTATTGACCTCATTTGGAGGCTAAGAATTACTACCTTTTTATTTTTTCACCTACTGCTCAATAGGCTGAAATATTGGGAATTAAAGTATTAAAGTCAACATGGCTATAAAAAGAAGTACTAGTGCTGCAAAAATTATTCTCACACTACTAGATCTTTCAAAAGTGTACATCTGATTATACCTCTTCTCTGCTTAAAACCATTCAACTGTTGCCCAATTATATTAGATAAAGTTGAGACATAGATATTGGTTTCACTGATAAACCCCAAAGAGTGGATACGGTGCTTTTTTGAATGAATACTATTAAAATCCTTTCTACCTTACTGATATTATAATGTGTAAAATAACATTAGAATTAGTTTTGTATGCATGTATCCCCATTAGATTATAAATTCTATGAAATTAGAGTCTGTGATGTGTTGACCACTGCTGGTGGCAAACACACTGTCTAACACAAAAAATAATCTCAGTAAATGTGTACTTACTTTCTACTACGTGGACACTCAAAGAAATAAGCAGTGCTTGAAAGAGTTTCCCAGGGTACTGGGCCAGCAACTTAGTTTTTTTGAGAGTTCATTCTGCACATTTAAGTAAGATACTTGAAGATTAGGAGGTATTAGTTTGTCATCAGGGAAAGCAGGTTTACTTTCAAATAAGCATCACAGGGGTCAAAATTAAAGAAATGTGTGATTACTACATAAATAATTTAGGGCCACTGTCTCACAGGCATCTCTCTGTGGTACCCATAGCCATACAAGCTATACAGGTGGGCTTTTGGAAAAGTTAAATTATAGTATTTTTTGATAGGCAAGAAATAGATTTATTAAGATAGGATGCTTGTGAGAGATCAAGCAGGAAGGTAAGGAGGCTCTTCCTAAATTATAATATTTTAAAAAATACTTTTAATAAAAACCTTTTATGTCATAATAGGAGAGTTTTTTTCTAGCTTAGAGTGTCTTGGTTGAAATTGTCTCTGAACTATATATGAAGTAGGAGACACTTTCTAACAGTGTCTCTGGAATTTCCATGCCTAGGAGTTTTAAAATACTTGGATCAGGATAGGATCAAAAGCATATTAAACATGTTACTCTTGATTAAACATGATAGTATTCACCAGTTCAGCAGATTCACAAAATGCCATTCAATAAAAAAAAAATAGTCCAAAAATATTGTAAGGCACTTCTATTTATCTATCAACTTTTCCTAGATTACAGTAATTTCATTCCTTTACAAAATTTCAGAAAGCCACTGACAAGAGAATCCTTTGAGAATCTGATGACAACTAACCAGCTCTCTCCTGTAAATGTGGACACACATACAGATTATGTATCGCTTGCTGTTTTAGATTGCTCACAGATCATCTGAAACCATTCATGGGCACAAGGACTTCAGAGTCATATGTAAATGGTTAGAAATTCTATATTTTATTTCAAAACCAATTCCTATATAAATAAAATACATCCACCTTTGGCACGTCTAGAATGGCTTTACCTTCTATTCACACCTTTACACACAAGTTCATTTCCAATCTCGGTGAATGACAACTACTATCCACCTAGTTTTATAATCCAAAAACATGGGAGTTATGCTTAACCTGTTTTCTTTTAGTCCTGTCAATCAACTGACAAGTCACGTTGACTCTATGAATTTAATGACTACTCTCAAATATGACTTGTTCTTTTATCCCCTTATCAGCACCATAAGCATTCATTTTCTCCTATGTGAACTCCTCACCTCCAGCCTTGCCCCACTCAAACCAGTTCTTCATCCAGAAGCCAAATAAGCATTCTAATATACAGAAGTGAGCATATGATTACCCATCAAAAGCTAACCACTGCCTTAAGGATAAGACATAACGCTTTATTATGGCTTAACAATATGTTGTAGCCTTGTCTTCTGAGAATTACCCACAAGTAATGATTACTATTTATGCAGGAATTCATCCTAAAATGATATGTCTGAATTGGAAACTGAGAAAGCATTATAAGATATCCGAAGAGACAAATTCAGAAATATACAGAGACTACGTTGTGCTTGAAAAAGAACCTAAGGCCATATTTGTGCCAAAAATATAGGTGGCAGGATTTGCTATTCTACCGGTAAATTCAGGAGCTTACACTGAATTCTTTTTTTTTTTTTTTTGGTCTCTTTAGGGCCGCACCAGCGACATATGGAGGTTCCCAGGCTAGGGGTCTAATCGGAGCTGATGCTGCCGGCCTATGCCAGAGCCAGAGCCACAGCAACGCCAGATCCAAGCAGCATCCGCATGCTACACCACAGCTCATGGCAACGCCGCATCGTTAACTCAGTGAGCGATGGCAGGGATTGAACCCGCAACCTCATGGTTCCTAGTCGGATTCGTTTCCGCTGTGCCATGACGGGAACTCCTACACTGAATTCTTATTAAGAGAGAAATGTGCTACAGGGCTACTGTCTTCCTTTCAGCACACATTGCTTTTTCAGAGCAACTGGACTAATGCTACCATAAATTCTGGCACTACAGAGAACTCTCATTCAGAGAACCTAGGTACTAAGAACCCCACTTATACCATTAATTTGGTAAATGTCAGACAGAAAATTTCAGGTCCTAAAAGGATCTAAAAGTCCCAAACAATGCATTCATTAAATCAGTTTATTCATTAAACATTAAAAAGATTATCTGTTAAGGACATCCAAGGAAACAGTTTGTGTTTATGTATGAGGAAACTGGAACTATATTAGGAAAAAAAAATCAACATGAGAGAATTTTTATTAACTAAGTAAAAATTTGGTGTAAAGTGTATAATATTGTAAGTGTAGTGAGTATAGCATTATTGATTATATCAGATTTCACAGCTGAGCAGAGCTTTACTTATATAGTACCCTTAAGTTCCCACCACCTTATTAATACAACTTGTTTTATCATTTTGTTGGGTTCAACTTTGTTTTCACTGAACTCTGAAAATTTTAAGAGGAGGTCAGTCTGTGACAAGTGCTAAAAGACTACATGGAATAATTACATTTGTTTATTTTCCAACTATGACTACACTAAAATTTAAACTAAATAGAAATTCTGCCTGATAACAAACCATCATAAGACAAAATCAGAAGCAAATGACCAAAAAAGGAAAAAAAAATGTCACTCTTATCAAAAGCCAGGGGCTAGGAGTTCCCACTGTGGCACAGCGGAAACAAATCAGACTAGGAACCGTGAACTTGCGGGTTCATCCCTAGTCTCGCTCAGTGGGTTAAGGATCCAGCATTGCCGTGAGCTGTGTGGCAGATCGCAGACACAGCTAGGATCTGGCATTGCTGTGGTTGTGGTATAGGCCAGCGGCTACAGCTCTGATTAGACACCTAGTCTGGGAACCTCCAATGCTGTGGGTGAGGCCCTAAGAAGACAAAAAGGCAAGAAAATAAAAGTAAAAAAAGGAAAGTCTTCATGCATTGTTATGGAAGGATTTCTAAAATATATTATTAAATGAAAAAAGAAATCTACAGAAAAACATAGATAGTGTGCTATTATTTATATTAACAAAGGAGGGAAATAATAGAAATTTCTATCAGTTTGCATAGACATATATTATTGGGGCTTTAAATTCCAGTTTTTCTGTATAAAATATACATCACTTTAAAATCAATGAAATATCCATTTCTTTTCTCTAGGCTTGATATTAGTCAACATGGCTTGCCTTTCTCAATAAAATAAAGGAATTGGTTTATTTCTGAAAAAAGACTAATCACCTTAAATCCATACTTCAAAGGCATATCAATCAATTTATGCATATAGTTGTAAAGTTAGGCTGGTATAGAAGGGATTATAATAATAACGATTATTAACATTTAAAGAGTACCTAGTCATTTACAAACTAATATGACATAAATAATCTTCTTTGTTAAAACAACCATGTGAGGTAGGTTAGAACCATAATTCATTGGTTGCCCAGGGAAAAAAATTTAGAAAACTTTATTATGGTAACTTTATAATTGGTCCTTTGATTGATGTAAGATTTAGCTTTGTTGCCGAAAATCCCTGGGTTTGAACTAATCAACATCTTTATAATTTCTAATATTAGTGATTCTTTTCTTCAATGACATAATAACAAAAGAAATAAAATAAAATTATTTATTACTTTTTTTAGGGCTGCACCTGCAGCACATAGACGTTCCTAGGCAAGGGGTCGAAGCTGAGCTACAGAGCTGGCCTCCACCACAGCCAAAGCAATGCAAGATTCGAGCCACGTTTTTGACCTACACCATAGCCTACGGCAATGCCGGATCCCCGACACACTGAGCGAAGCCAGGGATCAAACCCACATCCTCATGGATACTAATAGGAATCATTTCCCTTGCACCACAATGGCAACTCCCAAAATTATTTGAAATATTAAATGACACTGCAAAAATTTTAAAAGTATAAGTCAAAATTTAAAAACATTCATTGCCAAAATTTAAAAAGTCATACCCTATCTAAGGAAAGTAATATTTGTAATTTCATTTCTTTCATGATTTTTATTTTTTCCATTATAGTTGGTTTATAGCGCTTTGTCAATTTTCTACTGTACAGCAAAGTGACCCAATCACAAATACATATACACATTCTTTTTCTCACATTAACCTACATCATGCTCCATCACAAGTGACTAGATAAGGTTTCCAGTGCTATACAGTAGTATCTCATTGCTTATCCATTTCAAAGGCAATAGTTTGCATCTATTAACCCCAGATTCCCAGTGCATCCCACTCCCTACCCACTGGAAACCACAAGTCTGTCCTCTAAGTCCCTGAGTTTCTTTTCTATGGAAAGGTTTATTTTGTGCTGGGTATCAGATTCCAGATATAAGTGATAGCATATGGTATTTGTCTCTCTTTCTGACTTAACTCCACTTAGTATGAGAGTCTCTAGTTCCAACCATGTTGCTGCAAATGGCATTATTTTGTTCTTTTTGATGGCTGAGTACTATTCCATTGTGTATATACACAACATCTTTTTAATCCAATTATCTATCAATGGACATTTCCATGTCTTGGCTATTGTGAATGGCGCTGCCACAAACATGCGGGTTCATGTATTTTTTTCAAGGAAAGTTTTGTCTGGATATATGCTCAAGAGTCGGACTGCTGGGTTATATGGTAGTTCAATATTTAGTTTTCTGAGGTGCCTCCATTCTGTTTTCCATAGTGGTTGTACCAATTTACATTCCCACCAATAGTGTAGGGGAGGGTTCCCTTTACTCCACACCCTCTCCAGAATTTGTTATTTGTGGACTTATTAATGATGGCCATTCTGACCGGTGTGAGGTGGTACCCTCATAGTAGTTTTGATTTTCATTTCTCTAGTAATCATTGATGCTGAGAATTTTCTCCCATGATTGTTGGACATCTGTTTATCTTTTCTGGAGAAATGTCTATTCAGGATTTTTTTGCCATTTTTCCATTGGGTGCTTTTTCTTCTTTTTTGCTGTTGAGTTGTATAAATTGTTTGTGTGATTTCATTTTCATTCATCTCTACGTATTTTTTATTTCTTCTTTGATTTCTTCAGTGATCCATTGGTTGTAGAGTAGCATATTATTTGGCCTCCACATACTAGGGTTCAAGTTCTGAGTAGAAGAATTCAACAATAACATCACAAACTATAGCAAATATGGCCTATCTTCTGTACCTGTTATTACTGCATTGTATTTTATTTTTGTCCTGTTAAAAGATAAACTAAAGCATATTAAAAGTTTTTAAGAGTTGTAGCAAAATTTGACTCAAACCAGGCATTGCTAAACATGAAGTGGTCAGGAGCACTCCACTGACAAAGGCTCAGTGAAAAGACTTTTATAAAAAGAGGTAAAGCAAAGCAAGGAAATCATTTACTTGGCTATAACTTAAGCAGATATAGTATTAGGGAAAGCCATGATGGCTATTTGTGATTAGTTTCCATAAGTTTCTATTTCTTAACCTTGAGGCATTAAAGGTTTATATTTGATTTGTATATGCAGGCTACTAAGATATTAAAACCACTCAGTCTAATGACTTCCTTAATTAACAGTCCCAATTAATACTTTAATTTGAACTCAATTTACCTAATTTTTAATTATGATTCCTGCTTTTTGTCAGTTTGCAATTGCCTGAAATGTCTTCATCCATCCCTTTATTTATATCCTGCTACCAGGATTTAGGTATTTCTAATAGAATCAATGCAGCTGAACTTTGTTTAATCAACATAATCACAGAGCCTGCATCTTTTAGAAGGAAAATACTTTTAAAAACATCATTAATTAACAATGTTTTTTGTATCCTTTTTTATTTTTGTGTTTTTAATATTTATATTCCTTTTTTTCTCACTTCTTACACATATCTTTATGGTTTTTGGATTACACCTGCTTTTCTTCATTTCTTTTGCTTTCTAACTCATTAATTTGTAGGTTAAATAATTCCTTTAGGTGCCACTCAGTTTATCTTCAGATTTAATCTGAATGCCTTAGAAAACAGAATTCAAGGCAAAAGTTTATATGCTAAGAAAACTGATGAGTACAACCTCAGGAACATAACATTAAGAAAAAAGGAATGAGGCAGAGAAGGAAGGAATACATGGCCAAGCTGGCCACAATTCCCTGATAAGTGATGAAGGGAGTATATATTTTCTCCCAAATTTTACTGTCACAATTTGTTGTATGAGATATAAACTCACTAGAAGTTCTAAGATGTCCATATTTGAAGCTGTCGAGGCCTCAAGACAGGGGCTAGAGACAGGCAGCTTGGATGAAAGGCAAGACACTGTGACCAGATATAGGAGGTGCACAGAGCTTCTAGTCCAATGGCCCCTGTTCCTCGGTCCCCATTCTCCAGTACTCTCATCCCATCAATATGGGCAGCAGCTGAAGCAAACTGGCCTTACCATCCTAAGCCACTCTCCAGACTGCTTTGGCAGGAAAACAAAGCAGATGCAAAATAAATTGTTACAGCTTCCATCTTATTAATCCATCTTACTTCACTAGTTTCACATTCAAATTAATAACAACTGTGAACCCAATACAAAAATGTTTAAATTCATCAATTCCCTCTCCCATGTTAACAAAACCTTTACAATGGTTTTATTTTTCCATTCTTCTCACCACATTTGCCCTCCAATTCAACTATTTTTAGAGGGACCAAATTTTTTTCCCAACGTCTCTTTTAACTAATCTGTGCTTTACAAGTTCCAAGCCAATCATCATATATTTATATGAATCTATATAATCCCAATATCAATGTATGTAATCCTAATATTAATTCTAATAGCAATACTACTTTATAATTTAATTTAATGTCAATATTAATTTAAAAAATCTCTTTCTACTTCTACATTTTCTATACTGACACTTTCTCAAATATCGTCCTCAAATTGGGTATATGAAGGTATACCCTCCATGTCTGTGTGTTTCCTACTGTCCATCTATACCTCAGTGAAATTTTTCAAATTAAGAGTCCACTTGATTTCAAAGGAACTGTTTTTCTTTATTATTTCTCTTTTTCTTATGCTCCTTTTAGAACATCGGTTATTCATACATGAGCTCTTTGGATCTAGGTTCTGAACCAGCACTCCCAACCTCTTTTGTTTCTTTTTCACAACATCAGGGGCCAATGGAGTAGGCTGTTCACATAGCAGCTTGGGCACCCTGGCTGCTAAACGCCTTCACAGCTGACTGAACTCTTGTGGGGAATCAATATTTTAGTACACATGCACACCATCAGCTGTTCAAGAATCTAAAAATGCCCAACAGTTGGAAAATTATGCTCTACAGTTCTTTACTTATGATTTTCACAATTCATATTTCTTTCACATCTATATAGTGACCTATTTTAATCCGGAAATCATACTTTTTAAGTCTGAAAGGATTCTGAGGAAGAGTTGACTTTAAGTGTCATTCTGAATATTATTAGCATTTTTTTTTAATTCTCCTCAGCTTCCTTATCACTTCTGCCTCAGCAGATTCTACGTGTCAGGGATTTTCGCTAGATATTCATACTCTGATTATGACTGATACTTTTCTTTTGATAGTTCATATTTTGATGTTCTATAGCACTCATTCCCATCAGATTATTGGATTCTCTCAGGCAAGAGCAAACCAGAAATGGAAGGAGTAACGTGTTTCTGTTCTAGTTGATCAGGCAAGCTGAGAGCCCTCCTTCTCATCTCTAGGGCCTCCCCTTTGCAGTCAGCACAGAGGTAGCCTTCTTCCAGTCACAAGAAGCACTTCACTCTAGAGAGTATTCCCACTTCTTGGAAGGCCAGTTAGGCCTTTCTGATGACCGAGTGCAGCAAGGTGCACACAAATATCTGCAGCCCCTTGAAAAGAGCTTTAAATATACTCATTTCACCTCAACTTTTATCTTTGAAGGCAGTCATCAGTTTAACTTTTTCCAATGTAACCTTCTCTATGGAGCTTTAAAATATTACAATATTTTATTTTAAGAGGTCTTATTCCAAGTAGACAATAGTTTTTTCCCCCACATAAGGATGATGTATGGATCCTTTCCTTAAGTTAAAGAACTCGAAAGGGAGTCCACATGTAAATAAAAAATTAAATTAAATGAATAAATATATAATAGAAACCTGTATAAGAGGAGCAGCCAAGTCTTTTTGAAGGTGCGCTGGAGAAATTTCTATTAATAAGATGGTATTTAAACTAGTTTTGAAGAAAAATTAGGATTTTTAAAAATATATTTAAATGATACTCATATTATCATTAATTTATAATAATGATAATATTAAATGCCATATTTTGTGTGATAGGAAACAGTCATAGCTATCATATATGTAGCAAATAATGTGACAAATAAAACCTGTTTCAGTTCAGGTATATACTTTAAAGAGTTACTGATTTTAATTAATTGACTAATACAGTAAATAATTCTACACTAAGTAATCACTATTCAGCTGAATATTTTTATAATTATTAAATCTCCCTCCAGCTATATAGAAATTTATAGAGTAGACAGAGATAGAGCAAATTTCCTCCTACAAATTTCTATACAACCCCAAAAATGATAATTAAATAAATTATAAAAATAAATGTACCACTAGGTGTCCCTTCATACTTACATCATTACTGACAATAAGGATTATAGGTTATCTCCATTATATTAGGCTATGTTGGTAGTTTGCTAAATATTTTAATGTATTTTAATCATTTGGCCTTGAGTACATTAACTGGGCAAAATTGTTCTTAAACTGAATAAATCAATAGATAAATTACAGATTAAAATCACGAGCATATTTAAATGGTGGTAGTCTCTATTCTTATCATTAGGTGCTTGATAATTTGCTCATTCTGGAAATGAGGAAGTATTCCTGCAAACTAAACAGGTGATCCTATTCCCTCTTTAATACAAGTACAGTTCTAGATAAAGGGGATAGCTACAGTAAATATGAGTGGGAAATGACAATGGTGTCATACGGTGACCTGACTTTGTATATGTTTATAAATCCTATATAAGGTCTAGGATATAGTTTCTTAGTTATTTTCATTATTACAGACTAGACAGGGGAGAAATTATCTTTAGTGTTCTGTTTCAGAACATGAATCACACTTTACAAGCCTTGCTTGTCAGCCTATAATGTAAACTAATCTTCTAATAAGACACTATGTCCTTTCACATAGTTCAGTGAAGTGCATAGTAGTTTCAGCATTAATAGAAAATGATTATCTTTTCCTGAGGTGACCCTTTAACCTAAACAAAAGTCCAAATTCATCTGCATGTTTTACTGGTATGTGTATTAATGTTGTTTTCAAGGAACAGAGTATTACACAAGGTGTCATTGAGCCAGATTTCCATTACAAAATAACAACAACCTTCACAGTATAAGTGCTGAGCTAATGAGAATGACTGTGGGTAAGGTAGTATCTATATCACCCAGAACATCTGTCTACGCTGTATAAATACAGCAAATAAGACTTTATAGTTCTCTTTTTAAAAATCTTTTAAAGGTAAGTCCTTTGTGGTTTCCTGAAAACAATGACACTATCCCTCAGAATATTTGACAAGGAAAATAATTTTGTACTCATATATTTTAATTTTGGGAATTCCCATTGTGGCTCATTGGGTTAAGAACCTGACTACTATCCTTGAGGATGTGGTTTGATTCCTGGTCTCGCTCAGGGGGTTAAGGATCTGGTGTTGCCATGATCTGTGGTGTAGGTCACAAATGCACCTTGGACTCTGCATTGCTGTGGCTGTGGCGAAGGCCAGCTGCAGCTCCACTGGACCCCTAGCCTGGGAACTTCCATATGCCACACCTGTTGCCCAAAAGAAAAAAAATTTGGATTTCATGTTTTCATATAATCCAATTTGCTATAGGCCATAGAGCTTTTCTTATGTGCGTAAAACACACACACTTATATGACATTATAACTCAGCTATATATAATATGAAATAGGATACCTAAACAGCATTTAGGGAAGGACAAAAATGAATTCTTAAATAACACTGTAATTTATATGTAAATAAGTTTTCCAAAATGTGTGATATAGTTTATTCTCTTAAATATGTCAGTGTGTTTAAGATTTTACATGAATTATTGCTATTTAAGACCCACTTTCTTAAGTATAAGAACTTATACTCAAACCCTTTCTGTTTCACTCAAATTCCAAACTAAGGGTGTCTAAGTGATCCTCAATGAATTTTTTTAGTCTGTTATGTCATAATATCAATTAGGTGACATTATGTGTTTGAAATCCTGATTTCTGCTACTAGGAACAGAGAAAGCAACATGAGGGGTAAAAATGACAATAGCATGATGTTAAATAACTATACCAAGCATTCATAAAAACTGTTTATCTGACCAGTTGACTATAGCTCTTTAACTTTGAGGGTTCCTCCCCCCATAAGCCTTTTTAATTTGATTAAAAAGAAGTACTCTCATTCTTGCTTATTGGCTTCTGTGTGCACACAGCACAGAAATGTGGTTGGACTCTTGAATATATATCAGAGTTGAAATTGCTGGGTGTCTAATAATGGCCAACCAACTTCTAGTCCATTTAACTGGTAGAGGCTTTAGTTCAATATATCTACCTTATTATATACAAAAAAAAAACAGATTATTTTACTAGAATAACACAGGTATTTTTACTTCTCAAGTGCTGGTGTCACATACAGCTTTAGCAGGTTTAGATGATTCACTCTGTACATATTTTTTCATTTTAGGCAACACTGAAGTCATTATGCCTTTGAATGCATTTTTCTTATTACGCTATAGTTGTTTGAGAAACTCATGTTCAAAGAGAAAAGACTCTCTCTGCACAATCTATGCCAATGAAGCTTTGATAATCAGGCCAATCACCTAATTACAAGTTTGTATTTCTATTCCCACTGAGATGTGCCAATTAAAAGGATTCAACTTTAATTCCAAACAACATATTAGTCCTAATTACCTGATGTGTTCACTGCCTGCTTTGAAATTTTTAACTCTTTGTGTATTTGTGTGTGTATATTCACACATATAGAAAGATAGGTAGATTTAGATATACAGTGAATTGCAAAGTGTATGTATAACAGACCATGATTTCAAAGTTGAAGCTGGTTCCACCTTTTCAAAACATGCTTATATCATTATCCAGGTAACTTGAATTACAAAAATAGCAACTCAGAATCATGGGTCTTGAAGAAATTACTTAAATTAGTTGTCTCATTCTCTCGTACTAAAAAAAAAAAAATGCATAAAACTCTCTTCAGTTCATGATTGCCATCACTGTCTGAATTAAGTCATTCAAAATACTAACAAGGTGATTCATGTACATATTAACTATGTTCATTTTTCAGCATATTGCAAATTAATCCCATCACTATAGAAACTATGTATTTGTGTTTTAGTTGCATAGTAAGAACTGATTGCCGAGTCAAAGTCTAATGGACAACTACAAGAAACCTATTATATTTCTAAGGTAGTACTTAAAAAAGAACTCACAGTTTTTCAATTCTCCATTGATTTCATGCTTTGGTGACTTTTTCCTTTGGCTTAGAGATCATAAAATGACGATGTTGAAGAAGGGAAAATGATCAGTGATAGGAGAGGTCAGGTTTCAAGCAAAGACATTAAGGTCTCTTGGAGACCCAGAGTCAAAGTGTAGAACTAATCTGACTATGAGGCAGAGAAGAATAAAACCCCTAATCAAATGAAATGATGGCTCTAGGATGTGTAAGCTGATGAAAATTATAGAAATCAGCACTGATATTCAGAAGCTAGTTTAAAAGAAATGAAAGGTATAAAAAAAGAAAGAAAAACTGCATCCCTTCTTGTCCGGCTGTGAACTCCAAAAATGGAATTTTAAAATTGAAGTAGCTGCTTTCAAATGTACTTAATATCCAAAATATAATTAAATTTTACTCCTTTAGGACACCTACTATTCTTATCCCAAAGTTTCCTATATTTCACACATTATTAGATATATCTAAGTATCATCTTATGAAATGTTTGGATCCCAGTTATAATTTAAAATAAATAGTGCTAAATAAAAGGAAAGGGGAACTAGAAATTGAATAAATTTAAACAATGATCATTAAATTAAAACTAGAAAGCATGAATGATACTTTGACATGAAATACAACACGGGGATCCAGATTCAGAAAAGGAAAAAGAAAAAATATCTGCCTCAGATTCTCCCTCTAACCAAAAGATTTTGAAGAAACTTAAATCCTTCTATGCTCTATAGAAAAATATAGCATAGAAAAACGGAAGCCCTCTTTATTTCCCAAAGTAGAGAGCCTTAAGACCAGGTCTGCTACATTTACTCATTCTTACTTATTACTGAAGAGTTGGCTTTAGACATCTCAGTACCAGAGCACTATAGATAAAATAGGAAGTTCAGAGAAGCGTAACAGGAATGATTAAGGGAATATAGATTTTGACTTAGGAAAGAAGATTAAAGAATTGAAGTTTCTATAACTGTGCAAAAGGATGACTAAAAGGTAAGATGATGAAAGCCTACAAATATGTGAAATGTATAAGAGAGAGAACAAAGAATTATTGAGCATATCACTGAGGAGATTATTAAGGTATGAGATGAACAAATGGATTGAGTTAAAATGAGAAAATTTGGGCCAAATATAAGGAAATAACTCTTCAAATGTGTAATACTTCCTAGATGTCAGGAAGAATGGTGAGTTTATTACTTATAAGGTGTTAATGTGCTCACCTCTTCCCAAGTCTACATATGCACAGTAATATCAACACATACACAAGCTAAAAAGAAACATATAAAAGAGGCTCATCCATAATCTGAATAAAGCTGCACAGGATTTTTTATTTAAATTTTTCACGTTTCTTTTCTCTCCAATTTCACAAAGGGTTATTTACATCTTAATATATAAGAACTAGAATTCTGTGCCAAATGAATTCTGTGTAACCTAAGATGCTAGATGGAGAACAGTACTAAGAAACACTCAGAATTATAGAATTCCTGAACTTACAGGGAAGGAACATCTATTGCTAAAGAACTGGCATCCTGACAAACTCTCTGCAGACCCTTTCTATCATTTTCAAACTCCAAGACTGCCCATGTCTTCTGTAGACTTCTCTGTTACACAGGTCCTTAATTTTGTGAACTCTATTTATGCCTCATTATAATTATAACTACAGATTCTAATTCCATTATTTTCACTCTTAAAGTTGTGAAAAAATGCATTTGAAGGCTGCTACCATAACACACACAGACACTCAGATAAAACCTATATCCTTCAATTATTTTTCATGTCATTATCTTAACACACTCTTCTATTTCATCATTATTGCCTGTGTTCTATTTGTTGAGGTATATCCTTAAATTTAACACTTGGAGCTAACCAAAACACCATGACCTTATAATCAAAAACAAGGATGAGCAGCACTCTCAAATCATGTACATTTTTTCTCTTTACTAGCAGAACGACTTAGGCTGTCCACCTCAAATGAGATAATTAACATAAATTACAAAGGAGGATAAAAAAATATGAGATGATCTTTGATTTTAAGTATTATTATATGACATGAGGGTTTTACATTTTTCTACTTTATAACATCTCTGTAAATGATAGAGGATGTTTTCCTTTCAAATGGAAAAGTAGAAGGTGCAACTGCATATCATCTCTCTTATTATTTTAGGAAGACAGGCAACTGATTACTGGATTTGGGGAAGACCGGAAAAACTTTCTGTGAGCTAATCATTTTTTTATACATCACCAAAGATGGTGGGCAGGGAGGTAGTCTCCTCTGCTTGTGAATGTATACATGAAACAGTTTAAAGAAATTGACATCTGAAAAACCTACAAAACTGTTAATAATACTTTATTATGTGATTTATTTTAAATTTCAACAATAATACTAAAAAACTTTATTGGTACATATCTCAGTGTCCTGCACCTTCCATTTACTGCTCTTTAATTAAGGACTTAGCAAAAAAAAAAAAAAAAAAAACCTGGATCAATAATTCACTTAAACACCCCATATTTGAGGTAATTATTGGCTGAATAAAATATCTATTTTTTTCATAAATTATGGCACTAGAATTTATTCCTTTTTCCAGTGCAAATAGAGGGTCTTATACTTATTTCTGTTAAATATTATTTCATTAAATTCACTTTATTTCTTCTCTATTTCTGGATTCTGTCTTTAATAGTAACAAAACATTACCATCTCGAGATATATTCTAACAAAATTTGTTATAGAAGTTTTATAAATCCTCATTCAAATCAGTCAGAAAAAACAATGAATAAGAGAGGCATGATGAATATATACAAGTTAAAACATTTTTCACCAAGTATAATATCTGTCAAATTTTAGATATCATTACCAATAACCAATTATCACTAATCAGATACTAATCCATCTAGATGTTCTAATATCTATCACATATCAGGATTAGATACCTCAGATGCAGGATCTCAAGAGATAATTAATGAAATGAACAGAGGAAATAGTCACACAGTGTTTGTTATTTATCCTTTGGATAAATATGTTAGTATAAATATTAACACTAAAAACTTAGTAATAAATCAAAGAGATTTTATTAACATATTTGTTATAACCAAAGAGATACATAGTTCATACAGTATATTTATATATACACTGGCCTTCAGTAAACATGTACAGATCCACAGTTATAAGTAGAGTATCTTCTACATACTCACAAAAAGTTATTAATTTAACCTGATGTATAAATATTCAATTTAGAACTGTACAACATTTAATTTTCTTATAATACGATATGTTAAATAATTACTATTTCATAATATAGATTAAAAGCATAGGGTTCAGTTCAGATACTTAGAATCCGTGTTCTCACTGCCAAAATTACTACTTTGGGATGAGTCATTGATTATCCTTGCCACCAGTTATTCATGGACATAATGAGAAACTTCATTAGATAATTTCTAAACTCTCATCTTTTCCATACATTCTATGAGAGGTAAACATTTAATTTATTCATAAGTTGATTTACATTTATCTGAAAAAGACTGTTTGGAAAAACATAATTAGAGTATTACTGATACTCAATATTTTATATAAAAATACTTCTTTAAAATATTAGTTTGTTTTGCTCAAATGCATTACCATTTCAGAGTTTTGCAGTACTTTTTCATTGAATATGGTGAAATTTTAAGTGGCTTAATTTATTATCATTCCTTGAAATTTGAGTAATTTTGCTATATCCACCATGGTTTTCCCTTTTTGTCCTCTTTTCTGCAATGGACTTTGTAATTCTCAAACTTTAAATTCTGTTGGCTTGAGAAAACGATATTTATCAAGTATTGAACTGTGTTATTCCACCAACACTATCTCAATTGCAAAAATGTTACACCATCTTGGCATCCTAAATGAAATGAGATATATCTTGCTCTTGCTGAAATCTCTCTTCAAGTAAATGACCTAGAAAAATGCATGAAAAAGTGGAATGGTATATGCAATATAATCATGAATTTCCCTCTTTCTAATCAGCTCTATAGGCTTTGCAGAAATGCAAACTGACACTAGCTGTTTCTAACCCCCATGAAAAATTTCTTGCCACAACATTTTGTTGTTATTCATCATTGTGCTTATTTTATAGGTAGTTTTTTAAGAAATACCATAACGTCCTTTGAAGAAATATATAAAGTTTCACTCTAGTCTTCTTGTTTACATTCTCCCTGCTCTTCTCTACCTTAACAACATAACCTTTAAGTCACATCCTTAACAATACTAAGAAAGAGATACTATCTATTACATTCTGAGTGACTATCTGTCCCAATTACAAACTAGCACATTGAGTGACATCAGAAAGATGGCAGAATAGAAAGTCCCCCATTGATATTCTCTCTCTCAGTGACAATAATTTCATGGCTGGCTGTTCCTGCTGTGGCTTGGCAGTAACGAACCTAACTAGTATCCATGAGCACCTGCGTTTGATCCCTCGCCTTGCTCACTGGGTTAAGGATTGACCCAGTGCTGCTATGAGCTGTAATGTAGGTCACAGATGCAACTGAGATCTGGCATTGCTGTGGCTGTGGTGTAGGCCAGCAGCTGTAGCTCCAATTCAACACCTAACCTGGGAACTTCCGTATGACACACCTGAAGCCCTTAATCATAATAATAATATAATAATAATAATAATAATAAGTTGACAGCTTATCCATGGACAAAAGTGACTTTGTGGGAGCTTTGGAGCTTTGGGAGCTAGATAGGAGACTGTGAAACCCACTGGAGCCCCAAACTGAGGAGACCCTTCTGAGAAGATGGTTTCATGCCCAGGTAACAGGATCACTAACTGTGATTCCAGATACAGCCCTGGAAATAGCCTGGTAACCCTGTAGACTCAGTTACACCCCAGCTTGGTGTTATTCCTACCACCAGCATTATTTGCCAGGAACCCTCCAAGAGTCACACTCACCCTTGCCACAGGTAACAAACCCTCCAATCTTGGTCCCAGCAGTAGACCCTGACATGGCCTGAGGCCTGGCTCCAGCCACTCTGGTCCACCAGTCATATCTTCAGAGGCCAGCCAGCAGACACATCTATCTATGCTCTGAGGCAGGCTCTTTGACCCTAGTCCAACCACAGATTCTTAAGCATCTCTGAAACTTGGCTCTAGCTCCTCTCAGTCACAGGCTTAGAAAAGTCATGCATGCTCAGGGACCTGTCAGGAGACATAGCCATTTGAACCTCAGAGATAAGCCCAGCAAACCATGGAACTTTTAAGTAGCCCTGTAACCCAGTTACAGACTCTTGCAGCTGCAGTCAGACATTAATACTGCCTGAGCATGGACTCACTGTAGTCATGCTGATCTGTGCCCTCAGAGGAAGATCCACTGACCTCAGTCTGAACAGTGGACGCACAGAAACTCTGGGATGGTTCCAGTCGCCCTTAGCCATGGGCCAGGGTCAGGCCTATCCATCCTATCCTCCTTCCCAGTGACCTGTAGGGAGTTATCCAAGATACCAGTAGGAAGCCACAACCATCCACATACCTATGCAGACCCTGAAGTGGACACTTGCACTAGTACTTGCCCTACATGAATTCTTGTATACCCAAGGATCCATGTCTACCCAACACCCTTGTAAAAGGCCCTCCAAACACAAACTGTAATGTGGATTTAGCAACAGCCACAAGACCTAGCTCTAACCCTACTCAACTGTAATCCTAGAGACAATACCATAGCCCAGGGACTTAACTGGAGATCATCACCTGCTAAAACCAATATGTAAAGATTAGAAGAGGTGTTTGCTTCTTCAAATACAGACACCAACATGAGGCTGAGGCCACACAAATTACAAAGAATCAGGCAAACAAGACACTAACAAAGGAAATACTAAAGCTCCAGTAAATGACCTCAAAGAAATTGAGATCTACAAGTTTCCTGATAAGGAATTCAGAATAATTATCTAAAAGAAGCTCAAAGAGATGCCACATAATGCAGATATATAACTAAACAAAATCAAGAAAGCAATTAATGAAATATTAAATACTTTAATAAAGAAATAGAATAATAAAAAAAACAAAATTCTGGAACTGAATTTAAACTGAAAATTTTAATAAAGAGTTTCAAAAGCACACTTAATCCTGTAGAAAAAAATAATCACTGAACTCAGACACAAGCTATATGAACTCATGGAACAACAAAAGGAAAGGATGAAAAAGACTGAAGAAATTACATGGGACTATGAAATACTATCAATAGGGCAAATTTATATACATCATGGGGATCTAAGAACTAGGAAGAGAGGGAGAAAATGACAAAAAGAATATTTAAAGAAATAATGGCTGGAGATTGGATTAAGATGGCGGAATAGAAGGACTGGAGCTCAACTTCTCTCCCAAAAAACAATAAAACTACAACCAAATGCCGAGCAGCCTTCAACCAAATGGACTGTAAACTTCCAAAAAAGATACCCTGCTCCAGAAGGCACAGCAGAGACCGCATCAAGAGGTAGGAGGGGCGATTACGCGATAGAAGCAACCCCATACCTCCTGGGTGGGAAGCCCCACAGAGTGGAAAGTAACTGCATCACAGAGACTCAGTTACAGGACTGAGAGTTCTGAGCCCCACGTCAAAACCCCACACCTGGAGATCGGGCACAGGGAGAAAGAGCCCCCAGAGCATCTGGCATTGAAGGCCAGCGGCGCTTGTGTGCAGGAGTTCTGCAGGACTGGGGGAAATAGAGACCCCATTCTTGAAAGGCACACACAGACCTTCACG
>PVHT020004020.1:21372517-21471850 GCA_004024745.2 Catagonus wagneri
AAATACAAGCTGTAAAAATTAAACAAGAAGAGATGCAAAATACAATCACTGAAATAAAAAATTCATTAGAAGCAGCCAACAGTAGAATACAGGAGGCAGAAGAACGAATCAGCGAGGTGGAGGACAGATTAGTGGAAATCACTAATGCAGAAGAGAAAAGAGATAAAAGATTGAAAGGAAATGAGCTGAGTCTCAGAGAGCTCTGGGATAATGTTAAACACAGCAGCATCCGTATTATAGGGGTGCCAGAGGGAGAAGAGAGAGAGAGAAGGGGACAGAAAAATATTTGACGAGATAATAGACGAAAACTTCCCTAATATGGGAAAGGAACCACTCACTCAAATCCAGGAAGCGCAACGACTACCATATAAAATAAAACCAAGGAGGAACACCCCGAGACACATATTAATCAAAATGACCAAAATTAAAGACAAAGAGAAAATATGGAAAGCAGCTAGGGAAAAGAAACAAATGACATACAAGGAAACCCCAATAAGGTTATCGGCAGATTTCTCATCTGAAACTCTGCAGGCCAGAAGGGAGTGGCATGATATACTTCATGTGATGAAAGGGAAAAACTTTCAACCAAGATTGCTTTACCCTGCAAGGCTCTCATTCAGATTTGAAGGAGAAATCAAAACCTTTACAGATAAGCAAAAGCTAAGAGATTTCTGCAACACTAAACCAGCTTTACAACAAATCCTAAAGGAACTTCTCTAGGCAGAAAAGAAAAGGCCACAACCAGAAACAAAAACACCACAAATGACAAGGCTCACCAGGAAAGGCATATATACAGTAAAGATACTAAATCATCCATGCGCAATTATTCTTCTCAAGTGCGCACGGAACATTCTCTAAGATTCATCACATCCTGGGCTACAAATCAAGCGTCAGTAACTTTAAGAAAATTGAAATCATTTCAGGCATCTTCTCTGACCACAATGCTATACGACTGGAAATCAACAACAAGAAAAAAATGGCAAAAAAATACAAACACGTGGAGACTAAACAACATGCTACTAAACAACCTATGGATCACTGAAGAAATCAAAGAGGAAATTAAAAAATACCTAGAAGCAAATGACAACAAAGATACGAAACTCCAAATCCTCTGGTTGCAGCAAAAGCAGTTCTAAGAGGAAAGTATTTAGCAAAACAAGCCTACCTCAGGAAACAAGAAAAAAACTCACATAAACAACCTAACTTTACATTCAAAGCAGCTAGAGAGGGAAGAAGTCAGGTCATGGAAACAACCTAAATGCCCATCGACAGAGGAGTGGATAGGGAAGATATGGTACATACACACAATGGAATATTACTCAGCCGTTAAAAGGAACGAAATAACATTTACAGCAACATGGATGGACCCAGAAATTATCGTGCAAAGTGAAACCAGTCAGACAATTAGACAGCAACACCCAATGCTACCGCTTACATGTGGAAACTAAAGAGACACAGTGAACTTCTTTGAAGAACAGACAATACTCACAGATTTTGGAAAACCGTAGTTTTTCAAATAAGACAGTCTGGAGGGTGGGGGGATGCACTGTGGGTTTGGGACACAAAATCTATCACATTGACTTGTGATGATATTTGTATACCTATAATTGAAATAAAATTCATTGTAAAAAAAAAAAAGAAATAATGGCTGAAAACTTCCCAAATCTTAGGAGGGATATGAATATTCAGATATTCAGATAAAGTTCAAAGATCAAGAAAGAGTAACTCAAAAAGATTATGCCAAGACACGTTATAATCAAAATGTCAAAGGTGAAAAAGAAAAAAGAATATTGAAAGCAGCAGGAGATGGAGTTCCTGTCGTGGCACAGCAGTTAACGAATCCGACTAGGAACCATGAGGTTGCGGGTTCAGTCGCTGGCCTTGCTCAGTGGGTTAACGATCCGGCGTTGCTGTGAGCTGTGGTGTAGGTCACAGAGGTGGCTCGGATCCTGCGTTGCTGTGGCTATGGCGTAGGCCAGCGGCTACAGCTCTGACTAGACCCCTAGCCTAGGAACCTCCACATGAAGCGGATGCGGCCCTAAAATGACAAAAAGGCAGGGAAAAAAAAAAAGAAAGCAGTAGGAGAAAAGAAACTCATTGCATACAAGGCCTGACCCTCACTGACTCCAAAGAAATTAGGTGGTTTATAAGCAGAAACCTTGCAGAACAGGAGTGTTTAAAATGTTATACATTTAAAATGCTATATACATTTTTTTTTTCTGTGAGCATCTCACAGAAAAAAAAAAAAGAAAAAAAATTCTAACCAAGAACACTATACCTGGAAAAGGTAAAGATTTTCTTCAGAAATATTCCCAGAGAAACAAAAGTAGAGGGAGTTCATCACCACTACACTTGCCTTACAAGAAATGCTAAAGGAAATTTTTCAAGTTAAAACAAGAGGACGCAAAAGTAACAACATGAAAACATATGACATTAAAAAACACATAGGTAAAGATAATATATATAGTCAATTTATGAATACTCTAGTACTGCCATGGTAGCATACAAATCATAAAATTTAACAGGTAAAAGTATTAAAACCAAATACGGTATACTGATTTGTTAGCAGATAAAAAATATAAAAATATATAAAATGTGACATCAATAGAATAAAAAGTGTGAGGGGGAAAGCAAATATACAGTTTTTTGCTTTGTTCTTTGCAATTCAAGTTAAGTTGTTATCAGCTTAAAATAGACTGTTATAACTATAAGATGCTTCATGAAACCCTCATGGTTACCACAAAGAAGAAAACTCTAGTAGATACACATAAAAGAAAGAAATCAAAGCATACCACTACAAAAAAAATCAACAAATCACAAAGAAAGATGTCAAGAGAGGAAGGAAGAAACAAAGGAATGACGAAATAGCTATAACATATTTAAGAAAATAGCAATAAGAGTCTTTAAATACCAATAATTATTTTAAATGTAAGTGGATTAAATTCTCCTACCTAAGGACACAGAGTGGTGGAATGGATAAAGAAACAATAAGCTACCTTCAAGAGATTCACTCTAACTGAAAGAAAAAGGAAGGTAAAATATATTTTGCTAATTGTAACCAAAATGGAGGAGGGTAGCAATACTTTTTTCAGACAAAGTATAGTCTTTCAGTCATAATCAGTCACGAAAAACAAAAAAGGTCCATATTCAATGATAAATGGGTCAGTTCATCAATAGGATACAATTGTAAACACATATGCACTCAACGTTGGAGTGCTTAAATATGAATTAAAGCTTATATTACTAACACTAATGAGAGAAATAGACAGCAATACTATAATACAATAAGGCTCATTACCCTTTTTCATCAATATTTAGATCAACTAGACAGAAAATCAATAAAGAAACAGCAGACATGAATAACACTATAGAATAATTGAACCTAAGACATATACAGAACAATTCACTCAAAAGAATTAGAAAACTCATTCTCCTCAAATACACATGGAATGATCTCCAGCATCAATCATGTGTTGGGCCACTAAACAAGTGTTAAGAAATTTTAAAAGACAGAAACTATACCAATTATCCTCTACTTCAACAATGGTATGAAAATAGAAAACAACAACTAGAGAGAAAATGGAAAGTTCACATGTATGTGGGAACTAACATATTTCTATACAACCAAAGAAGAAATCCAAAGGGAAATCAAAAAAATCTTGAAACAAATGAAGATGTAAAAAAAAACACCAAACATTATGAGTGCAGCAAAAGCAGTTCTAAGAGTTAATTTTATGGCAATCATCACCTATATTAAGAAAAAAGAAAGACTCACACAATCTAATATTACATGTCAAAGGAATATAAAAAAATCAAGTTCAGCCCAAAGTTAGTGTATGAAATTAAATAATAAAGATCAGAAAAAAATAGATGAAATAGAGATTAGAAAAACAATAGAAAAGACTAATAAAATTAAAGTTGGTTTTTCTAAAAGACAAAAAATTACTGACAAACATTTAGCTAGATTATAAAAAAGAGAAGAACTCACATAAAATAATAAATGAAAGAAAAGACATTACAACTATCATAGCAAAATTAGGATCATAAGAGATTACTATGATCAATTATACACCAACAAATTGGATAACCAATGAGAAATGGATAAATTCCCAGAAACATACAACCTACCAAGACTAAATCATGAACATAGAAAATCTAAGCAGACTAATAACAGGTAGGGAGATTAAAGCAGTAAATAAAAAACTCTAAAAAGAAAAGCCCAGAACCAGCTGGCTTCATAGGTCAATAGTAGAAAATACTTTAAAATGAATAAATGCCATTTCTTCTCAAATTCTCCCCAAAATTTGAAGAGGATGAAACACTTCCAAACTTATTTTGAGACCAACATGATCTTGATAACAAAGGAAGTAAAACACAACATTAGAAAATCAAATTATGGACCAACATTCTCAATAAAATACAAGAAAACCAAATTCAACAGTACATTAAATTAATCATATACTATGATAAAGCAGGATTAATCCCTGGAATGCAAAGATGGCAAGATAGTTCAACATATTAAAATCAATAAACATGATGGAACATATCAACAGAACAAATGATAAAACTATATGAATACAAGAGATTTTTGCATTAAATGTCCATCAACAAAGGCCTGGATAAAGAAGATGTGGTACATATATATAACTGAATATTACCCAGTCATGAAAAAGAATGAAATATTGCCATTTGCAGCAACAAAGATGGGCCTAGAAATTATCATACTAGGTGAAATAAGTCAGAGAGAAAGAAATATGAGATTACTAATATTTGGAATCTAATAAAAATGATACAAAAGAACTTACAAAACAGAAACAGGCTAAGAGATTTCAAAAACAGACTTATGGTTATGAAAAGAGGAAACATAGAGCAGGATAAATTAGGAGGTTGGTATTGACATATACACACTGCTATATATAAAATACATAGGTAACAAGGACCTATTGCATAGCACAGGGAAACCAAGTGAATGCTGTACAATAACCTATATGGGAAAAGAATCTGAAAAAAAATGGATATATGTATATGTATAAGTGATTTACTTTGCTATACACCTGAAACTAACACAACTTTGTAAGTCAACTATATTCCAGTAAAAATTTTTAAAAATATGATCATCTTTAAAGATATAAAAAGCATTCAACAAAATTCAATATCCTTTTCTGACAAAAATTCTCAACAAATTAGATATAGCAGGAATAAATGTCAACATAATAAAGTCTACATATTACAAGAACATCACATGACAGCTAATACAATAGTCATGGTGAAAAGTTGAAAGCTTTTTCTCTAATATCAGGAACAAGACAAGAGTGTCCATTTTTACCACTTCTATAATTCTGAAATTTACTTCTCTCCTTCTCAAAACAGTACTGGGATTTCTAGCACAAGAAATTAAGAAGGAAAAATAAATAACTGGCATTCAAATCAGAAAACTTAAATTATCTCTCTTTGTAGATGCCATGATATATATATTTGTCTTTTGAAGGCCGCACCTGTGGCATATGGAGGTTCCCAGGCAACGGGTCGAATCGGAGGTACAGATGCTAGCCTACGCCATAACCACAGCAACATGAGATCCAAGCTGTGTCTGTGACATACACCACAGCTCAGAGCAATGCCGGATCCTTAACCCACTGAGTCAGGTCAGGGATCAAACCTGCGTCCTCATGGATGCTAGTCAGATTTGTTTCTGCTGAGCCATGATGGGAACTCCTAGATGGCATAATTATACATAGTGAAAACCCTAAAACTTCACCAAAAAACTCTGAGAACTATAAACAAATTCAGTATAGTTATAGGATACAAAGTTAATATACAAATATCAGGTGCATTTCGATATACAAACATAAAATTAAGAAAAAAAATAGCATGAAAAAAGAATGAAATATGTAGGAATAAATTAAACCAAAGGGGTAAAAGACCTGCACTCTGAAAACTATTACACACAGATGAAATAAACTGAGTAAGAAATAAGTGGAAAGATCCTCTATGCTTTTTGTTTTATGAGACTTAATATTTTTAACTTGCCATTCCATGAAAAGTGATCTACAGATTCAATGTAATTCCTATCAAATTTACAATGACATTTTTCATAGACATAATCATAAAGCTCACATGAAATCACAGACAGCCAAACGGACCTCACATGGTAAAGTAATACTGAGAAAGAATAACAAAACTGGAGGAATTGCACTTTCTGGTTTCAAACCATATTACAAAGCTATATTAATCAAAATAGTACAGTCATGACATAAAAACAAAGACAAACAGAGACCAGTGGAAAAGAATATAGAGAACTGTGAAATAAATAAATAAATAAATAAATAAATAAATAAATAAATTCAATATATATATATTTTTTTTTTTCAACTAATCTTTGACAATGTCACCAAGAAAGATAGAAGATAGAGAAAGGACAGTCTCTTCAATAAACAGTGTTGGGTACCTGGACAACTATGTGCAAAAGAATGATTTTTGGACTCTTACTTTACACCATACATAAAATTTAATTTGAAATGGATTAAAGACTTAAATGTAAGACCCTAAACCCTTAAACTTCTATTAAAAAAACATGGGAAAAATGTCCTTTAAATGGGTCTTAGAAATGATTTTTGGATATGACAGCAAAATCACAGTTAAGAGAGGCAAAAGTATATATGTGGGACTACATCAAAGTAAAAAGCTTCCACAAAGCAAAAGAAACAAGCAACAAAACATACAGGAAATCTATGGAATGAGAGGATACATTTGCAAATCAAGTATCTGATAAGAGGTTATGTCTAAAATAGGTAAGGAATTCATATAACCCAAAGGCAAGAAAACAAATAACCTGATTGAAAACGGGCAATGGAACTGAATAGACATTTTTTAGACATACAGATGGACACCAGATACATGAAAAGTTTCTCGACATCACTAATTTTCTGGGAAATGAAATCAAAACCACAATCAAAATCACCTCATACCTATCAAGACGGCTAGTATTAAAACTACAAGAGATAGCAAATGTTGGCAAGTGTAAGGAAAAAAAAAAAGTCCTAATACTGTTCATGGGGATGTAAATTGGTATAGTTACTATGAAAAAGAGTATGGAGGATCCTCAAAAAATTAAAAATAGAACTATAATATTATCCATAAATTCCACTTTTGGAATAGCCAAAGGAAATAAAATCAATTTATCAAAGAAATATCTGCAATCCCATGTTTGTGGCGGAATTATTCACAATTGCTAAGATATGGAAATAACCTAAGTGTCCACTGATAGATGAATAGATAAAAGAAATATTATAGGAGTTCCCATCGTGGCTCAGCAGAATCTAATCTGACTAGTATCTGAGGATGCAGGTTCAACCCCAGCCTCGCTCAGTGGGTTAAGGATGTGGTGTTGCCGTGAGCCATGGTGTAGGTCACGGACACAGCTCAGAACTAGTGTTGCTGTGGCTGTGGCATAGGCTAGTGGCAACTGATTTGACCTCTACTGGGAGCCTCCATATGCCGTGGGTGCAGCCATAAGAAGACAAAAAAGAAAAAAAATATATACATATATTACATATACATGTTTATATAATATACCTTACATTATATTTGTGTATAACATATAATTAAATAATATTCAGCCATAAATAAGGAAATCCTTCCTTTTGTGACAATGTGGCTAAACCTGAAAAATATAATGCAAAGTGAAATGAGTCAGACAAAGAAAGACAAACATTGTATGATCTCATTTATTTACATTATCTAAAATAGTTGAGGAGTTACTGCTGTGGCAAAATCGGATCTGTGGCATCTCTGGAGCACTGGGGAGCAAGTTCAATCCCCGACCTGACATCCTGGATTAAGGACCTGGCATTGCAGCAATGCAGAGTAGTTTGCAACTGTGGCTTGGATCTGATTCCTGGTCTGGGAACTCCATATGCCACAGTGTAGCCAAAGAAAGAAAAAAGTAATAAAATAAAAAAGTTGAGCTCTGTAAAGCACTACAGAATTTAAAGAATCATAAAAATAAAATATAATTTAAAAATAATTAAAATATAATTAAATAAATAATTAAAATAACTGAAAAGGTTGAACTCTTTGAACCAGAGAGTGGAATGCTGGATTCCTAGGCCTGAAGGGTGGGGGAAATGAGAAAATACTGGTGAAAGCATACAAACTTTCAGTTACGAAATGAATTAAATTCTGCACATCTAATGTACTGCATGGCAATTACAGTTAATGATACTGTATTGTTTGCTTGAAATTAGCAAAGATAATATATCTTGTGTTCTTACCACCCACAAAAAACATGATAATTATGTGAGGTGATAGATATTAATTAACTTAATTGTAATAACCTTTTCACAATGTATACATATATAAGCCATTACACTGTATACCTTTAAAAGAAAAAAAATCGTGTTGTACAACCTAAAAAAATAAAATAAATGGATGCTGAACCTAAGTAAAAATAAAATTGTGCATATTCCTCATATAGTTCTAAGACTGTCATCATCTGCACTTTTCTTCTATTCTATTCATTTATGCTTTCTTTCTCCTCAGAATAACTCCAAAAGACAAGAGAAATCTTTATTCTCTTAAAGGAAATGCACATTTGTTAAGATATGTCCACTTCTGCTGCTCTACTATATTGCATTATAGGACTTGATTTTGAAACTTCTATTTCAAATCCACTTGTTAATTTTAGAAAAAAGGTTAAAAAATAAAAAAGCAATAAATAATTTTTAAAGGGAAAATAACTTGAAGTACTTGTAATATTAATCCTAATAACACTTTGCATTTTCCTTCTAAATATTTCCCTTGCAATTCCACTGGGCTTCTAATTTATTACCCACTGTAGCATTAATTTTAGTGATAAAGAATGCTTTAATGTCAAAATCACATCAAAATGATCTTCTACCATCTGATATTCATTTCACAGAACATAAGAATGAGCAAAGTGCCTTTATTTATAGAAGATGAAATAGGTTAAGAACAATTTTTAGTCATAATAATTGTGTAACAGAAAAAGGTAAAACTGGTTACTTATGATCTATATATTTTTATATGCTAAAATGATCAAATATTCTTCTGCAAGGAATCTCGAAATGTAAGTTCCTGGCATTATATTTTTCTTTTCCTATGCCCTACATATAACAAAAAACTGGCTCTAGTTATTTGTTTCACTGAATTCAGCCTTGGATAATTGAAGAGAACACATTCCTTACATAAAGCATGAATTTTGCATGTATTTAAAATGGATTCAGGTTAAATACATAATGAACTTGAAGAGATGAGCCACTGTAAACTCACAGTACTTTATACAATAAAAGTGATTATTTCCTACTATTTTGGAAGAAATAAAGTTGTAACCCATGTTAGAGCAAAGTGCTGAACACAGTGAGGAAATAATAATTTTCAAATTATTTCTATTTAGACTTTTTTTTTCTTTTTTGTCTGCTCTGTGGTCTACAGAGTTCCCGGGCCAGGGATCATATGGGAGCTGCAGTTGAGATGGAAGCTACAGCTCTGGCAATGTTGGATCCCTTAACTCACTGTGCCAAACCTGCACCCTGGTGCTACAGAGACCACTAATCCCGTTTCTATTCCCGCAAAGGTAGTTAAGTAGGACTCTTGTCTTACTCTGAAGTATAATATAAGAATATATGGTGACACAGTCTGGAAAATGTGTAATGTAAGAAATTTATATATTTCCAGTTATTACAAAACACAAAGCTATTGCTTTTTTTGGACAAGCTTTGAATAAAAATTACCTTAAGGAAAAACAAACAGGGCTTAATTTGAACATTTTCAATGTTGTATGTTAACAGAAATAGATATTTTCCTCTGCGTTAGTTTTCTATTACTACATAATAAGTGACCAAAAGCTTAGTGGTTTAAAATAATGCACTTTTATCATCTTACAGTTTCTTTGTCTAGGCATGGGTTGACTGGGTCCTCTGACAGGGTCTTTCACAAGGCTACATTCAGAGTGTCCACATGAAGATCCAAGTTAAACCATCATGAGAACTTCCTTGGTGAGTCTAACCCAGCACAGAATTAGGAGCTTAAAAAAAGTGTTGTTTAAATGAAGTAGGTTTTATTGTTGTTGGTTAAGCAGTAAAATATAGCCAATAAATATATCTATTGATTATATCTATAATTATAAAAATATATATACACATACATATATATTCATGTGTGTATAAAAGTCCCAGGCCCATAAATATTACTTGATATTGGTTGTATTTTAGGAGGAAGGTAAATTAAATAGATATCTTGTAGTATTTCTTATATTACAAAACTGTAAGTTCCTGTTTGTTTTTTTTTTAGCAACACAAAACCTGTCAGGACTGTGCCCAGCAAACGTCATTATTAAACAATAAAACATCTTGAAATAGGTTTATTTCCTCTTTCTCTCAAGAAAAAATTGCTGTTTGTGATTGTAATGAGCAAGTCTGTAATCAAACGAGTTGTAACATGAATTACATTACTTCAGTCATTTTTAGTAAGAAGGACATTACAGCTGCATTTACAGCACTAAGAAAAAAAAATTATTTACATTGTGGAAGGGGACACAGATGGAAATATTAAAACAGATACATATATCAAAGAAATAAAATTTGCTCTGGCTTTGTTTTTATGAGAAAATGAGTTAAAATATACCTCTACCCTGACAGAAAGGAATTTCTACTTTCTCCTTTTATACTGATTACCTAAAAGCAAAGATGTTTGTGGGCATTTTTGAAGTATGTTCTAAAATAGTGAGGAGGATTTAGAAAGTTTGGCATCTCATAAAAATGTTGTTCTATGCCATTTAACTGACTTTAGAATTTAAATAAATCCATATTGATTAAATTTTTCTTTTTTATTGTTATTATCTTTAAAACATATATTGTAATCTTAACTGCTTCCTTCTGTCTACTCATCAATAAAATATCTGGATGAAAGTGAAAGATTTAATCAACTACCTAGTTCTTTAAATGGTGAGCATATAAATGTGATAACCAGCATGTAAACATAAAGGACATTTTTTGTCCTAATAATTCCTACCACCATATCTATTTAAAGAGTAATAAGGCACTTATAATATAAACTGTTTAAAATGTCTCCTATTTCCCAATAATTACCAAAGCCCAAAGATCCTGTTTCCTAAGTAACCCCTGAATCTATTTTTCCTCTCCAATTATCTGACATTATTATATCTCATCCTCTTAACTTTTTACCTGGATTACTGCATAGGCTTCTTACATTGTCTTTTAGTCCTCTCTTGCTGTTTCCTATCTTTGGACTTCACATTACAGGAATACAAAATTACTAGCAGTTAGTTGAGTATACTATTTTATTTCATATCTTCATGTGTATTTATGTGCTAAAATATCATTTGTTGTAATTCATGCTATGAGTACCTAGTCATCCTCAAAAACTTGGCCTCGATATTTCCTCCAATTATATTAAATGGTCTAAATGATTTAATAAATTCTGCTCTCTTCTGCATTTATATCCTCTTCATATTTCTATGTTTGTATTTCTAAATTTTTCTTGTGATGAGACTATTTTATTGATGATAATAGAAATCTTTCCACAACCCATAGGTAATCCCAAACCTCAAAATATTTTAGGAAACTGACAAAAATAAACTAGTAAATTTATATTATGGGGTTATAAGTTCACATTTCTTGCATTCTTTCAGTAAAACAGAATCACAGACTTGGCATTTCCAGTGGATGCATGAGAGTTACAGTTTTACTTGGCATCTTCTCCATCTTACTCTATAGAGTCTCGTTTTTATTGCTCTCCAACTTCAGTTAAATGCTAATGAACGCTCCTTTAGAACAACTCCCCCCCCCCAATTAAAACCAAAAAACAAACTCTGAATCTCTCTTTACATGGCTCTTCTTTGATCATGACTAGGAATACCAGACCTCTACTATTTAACTGAGTAGCACTGTGGCTCTTTACATTTATTGATTCGATAAATATCTGCAGGGCACCAACGATGAGCACTGAGATAAGCCCCTCAACTTTCTGTACCTTAGGAAGATGATTTTATCTTATACATGATAGCAAATACTTTAAAAATCACATATCTTTTTCATGTTGAGATCTATCTTATACAAAGAGTTCATCACCAAGATCAAGAACTCATACATAAGAACTTTAAAATCCTTAATTTTCCAGGTGATATTCAGTTACTTTCTGCTCTGCATTCTAATTCATCACTACCAGCTCCAATAGGTTTTATCTTCTCATTATTGCTGATAACTCATAATACCAACAATGAATCCAATGCTTTCATATTTTACATTTCTTCTTTTTAAAGTAAAATCTGTATTTTGATGTCTAAATAATACTCGGTATAAGTAAGAAAGGAGCACATTACTATTTTTAGAAGCATGATATAGATGCTCAAGAACTAACAATAACAGTTCTTCTATTACTATTATATCTTAACTCCACATAATACTAGGGATTTATAATTTAATTGCTCTCTTAAATATGACTTACCAACCTGAACTTAAGGTAAGAGACTGAGGCCAACAAAGAATCACAGAATTTTAAGGTTTAAAGAGATCACTAAGTCCAAATCTCTCATTTCACAGATAAGGAAACTTAGGTCTAAAAAATAATAACTGATTTTCCAATCACCAAACAGTCCTTGGAAGAGCCAGACCGGGATCTTCTGACTTCAGATTCAGTTTGCTATTCAATTCCTCTTATTCAAATACATATATAGAACATATATATACATATATATATTATATATATACACACACACATATTTGCATTTTAATCAACATCATATATATGATATGATATTTCTTAGTTACTTCGAATGGTGTTCTTCATAAAAGTAACATTGCTTTCCAAAAAGTAAAGACTAAAACTGAGATTTCAGTGTTCATCTCTTGGGAAATTCCTCTCCGCTTTAAAGCCTGTGTGTGAGCTATTTGGATCACTGGTGACATCTCTCTGCTCTACTTTCTGTACCTCAGGAGATCTTTCTCCTTTCCATTGCCCTGTCTCAGCATTTAGAGAGCTTTGGCATTACAAGCGCTCATTCTATGAAAGCTCACAGTGCTTTGAAGAGATTTTTCTTATCTCATTCATTTTACAGCATGAGGGTATAATGATGATTAAACAATATATTAAATATACATATATATTACATGGAGTACAGTTCACATCATTGAATAAGCACAGTCTCACTGATATAAGGATGTAAACTACTGACAAAACTGATTTTGCTACTTTGGTATGTCAGTGTGAGAAAAGCATCTGAAATCTCTGGCACAATGGATTATCATCTAACAAAATATTCTGAAGTGAGAGAAAAATATAGCTCTTGGTTTATAGAAATAATGACTTTCCAATGAAGAAATTTTGGTCTGACCATATGAATTACAGTAGTAAAACAAAACAACAACAAAAAAAAAAAAACAGAGTTCCTTTCTCACAGCAGGCAAGAATATTCCATATGCCCTAAATAAAATTAATGGAATATAATAAATCTCTATTTTTTTCTCCCATTCTTATTTTTTACCTTCTTGTAGAAATAAAAGAATGGGATGGAAATGTTATAAAATTTGGTTGTGATGATCGTTGTATACCTATAAATGTAATAAAATTCATTAAGTAATTAAAATAAATAAAATAAAAAGAAAGCAACTTGACTGCATGAGAATTCATGTTATTTTAATCTAATCATACTTAGGTATAGGTAAAAATGGCTATAAAACATCTATAAAGAGATGTAAAATGAAAAAATAAGGCAAAGCAACTATTATAAACAAAACTGAGTTTTTGAGACTAAATACTTTTATTTAACTATTTCCATTAATAATCTAAATTTTTTGTAACAATTCTTTGTACATATTTTTCAAAAAGTATTTTCATTCTTAATTCTTTGCCATGAATTCACAAAATTTGAAATATCTAACTTAAAGATATCTAAATATCTTTAAATATATCAAATAACACCATAAAACAAAAAAGATTCTCACTTAACTTTTCAATAGTATATAAGCTATTCATAGGCAGTTAATGGTGATTGACAATAATTATGCATCTCAACTCCACCCAATTCCATCAGTCATTATTCTAAACTCCTTTATCCCCTGAACATTTGAGTGAAAATTTTAATAAAAGTGAAAAATTTTAATGTACTACATGTATTATATAATAAATCTGTAAATGAGTAATTTTTGCCATACAAATAGAATTACATACTAAATAAATATTGTAATAACTGCAAGAAGCAAAATCAAGGTTTATGATTGGCATAGAATAATTTTTCAAACTGACAATATTAAGGGTTTCTAGTGTCATCTCTTTATGAACAAATCTTCTTACATTTGAATAATTTAAGCATTTTGGCAAGTACTTTTTTCTTCCTTATCTGACTTGTCACATATGTCAAAAGATGATTGACTGTCATGCCAGCAAGGAATGAATAAAATGCCACACCTAGCAGTCTGTGGCAAAGGCTTCTTATCGCATAAATATAAACTATTTGACAAATGCAAACAGATGATGTATCTTATTTATTTACTTACTTATACTGCCTTCATCTAGTCACTCAGTATTTATGATTTTAGTTTGTGGCTTTCAGAGTTAGACTTATATTGATTTCACCTATTATTTATTCTCAGAATCTATTCTTTTTAACATTAATGTGAATAAAATGATATCATAACTTAGTGAAATGGATAATATACCATAAAACCTGTTTCATCTTCAAAAATACTTTCCGGTAAAGCACTTGGGGCAATATTTTCAGTAATCTGTCCACAGATTATGTTCAACTACATATTATGCTAAAAAAGAGGAAAAGAAATCATGGCAACAAATTCTAAGGGACTCACCAAACTATAGAAACAGACACCTAAACGTACGTGTAGATAGGTAGATAGTACATATATAAATATAGTAGATATATATATATATAGAGAGAGAGAGAGAGAGAGAGAGAGAGGGAGGGAGAGAGAGAGAGAGTTCTATCTATCTATCCACTTACAAACTTGGGAATTATCTACTTTAAAGTGCTTTTTAACCAAATAAGTAAATCAGGAGCTAGAGAAATGAAAAAGCTTGACCCAAATCACCCAGCTAGTAAATTCTTCCCAGATAGTTGCTTTAAACTGATTCTTTATCTCCAAACCTTGCATTCTTTCTTCTAGAAAATGTAGTTGATCCCTAAGCTGAATAATGTTATAATATGCCTTTATACTTAAGTATAAGGAGTAAATAATCGTTGACATTTCTACCAATTTCAACTACCAGAGAAAACCTTATACAATACTGCATTATGGATTAGGCCACACAGTTGTGAATACACACATATGAATTTTAAAACAGGTAAGATTAACAATAAAAAGAACCTCTTTTGCCCAGTGCTAGTTATGCTTTGCTACAGGAGAAGCTACCCCACATGCAATAGCTTAAAAGAGTAAGTATGTTATTTTTCACAATCATTTGGTCTTAGTGCGTAATTCCTGTGCTGTTTTCAGTGGTGCTCCTTCATGCTACTGCACCTAGCTGAGAAGCGGGCTGGGACTGGGTTCATCTACAATACCTAGAATATCTGGGCCTTTGTCTTGGTGTCTTTTATCCTCAAGGAGTCTAGATCAGGCTGAGCTTTCTCAAGTGTGACACCTACAAGGTCAAACGACTGGTTCAAAGGTTACATGGTATCCTTTCTGACAAATTCCATTAATCAAGCAAAACCCAAGGCCATATTCAATGGAGTAGAAAAATAGAATCCACCTCCGAATGGGAAGAGCAGTAATGGTACACTGAACTACGGATTTCAAACTAGGCCATGATTCTAATAACTGTATTTGTTCCACAGCAGGAATACAAATGTACTCTATGTATTTCAAACTGGATTTTCATGAGACAAATTTTTCAATATATACTATGCAGCTTCTCCTCTCTATATATTTCCCTTAATTGTGAGCTGCCTTTAAGACTTAAACTTAGCTCTTTGTATTCTCTTTACTTTTTTGCTTTGGTGACCGCTTCCACACTACTTTTTTTGGGAAAACTATGACAATTTACAAATACATTCTACAGTGTACGTTAACATAGTGACATTAACGTACACTGTAGAATGTATTTGTAAATTAGACCCTAAATGTTCCAAATTAGATTTATCTTAGAATACCTAACCCTCTCAGTGCTACCTCTCTTTTTCAGGTTTGCTTTCAATTAATAACTCAGAATAGAGGTTTTAAATGCTGCTAGTAAAATGTACACTTTTTAAATAAAATCCTACATAGAATCTCAATATGTAAAAAAATATAGTGTGGTGATACTTTAAATTTATTCTGAAGATAACATTTATTTTCATTTCATCAATGAGAAAATTGAAGGTGTTTAAATTTAAAAAGTTGAAAACAAAGATTAAATGATGGTTTCTATTGTACATTAGCTAATATCTAATATCTTTCTTTTGAATACATAATATAAAGTTCTGATTCAAACAGATAAGCAGCCACAACTGCTAGCTTAAAATCTCAAGATGTTCTTTAACCTGAAATAAATGCTTGCAGGAAGTATAATTGAAAAATGTGTCCTTCAAAGTTGAATCACTATCAATAAAATTGCTAGTACTCCTTATTATAAATTTGAAAGGTAAGCAGTACCCCAAAATTATAATGATACAGATATATCAGTAATATAGTTTCAATTCTTTTCTGGTTGAAACTGGTATGAAACCTGCAGAGATAGAGGACTGACTATATTCATTGTATTACACCATTATATACAAGAAATTGAGCATATTTGAATTTTGGTGTTGGGGGCTCCTGGAAACAATCCCCCATGACTACTGAGGGACAACTGCATTTCCATGGCATGGCTAGCATTCATTTACTGTTGATAATGATTATTTCCTGACAGAGAAGATCCTGAGTCTTAACTGGAAATAATTCCACTAATTTGCCTAGAAATAATACTCTTAATAATCTAATAAAAGTGATGAACTCTTTTTCTACCACAGCTCTCTGAACTTCTTTTTCCTCTCAATAACAGTGTTCTACCTTCCTGGCTATGTGACAGCTTGGCTCTACATGGTTGCAGACTTTGAATTACAATTCTCTGCTGATTCTGAATAAACTCATATTTTCTGGAGAAATACCTGGCAGTCTATTTTAGATAAACATTTTGATGGCCTATAGAGGCATCAGAGAAGACCCCTGAAGGCTCTGGGACTGGTGTGAAAACAGGTACAATTCCCATAATCCAACTCACTGTTGCTCAGTGCTTTTCTTGGTGACCCTGGAGTTTAAAGGTATATCTTTCTCCTGGATCCAATCTCATACCCTCATTGTTTTTGAAGTCCTTCAGCTTTACTAGGGATCTACTTTAAGGTCTCATCTTTCTGGTTAATGCCTTGTTCTGTATGCAAGTACTCATCTGGCACTTCAGTCTGATCTTAAGATCAGACTGTATCAACTGAAGCTGGCTAAGAAGTCATTGGCCTATTCTTCCAGAACAGAGACTGTTTCACTGAAACTGAAACTGTGCCAGTTCAGCTGTGGGCCTACTCCTCTGGAATAGCGGCTGTTTTCTATATACTGGCTGAAAAAGTCTTGGGCTTGGCTTCTTTGAGGCCAAGCTATTTCCTTAGAATTGGCTGGTATTAGCCTGCAAGCTGCTTGAAGTGAACTACCTGAGCTGTTTTAAAACTATTCTTAACTCTAGAGAAAAACCTCTGAAAAATGGGATCCTAGTTATCTAAATATTTTTGAGGGCACCTTACTATAGCCTCATGTCCTTCCTCATGTCATTGTCCTTCCTCATGTGCATTTCTAACAAAAAGGACCAACTCTACCAAAACAAATTTGAATATCTAAGGTCATTATGGGGAAATTCTGGAATCCCAAAATTTAATTTCCTTAAAATTCAGTTGCTTTAAATAGCTCAAAAATTTCCATAATTGACTTGAACTGTTTTAACTGGTATTTTGGGGCTTGCAAATGTTACCAGAAGTCTAAAACTGCCTCTTTGAAAAGTAAGATTTTTAAGATCAAACTATGAAACAAAGATAAAATGGCTCTTGAAGACTCAGGTTCTTTTTCTTTGGCTTCTTTATCTCAAGTTCAACCTCTGGTGTCATTTTGTTTCCTTGGCTCCTCGTGATTAGTCTCTGACTTTGAGATCATCATCTTCTTTCCCTTTTACACCAGCTGTGCCTCCTCTACGCCTTCGGGTTCCCAATACTAATTATTTTGCTTATTTTTCCCTTTTCTCTGAAAGTTTGCTGGATATCTGTTCCTTTAAACTGTTCAGAACCGTCTCTTTAAAATAAGCCTTCTGAGGATCCACACGTTAAACCCTTAAATTCTTACATACCCTGGACTAAAGCTACACTGTGAGCCACAGCAAGCACTTTAGATGCCTTCAACCTTCTAACCAGCCTTTCCAACATCCTCCCAATTCTCAATGATGGATTTCTTCCCAATTCTTGCTCTTAACTAACTCGGAAAAACATTTCTCCAGATTGGGGATGAAACTCTTCCAGTCCTAATTGTGACCACGGCTACACTCTCAGGGTTCAATCCCAGCACCATAAAACAGCCCCTGGCTATGAATATTAAAACAGCTCAAATAGTGGGGATCTTTAATGAACCTCAAGTAGTCCCTATCCAGGGAACTATTCCCTTTTGTGTAGGCCTTTTGAGAAATACTTATCCTTTCTTCTTGGCTTCTCTGCCACTATCGGTTTATTAAACTGAGACTCTATAGAGAAGTATCATGCTGGAATTTCTTACTCCCTAAAGGGGGAATAATCCTAGAATCTGATTTAACCATCAAAGTAATGAACCAGGTGAATTAAATGACACACTGACTTTTTTATTTGTTCCATTTCTGTGAGTACTAGAAAAGATTATACATACCTGGTTCCTCTCTAAAACTCACAGTGAACCCTTTGACAAATCTGCATTGTTTGGCTGGTTTTACAATACTTTCACTGCACTTACCACACTCAATCCTCTGGTTTAGTCAAAGGAACTAATGGCATTATTAAGATTCCACTGACAAGATTTATAGAGGTTCCCCAAATACCTTGGGTAAAAACATTGCTGTTGATCCAAGTTTCAGAATTACTCTTTTTGTAACTTTTAAACTTGCACTCTCTGGGACAGTCACAGGACACCCAATGCACTTGGCTTCTGCTTCTCTTGACACACAACTGACCAAAGGAGGGATATTCCAATATTGCAAAGGCCTAATTACTTTTACTTAAACTAACCATGTTTTAGTAAAGCAGTCTTTCCATAGTGTGCAACTGGAAGATGAAGAACTTAAGCATTACACCTAGCAACCTGGAGATTTTATCTATTGGAAAAGACACTGCCAAAAGAATTCTCTTCAGTCTTACTGGAGAGGTCCCTATCAGATGCTGCCAACCAGCTCTAGTGCTGCCAGACTCCAAGGAACAGACCCTTCATTTCACAAAAAAAATAAATAATTAATAAATAAATAAATAAATAAATAAATAAAAGTACCCAACCCTGGAGTTCCCATTGTGGCTCAGCAGTTAGTGAACGAGACTAGCATCCATGAGGACACGGGTTTGATCCCTGGCCTCGCTCAGTGGGTGAAGGATCTGGCTTTGCTGTGAGCTGTGGTGTAGGTTGCAGACACAGCTCGAATCCCGCGTTGCTGTGGCTCTGGTGTAGGCCGGCAGCTGCAGCTCCAATTTGACCGCTAGCCTAGGAACCTCCATATGTTGAGGCTGCAGCCCTAAAAAGAGAAAAAAAACAAAAAAAAAAATAAAAAGAATAAAAAAAAGAAAGTACCAAACCCCGACTGGATCTGTACATCATATGGTAACCCAAAAGTAAGGATTTCCTGAAACTAAAGAGGGCAATATCTGATAAGACAGCTTTCCCAAGATATCCAGGCCAGGCCTGTTGGAAGTTTGTCACCAGACTTTTGATGATGAGAAAAAGCTGCTAACACCAGAAAACCTAATTTGATCATCAGTGCTTGTAGAACAAGAACTTGATCAAAAAGATGCAGTGTTAAAAAAATAATAAATAGAAACCTCAAATAAATAGTTAGGAGACCCAAAGAGACAGCTCTCATACCTGGCAAAGACAGCAGAACCCAGTAAAAAGAACTCTTCTTTTCCGGCAAGGACTCAACCAGGGACTCTTTGTTTACTGTAACCCTCCCAACTTCCTTTTGCTGTCTATAAAACAGTTCTTTCCTTGCTGTGTGAAGCTTTGCAAGTGGCTTGCCATGGTTGCTGACCCTAAACTGCAATTCTCTGATGATCCCAAATAGATCCATCTTTGCTGGGAGATATACCTAGTAGTCTATTTGTAACACTTCCTATTGTTGGAGCCAATTCAAACCTATTAATGTGGTTTCAAAGCCTATATCACTGGCCCCTAAATCACTCTCTAATTTCACCTTTAACTGTTTCAAATATACTCTATAATCTATCATATAGAACAGGTCAATTTCCTATCACCTACTGTGTCTTTCTCTTACCTAGAATGTTCTCATGTTCCCTGTCTGTATGTATGCATGTATTGCTTATTCTTTTATATTTATTAACTATTTATTTATGTAAAGTTTGAGAAAGCTGTATCATACATAAAAGATTAAATTTTAAAGTCAATATTGCCTTTTAAAATTGCTTTTAAAGCTAATTGCTAATAGTTGCCATAAATTAATCTACTAATTCCAGCATTTTCGTCATTGATGTTTCTCATGACTATGGACCTCAATCTGCTTTTTGTATGTCTATTTTTCACTGTATACTGGACATTATGAGTATTATATTATTTAGATGTTATTGCTTTCATCAATAATTTATTTTGTTCCATCTGACATATGATTTTTTTTTCCTGCACCCACAGAATGTGGAAGTTTCCAGGCCAGGGACAGAACCTTGCACCACAGCAGCAACCAAAGCTGCTGCAGTGATAATGCTGGATCTTTAACCTGCTGTGTCACAGGATAGCTCCTCCATCTGACAGTTAATTTATTTGCACATATCCTTCACCTTTCCCAAGCTTTAAATTTTTTTGTTATAATAAAGAGCAGGCTTTAGCTGAGGGCCAAACAGCCCTACTGTTAAAGCATGGCCTCTTTGCTACCTATCATACCAGATGAAGTCTCTGCACACTGGCTAATTGGAAGCAGAACATCTGTTTTGCGCAAGTTGCGGCAGTTGCTCAGTTCATGGCTCCCTAATAGATGTGTATCGTTTGGTATCATTACACATCCTCTTTGAATGTCAATTTGCAACTGTTCATCCTGGTATTCAGCCAAAGATCCAAGGTAAGTCATATATAAATTTCTGAACCTTTCTCTGATATCCTGCTCTGAAAATTCCAGCTACCCCACTAGCCTTAAACTCTGATCTTTGTATCCTCAGCTTGGTGAGAATATTTTTGGGAATTCTCTCCTTGAACTCTAGTCAGAAACATTTATTCATGCAGAAAACCAGAATGACCATGCAGCAGCTAATCTCATCTGTTTGCTTTCTCTCAATGAGTACAGGGCCCCTGACACCTGTTTATTCAATGTCTGAAATATGTATTTGTCAACTCATATATTTTGCCTAGTTTTACATTAGTTATAGTGTCAGATAAGGTTTAGTAGCACTTATCTCCCGACGGTAAGAAGCAAAATCGTAAAACTGTGCTCTACTACATAGTTGTTGGTAACACGATAGGCCAAATACAAATATCACAGTAGGACAGGACAGGGGAGAAATTTTGAAATACTATCTAATAAAATCTTGCCAAAATGATTCAAACTCCTTTTGTAAGTATTAAATTAGTATTTCTCATAGGTGTGTGGTTATAGGCATTCAAAATATATAAAGAATAAAGTGATAATCTCACTCTTGAAAAAAGTAGTATGCTCCTATCTTATTTATGGCAATCAGAATAGAAGTGGTGTGCAAAAATTTGGAAAGCAGAGTCAGGAGTATCCAGGTTCAAATCATCATCTTTATGTGGACAAGTTTTACAGATACCATAGGTCCAACCATACAAAGGGTCAAGTCAAGGAGTTTAGCAGGTAAATGCACAAATGATCTCAGTTCAAATTTTACAGTGAGGCTCACTATCAAAAAGCTTTAAAAGATGAATTCAATAATGTTCTAAACCATGCTGTCTACTTGCAGAGTCACTGACAAATTAAGATTTGAACTGACATTTAAACAAGATTTATGAATGTCTGATAAGTACATGAAAAGATGCTCAACCTCATTAGTCATTTCAGAAATGCAAATTAAAACCACAGCGAGATGTCATTTTACACCCACTAGAATAGCTACAGTCAAGAAGACATACAGTAATAAGTGTTGGTGAGAAAACAGAAAACTTTAACTCCCCTACATTGCTAATAGTAATATAAAGCAGTACATTTACTTCAGAAAGAAAATCTCTTGCCAGTTTCTTAAAAACTTAAACTTAAATTTATCAAATAATCCAGCAATTCTAGTCCTAGGTATCTAGTCACTCTAAAAACATATGGCCACACAAGGACTTGACTGTAAATGTTCATAGCAGCATTATTCCAAAATGTGGAAAAAGTTAAAATGCCCATAAACTGGTAAATGTCTAAACAAAATGTATATCCATAAAATGGAATATTATTGAGCAATAAAAAGGAGCAAACTACTGATACATGCTATAACACAGATGAACCTCAAAAACATTATGCTAAGCTAAAGAAGTCAAGTGGAAGACTACATACTACATGATTCCATGTATATGAATGGTCAAGAAGCACAAATTTTAGAGACAAAATGTAGATTAGTGGTTGCCTGGGGATGTATGTGAATGAGGATTGAAAATGGGCACAGGGAATCTTTTGGGGTTTATGGAAATGTTCTAAAACTGGATTATGATCATAACTGTATAACCGTTTCAATTTACTAAAAATAAAATAGTGTCAAATGATGCAACTGACAAGGGTTTAATCTCTAAAATATACCAACAACTTATACAACTAAGCAGCAAAAAAGCAAACAACCCAATGGAAAAATGGGCAAAAGACCTGAATAAACATTTCTCCAAAGAAGCTATACAGATGGCAAACAAGCACATGAAAAAATGTTCAACATCAATGATTATTAGAGAAATGCGAATCAAAACTACTGTGAGTTACCACCTCGCACCAGTCAGAATGGCCATCACTAATAAGTCCACAAATAACAAATGCTGGAGAGGGTTTGGAGAAAAGAGAACCCTCCAACACTATTGGTGGGAATGTAAATTGGCACAACAGCTATGGGAAACAGTATGGCATACCATAGAAAACTATACATAGAACTACCATATGACCCAGCAATCCCAGTCTTGAGTATATATGCAGACAAAACTTTCCTTGAAAAAGACACATGCACTCGCATGTTCACTGCAGCACTATTCACAATAGCCAAGACATGGAAACAACCCAAATGTCCATCAGTAGATGACTGGTTTAGGAAGATGTGGTATATATACACAATGGAATACTACTCAGCCATAAAAATAAAATAATGCCATTTGCAGCAACATGGATTGAACTAGACTCTCATACTGAGTCAAGTAAGTCAGAAAGAGAAAGACAAATACCATATGATTTCACTTATACCTGGTATCTAACATATGGCACAAATGAACCTCTACACAGGAAAGAAAATCATGGACATGAAGAACAGATTTGTGGTTACCAAGAGGGAGCGGGAGGGAGTGGGATGGACTGGGAATTTAGGGTTAATAGATACAAACTATTGCCTTTGAAATGGATAAGCAATGGGATCCTGCTATATAGCACTGGGAACTATATCTGGTCACTTGTGATGGAGCATGATAATGTGAGAACAAAGAATGTAAATAAATAAAATAATTTTGCCAACATGAAAAACAAAAGATCAATGGAGTACAATAAGAGCAGTAAGTAACAGGAGATAAGAGAAAAAGTAAAGATTTCAATGTAGAAAAAAAATGAATTAATTATTAAAAACAGTATAAAAGTTAATATAATATTGTTATTTGGAGTCTACACAGATTTGAATATATTAGTAAAGAGCATTGCATTTTGGATAGAGAGGCATTCTCTGGCCTCTAAAAATTAAATCTTAACCTTAGTTGCCATACCAAGCAGAGTTCTTACAGGTTTGCTGTGATTTTCTTAACTTGGGATTAAAAAAAAAAAGTGCCAGTGGTTCATGAACTGCAAGTACTATAATAAGTATATAAAAGTAATGACTTAGTACCAGTCAGTAACTGCTGACCAAAAATGTTTCAGCTCTGGGTGTTACTGAACTTTATCCCACTAAGCATGATAAAATAATCGAGTCAACAAGAATTATTCCCTGACCCTATAAAGCAGATATTATAAGTAAATAATGCAAATATAAACCTACTTGCTTCTAATGTAACAGTCTTTGGGGAAAAAAGAAACATGCAGCAGATCCCTGCATATCATGACAGAAAAGGAATTACATGAAAAGAAGATGAAGCTCTGGTAACAAATTGAATCTGCTGCAGTAAACACTCATTTGGACGACCTTTTAGAAAACAAAACTCCTTGGTTTTTCCCTTCATCTGCAGCAGGAGACTCAGATATTGTGACTCAATGGTTAATGATTCACAACTATCACACCCATTTCAACAATACCCATACATATGGAAGATGTCTAGATCACAACAATATCAACCACTAGGAACAAGAAATGCAGATTATTGGGATGGATGGTTTATGATCCCAAATCAAGTGCCCTCATTTTAATCAGCTTGAATCAACTTCATTCTATTAGTACATACCATTCATTCTATTAGTACATACATTCATTCTATTAGTACATACCATTCTATTAGTACATACATATCTTGGGGAGATTTGAGATACACTGATATATTTTTTTCCCACCCTTCGAGAATTCAATTGTTCTCAAAGTATGTATGTAGAGCCAGAAACAGTGCCTAAGACCATTTTAGAGGTCAATGATATCAAAACTATTCCATAATAATACTAAGACATAAGCTACCTTTTTCAGTGGGTTGATATGCACATTGATGACAGAACAACTGTATCAAAAAGCAGTACAACTGGTGTTGTGGTGCAGCAAAACGAATTCGACTAGTAACCATGAGAACGTGGGTTCGATCCCTAGCCTCGCTTAGTGGGTTAAGGATCCAGTGTAGCTGTGAGCTGTGGTGTAGGTCACAGATGTGGCTCAGATCCCATATTGCCGTGGCTGTGGTATAGGCCAGCAACTGGAGCTCCAATTCCACCCCTAGCCTGGGAACTTCCACATGCCACAGGTGTAGACCTATAAAAGCAAAAAACAAACAAAAAAAAAAACACAAAAAACAGAAAACTGCTGATACAAAAAGGCAGTAAAACTGCTGTCACCTTAACATAAATTAAGGTACCAGCACCAAATTATATCAGTAGTCTAGTAATCATTATATTCTTTATTGCCAGGTACTCATAATTTAGAAAGAAAAATACTGAATTTCACAAAAGTGTTCTGTATGAAGCAGTGAAAATTTTAACAATTAAATCAAACCTTAGCATAAATGCCTCTTTAATAAGTCAGTCCATATGACAAAATAGGATATGTAGATAAAACACTTCTGTATTTTGAAGTTTGATGGCTGTCTCAAGTAAAAGTACTTGTGCAATTGTTTCAAATACAAGCTCAACTAGCTGCCTTTTTAATGAAACACCATTTTTTCTTGGAAACACAACTGACAAGCATACTATAATTATTCAGACATGTTTTGACAAACTCTTTTCAAAAATTAATGAAGTGGACTTGGCATTTCAAAGAAAACAACTGACAATATTTATTGCAATGATAAATTTCAAGCTTTCAAGGAAAAATTGGAATTCTGCAAAATGTAGGCTTGTCACCATGAACTAGACAGCTTCCCAATACCTAAATAACATTCTGCTAAGAATACTCATGATGTTAACAAATGTGATAATGAATTTGTCAGTTTTTAGAAGATGTACGTAACTCAGTTCATCAATATTTTCTAAATAGCCAATGTATGATGTGAAAAAATAATTAATGGATAAAGTGTAATTAAGGCACAAGATGGATCAACATATTTCATATCTGTTGCAATGAAATATTTGCTAGATCAAGATATCATCGCATGTGATACATGCGATGTGATATATATAAGAACACTACAGTCAACTCTTAAAAAATCATCTATTCACAGGATTTGTTGTAGTTGCAAAAAAAAAATCTTAAAAGGGTATTATACCTCCCCTTCTTAAGTGCATGCCTGTATAAAGCCAAAACTTATTCATAACACTTCAATCAAATTTATATAAAACCAGTTTGAAAGCAGAAGCAGATATGACAGACATTCAAGTGATTTGAAAAAAATTTAAACAATGACATTTTCCCTTTTATTTTGGAAAAAAACCTGTTTTAAAATAATGTATAATAACATTAAAATGAGGTAATCAAAAACATTTTTTAATTTGAGTTTTAAATTCTAATTCAGTAAATAGTAATTTAGAAAACTCACATTAAAAAGCTTTTTGGAGTTCCAAATAATTTTCAAGAATATAAAGGATCCTCTTCCAGAACACTTGCTCTAATTAAATTTTTACTCATTGTGTATTTTAATCTAAAGCTCCTGACCCACAACCACAACATCCTGTCATTTTTATCCTCGTGCTTCAATGACCCTGCTTTCACAAACCCTCCCAAACTGGAGCCATTTTTTTATAATATGATGTAAGATATGGTATGATATGACATGTGATACATGCGATGTGATATATATAAGAACTTATATGATAAAACAACAGGTGCTTAGATCTGAGATATTCTCTATTAGTAGAGAACATATATTTACATATATAGAGAGAATATATCTATTGCAAATATTTTTTTCTTCTTTTTTTTAGGGCCACACCCGTGGCATATGGAGGTTCCCAGGTAGGGGTTGAACCGGAGCTATGGCTGCCAGCCTACACCACAGCCACAGCAACCCAGGATCAGAGCCGCGTCTGCAACCTACACCACAGCTCACAATAATGCCAGATCCTTAATCCACTGAGTGAGGCCGGGGATCGAACCCCCAACCTCATAGTTCCTAGTCAGATTCATTTACCGCTGGACCACAACAAGAACTACTATAAATATTTTATCTCTCACTTCATTTAATCTTCACAGTTCTTTGAGACAAATTCTTATGTTACTCAAAATGCTTTTAGTTCTGAAAAACTGAAAATCTGACAGTTTGTTTAAACCATAATGGGCAATTACTATACATTTAACAAAAACTTCAGAGAAATGAATTTAGGGTTGAATCAGCAGTTGAAAGATGCTATCCAGAACATTATTTTGCTCATTCATTTGGCATTCTTCTGCTCGTCCATCTTTAGTCTGTTTGTTTGTTTCTTCAGACTTATTTCTAATACTCACAATGTGTTTGCTGCATCTCCAAGCATCACATCTTCATACGACAAGCTCCAAAATATAAGTAATTTGAAGGGAAAGGGATTCTAGTAATACAAAACTCTCTTGCACTTAGGAGGAAAATCTTTCACAGAACTATCATCAAGTTGATGATTCCTCCTTCAATCTCTTTGACCATATTTAACCCATCTCTAAATTAATCCAAATAAAAGGGGGTTTATATAAATTTTGCTAGTCATAAAAACATGCATGACCCTCTGGATTGGACATTTGCTGCTGAATAAATTTTAGGTCCTTAGTAAATAAGACAAACTGCTTAAGTTATATATTTATATTCCCTGTTTAATAGGATACATAAGGTCTCTGGATCAGACAAGAGATCCTCATTCTGCACACACCATTTTATTGCTGGTTCCCCAAACTCCAATCTCTATCAGGCAACAAGAGGAGAACCTTATGTCACCCTGTGCTTGCACTGGGGCTGCACCACAGAGGAGGAACTATGAATTTGTGAGGCTCATAAGTTGTAGACAGCACTTACACAACTGTCCCTCCTTCCCTTGAAGAAAGGCAGTAAAGCTAGAATGTAAACAAATCTTTTCCTAGGAAGGGAGAGGAAAGTCTCCAGCCTTTTGAAACTGGAATAAGGGCACCTGACCCTAGGGGAGGTAAGCCTAAATATCTTTGGAGCAGTTCACCATCTTAAGCTTTCAAGGCATGTTTGCTATTAATCAACTTTTAATAAAGTTTTCCAGTGAGTTTTATTCATAAAGCCCAGACTTTGCACAAATGTGAAAAAAAGTTAAGGAGAGTCAACCCCCCAAATGGCACAGCATCATTTTCCCTGCTTTACCGACAAGGTAAACAGAAAGCATTGATAGCAAGGAACTTGCCAAAAAGTAAACCCCAGCTGAAACCTAGATCTTTTTTATTCCCAAACTGTTATCCCTTCAGGGATAAAACCTTTTTGTAGTCTTTCATGAATGTAACTTTTTGTTACTACTTTTTGTAACATGTGGCAAAGAGAGGAAAAAGGAATAGATAAATGGATTCTGAAATCCTAATTTATAATTCCAGTGTATTTTACCATTGAAAACATAGTTCATCTATTTATGTGATATCTTAAGTTCTTTTTTTAGACTCTTCTTGGAATCTAATCATGATTTCTAATGCTAAATCCATGTGAAAATGATTTCCTAGTAGCAACCAACCAGACTATAAGTGAACTATGAAAAACAGCTGTTTTAAAACTGTGACTGTTTATAGCTAGAAACCTTTGCTTCCTTAAATATGACCTAAGAGAATGCTTTGGATTTTGAAGGAAATACTTCTATTTATAAGATATAAGTACAAAGGGACTTTTTGTTGGGAAAATTGTCACATTTTACAAAATATAAGAACTCAATACCATTTTTCAGCCTTTAAATATGGCTACTATTGACCATCTAATCCAGCAACTCCCACAGATATTGTTGGTCATGAAATGAAGTATTAATTTTTTTTTCCAAAGAAACCTTGGGCAATTCAGAGTAACATAATACCAAATCAAATGCCACAAACTGAGATGTTTTTAATCCTTCATAGCTTCTAGGAGATTTTTTTCCCTTTGTAATTCAGTCTGTACTACACTGTCACTGATTTTTATAAATCAGAGAGATTTGCTGTTGTTCAACTTAATGTCAACTTAATGTTCAACTTAATGAAAGTATTTCCTAAGATATCTATGCTGAAAAGTTTTAAAATAACAAATGTTATTTATGCTTTGTATTTAACTTCCTGCTTCTACTGTTTTCTCAAATGCCTTCAGCTTAAAATACTTAATATTTTAAGTATGTCATATCTTGGGAAGCACATCCCGAATTCATCATGTGTGATATAAAATCAGCTTTTGAAATAAAATTGCCAAAGTTTTTAAAGTTACTTAATTTTAAAAGTTGTATCAAGAATTACAAGTATTGCAGGAGTTCCCGTCGTGGCGCAGTGGTTAACGAATCCGACTAGGAACCATGAGGTTGCGGGTTCGGTCCCTGGCCTTGCTCAGTGGGTTAACGATCCGGCGTTGCCTTGAGCTGTGGTGTAGGTCGCAGACGCGGCTCGGATCCTGCGTTGCTGTGGCCGCGGCGTAGGCCAGTGGCTGCAGCTCCGATAAGACCCCTAGCCTGGGAACCTCCACATGCCGCAGATGCGGCCCTAAAATGACAAAAGGCAAAAAAAAAAAAAAAAGAATTATAAGTATTGTGCTAATACTGTGTTGCTCATATATGAGACAATAAGAACTCTTAGAAACTGCACAATACATGGAGTTTAGATCCCTTTCCCCTTCTCACATTGTATACCCTATCTAGGGCAATGTGGAAGCACCAAATAAACACAGTTAAGATGCAAAATAAATGGTGAAATTTGGGTATGAAGAGTAAAAAGAGTGCAAATGGAGTGTGAATGTGGCAAAAATTCTCACCCTATTGTTTTCTCTTTGAATCCTTTATCTTTTTGCCTCTTTTTGGCCATAGGGAAATGGAGCGCTTCTTTCCCCCCCCACCCCCACCCCGCTCTGTTCTCTTCTAGAACCTGTCTTAGCCAGAGTGGTAACACGAAGTGTGCTAAAATCCCAAGGTAGAAGGTCTAGCACAAAAGTGTTACAGAACAGTTTGTTTAGTACATTTCACAATCTAGCTTAGCTATTAAGCTTAATTGACAAAAGGATATATATTTGCAAACCACCTATGTTACAACCCATTACACTATATTTGAAGGTGAGATAGCCATTTAGTGGTTAGGAGACAGTTGTTAACACATATTCTATAATCCCTGCAGTGTAGCAAAGGTGACAACAGCACTGATATGTTAAGGATCTGGGGATTGTAGTCATGATCATTTCATGTCAGGAATCACAAATCACATTATTCGCTGCTTTATTTTCATTGTCATCAATGTCAGTGAGGTTCGAGTTCTTATTAATTCCTTTCTGATTTTTCTAAAAAGCCTGAATAACTAATTTTCTCCTTCCTCACACAACTAATCTACATTTATAAACTGGATTTCCTGTCAATAGAACTTTTTTTCCCCATTACACTTGATTTCATTACACATGCAACTATAGATTCTTCCTTAAAATTTTGAATTCATCACCTAAATCTTCCGTAATTCTTTTCTGCTCTTAGGTTAAAAAGTCTTATTAATGATATTAGATTAGCATCCAAGCCATTCCCCCAATCATGCTTCAATCTACCTATCCTACATAATCACCACATCACCATCATCATCAACCATGCCAATTACAATGTTTATTATGCCTGTGATATGCACTGTACCAGCCACAATTGAGAATTACAAATAAGTATGAAATATGGTTCATGGCCTATAAGAGTTCATTTAATCAGACAGAGATTTCATGTAAAATAATACAGAAATTAGAATAAAACATAAAATAAGTACTAAGTGCAGGGCACAAATAGTAAATACTATAGTGGCTTCAAAGAAATAAAGATCAATATGGAAAACTTCACACATATGAATATTTTAATCACTATTCTCTACAATGACAGAGCCCATTCCTATAGCCATATTAGCCTCCTCACTTCTGTTTAATCATGAAATGTTCAAATACTTTTCAATGTTGTGTTTACTTTACTTGGTAAGACACATGCAAGTCTCACTTCATAACCAAATTATAATATTTAATTTCAACTTTTAACTTAGATTTTCTAACCTATCATTCAAAGCTTATTTAATTCTACATAGTTTTGATAGAATAAGTATATATGCCACTAGGTGAAACTAGAAATACTCTTCTGGGTTGAGCTGCTTATCTTTTAATGGATTCATATGAGAGGAAAACGTAAGAGAAAAAAATAATGTGGATTTCCTTTTGATTTATGCATTTTACACAAAATTAAAATATTTTACCAAAGCAACTAAATTAAAATAGTAACTACTACCGCTAAGTGTTTTTAAATAGAATGGGCAATGTATACATATATATAATCGTATATAACACACCATATATAAACCAGGTTAAACTGCTCTTAATTTTAAATTATGAAGTCTCTGGGATAAAATTTTTAGAACAATTAAATAATAAGAAATTTTCAGTGTTTGAGAAGGTCCTTTTTACCTTGCTAAGTCTACAAATGTCTTTCCAGAGAAAACCATAATTCAAAAAGATATATGCTACCCAGTGTTCACTGCAGCACTATTTACACTAGCCAAGACATGGAAGCAACCTAAATGTCCATCAACAAAGGACTGGATAAAAAAGATGTGGTACGTATATACAATGGAATATTACTCAGCCATAAGAAATGAAATAATGCCACTTGCAGCAACATGGATGGCCCTAGAAACTATCATAATAAGTGAAGTTAGAAAGTGAAAGACAAATATCCTATGATATCACCTACATATGGAATCAAAAAAAAAAGGGATACAAATGACCTTATTTACAGAACAGAAAGAGATTTTGAAAAACTTATGGTTGCCAAGGGGGACGGGTGGAGGAAGGGATGGGAGGGATGGGCTGGGGGTTTGGTACTGGCATATGCACACTGAGGTATATGCAATGAGTGGCCACAGGGGACCTGCTGTAGAGCAAAGAGAATGCTATCCAGTATTCTGTGATAATGTTATGTGGGAAAAGAATCAGAGAGAATGGGTATGTGTGTATGTACGACTAGGTCACTTGGTTGTGACCCAGAAATTATCTCAGCCTTGTAAATTGACTATACTTCAATAAAACTTAAAAAAAAAAAAAAAAGAGTTCCCATCATGGCTCGGTGGTTAGCAAACCCGTCTAGTATCCATGAGGACACAGGTTCAATCCCTGGCCTCACTTGGGGGGTTAAGGATCTGGCATTGCCATGAGCTGTGGTGCAGGCTGGCAGCTACAGCTTCAATTCGACCCCTAGACTGGGAACCTCCATATACTGCAGATGCAGCCTTGAAAAGACAAAAAAAACAAACAAATAGATTTTCACATTCCCTAGAATGCAGAATAAAAAAGGGAAAATTTACTCAACTGTGAGAACAAAAGAAGTGAAAAGTTTAGGGACTTTTCTTTTGCCACTCCCACTTCCATATTTTAAAAGCTGTATGTGTTGTATTTCAGAGGTCTTAAACTGTGCATTTAACGAAGACTGAGATTCAAGTATTGCCAAGCATGACTTAAATTTCAGTTTCTCCTAAAGCTAAAGAATATGTTTTAAGTGTTCCATTTCTTTTTCCATCAGTCTCAATTTAAACATTTAATGGTCCTGTTATGACCACTATCTTTTTAGAATCTGGACTTTTCCCTAAACAGAAATAAAATGAGGCTTCTACCAAGCAAGGGAGTTGTTTCCTATGCTTGCCAATATTCTTGTGGAAGAAGTGGCAGCATATTTAAGATAATCAGATTTAAAACCAAAAATAAAAATTCTTGACATTTCATAAAACTGAAGGGGCTGATCATGGTTTCATAAAATTCACTGATTTTTTTTTATGGCATTCTCAGCTTTCCCAAAGTCTTATTACTAAGTTTAACTGTAATGGTTCCTTGTGGACTACTCAGTATAAAAATTGGAGTGAAGATCCTGTGATTTTAGTGTTTGTACCCTGCTCAAACTTTCTTAAAGTTTTACTTCTTTTTATCATTGTTAGTTCACAGGGTGGATTTAAGTTAAAATCTTCAAAGCAATCTCATTTACACAATTTTTATCTCAAACTTTCTTACAAAGCATCTTTATTATTACATGCAATAGAGCTACCTTCAGAGATTGAGAAGTATAACTCTGAACACAACTGGTTAGTGATGCTTTTAAAACGGTACTCCTTTCCCCCCATTATGGCTTTCAAACAACTTGGAGTCAGCAGAAGCAAAGAAATATTACTGAGTTTCTGCTTAGCAACCCTACAAATGACTCCTGCACTAATTTGCTATGCCCTTGGGCTACTGCTAAAGGCTAGAGGCATATCAACCTAGCCCTTTAATGCTGGACTAGCTTCACTTTCTGGCCTAAGTTTCTACTAGACTCTCTCCTGAATTAGTGTTGTCTTACTAAGGAGACACATATTCAGCATCTCTCATAGAAGGTCAGTTTTCTGGGAAAGAATGTGGATATTTGGTTGAGAAATTTGTATCATGTGGAATTGTGTACACTACTCAGTCCATTTTTCCCCTATGTTCATTTTTATCAAAGGGTCAGGAAAACTTGAAATTACATTTTCAAGAATTCCAGTCATTATGGCCCTAGGTTAGACTCTGTCAATGACAGGAACCAGTGCAAATTTGGAAGGAATATAAAAAGAAAAGGCAATTATTATTCTCATATCTGTCAGAGGCAATTACTAAGGCTTTAGCATCAAGGTTTTCCCAGCAGTTTCACAATGTCCTACAAAAAAATCACCTGCTTTAGTATACAGTGGGCGGTGAAATCAATTGCAGTGGTTTCCAATAATTTGAGCATTTTCTGATTTCATAAATAGTAGAATGGCTTCTCTAATCTTTTGTATTCCAGGCCTCCCAATTTTTTTTTTTCAATCCACCTTATTAACACATTTGCTGCTTGAAATACCTGAAGTTATTTCTGATTTCCTGACTGGACCCCAACTGATACAGAACCTCTTGAAGTAAAAGGATCCAGAATTCATTCCATTCCTTTAAAGTCCTTTGGTGGTCCTGACTAAAGAAAGGAACGAAGGATCCCAAATAGGAACTCACCAAGAGGAAAAAGAAAATGGGCTGATAAACTGTGATCAACTCCAAGGTGGTCCATATGGTAAGAGTTTATTTGGCAATATGTAAATAAGGATGAAAAACCATCTGTCCTAGGCACTCAGGCACAATGACCATTCTTCAGAATTAGTAGCTGGCCAAGCAACTGGCCACCAAAAGTTATAGCTTTGAAAACATGTAAGGTACCATTTTTGTTTGTGCAGATATTGGACTCAGCAAGAGCCATCACAACATTAAAAACAGGTGCATCATATCTCATTTCCATGCCTCACAGAGAGAGCAAAGTCAACATCAGTCAAGGTCCTCCCGACTCTCCAAGACATCTACACAGAGACCTGCTTCTGCAGCCTTTCCTTCTTTTTTTCATTAGAGCAAAGGAACTTTGAACGAACCAATTCAAGATCATCAGTACCTCCTGCTTTCTCAGTGATTTCTAGCTATTAGTTACCCTGTCTCCTTCTCTACCTTTGTCCTCTGTACCACCAACAATGATGCTAAAAAGCATGCATATATGCTCTGAGAACTCACAACTATGAACGGATCTCTTCTAAACAATATTTAAGTTACTTTACCACATCTATTATTGACCAACTTTTCCAAAAAGGTATTTATTTATTCATACTGCTTCTGACTTTTTTGTTTTTGTGTTACAAGCTTTTTTTTTTTTTTTTACCACCGAACACCTGTGAACTATTTCAGTTTAGTTCCTTAGGTCTTCACTATTTCCTCAAAAATCTTTTCTCGTTATTCATTCATTCATACATTGTTTCATTTTTTTTCCTACTACAAATAGTTATGTAGCACTACGTTAGGAGCTAGACGTTTTTAAAAAAGTAAAAGTGAAGCTTGATTAATAATAATAAATAAATAAATAAATAAATAAAGTAAAAGTGGAATTGTCCCTGCCTCGATTAATGATGTTTATGTTGCAACTAAAATATTATCTTTTTCAAAATCAATTTACATTTCATAAATCAAGAAAAACAGTAATACAAACTCCAGCCAGTTAAAAATATGAGGAAAGATATTTAAAAGAGAATACAACAATCTCTCACCCAACTAATTAGCTGACATTCGCAGATTGATATAGATTCTCCCATACATTTCTCAAAATGCACATAATTTTGGTTATAAAACATAAAGCTGCTAATATTCTGTTTTTTACTTATAAAACAACAGTATCAAATGATTCAACCTAATACATACGTACATGAAACAAATTTTTATTTATTTTTAAATTGTTGTTGATGGAGTTCCCTTCATGGCTCAGTGGTTAACTAACCAGTTAGGAACCATGAGGATATGGGTTCAATCCCTGGCCTTACTCAGTGGGATAAGGACCTGGCATTGCTGTGAGCTGTGGTGTAGGTCGCAGACATGGCTCAGATCTTGCATTGCTGTGGCTGCTAGCTGTAGCTCTGATTCAACCCCTAGCCTGGGAACTTCCATATGCCGCAAGTATGGGCCTAAAAAGCAAAAAAAAAAAAGAATGGCTTAATGAATGAATGATATTTGTGTCCACCTTTTTGAGGAAATATTAAAAACAAAATCTCTGTCAAGCCAGAAAAATGGCTTCTTCACAAAAGTGAGAGAAAATAATTTTACTATTTAATGAGTATCAAGACAGAGCATGAGGAGCCTTATAGGTAACCCACTAAGAGAAAGGCAGAAAGAAACTTCACCTTTTTATTCAGCCAAGCAGATACAATTGCTTCTATAGATGGAAGGTAAAAAAGAATATTATTCAAGTAAGAGGACTGACAGCACCACTGTCATACACAGTTCATTCTAAATATGACTAATAATTTAGATGATTCACTAATTAGTTAATTGGATTTAACCTAAGGCAAATTAAATCCTTACCTTTACCACAGGAGGTAACTTGGCCATGGTTGGGCTCTCACAGAAACTGGGAGATAAGAGTGCTATCTTCTTGATGATTGTCTTTCAAAGAGAAGGTTCCTAGGTCCTACAGAAAGAAATCCAGAATTGTAAAACTGACAAGACTTACTTAGTTTTAAAAAGCTTTATATACATTTCAGGAGTTCCTATTGTGGCTCAGTGGTTAATGAATCCGACTAGGAACCATGAGGTTGCGGGTTCAATCCCTGGCCTCGCTCAGTAGGTTAGGGATCTGACGTTGCCATGAGCTGTGGTGTAGGTTGCAGAGGCGACTCGGATCCTGCATTGCTGTGGCTGTGGTGAAGGCCGGCAGCTACAGGTCTTGTTAGACCCCTAGCCTGGAAACCTCCATATGCCATGGGTGCGGCCCTAGATAAGGCAAAAAGACAAAAAAAAAAAGCTTTAAATACATTTCAAAGACATTGAGAAAGTATTTACAATTACAAATTTTCTGAAGTAAATACCAAAGGAAAGGGTGGGTAGGATATTTCTTCCCTTATTTTTCACAGGGAGAATCAACTCTCTTATTTTTAATTTGTATTTGCCCTTACATTTACTTATCAAGAGCTAAAACATCTACATAAAATTAGCCTTCCTAATCACAAAATGTTATCTCCCAATAATTGAACAGTTGGTTTCTCCAAGACAGTGTAACTGAGCAGGACTCTGTGGGGCTCCTGGGCGCAAAAGCCTTTCTGTATCCCCCATGTCTTGTTCTTAGGAAACGGGCCTCATTCATTCAGCCATCATGACCTTCCCTGAGTTCCTAGGGACAGGTTCAGACAGTTGCCGATCAGGGAAGGAAGGAGATGCAAAGACAAGGGAGGAACAGTCATGTAACAATTGCACAGCTTGGGGTAGGATCCTGGTTCCCTCTCACGGGATACATGTAATAGGATAGGCATCTTATATACCTAAGAGAAAAGTTATATTCCTTGTGCTTCTTTTAGAAATGAATACTTCAAACCTGAACCACTTAGAGTACTTCCCTGTCCTTACCCTTGGCTTAACTGCACCCCAAACACAATCACCCATAAACTAAGGATTAGGTACCCTTAGCATAATTGCCTGTGGGTGAAACATAATTAGCACATGATATTTTTCAGTAATTTTCCTCGTTTGTTCTAATCTCTGATCAATATGTCCTTTTCGCAAATACTGTTATTCTAGGCAATAACCCAGAAGACCACCACCATGATCATAGCAAGATCTGACTCCAGCTCTGATAACTAAGATTTCCACCAAAGAAAGAAAGAATGTTTGTTCCAATCCTGATTCGTATCTGAGAACCTGCTTTTCTCCTTTTTACTATAAAACTCCTCGCAATTCTTTCCAATGGGGGGAACAGTCTTTAGGGCAATAGCCTGCTGTGAAGCTATTTTTTTCTCCTTCACCCAAAACTCTGTCTCTTCATTTCAATTCAACACCATCAGACAGAGGCCGAATTTCGGCAACAACAATAACTGTATAGAAGTCAGATGAGAGACAATGGAATGGTCGGGTAGAGACAAATATTTATAGAATGAGAAAATCAGTGAGAATAAAAGTACCATAGTCGATAATACATTTTAGAATAACTTCAGTTTAAAATTATCTAAGGATGAATCTTGTCCTCATTTTTTCCTTTAGAGGAACACTAAACTTTGAAACTAAGCCCCCCAAATGGTTCCTTTAACTTGGTAAATTTTTTTACAATATAAAAAGTATCACAGAATCATATTTATATATTTACTTGTCGCTTATCCATGCTCACTATCACCTCAATCACAGCTAATGGTTACCAATTAAGGAGTGCTTGCTGGTAAACATTTTATGAATGTTATCTTTTTTTTTTTTTTTTTGGTTTTAGGGTTGCACTCGCGGTATACGTAAGTTCCCAGGCTAGGAGTTGAATCCAAGTTACCAGCTGCCAGCCACAGCCACAGCCACAGCAACGCAGGAGCCATGTGTGCAACTTACTCCGCAGTTTGTGGCAATGCCAGATCCTTCACCCACTGAGCAAGACGAGGGACCAAACCTGTGTTCTCAGGGATGCTAGTCAGGTAGATAGCTAGGATGCTACCACTAAGCCACAATGGGAACTCCTGAATGTTATCATTAAGTTATACAACTCTCTAAGTTGTGTTTGCTAGTCTTAGCTCACAGTTGGTGACACTCAAAGAAAGTAACTTGATCAGGGTGATACAGATAGTAAATGGTAGGTCCAAGCTTAAACCCATGTCAATCTAAGTACATAGTTTCTGCTCCAAAGTCTCCACTTTTTTGCCAACACATAGCTCTGTCTAAGTCATGTGTGCTCAGGCTATTGTGGCAAACAGTCTACAAAGTACAGCCAAAGAAATTGGCAAATTCTTGTTCATTCAAACCATTTTAATATTCAACATAGCATAATTCCTGGGGTTAGCAAATCAGGGTGATTGCGGTGATAAACATTCTAAATCAAACAGATGATACTGTCATGGTTTTAGATGACCGGTACTACCGATAAGAAAATAAAAGAAGTTGGTGTTGCAGATGTGACCCATGAGGGAAACTCTGTGAGCAGCTGACATACATGCAACAGAGTTCAGAATCTGTGGAAGGGCTTTCAGCAGGTATGCAATGAGTTGTTTCTCCCAAGCAAATGTATTTTGGTTCAGGAGACTCTCCCCAGCATTCCCAGTAAGGCCTGGAATGATAAATAAAAACTACAACCAAGGAGTAAGAGAAAATTCTAGGTTTAATTACATTTCACCAAACACTATGCAGCACAGTTAATTCAATAAACTCTAGAATCTCCCTGCTTCTGGGGATGTACATACTGCTATATCCTGCTCGGCCAGTGCGTAGAATCACACAACCATGTCTGGGAGAAGTCTCAATGGAGAGCTAACAAAGGCAGGATATTCAAGGAGGGGAAGGGTGATGCAAGCAGGGTGTGGGGAGAGGGAGAATAGCCTTTAGAAGCTTTATATTTTTGCGGATTTTATGGTTTGGTTACTGAGACCTGGTTTTGTTTACCTTATTCCAGCTGCAGAGAAAGGAAAGGCAAGCCTGATGGTACTATCCCCTAAAATATATTAATGCTATTAATATTCTCTAATGATTTATGATAATGCTTTGCTTTGCTTATTACCCTAAACCTCAAGTTCCACAGGAAATTATTTGTGATGATACATAGCTCCCTTGTCACATCTTTATTATTGTTTTCGTAGTTACTTAAAGCTTATATTGTTAACGCTTCATTTGCTCATGTCATTTTTCTGGATGGTAAATCCCTTGAGGGCAGAAATGTGTTCTAGAGAACAACTCTTTTAGTATATGCAGAGCACTTGCCAATTTGATCTGGCAGAGAATTCAGGCATCTGATCTTCTGTGTTCCAACAATAGCATATGAGACATGGCACTGCAGCAAAGAGACTTCATCTTATTCAGGGATTATTTTCACAGTAAGTAAAAGAAATCCACCTTAATTCACCTTAATTAAGGGGAAATGTTTTGTTTCATGGACACAAATCAGAAGAAAAGCTAGAGGGGGAAAAGTACCTCTCTCTCATCAATATTTTAGAAATTCCAGGGAAACATACACAAGTGGACACTAGGGACTATGAAGAAAGAGACAAGATCCCAACAATTCCCTTTAGATAACAGGGTTAAAATGTGGGGAGAGGGAGTTCCCTTTGTGGCTCAGTGGTTAACGAATCCGACTAAGAACTATGAGGTTGTGGGTTCAATCCCTGGCCTTGCTTAGTGGGTTAAGGATCCAGCATTGCCATGAGCTGTGGTGTAGGTTGCAGATGCAGCTCAATTCCCGCGTTGCTGTGGCTGTGGCGAAGGCCAGCAGATACAGCTCCTGTTAGACCCCTAGCCTGGGAACTTCCATATGCCATGGGTGCGGCTCTAGATAAAGGCAAAAAAAGACAAAAAAAAATGTGGGGAGAGACTCAGATCCTCAAAAGAATAGGAAGGCCAGTGGGTGAATATCTGTGAGCATGAAAGCCATTACATTTTCTATCTAATGTAAAATATGATTTTAAAAGATGAGAAATAGATTTCAATATGTGCTATTACATTCATTATAATCAGCCAAATGTCATAAAGGATAATAAATATGAAGACAAATGGGAAGATACCGGCAGTACCTTTGCCCTATAAATTCTAAAGCAGTGAAACATTTACTGTTAAGATAAAGCAATAGATACTTTAAACCATTAACACTAAGGTTTAAGCTAACTATTGATTTTAGGATTATTCCTGTATTCAGACAAAACTAGATCATTCAAAAACTGCATCTGCAAAGACAGTATCTGCACAGTATCACATGCAAGCATTTTACATACATTATATCATTTAACTCTCATAAAAATACTAGAATGTAGGTATTTGTATTTGTTAGCATATATACTAAGCTATTTTAGCAAAGAGGCCCATTTTATTTATTTTATATCCTTTTGTCCTTAACACTTCTAAAAGGCCGATCTGCCCCTGACAGGTAGGACTCAACTGTAAATCAATACAAGAGAAATAAAACTTCTGGAGGAAAATTCTGCCCCCTAATAATTTATTCATTCAATGAGGCCTAGAGACATTTAGTACCCTACAAAAAGTCATATAGATTTGGAGTTAAAAATCACAACCTGGGCCTCTATGGCATAAAGACTTTTGACTCGTATTTCCAGTGCATCAAGTACTCAAATCTTTTAGAATTTTATTTCTTCCTGACATCATCTCAGAAGAAAAGTTGGACAATCTAGAAATCACAGGGTAATTGACTACACCGCTTTGCTCCTATCTGTTCAGATGATCTTAGAAGACAAAGTGAAAGTGAAAGAAAACAGGCGAATCCCAGCTGCCAAGCTGACATGACAGCCAGTTAGTCAGAGCGATGCCACTCTCAGATCATCTCAAAGGTTAATAACACAGATGCAGTCAAAGATCTGATGGATATGGGCTGTGAACCCCGTATCAATAACTTACAGCGAATGCCTGGCGGTGGCAGATGAAGAGGGCCGTCATCAGTTAAGCACGGCAGTCCATTTTTATAAGATTGTCAGAAGGGATTATTAAATTTCATATCTTAGTTTGCTTGGGGAAAAAAATCAAACAACACTAAAGGTTGCATTTTAAAAACAACATTTAGTGTAAACTCTTGCTTCTGGCCTCATGTCAAACCGTCAAAGAAGTGCTATACAATTTGATTCATGGTTTTCATTTTTCCATTTCTGAGCCAAGGAATTTTTTTCATACATATTATTAACCTCACAAGTTAAAAAAAATCTGGTTGTTTTTAAGAAATTCATAAATTAGAAAAATAATGATCAAGAAAACAATATCAAAATTTGAATATGACTACTAAGTCGAATATTTATTCAGCCTATCAACTTGGAATGTACATTCCTCAGAGTTAAATACCAATACAAAAGGTAGACACATGCCTTCCTTTTTATACAATTCCTATTTATAGTAAATTCAGAAAAGCATCCTGCATTAAGTCATAGAGGACTAAAGTGTTCTGTTTCTAGATACGCTTTTTAATTTTAATACTGGATTCAGATGGTCCTATCTAATTTGAGTTGAATTTACTGTGGATCAGCTCCATTATCCAAACCTTTTAAAGAAAATCTTAAAATTCTTATATGTGTAAAGACCCTATGAATGCCAGAATTATGTGGTAGCACACTGGAAAAGTTTAAAAGACCCAAAGTAACATTTTTGAAAGGCAATTATAATTATAACGAAATCATTACTAAAGTATAACAAGATGTCACAGTATCTAGAAAACCATTCACAATTATTCTACCATGCACATATTCACACTTAGCATTGTACTGTTGTTTCAGTAACTATCTTAGTATGACAGGCCTAATATCACCTTCTTAAGGAAATTATTTTTTTTTAGCACTGGATTAATAATATTCTTTTACTTCATATTTGTAGCAAGTCATACCCAATTCTATACCACCATCCACTGAATTTAATAATCTACTTGATGGTTATCACTAAAACAGTTTGTAAAGTTGACTCTAACAAAACCAAAGGAAATACAATATCAGCTTGAGCTGATACAAAGAAACAAACTCTAAGTTCACCAGAAAGCTGTCCTTAATTGTTGACAATTACTATTCTATAGATTAATACAAATAAAGAAAAGATTATAAAATTCCAGAATTATAAGACACAGGAGTTATTTGGCCCAATAATCTAATTAAAAAGGTTATGGACCAACAACTAGATTTGATAAAAATCATGACATGAATTAGTGGCTAAACTAAGTTTTAGACCTGGTGTTATATACACAATAGCCTAATATTTTTGCCTAATATCATGCTGTATTCCAAAATAGTGTGGATATAATAATAAGAGCAGTCCTTCAAGTTACTTACTTGAATCAAGCATATTATGGATCAGAATTTTATCCCCAGATTAAAACTTCTCAGCTATCAAGTAATTCTTTATCTCCCTGCTCTCCCATATATCAGCCTAGATGGAGCACTGAATGATGGTGCTTGCAGTGATGAGAAAGTCTGTATTCTCTTTTAGGTTCCAAAATTTTCTGCCTTGTAACAAGTAAATGCAAATTCACTGCCTAACTGACAGGTAAGTAACTGACTGACTGGTAAGCGACTGACTTACAGACTAACTGATTGACTCACAGACTACGACTTCCCAAGGAGGGTCAAGGTAACCACTCTCTACAGGCTCCTCAAGTAAACTTCCAATGTCAAACGTAATTGACAAACCTGATATCTGGAGTACCAAAGTTACTGAATAGCTTTTAGGAAAAAAGTTTCTAAATGTAACTGAAACTTCAAAAACTTCTTAATCCTCTCATAATTTGTTACTGCTTCATATAAAAATATTAATTAAAAATTAAATTATTTTTGATGTTAGAAATGAAATTATATAGTGAGTATTTCAACATTAACACCTGATATTAAGTGATAGATCTATGGGTACAATATTATGATATTACAGGACTCACAAAAATAGTGTAAGGTTTGTATTTCAAGGTTTGGACATAATGCAATGTCTTTCAAAGGGCAACTTCTCAATAAAAATTTAAAATTAATAATATCAACTTTTTCTATCTAAAACTTACTGTAGCAAGTTGACGCACTTTACTCTGGCATTCATGATTTAGAAAAAAAAATTTGTAAGCTTCACAGAAGAGTATCTGAATAAATTACAAATTGTTGCAGTAGTGTGCACAGATCTCATATTCCTTTGATTTCCCCCTTCTATTCTTATTTCTACATCTTTTATAAGAAGTCATTATCAAAGAAAAGACAATAAATTACTACAAAAGACAACATTAGTTCTTAGGGAAAAAGGATAGTGAAAATCAGCTCTTTCATGTGACTAAAAATCTGTTTATTTAATGTCATCATTAATGTGAACTGCACATCTAGGTATACATATTGCTTAATTCCAGTTTTACTTGCATTTGGTAAACAGTCTTATAACTTCCTTTCCAAAGGAATATTTTTATATGTTAATTCCTCTTCTTCAGTTTCTCACTAAACTTCAAAGTACTTTGGAGTAAACAGTAGATTAAGGCATTATGCATACATGAAAATTTTAAGTACTGCAGTAAGGTGCTATGTAAATATGAAAAGTTTTTTTTAAAATATCAAGAATTTAAAATGTATATAATGCTTGACGCTTCACATTATCTTTAGAAATTCAACATTTAGTTACAAACATGAATGCTAAAATTGAGATGCCCAACCTTTGTTCCATTGTTATATGAGAGAGTACTTACAGTATCAGATTCTAATTTAATCAAAACTGAACTAAAATGAAAAGCATCATTGTAATCAGCCATATGGCTGCTTCATTCTAAACTGGTTATTTTTAAAGAGTCAGCCTCCAACATTCCCCCCAGAGGGAGAATAAAAATAGCACTACTACTGTGCAAATCAAAACTACACTGCTCAAGCAGTCATTGCATTGGCTGGCACTAAATTCCTAAACAGCACAATACTGCAACACAGGTCATCTGGACGACTGTGAATGGACGGTCTTCACATGTCAGGGATTAATCTGGTAGACACGGCCTTTGTAGAGATAGCTAAAAAAGACAGCATAAATTCTGAGGGCAAGAATCAGCTTTTTCATATGACCAAATGAATCTTTAATTTTACCACTGCTGCATGTGGAACCTAAAATGCAAGAGAAAGATTCCATTTCATTGTATTGAAAATCATCCTCTCAGAAACCCAGTCCTGGTCTGTAAGTACTCTCAGAAAAGATTCTCTTCCTTGAAGATAATCAATTCCAGGTGAAGATTTAGTAGCTTTTTAAAAAATCATTCAAGGATTTTTTTTTTTTTTAATGCTCTGTACAGAGTTGAAGACTGGGGAGAGAGTGGAAGCAAGCAGATAAAATGCTAATATTGAAGAACTTCAGGCTAACCATGAACTTTAAGTTTTGTGTTCAGTTCTATGGCAAACGGACAATTTCTCCTATAGGTTGTGTTCATTATAGATCTGGAAGCAGTGAGAGGCAGATGTTGGTCTCCACTTGGGCTCAGAGGTTGCAGTGAAGAAATTAATCAAACAGGTTAACTGTCAAATCCTCTCAAAGGGAACTAGTAGAAGAACCTAGAACATACCTTTCTCTTTTCTGATTTGATTCCATATCCCTAAATGCATACCTCTATAGTCCTTATTTTACTTTAGAGAACTACTTTACACAATAATACTGAGTTTCTCAAAGGTAGAAAGAAAATGGCTACTAGTAGCTACTTTTTCAAATATTCACTCTCAAGCCAACTCAAATCTTCAGTCTGAAGTGTCTTAACTTCACTTTTCCTTGCCCATTTGATCACTACTTGGTGAGTCTGTCCCTCAGGCGATGTTAGCAGCCTTTAAAAAAACAAAAAACAAAAAAAACACAAACCAAAAAAAAACTATAGCAAATTTTTCTCTTTGTGTATTAAGGGTGAAATCTTTACAGTTTAGCAGTTCACTGCAGACTTGTGAAGGAACTGATGCTCACATTTTCTTTTCCTTCTATAAGGGTCAGCTTGGCTCTGATACTTCTAGCAGAAGCCGAAGACCATAACATAGAGCAATGACCATAACTTCTGGTGCAGCACTAAATCAGCCATGAGGTGAAAGTGAGCAGTGCATATCAACTCGCTGACTAGGAGCTACCAGACAGCTAGGTCCTTTTATTCTAGCAGACTTGGTTTTTGGCAATCTGGGCACTGCATTGTTCTTCCCTGACAGCTGTTTGTGAGTCACATATACACCACATATGGCCTTTATTTTTTTTACAGTCATCAAGTATTCAATATTACAAGACTTTACTAAGCACTTACCACATACCAGGCATAGGACATAGCCTAGGTCTACATTGGGATGAGGTATATGATAAGGGTAACCTCTTCAGTTTGTCAGGGGACATAACATATATTTGGGCAACAGAATACTCAAAGAGGAGAGTTTCAGTACCTTTTATTGAGGTTTAAAAAATAAAACAAATATATATACATAAAATTCTACATTTATAATTTTACCTAACCTGTCACTGCTCAACTTTTGTGTAATGTGAATGTGAATAGGATACTTAATCTTTTCTCTAAGCTAGACCTTAATGCTTCCATTACAGCACAATTAAGATGTGGCTGGAAAGAAATGGTTTACAGCAGATCTTTAGGGTAGTTATTAGATATGCTATGCCTTAGGCTTGGGATGTTGACTTACCCACTACGTGTACATTCAAATGACTATTCCATAGATGGCACTGTTGACTGGGGAGTCCTACTTAGGACATATGAAGAAAAATCAATTCCTTTTACCACTCTTTTTTCATTTATCAGTACATCCCATCACAATACAATAAGACAGCAATCAGCAACCCATTTTTTGCCAAACAGCCACAAAGAATCAATATCTATGGCTAACGTTTTTACAAATGCAAGTTTAAAACTAAAAGAACTCAAGATAGGTGCTATATAAGTAACTGCAATTTTACTAAAAGACTAAGCGTAGTTTCACAGACACATAAACACACACACACAAGTATAGTAGTGTGGGAGTTCCTGCTGTGGCACAGTGGATCAAGAATCTGACTGCAGCAGCTTGGGTCACTATAGAGACATGGGTTTAGTCCCCAGCCCAGCACAGTGGGTTAAAGGATCTGACTTTGCACAGCTGCAGTGCAGGTCACAGCTGTGGCTCCACATTCAATCCCTGGCCCAGGAACTTCCATATGCTGGGGCTGCAGCCATTAAAAAAAAAAAAAAGTACACAGTGTGTACTAAAATACATCCCCAGACAGAAATTCATAATTGTGTTTATAAAAATACAACATAAATACATTCCAAGAATGTATCCAATTTTGTTAGATTTCTGAACAAGAAACTGCAAAATAGTACATCTACCAAAAGCAGTGATACCTAAAATATGTTTTTACACCCTAAGGGGGAAAAAGAGCTTCCTCACATCACCATCCAGATTAAAATATTTTGGATTCATTTTTCAGCGTCGTCCCCTTAGCCCTTTCTACTTTATTGATACATTAGTAAATTTTGAACTTCAATAATAAATACTACAAAAATACAAGAGTAAGTACCTAAAGAAACCATTTCTGAAGCATTTTAAAATTGAGGATCACATGAAAAAAGGTATAAAACAAACAAAAAGACTTATATGCTGATTCAGTCACTATAATTACTTACATATTCATTTATATTTGTACCATCAATGCTTTTGGAAATGATTTAATGCAACTTACAAAAATATGTAATACAACAAAATGCATATCAAAAAAAATCCAAGATTTGTGGCAAAGGTAAATTAGGGTAGAGACAATAGAATACATTTAAGAGTTACACAAAATGCATGCCCTGCAGTACAATAGCAAAATGCATGCCCTGCAGTACAATAGCACTGCCTCTAGTTTGGCAGTGCAATGTCTATAACAGGAAAGCCAGAGGAAACACCACTAGTTCTTTGAGCCATATATAGCTTCCAAAATATGAAGATACGCCAGTTTCTCAAAGAAGCATATTTATTGTTTATACATACACCAAAGATAAGTATCTTCACTACACAAAGTGATGTTTTGTTTCTGTTATTGTTTTAAAGTATATATGAAATTTTAATACTCAATTTAGGGAAAATTAAATATATGTAGTAGTTTTGGAATACAGAAGTCCAGGTACATAGGACATAAACCTCAAGTCTTTTGCATTATATGAACTGTAGCTTTGAAAATATTAGGTGAGACAATTTTTTTTTTCCTTTTTATGGTCACACCTGTGGCATATGGAAATTCCTGGGCTAGGGGTTGAGTTGGAGGTGCATGGATCTGGAGAACAGACTTGTGGTTTCCAAGGGGATGGGGGAGGGAATGGGATAGACTGAGAGTTTGGGATTAGTAGGTGCAAAGTATTGCATTTGGACCGGGTAAGCAATGAGGTCCTATTGCACAGCACAGGGAACTATATCCGATCACTTGTGATGGAACACAATGGAGGATAATGTGTGAAAAAGAATGTGTAGAGTAGAGACAATAGAATATTTTACACACATATAAAACTGGGTCACTCTGCTGTACAGCAGAAATTGACATTTTAGTAATATTTCATGATTTTAAAAAAGTGTACCTGTTTGTATACACATGTATTCTTCAGTAAAGCACCCAAAAATATTTAACCAGTAAAAGATTACTGTGTATGTTCCAATATACATCTCAATTGCTAGATACGCAGCAGTAAACGATTAGAAGTCACGTATCAAAAACCAAAATATGCCTTTGGTTTTGGAATAGCTGATCTGAAGTTATTCTTTCTGACCACTGATTATATAATAATTCAGTTGGCTCTAAACTTAAGAAAATACATTACTGTCAAATGTACATAAGAGTGTGTATCTTTCTATTCTTTCTATGAAGGACATGTTTCCTTCATAAAGCTAAAGGGGCAGCAAGTCAAGATTTTTTTTCTACCCAACTTTAAGTTTTAAAAAAGTATTAAAATATGAATACTGTATAAAAATCAGTGATAAGGTCCTTATATTGATTCCAAATTGCTCTCTTCGCAGGTTTTGTACAAGTGTGAGATAAATTTAGAGAGTATTCCAATAACATTTTAAGTACTTAGATCCATCCAGTCAAGAATAATGTTTAAAAACAGACAACTGACTTACCTGGGCCAATAAATTCTTTTTAATTAAATTATTTTGAGGTTTGGTCACTTTTAACCAAATAGTAGAGGCATATATATATAGCCATAACTGAGTCCAAGTCACTGAGATTAAAGACAAGGTAAGGGCAACAAAAGTTTCACATTAACCAATACTGTCCTTAAGTATTTTTCAGTGATGAATAAATAATACAGTATTTGATAATGAAATCATACTTTAAGCTAGCCTGCTCTTCAAATGGAAAAATTCGTATAAGAAGCCCAGATTACTGACAAGAACAGAACTTATTAAACATTTTAAATGTCTTACCTACCTTTATTTGCTTTTTTAGCTAACATTTTTCTAAGGAGTTTTCTTTTATAGTCGTTCTATTGAATTTCTTGGCATTAGTCCTGTTTCCTGACCAGACACTAATTGATACTCAGGTTGTTTTGATGTCCTAACATCTCTGAAATTGGAATGGATCTGGTCTTTTTTTTTTTTTTTTTGGTCTTTTTGCCTTTATGTAGAGCCGCACCCACGGCATATGGAGGTTCCCAGGCTAGGGGTCTAACAGGAGCTGTAGCTGCTGGCCTTCGCCACAGCCACAGCAACGCGGGATCCGAGCCGCGTCTGCAACCTTCACCACAGCTCATGGCAACGCCGGATCCTTAACCCACTGAGCAAGGCCAGGGATCAAACCCGCAACCTCAAGGTTCTTAGTCGGATTCGTTAACCACTGAGCCACAAAGGGAACTCCCTTTTTTTTTTTTATGATATAGCAAAACTGACTTATTAACAACTGCCTGTATATATGCATCAGATTTTGAAGAATGTGTATCAATAGCTTATAGGAAAATTTCAGAAAAGATAATAGAAAACTTTTAGGAAACACTGAATAATCTATAGTCTTGTTGCAGCAGACATTATGGAGAAAAACATGTACATTAACTACTCAGAAAAAGAAGATTCAATTTCATGTAGGATAGTTTAGGAGCATCTTCACCAATTTATCTTGCTCATATTTTACTTTTTTTGCATGTACAAATACAATATATGATCAAAATATTTGCTAAATATCTAAAAATCCCTTTCAACACATAAAAATAAAAATGTTACATGTAAAGCATTTTCTCAAACTTTTAATTGGCACCATATTTTTTCTTTCTTAATGGATCATAACATAATAAGGCATCCTACAATTGGTGATAGCTAAGATTGGATGAAATATAACACCTTTACAGACCAAGCACTATAAAGAGTATATTCAATTCAGTATAGAGATTTGTCTGACTTTTTGTTGTTGTTAATGTCCACACCTGCTGGCATGTGAAGTTCCCAGGCTAGGGGTCGAACTAGAGCTACAGCTGCCAGCCTAAGCCACAGTCACAAGAAAATAGGATCCAAGCTGCATCTGCAACCTATGCCACAGCTTTCAGGAAAACTCGATCCTAACCCACTGAGCGAAGCCAGGGATCGAATCTGCATCCTCAGGGACACTACGTCGGGTTCTTAACCCACTGAACCACAATGGGGAATCCAAGATTTGTCTGACCTTTTAGTTCCTTTATAACTTTACTTCCTTAATATTTTCTAACTTAACTATTAGAATGTTAAAGTATTGTCAAAGTAATTTTTACAGTAAGAAAAATCTATTTAAAAATATGTATATTTAAGTCAAAATGTGTACTGGAGGTGCATTCTGGACTTTTGCTCATGTGGCGGAGCCTACATTCAAAAATATTTTGCTGATGTTTCTTCTCTATCACTCTTTTGAGTTAATCTACACTATAGCTCCTACACCAACCAGTGCTTCCTTTTCTCATAAAAGGACAAGCTATCATTGGCATTTCCTTTTTGTGGATAAAATGCTTTGAAGTGATCTTCGTTAACAGGTAGGCTATATTTAAATTTGAAATTTTCCAATAAATTGATCCTCATGAAGGCATAGGTCCAAAATCTCTGGTGTTAGGCTGAATATCTTAAGAAACAATATCATACAAGAATTCACGGGAATACGTTCTGAGACAAAACACGGTGGATTAGAAGTGACAGGTTGAGGTTTCCCTAGTAATATCCCTAAATATCCCTATTTGTCAGGATGAAAAAAAGGACATAACATAGGAAGGGGTGCATGTACAGTTAAGTACAAAATTTCAAGTACTGTTTGAAGTACTTTACATGTATTTATTCATTTTATGTCTCTATTAATCCAGTTCCATTATTATCTTCAACTTTATATAGAGTGGTACAAGAAGCCAGAATTACTTGGAGAAGGAAGGACAGTAAACACGCATAATTGAAGAATGTAAAACTTTACAGTTTTTATAGAGATTGTACCTAACTTTACCGCCTGCCATGTGTGTTAAACACCATGAACTTAAATAAGATCACTAAAATTCTGAAAACAAGAATAGAGTCTTTTTTATTTTAAATCTCCTGGATCATGGTTACAGAAAGGGTATGGCTCCACTCAGTGATATCCATAAAGTGAAAGAATTTTTGATATCACTTTTTTTTTTCTTTTTAGGGCTGTACCTGTGGTATGGAAGTTTGCAGGCTAGGCATTGAATCAGAGTTGTAGCTGAGGCCTACACCACATCCAGGGCCACACCAGATCTGAGTCACATCTGTGACCTACACTGTGGCTTGTGGCAATGCTGGAGCCTTAACCCACTGAGCAAAGCCAGGGATTGAACTCCAACCTCATGGATGCTAGTCAGGTTCTTAAACCACTGAGCCACAATGGGGACTCCAGATACCACATTTAAAAAAAAAATGATTTCAGAAATGAAAAGGCAGTGTTTCACTGTAGATGTAAAAAGATTATATTACCTATCTACTGCTGCATAACAAGTTACTGTAAAATTAAGTGGCTTATGAAAAAAAAAAAAACATCATGTTAGTTTCTGAGGGTTGGGAATCCAGAAGTAGCTTAGCCATGTGTTTTTGCCTCCGGATCTCTCATGAAGTTGCAGTCAAGCTGTTGCCTGGTCTGCATCTCTATAGCTTCAGTGGAGCTGGAGAATCTGTTTCCAAGCTCACTCACACGGCTATAAGCAAGAGGTTTCAGTTCCTCACCATGGGGGCCATTCCAAAGGCTTCCCCCAAAGCCAGTGATGAGAGAGAGAGAGAGAATGAGAAATCAAGTTGGAAGCTACAATGTGTTGGAAGCTACAATGTTTTATAACTTAAGCTAAAATTGACATCCCACTTCTACTGCCATATTTGATTCATCAAATAATCCAACCCTAGTGCTATTCACAGAAAGGGTGTGTCTATCACAAGAGGCATTAGGGTCCCCATCTTTAAGGCTGGTACCACAAAGCCCTTAACTTGGAACCCTAAGATTTGAGTTGATAAGGCCATCTGGGTAGTAGAAGAAGATAATGCCCCATTCTTACCTGACCCTTCCCTAAAGCTCCATGATTAGAAAAGATGACCTTTGCTTTTCAGTTCTAGAACTACTGGGTATTTCTTGATTTTGTTTCATCTTTGAGAGACTTAAATCAATAGTGTATTTGAACAGTGAAGTAGCATAACTGAATGCCCCCCTAAAATCCTGAATTCCCCTCTACTGGTATAATCTCCAGTTAAAGCAGTGGATTTGCTAGAAAAGCCTATCGTTAATCAGAAGCTGAAGCAGTTTTCTTAACAGGAGAAGCCGAACAATTGTACCTATACCCCCGAGGTATAGGTGCCATATTCTCCAGTCTTGTCAAAATTCCCATTTATCCTCCTAGATTCCATGAAATAGTTTAGTTCTTCAAGGACTTATGAATTCCTCTTTGATGTTTTTCAGAGAAGGTTTCTATACGCTTCAAGACAGAACACTGAATTAAGTTAGCCTGAAGGCCAACCTATACACTATTCACACACTGTTCTTTACTAAAGTGGAATGAGGCTAGTAGGAGTGATGTCTAGAATGACAATAAAGTGTGTGGTTTAATATTGTAAAGAGAGAATTTTGCATAGCGAAGACTTTAAGCTTCCTTCTTTAAACATGTTTTTTTAAACAAGACACATTTTTTTACTGTATTACCAGGTACAATCAATGGATATAGTTTTAGAATAGGCTCCCAATCAGGGAGAATTAGAGCAAGAAAGAAGTATTTTTGTGCTAAGATTTACTACTCAGAGTGACTACTTAAATGGAACAAATGTAGTTCAAACTTCAGCCAGTCCCTTCTTCATTCATTTTAAGAGATTAGCTCTTTTTTTATTTTATTGATTTTTCTCTGCTCATTACGGATCACTTCATCTTCCTTTGATTTGTTTCTCTTACTGACTTGGCACTTCCTATACGTGCTTCACTTCTCACTAATGGCAACTGCTGGCTATTGACCAAATATGACATGACTACTGAATCGAAACTTTTTACATCATTATAATTCAATATTGGTAAACGCAGTTCTACCCCTTCCAAATTAGCTCTGCTGACTGCATTAAAAGTGACCAGCAAAGGCAAAATCTTAATAAAAATGTCCAACAATACAATCAATTTAGATCTCCCCAAACACGATGTTATACAAAAATTCTGATTATCTAGAATTAAGTGAAGATTCCACAAAAATCACTGTAATTAATGAATATCTATGTTCTCTTACTGCGACTGAACCACAAAAATAAAATTAATCTTATACTATAACTATGTGGCCAGTAATTAAACAATTCAAAGAAAACAATAATTTGTTTTTTTTTTTTTTAGATACTGCATTTGACAAGCTCAACATTCTCAATGACAGCACTTGAGCCCAATCTGTCACTTCTGACTGGCAAAAAATAAATGATAATTGTGTATTCTAACCTGTTTCAAAGACCTACAGGACTTAGTATCTCCTTTTTACCTAAAGGTTGCATTTGTATTATAACATATTATACAGATTTTGAGGCTGTAGCAGAAAAAAAAAAACGTATTCCTTTGTGAAATGTACGTGTTTTGGAAATATGGATAGTCAGATATAGGAATGGTGAGGTATAAGAAATGGTAAGAGAAAAGAAACTAAAACAAAATCTAAAATTTGGAGAGTATTCTATGGGTTTTATTATCCTTGTGAGGGCCTGAGGAGGATGTGTGCATCTCATAACAGGACACACTAGCAGGAACTAGAGGAAATATAAGATGCAGAACTGTGTTAAGATTTTATTCAAATTCTCAGTTAAAGAGCTTTTCTCTTTTCTGGCTTGAGCATATAGCTGCATAACCATTTATATAAATGAGATAAGCCCACAGTTTCTTATTGCCTTCCACCCCATTCTCCTCAGTGGTTTTACTATACTTTCCTGAGCTCTTTGAATCCCCAGCCTGCCTACTAACTGACACCATCACCTTGGTGTTCAAATATGGTCAGTCCTTTCCACTCAGAAACTGGAGAAAATAATATATTTCAGTTTCCATTCTTTCTCTTCTTATGACATAAACTCTCAAGAGTAATTTTCAACCACTTGTTTCATGCTTACACCTTCTAGTGTCTTGAATCCACTGCACTGTATTTTTTTTTAACTCTAGCACTCTATAGAAACTATCTGAAATTGACCTCTGGGTGATCAAATAGACTTCATTTTTCACCTGCCTTGATTGCTTTGTGATATCTGTCCCCTTGGACATTCTCTCTTCCTTTAACTTAACTTTTTTAAGTTAAACTGTGTCCGTATGTGAGGTTGGGTGACTTCACTGAGTGGCCGCTGCAGCCCCGACCGTGAGTTCTGGGGAGGTAGGTGGACAAGACCCCTGTGGGCAGATGGCCCACCCGCAGCCGTCTGCCTGCACGCCCAGCCTGTCAGGGGGTAGTGCTGAGCCTTTTTTTTTTTTTAAGAGATATTAAGTGCTTTAATTTTCCATATTAAAAATCAGTATTTTTAATATTAAAACCACTAATTTTAACAAAATGACAAAAAAAACCCAGGGTGCAATCTACAGGGAAACCCGGCCCGACCACCCTCTGTTACCTGGCAGCCCAGTCCTGGGTGCCCAGGGGGACGTCAGGTCTCTCACGCTCTAGCACAGGCTGGGGGAGGGGAACTGGCCCAGGAGCAAGAACTTTTTTTTTTGCTTTTTTTTTTTGCAGTACTTTTTTTTTTTTTTTTTTTTTTTTTGCTTTTTAGGGCCGCACCAGTGGCATATGGAAGTTCCCAGGCTAGGGATCAAATAGGAGCTACAGCTGCCAGCTGACACTACAGCCACAGCAACATGGGATCCAAGCTGCATCTGTGACCTACACTATAGCTCATGGCAACACTGCATCCTTATCCCCCTGAGTGAGGTCAGGGATCGAGCCCGCATCCTCATGGATAGGAGTTGGATTCGTTAACGCTGCACCACAACAGAAAAGCCCTGGCAGTACTATTTCGATTTTCCTTCTTATCACTATTACTTATCTGGTTGCTTTAGCATTACTTTTTCACATGCTCTCCTGTTCAGAAATGAATGATATTTTTGTTCCTTTTATGGTCTCTCTACCATCACTTCCATGAGATCAAATACACAAAATTATTTCTCCAACATTTGACTTTCCCAAGTGCAAAGCTCATTCACCTACCAAATTCTGAGAATCTGCATAGTTTTCCAATATAAATCTCAAAAATATTGACTAAATAATAACAATATTATAGTAATAATAATATTATGATAGAAATAGTGCTCCATTTCACATACATTATTTGTTTAGTCTCCATAAAAATCCCCTGAGAGAAATTACTCTGTATATTTTACAATGAACAAAACTAACAATCAGAATGATTAAGTAACATACACAATGTCAAATAAAAGTAAAGGTAAGGACACTGATTTGAATCTAAGTCTATCTGGTTGCTAAATTCCACTGTTTCCTGAAGCTAATTTTATATACAATAAAACCTGTTTGTCTACCTTGTTTAAAGCTCAGTAACTTCAGCATTCAAAATCACTCATACTTAAAATCTAAGAGACAGCTCTGTCCACTTCATCTCCAATAATACCCACATTCAATTTTTTTTATGAATTTTGATGAGTGCCAAAAATGTGTCCAAATAAACTCATGGCTTCCATTTTCTCTTCCATTACCAGTTGCTCAACAATTTCTAATCTCAGCTCTAAGTCACCTCTTTCTGAGTTATCATTCTTAAACATAAACCTTGTTCATATTATTTCCTTAACCAAAATCTTTCAATTGTTTTAACTGCAATTAGGATAAAGTCCGTACTTCCAATCTGCTCATTCACGTATTTCTTATAATTCCAGCTGATTTCCTCGCTACTCAGTCACATGCCTTTTTGGTTTTGTAATCACTCCATCATCATTTGGTGTGTGTGCATAACAATCATTTTCACACCTCCCCTTTATTCTTTTGCTCATGCTCTTCCTTCTGTCCTTATTTTCTTCCCTGGTAGAAATCCAGTTCATCTCTATTCATCATTGGTACATTTGGACTTGACTAGGTCGGTTACGTATCTATCTCCCAAAATAAACTGACAGTTTTTCAGGGCAAGAGTCAAGTGTTCACTTTCACAGCTTTCCTCATTTTTCCCTAGAGACCCTATCATCTAGAACTGCTTGAACATAAAAGCTCAAATCGAAACCATTGTTTCACAGCTACAGTGGGGTAAAAAGAGAAAGTTTCAACAACGTAATATGAAGTTTTGAGGTCCTGGTAAGACTATAAAAGTGAGAATAATCATACTAACTTTTTAATAAATTACAATGTGACAATGACATACACAAAAGTCCCATCATTATACTACACAGTAACATTTTAGAACATGTATAAGATGAAACTGACCTTTAAAAATTTTAGAAATAGAAAAGCAGATTATTCACAAAGGACAGGAGACCAGAAAAGCAAAACATTTCTCAAAATCTATAGCTATTTATATGTTTTCTAAAAATTAAGGACATCACAGGGAAAATACAAATTTGACACAGAAAACATTTAAAGCATAAAATGAAAAAAAATGAAAAGAATAAAAATTTTATTTTAGTAAAATGCATAAAAGAACCCATAAGAAAGCCTAATAAACATGAGATGTAAAATCAAAGACCTGGGAATAAAGCTGACCAAGGAGGTGAAAGATTTATATGCTGAGAACTATAAAACATTAATCAAGGAAATTAAAGAGCATACAAAGAAATGGAAAGATATTCCATTCTCATGGGCTGGAAAAATAAATATTGTAAAAATGACCATACTAACCAAAGCAATCTACAGATTCAATACAGTCCCTATCAAATTACCCATGACTTTTTTCACAGAACTAGAACAAACAATCCAAAAATTTATATGGAACCACATAAGACCCAGAACTGCTAAAGCAATTCTGAGGAACAAAAACCAAGCAGGAGGCATAACTCTCCCAGACTTCAGGAAATATTACAAAGCCACAGTAATCAAGACACTGTGGTACTAGTACCAAAACAGACATACAGACCAATGGAATAGATTAGAGAACCCAGAAATAAACCCATACACCTACGGTCAATTAATCTTTGACAGAGGATGCAAGAACATAAAATGGGAAAAAAGTCTTTTCAGCAAGTATTGCATGCAAACCAATGAAACTAGAACACACCCTCACATGATGCACAAACATAAACTCAAAAATATATAAGGCAAGACACCATCAAACTCCTAGAAGAGAACATAGGCAAAACATTCTCTGGTATTAACCTTATAAGTGTTTTCTCAGGTCCGTCTCCCAAAGCAACAGAAATAAAAACAAAAATAAACCAATGAGGCCTAATCAAACTGACAAGTTTTTGCACAGCAAAGGAAATCCTAAAAGAAAACAAAAAGACAACTTACAGCATGGGAGAAAATAGTTTCAAGTGATGCATCTGATAAGGGCTTAACCTCTAAAATATACAAACGACTTATACACTCAACAGCAAAAAAGCCAACAAACCTAATTGAAAAATGGGCAAAAGACCTGAAGAGACATTTCTCCAAAGAAGATACAGGCTGCCAACAAGTATAGGAAAAAATGCTCAGCATCACTGATTATTAGAGAAATGCAAATGAAAACTACCACGAGATACCACCTCACACCAGTCAGAATGGCCATCACTAATAAGTTCACAAATAACAAATGCTAGAGCGGGTGTGGAGAAAAGGGAACCCTCTTGCACTATCGGTAGGAATGTAAGCTGGTACAACCACTATGGAAAACAGTATGGAGGTACCTTAGAAAACTATACCTAGAACCACCATATGATCCAGCAATCCCACTCTTGGGTATATATCAGGACAAAACTTCCCTTGAAAAGGCCACATGCACACACATGTTCATTGCAAAATCATTCACAATAGCCAAGAGATGGAAACCACCCAAATGCCCATCGACAGATGATTGGATTAGGAAGATATGGTGTATATATACACAATGGAATACTACTCAACCATAAAAAAGAACAAAATAATGCCATTTGAAGGAACATGGATAGAACTAGAGACTCTCATACTGAGTGAAGGAAGAAAGAGAAACACCATATATCACTTACATCTAGAATGTAATATATGGCACAAATGAACCTTTCCACAGGAAAGAAAATCATGGACATGGAGAATAGATTTGTGGTTGCCAAGGGGTAAGGGGAGGGAGTGAGATGGATTGGGAACTCGGGATTAATAGATGCAGACTGCTGCATTTGGAATGGATAAGCAATGAGATCCTGTTGTGTAGCACTGGGAACTATGTTTAGTCACTTATGATGGAGCATGATAATGTGAGAAAAAAGAATCTATACATGTACGTGCAACTGGGTCACCATGCTGTACCACAGAAAACTGACAGATCACTGTAAATCAGCTATAATGAAAAAAAACATTATATATAAAAAAAGAACACTACCATCTCAGTTGTGCTAAAAAGAATGCATTTATATAATTTATATATGTATGTTTATCTCTGGAAAATGCATGAAAAACTGAAAATATTAGGCTTTGAGAGAGGAATAATTTATCTGATGAATAGTGATGGCAGACAATTTTTCACTAACATCTTTTTGTACATTTTGAACAATATAAATTTAATATCTGTTCAAATAAAAATATTTGAAAATATTTAAATGAAACTATTTAAAAATCAGGAGGTTTTCATCATATGGAAGCAATTGCTCATAAAGAAGCATTTCTCTCTTGTATGGCATCAAGTAGATACTTCTAAAATAATGAACCAAGTTCAAAAATTAACACTTACTATCCAGATATTGCATGCTTTTTTCTGGAATTAACAACACAAGTATAGTGGGTCCAAAAAATTCCAAATTTGCCCTCAACTCTATTAAAGAATAGCAAAATCTTTTTACTGATCAAGTAATGAAGGCAATAAATGCGAGGTAAAGTGTTATCACCTCTTTCCATACTTGCTCTGCTCTCAAACATCATGCTCCTGTGTTCTTGCCCCTTAAACCACACACAGTCTTGAGTTTACTCCACACAGTTATTCATTGAGTTGGATGCACAGCTACAGCCAGTGAGACTGTTCACCATTTAGTATTGCCTCAGCTCTACCAGCTTTTGCTTTTCAAATAGCTGACACAGAAAAAAAAAATTTTTCATATCTTCAAAACATAGAGACTCTGTATACCTAATATCCTATAATGAGATCACTGACAGATATTCCCTTAGGAAATAACTCACTGGCAGAGATGCAGAGAATATTTAAACAAAACAATACTTTAGGAGTTTTCTGGGAGTTCCCACTGTGGCTCAGTGGGTTAAGAATCCAACTAGTTTCCATGAGGATGTGGGGTTCAATCCCTGGCCTCGTTCACTGTGTTAAGAATCCAGCTTTGCCATGAGATGTGGTGCAGGTCACAGATGCAGCTTGGGTCATAGCCCGAGTTGCTGTGGCTGTGGCATAGGCCAGCAGCTTCAGCTTCGATTTGACACCTAGCCTGGGAACTTCCATAGGCCACATTAGTGGCCCCATAAATTAAAAAATAAAACCCCAAAAAACAAAAAAATACCTTAGGAGTTTTTTTTAATAGTAGTGCTCCAGGTAAAGGGAAACTGTCCAATATATTGAATACAGACAATCATTAAAATTCATGTTTATGGAGAGATTTTAGGAAATATACCTTTGATACATAGAAATATAAATTTTATATGTTCTAAATTATAAGCAAAAATTATATATACATAAACATACACACACACCAAGGCACATATCTAATGTTGGTATACTGAAAGGAAATTCTCAAGGTGATAGAATTATTGCTTCTTTATACAGTAACTTTCTAAACTTCAGTAGTATCAACGTATCGCTTTTATTAGAAAATGCTATTTTCATGATCTACTGTAATAAATATCTGACAATATTTTTATTTGTAGCTATTTATATTATCTTTCCATAGATATACCTCTATTCACTATTTTTTGCTGGTTGCTGTTTTAATTCTAGCAATATTTCTCATTTTTATTTTTTAACAATTTCTATTTAGCATCAATACTGCGTCACTTCAGTTTTCACTCCTAACCTTATGAGTGTCCTATTCCATAAATCCCACTTTACTCCTGGCATTTCCCATCTTATACTTCACAAATGCAACAGCCATATGAGAGCATGGTTCTATTTAAAACATCCCACTTCTCACTCGACACATAGCATTTAAAACTTCACATTTAACATGTCACATTTCACAAATGGGAAAAAGTATATTTCCATTTACATTACCTCCCCTGTCCTTTACCTTTTTACTCCACTGCCATATTTTTATATGGACATGAATCACAAATGTGCTCTTAAAATATTATTTGCAAAGCATTACATTATTTTTAAGAAAATTAGAAGAGAGTTAAAAAAAACTAACTTTTGTATCTAAACACTGATTTTCCATTTCCACTTGCCATTCTCTCCTTTCTATATACTGAAACTTCCATCTTACAACACTCCATTCAGCCTGAAAAACATCCTGTAGTGCAGTCCACTTGAAATAAGTTTCTGCAGCTTTCACTTACTTGCAAATATCTTATTTTGCCATATTTTTAGAAGATAATTTTACTGGAGATAGAATTCTAGATTTATAGCTTGTTATTTATTTTAGCAACTTAAAGATGCTATTGCTTCTGTACACCATTGTATTTGATGAGAACTATGCCTTCATATGTATAATTGACCTTCTGTATTTAATGCATCCTTTTTTCTGTGGCTCCTTTCAAGATGTTCTAATTTGAATTTTGATCATTGTGACTGTGTGACTATGACATGCCTAAATGTGATTTTCTTGGTATTTATCTTACTTACTGCTCTCTGATCTTCTTACAACTCTAAGTCAAAGACTTTCAATCATTTTTCAAAAATATTTTATTGCCTCATTATACTGATTTTTCTTTTGGAGCCCAAATGCATATATTAAACTGTGTAATATTGTCCCATAAGTTCAAGGATCTTTGTTCATTTTTTTTCTTGAATCTTTTTTATATCTCTCTTCTTGAGACTGCATAATTTCTGTTTTCCGAGTCCCTATAAATTGGTGAGATCTAATCTCAAAACTCTGCCTCCTCTAAGCATCTTGTTAGGGCTTGGTTTTAAGCTTTATTAAAGCGAGTCTAGAGTGGGCCTTTCTCTAGGTGTGGCTTTTATCATAAAGCAGTGATTCAGCTTTATTCTCATGTTGCTAGGAGGTGTTAAAGAGATCTATTTCAGTATGTCTGAGCCATAACTCCAAAGTTCCCAGCACCATATAATGTCTAATACCTCTGTTCTGTTCTCACCTCTAACACTTCTACTGCACTCATCACTTATAAATTCTGAGTGGCCATGTCCGGTCGTAATGTCCATCTTTCAGTCAAGGACTCATGGGGAACCTCCACACAAACTTCACCACCTCCAGAGACTCCTTCTCTTAATGCCCTGGCCCACAGATCCCAACTACTTCAAAAGCCTAGAGCTCTGATCTCTACCTCTTTAAATACGAGAGACTCCCATGTTCTGTTTGAACTCCAAGTCAGTGAACTCTAGCTGGGAAATTTTCCCCAGGTAGAGATCCAGGGAAACTGTGGGGTTCAGCTAGTTTCTTTCCTCTCAGGAACCAGAGCCCATTTAAAAGATCAATTTCTTTTAGATATTAAACTCCAATATTTATTCATTTTCCTACTTGGTTATGTGGTGCTAACTCCAACACTATTCATTACGATTCTTGAACTGTTGCTTTTTAGTTGCCCATCTGACATTCCAATTCTTCCTGCCATTTTAGCTTTTTAGTTCATCCTCTTGGCCTCCTGGTTTTGTTATAAGTTCATGTTCTCTTTTCTGGACTACTGAATTCTGTTTCCTTTGGGACTTCAGGATATAGACAGTCCCCCCTGATGTGGAAGTATTCTGCTACTTAAATATAAGAGACCCATTCTGTCAGATGGCATTATGAATGACCATTACAGTTGAACCAACTTCCTACCTTCTCTCTTCCTTAATGGACAAGCAAGAAAATTTTGACACCATAGAACACTTATTTGGGCCTTGTTCTCTATATCAAACTGAAAATGAAATGCCTATCAATAAAAATTGCCTTTTTTTCCTTGCTAACATAAGTAAATTTTGTTAGAGACGAGAATATGTCCATTTTAACATTACAGTTACCACATCCCTAAAACTAGAAGAAGCCATGTGACATATCTTTCTCCAATGAGATGTTTGTCAAGGACATCAGGTAGGACTTCAGGGTGAAGAGCTGTTTTCACTATTTAAAAAAAAAAAAAAGACAAACATGACTCTTCATTTCTTGTTATGTCTATCTCCCCACCTCTTTGCCACTTACCCAATCTGTCTCAAGAAGTTCTGATCTTACACTTAAAAAGAGATGTCCTTCTCATCCCAGAAGACTCAGAGATGCCCAGAGTTAAACTGAACTAAACTTATGCATGGCATAGAGGAAGCCTATACAAACTCAGTCAATCTCACTTTGGCCAAAAACATGAGAAATAAGTGCTTATTTGCTGCATGGCACTGATACCTTTTTGGTTAGTGGTTATGAGCATTATTCTAGCAATAGCTGAATGAAACAATAAGCTAAACTCGAATCATGGAACCCTACAATTAGGAAAAGATAAAATGTAGTAGGGAATAGACCACTTCTACTGCTAGACTGCTGGATTCATTGCCCAAATCTATTATTGATGCTCATGTTTATTTTTGCCAATTTGATTATCCTTTGCCTCAGTTTCCTTAATTGTAAAATAGGAATAATAGCGGGTTGGGGTTTTCTTGGCAAGGACTAACCAAAGATAAACATTTAGCATTTGATAACAAAATACTGGCACATAATAGATGTTCAATTAATATTCAAAATTATTACTCAATACCATATGAGGGGGGGATTACACTTGACTTATCAAGCCGGTAGTATTTTACATACTTTCATGGAAGACTGTTGTTCTTTCAGCTGAGGTGTTCCCTAATCAATAAGAATAATGGGAGTTTCCATTATGGCTCAATGGGTAAAAACCCATCAGAGTCTCTGGCTCGATCCCTAGACTTGTTCAGTGGGTTAAGGACCTAGCATTGCTGCAAGCTGAGGCAAGCGTCTCAGATGTGGCTCGAATCCGGCGTTACTGTGACTGCTTTGAAGGTCAACAGCTGTAACTCCAATTCAACCCCTAGCCTGGCAACTTCCATATGCTGAAGGTGTAGCCGTTAAAAGAAATAAAAATGAAAATAAAATAACATAAATAAGAATCATGGTGGTCTTTTCCCAGTATGCACATTAAGTAAATTAATATAAATTCCTTCTTTAATCATTTTTCTCCCCTATATGTTTCTGTATGTTTCCCCTAAATGTTCCTGGCACAACTTGATTGTGAGATAAATGAAAACATAAATGAACAAGTAGCACTATTATTAACAGAAAAAAATCAGAAATTCCAGTTAAACTTAGTTTGACAACTTGTCTTTTAAAAGGACATGTGTGCCCTAAATTGTCATTTTATATTACGCAAGAAAAATACAATATTTTCTCTCAGGAACTTTCTCCTAGTGTGACGGAACTGAAAATACTGTTTCATGACACTTTACAAATAATATGGTATTATGCAAAAAAATTTCCAGGTACTTAAGATCCACAGCAATATAAAAATAATTCCTTTCCAGGAGCAAATTACAAAAAAGAGTTGATTAATGACAGAGTCATTAGAGAAATGGAGAAAATTTAACAACATTTAGATACAGATGGTGAGGGAAGGGAGAGATTCTTAAACCTTAATGAAAATAAAAATCATCCTGTTAGCTTAATAAAATGCATACAGAGTCCATGTTCCCAGTCTCCAAAATTCTGGCTCAGGATTTCTGGAAGAGTGGCCTACAACCTGCACTTTTAACAAATCACACTTTTGAATCTGAATAGCTAAGACCCACACTTGGAGAAACATTAGAACATGATATGCTCTAATTAATTTGGAACCATTGGTTTGATTTTGCTATTTCAGAATTATTTGGCATTTTGCATGTCTCAGTTACTGACAAGGATTGTTGCAGGTGGGAAGCAAAGGGTAAAGGATTACTCCAAGACTATGCCTTGAAACCTGAGTGAAGAATAATGACATTAATCAAGATGAGGAACACAACAGTAAAATGAGATATTGTAAGGAAGGAAAAAATGATGCACTTCTTTTGGGTTTTGATGAGTTAATTATTGGACTTTTTTTGAGGAGTAGAAGGAAGTGGAATTACATAATAACCCTATTCCATGTATGGCTTTGAATAAGGTTGTTAATAAGGGAGACAGGAAACCCAAGGAGCCACCTCATTACTGAAGATGCACAGGTTGAAAGCTAAAACTAGGGTGCGTTACTAATGGTTTTCCTCACACTAGAACCCAGCATTGAGATGCCTACTCCTTCCAATTCTACACTGCAGAAGCAATTGCATTACTCTGTTACCCTGAAGCAGGCAGAAGACACTACCCTGTCCACCTTATCTACAATAGTCCTTCACAAAAAAATTACTGTACATTCTGTACATGTTATTTATGACACCCTTCCCATTTCAGAATGAATGCAACTGTTCACTGTGTTATCTCCATTTTAACCTAAGTGCTATGAGAGCAAGGACCATATCCTACTCGTCTACTATTCAATACTCAGACACAGCTCTAAGCAAAGACTAAAAACTCTAAACAATGTTGAATGAATAAATTTTTAAAAGGACAAATACTAACTTCGACTTCTGGTCTGGTGCTTTGTTTGTATCTTTGTATCTGCTCGAAGTTCCATGTCACTGATGTCAAAGTTAAACAGGCAAAGGAAACTTTGTTCAACATTATCACTATAGAGGAGAGAGGCCAGGACTCTGAGATCAACTCACAAAAAGGTAACAAAAAATTTAAGAGTTTTTAAGAATAGGGAGGCTCTCAGGCCAGTTATGATTACTAAATGAAATTACCTAAAAGAAAAGTATATTCTTCTTTCAGCTTCCTGACAGGAGGTAATTCTACAACTCTGAACAAGGTGCCCCCCTAAATTAGGCTCCTGCCTTTCCAAAAAGACTGGGAGCTAGTGCTATCTTCTTTGTTGACATTTCAAAAGGATGGCTCCCGGTTCCTTAAGAGCCCTGGGTAGTAACACCACCAAGACCTTTTGTAAAGATTTATGTTTCAAAAACGCAGAAAATGAAAGTACAGTTACAAGTCTTCTAACATTAATGCTCTAAGGAAGAAATCCGTCTAAAATTTGTACCTGAGCTGAGGGAAACGTCAAGGAGGTCTTAATAAACGGTAAGCTGCATTTCTGCAGTTTTGCACCAACGAACTCAAATTATGAGCTTCCATTCTCTCATGGTTTCTTCACGCCAAGTGTTGCTGCACACTATACACAACTCTCTTTTGTTTACTTTATTACTAGGGAACCAAGCGCAGAGGTCTTCCCCTCGCCTTCAGGCAGGGTGCATGCGCAAACGGCCTTGCGCGCCTGACGTCACTAAATGCGCCTGCCCTGGCATGTTAGCAACCGAAAGCGTCCCTAGTAGCAGTGGCTGCTTAGATGTACGAACTTCCGGTTCTCTAGGCAGCTGCGGCAGCTGCAGCAGCTGCAGCCTGTGCCACCTGCTGCGACCCGGCCTTAGCCCGGGATTTGGTCATCCTTTCTACGTTCTTCATTGCTCCCATGGTCCCACCTGGAGCCAGGGCGGCGGGCCCCGAAGCTCCCACGTGGTGAGAGGGCGGTCCGGGAACGATGAAGGCAATGCACTACAGCTGCTCCCTCAGCAACCTCCTCGCCTCCGCCTTCCTGCTGTTGTTACTGCTGCCAGAGTTGAGAGGGCCTTTGGAGGTGCTGCTGCAGGCGGCCGAGGCCGCGCCGGATCCCGGGCCTCCAGACCGTGGGCCGAGGACACTGCAACCTCTGCCACCCGGCCCCACAGCTGCCCAGTTCCCAGGCCGCGCTCAGGTCGAAGCCGCAGGACCGCGGGGCTCAGAAGGCGGCAATGGCAGCTTTCCTGGGGCTGGGCTTGCTGCCGACCCGGGCGGGAAGGCGGGGGAAGAAGGCTCAATGGGTGGCGTCCTCGCCGTAAGCCCTAACCCCGGCGACAAGCCCATGACCCAGCGGGCCCTGACCGTGTTGATGGTGGTGAGTGGCGCGGTGCTGGTGTACTTCGTCGTCAGGACGGTCAGGTGAGGCGAAGCCTCGATGAGCCTCCTTTGCAGGCCTGAGATGGGCTGCCTAGTGAGTGACCTGGCGTTGCCCTCTCCCCATCCCCAGTATCGTGGGTGTCTGTCTGAGATTGTGAAGATAACTGTCTTAAAAGCCTGTGGTACCTCTAGAATTTAAACCACCAAGTAGTTGTTCCCTTTCATTTATGAATTATAAATTAGTACACAACCTCTAAATCAATATTTATATGAGTAACTTAATGGTAATACATAATGATCTTATTATAGTATTTTATTTTATAAAATGTAAAAGAAGAAAAGTTCTTTTAGCAGAAGTTTCTTAGTGTTGGCTTTTAATCCGCCACCTTAATAATTTCCTTGTACCATATGAAGTTTTATACATTCTACCTTTTTTGACCTGGGAAAGTGAAAATTTGGTATGGTTGAAAATTTGGTATGATAGTCACTTATAGTGACTAATAGTCTCTAATATAACTTTGTCATAGTCACTATTAGTCAGAAACATCTAGTGTTCATTTTGCATGGCACAAAGTAATCCAAAGCAGTGTTACCAGTTGCATGATAAGATGGAAAACTGTTACCTATGCAGCAAAGGGGAAAAAAATGTCATAAATATGATTTAGTTTTAATATTGGAACATATGCTTAATATCTTAACAAAACTAAGTATATCTGATTTTAAATTTACAAAAATTTGAATTAGTATATCAAATTAGTAAATTTGATATTTTACACACAAAAAACTTTCTAAAATGAAATAATCTATAAATAGCCATCCCAAGTCATTCATAAGTTTAATTTACAAAATGAATATTATTGAGCCTATTCTTACTACAGAATGTTAGATTATAGAATTATCTGAATTTCAAAGTTGGTACAGATATGGACACTAAATGACATCTTTCACTTTACATATGCAACTGACCCAGAAGGGTAAAGAGATTTAACTGGTGTCCTATGGAGTCTAATAATCTTCTATGATTGTACAATCCATTGTTTGCTTTACCTGAATGTTTTTTCCCATTAACACAGTTTCTGTATCTTAACGTATGACCTACCTTTTGATTAAGTAAGCCAGGTCATTATGTTGTACCACGTTATGAATAAATGTCGATGACTGTCACTTATTTTTCTACTCCCCTTAATGCCTTATCAAGTAGAAAAGGAATTATAAAATCCAGTTAGTGATATTTGTTATTGTTATAAACAACTTCTACTTCACACATTCCATTGTTACTGAAGTGAAGTTATTTTATGGCACCAATCATATTAAAATATTCTAACTACATAATAAGACTGATCTGGAAAATCTATAATAAAGCCTCTTTAACTAGGTTAGTTGGGGACCACCTCTCTGAAGGCTTGATATGCAAAGCCAAGACTTCAGTGTTTAGAAGGACTCAACCAAGAGAAGAGCTGAGTAAACACTGTCTAGTTTCCTTCTTTATAGAGTGTAGGTTTGTAGGAATGCACTGGTTTATTGTTTTACAAAATAATTCACATTTTTTTTATGTAACTGCCTACCCTGTTCTATTTCATATATTTTTAAATGGATTTATTTAAATTGAAAGTTTCCTTTTAAACATATCTATTTGTTATTTTGTGAATGGAAAACCAACATCCCGTGGCTTAAAAAACTATTTGAAAAAGTACTTTGTAAGCCAGTGATTCTTGACATGTGGTCCAGGGAACCCTGGAGGGTGTGAGGGCTCTCTGAGACCTTTTCCTGGGATCTGCAAGAATTATTTTCAAAGTAATACATTCTCTTATAGGTTTATAGGTTCAGCAATTTCATTGAACAGTTTCAAATTCCACAGCAACTAACTTTTAAAAAACACTCTCTTGCTGAGTTGTGCTATACTATCAAAAAAGAAAAAACACCAGTATCCGAAAAGGTTATTAAAATGCTCTTATCTATGTGAACCTGGATTTTCTTCATACCCTTCAACCAAACGACATATTGTAAATAACTGAAGGCTGCAGCAGATAGGGAAATCTATCTAGTTTCTATTTTCTCTCTTTTCATTTCCTATGTAGTTCTATCCATTTAAGGTAGACATTAAAGGGATTTTTAAAATATCTAAATCTATGACATTTTTTCACTTTTTTGGTGTTTTTTTTTACAATATATTTTTCACAAAAAAGCGACCTTAACATATAATAGATTAATTTTAATTTTAAAAGACAATTGATGTCCAGAGTTGGAAGGCTATTATCTAAAATATAATTGAAAAATTTGGCCAGATCCCTTAGGTTTTGCTGTTGTATGGTTCTGAAGATGTTGTTCTTTCAGGCTTCTCTTATCCAGAGGTGATAAATTTGCATATAAAATTGTTGGTATCTCTGTTATACAAAGAAAATGTGAGATATATTGTGAATCTGTATATTTCAGTTAGTTAGTTTAGCAGATATTTATTAGGCATCTGCCTTATGCCAGTCCCTGTGTGCTATAAGCACAGTGGTAAGTAAGAACTAATCTATTTACTGTTCCCATGAAATTAATGGTCTAATAGGGAAGACAGTTACACCTAAGTGTTCAAGCACACTTTTGGTAAGTACTTTAAAGAAGTTGTAAATGGGTGATATGGAAGCTAAAAATAGGTGTTTGTTTGTGACCTTAACTGGGTAAATTAGGGAAGCCTTCCCCGTAGTTGGATAGGTAGTAACAGGAATATTTTGGTGGCCAATGACAAAGAAAGCATGGCTGTTATGAAGAAATGAGGGAAAGCTTTATCACTGGAGTTTAGAAAGTGAAGAAGAGTGTAGAGTGAAGAGCAAGATGAGGTTAGAGAGAAAAATGTGAGCCATCCTGTGTTGAATTTTATAGGCAGTATCGCAGAATCATTACTGCTGAGCAATAGGAAACCACTGAAAATTTTAGAGGACAGAGGGTAGGTTGGTAGGTTACCAGAGTAGACAGAGGTAGACAGTTATGAAGCTATTTTAATAATCAAAGCAATTAATAATAGCACTGGTTAGCACTGTAAGTAAAATTAAGTGATTCTCAGGAGGTGCAATCAATAGGACTTTGTGATCATGGCAGCCACAGAGGTACACTTATCAGACCTCCCTTTAAGAGACCCTGCTTCAGGAACAGTCTGGCGTCCACAACTTTGGATCTATCACAGCATCCATGCCAGGACCCAGACCTGTGATTCCTAGGCCTGTTTCCAGTTAGTGATTGAGTATAAGCAAATCTGGCCTTCCCCCCTCTAATGGGTAACCTCTGCTTAAGGACATCCCGTTAGTCTAATAAGAACTTTCTCAGAACTGCACTGTACTGGACTGCTTTTCTTACCCTGTCATCCTTTCTTCACTCTCATAGGTGTCAGAGCTATATCACCCTCTGTAGGATTTCCTCATGCTCTCCTGCTCCCTCCCTCTTTATCCTTTAGAGACTTTTACCCTAAAATAATCTCCTGCACACTATGTTAGTTTGCCAGGGCTGCTGTAACAGGTACCAGAAACTGGGTGACAACAAAATTTTGTCACCTCACAGTTTTGGAGGATAGACATTTGAAATCAAATTATCAGCAGGCTTGGTTTCTTCTGAGAGTTATGAGGGAACGTTCTAGACTGAGTGTTTATGTCCCTCCAAAATTCATATGTGACTGTATTTGAAGATAACATTTGTGAGGGGGTGATAAAGGGTAATGAGGTCATAAGAGAGGCACCCTCATCCTGTAGGGCTGGTCCCTTATAAGAAAAGGAAGAGACACTGGAATGTTCTCTCTGATTCTTGGTGCACACAAAGAAAAGGTCACATGAACTCAGTGAAATGAGGACTGCCTACATGCCAAGGGGAGAAGCTTTAGAATGAAGCCTATCTTGCAGGCACCTTTATCTTGGTCTTCCCAGACTTACAAATGGTGATAAATAAATTTATGTTGATTAAGGCTTCAATATATCAAGGCTGTTGTACTTTGTTATGACAAACGGAACAGACTAGTACAGAGAAGGATCTGTTCCAAGTCTCTCTCCTTGACTTTTAGATGGGGCCATCATCACGTTCATTTCATGTTTTGCATGCATATTTGTCTCCAAATTTCATGTTTTTATAAGGATACAGGTCATGTTGGAGTACGGCTCATTCTGATGACTTCGTCTAAGCTCGAATGACTCTGTGAGGACCCTTTCTTCGAACAAGAGCACATTCTGAGGAGTTAGGATCTCAACATAAAAATGTGGAGAGGGACATAATTTAATTAATAACAAACTCACCTCTTGATGTCTGCTTCTTGAAAAATTTGACATTTCAAGTGATGGATTAGGTCTGGGGAATGAGAGAAGAAAATGAAAGTAATGTCAGATAAAAACAATTTACTGTATGTTATGTATCAGGTTGGATTTCGTCATCAAAATCATAGACAACTAAAATTGTGGCTCACCAATTTTTATTTACTTATGTTTCAGTGCAAAAAAAAATGAATTCCAAAGTTACTTTTGGTCACTAATTCACTTTTTTGCCAACAATAGTCAAAGCAAAGAAATTCTGTATCATTAGATGTACCTTTATTAATACTTACTCTGCTTTATCATTATGCCTGATGACATAGGAGAGTGTATGTATATAAAATATACACTAAATATATTCCTTCCCCAGTCTAGTTTTGTGTGAGTAGTAGAAGAAATTAAGGAATGATATTATGTAGGTAATTTCTTACATATTAATTCCCTACAGCATCCAGTTAAAATAAAATCAGATCAGTACAGGAAGTTACATCAGGTTACATTGATCGGTTTTCTCCTTTTCATAGGGTAGTAAAACGAAATGTAATTTTATTCTGTTGTGTTTATTTTATATGGCATCATTACATTTTTACATAAAATTTTATCAACCTTTAGTAGTTTAGTTTTATTTTTCTACTGTAGCTTTTATATGTTATTTAAACAAATAATTCTTACCAGCCTGAGTATAATGGAACATTGAGGAATCTGCACCTCTCTTAAACCGCTATTTGAATAATCCTTGAACACTTAGAAGGTATCTGATCAAGATCATTTACCTGTGAATGCAATGTGATGAGTGAATATATAATTCAATATAATAAACCATAGTGCCATTATATAATTATATAATTCAATATAATAAACCATTTTCTTTTGCCTTCTTAGGCTTCCCTATTTTCTTCTCTACACATTTATCAATAGAGTCCCAGTTTTTTTAACTAAGAGTCAACAAATTTGGTTTTAGATTCCAATTATTCATTTACTATGTCTGGTTAGAAACGTGTGCATATTTATAATTATTTGTATAATTCTATAATTATTAACAGACATAGACAAGTTTGGGCATCACTAGCTTAATGAAAACATTAATTTGCAGGAAAAGAACCATAGCTGTTAAAATTGCATGAATTTTAAATCCTCCTTTACTCTTTTGTTAAAATAATATTAAAAGATAGAAGTAGCCGTTTACTTAAAATCTCGATATATTTTTATGTGTGTTGTATTTTGCACTTGATGTTTATTAATTTTAAGTAGATGGTTCATTGAAGTAGCCTAGTAATTTTAAAGCTTTGTAACTTTTTCTGGCTTTCTCTGAGAAAAATAACTGCATATCAATGTGTTTTATTATATTTGATGTTTTTATGGCCATAAAGCTCTCAGAATTATGTAGCCATCACTGCGTGTATCTTTGAACTTAGGAAAGACATTCTTAGGGAAATCCCATTTTAAGTTTCAATTTTATTTAACAATATTCAGGGTGTATTTTTGGTTTTACATATTCTATGAATTAGTAACATTTACTAAAATATTAAATTCATTTTAATTGAGCTGCATCCCCCTATTTATTTGGTGCCTAAAAGTGCACTGTCTTAGCATATGAAATAGATTCTTATTAAAGAGCTTGAATTCATGTTCAGAAGGTGGTATTTATATACATGTTAAAAAGCAGTATGAGCTAGAATAAAGAATAACGTGCTCACACCAATGCAGTCAAATATTTACACAAAACTAGAGAAACTAGCATTATTGCGTAGATTAGGTTAGCCACTATTAAAGACTGGGAATTCATCCAAAGTATGTGAATGACCCTGAAAATGGAGAAGAGTGTCAGCCGAGATAAATGTCAAAAGTCCCTCATCTCCATGTTCATATAATTTCCTCTTTAAAGAATTTAGCAAGGTATCCTGTGACTGGCAGTGATCACCTCATTATTAATATAGTGACTATCTGACATATAATATACGACCTGGAAGAATATGATTTAGTTCCAAAAATAATTTCACATACTGAAAATGCCAGAATGTTTGGAAAGCCATATTGTTTCGAAAATTGAACAACAAACAAAGGAAGAGAAGAGATTATAATTTTGAATATCCTTAACTTATGCTGCCAGAGAGCTTCACTCTTTGTGTATTCCCTTTTTAATATCAAAGCTATGCATGCAAATGTCAGTAAATCATGTGGTTCAAAAGAACCAATAGTGAACTATAACTTCTGTACTTTTCTATTCCTACTTCCACTGGCAACACTTTTATCATTTCTGTTCTTAGTTTTTCAGGTAATTAGTTTCATAAGTGTAAACCTGAGTTTGGCAAACTGACTCATAGACCAAATCTGGTCTGCCGACCTGTTTAAGGCCTATTAGCCAAGAATGTGTCTTACATTTTTAAAAAGTTGGTTGTAAAAAATCAAAATAATAACCAAAAACATTTAAATGAGTGTGTGACAGAGACTGTGATCGACAGTGTCTAAAATATTTACTACCTGGTCCTTTACAGAAAAAATTTAGAATTCTGGTCTACATGAGGTACATGTATGTTTGAGCATACACACACAGAAACATGCACACATGTATATATACTCGTACAGTTAACAACCTGGGAGTTCCCGTCATGGCTCAGTGGTTAACAAACCCGACTACCATCCATGAGGACGTGGATTCGATCCCTGGCCTCGCTCAGTGGGTTAAGGATCTAGCACTGCCATAAGCTGTGGTGTAGGTTGCAGATGTGGCTCAGATCCCGCATTGCTGTGTTTCTGGAGTAGGCCTGCAGCTACAGCTCTGATTGAACCCCTAGCCTGGGAACCTCCTTATGTCGCAGGTGCGGCCCTAAAAGCCAGGAAAAAAAAAAAAAAAAGACTACCTTATACTTCCTACTGTCACCAATTCTACCTCATTTTTGCTAGTTATAGTAGTATTCACTCTCCCACTGCATATATTTGTAGCTTTAAATTCTATACTTACACATCTATTTCCTCTTCTTCCAATATTTGGGTGGGCATATAGATAAGCAGATAGATTTATAAGCAGTGATTAGTAGCAATTACCTGTTTTTTGCCTAGGGTTAGTAATATTTTCTAAATTTTGATCACTAAGATTGGTACTTTATACTGAGAAGCTAGCTCAATGCCTGATGCTTAATAAGACTCAAGTGTGTGTGTGTGTGTGTGTATTTGTCACATATGATATATTACAGAGGCTCGTAGTGCTCTATGTTTAGTGCTGTAGTAGTAGTAGTAACTCTTATCACACTTTTACCTCATAGAGTGTATCAGAATGTAGGTAAACCTATTTGTTACTACTTGCTGAGATACCTTATATTTAGTTTTTAAACCTCCACAGATACTTCTGTAAAACATACTTTTCCAGGTGTTGCATTGGAGGCAAATGAGACACTGATATCAGAGTCAGTTTGGATCACTGAAATAGAATATGATGTCACTCAGGTATATCTTCATCTGACTCTGACTCTGTGTTACCAAGTAGTAAGACAGTGAACAAGACAGGCGTGGTTTTTCTCCTCATGGAACTGAGTGGGAGAGACAGGCAAATAAACATATACATAGCACATATAAATGCAGACTGAGGTAAATAATGTAAAGGAAAAGAATTAGTTATTTGAAAGAGAAGAAGATAGGGTTCTAAATCATGAGACCCCTTAATATGTATACGGATTAATAATTAAGCCTGGAATAGAAGGCTTCAGTAAAAATATGGTACCAAAACTAAGACTTTAGGGATTATCTGTCAATATCATAAGCCAACAGAGAAGAAAGTATGTCAGATAGAAGAAATTGATGGCACACAAACATACAGTAGTTGGTTTTATTTAATAAATAATTCTAAGTGGTAAATCGGTTATATTTCTGAAATGTAACCATTATGACACTTGAATGTCTCTGATGTCAGAAAGAGGGATAATTTATTTTTAATTTACAAATATAAAGAGCATCTATACCATACCATAATTTTTATTCATTAATATGTTCTGCTTACTAGGATGAGAAGAAGAAACCGGAAGACTAGGAGATATGGAGTTCTGGACACTAACATAGAAAACATGGAATTGACACCTTTAGAACAAGATGATGAGGATGATGATAACACACTGTTTGATGCCAATCATCCTCGAAGGTAAGAGCTGAGCAGTTTAATTCCATAAATCAGAAGGCAATTTGACAAGTAAATTGAAAAAATAAAGTAGAATTTCATTCAACAGTTTTTATCCTAAACTATTATATTCAGTTCTGTTTAATGAAGTTCTTTGTGCTACCCAACCAGGAGCTCACATTCATATTGTTTTGCTAAAATAGATATAAACAATAGAATATCATACCCCCAAAAAATCTTTATTGTAGATCTTCTTTCAGAGCTTTGCCCTTTTAACTGCTACATACTGATATGTATTAACTTTGTGTGTATGTGTGAGAGAAATATTAGTAAACTTGATTTTCTTTCTCGCATTCTGAAAATATTTTGATTTTAGTCTGAGTTATTCTGTTTGTAAATGATGTTTACAAATTGTGACAAAATTGTGCAACCAGTAGTCTATGTTGTGATAGTGTAGCCATGATGTCTATTTTCAGATCTGTCTCACTGAGTGTTAAGATCTTTCCTAAGAGGTTTGAATAAATAAAATTACATAGATGTAGACTTGTTTCAACGCAAATGGAATTAGAAAAGGAGGAAATAAAGATTGCACTCAATAGGGAAAGACATGTTTGAATAAAGGAGGACTTATTTGGGTGAAGGAAAAGTACAGTGCAGAATCAGGTACAAATACACAGAGCACAGAAATATGGGGGTTAAAAAAGACTCAACAAAAATCAGACTATTAAATTATATAATAGATGGATAGATAGATAGAGGATATTAGTTGCTGGTAATTCAGTCGTGAAATGTGAACTGTGCAGTTAAAATAATATTAGAAACTAGATATATAATCATGAGCAACTGTATTTGTTCATTAGGGATTCTGTTAGTGAAAATAAACATGAATAAAATATATTACAACGTATTTATTTAGAAAACTCTAATTTTTTTTTTAGAACATTAAAATATACCCCCTGAAAAGCCCTTAAATTTTCTACTGAGTATTGTGCAATCCCCACTAAGTCTAATATTGCCAGGTGTTGACCGCTTCTTTAGGTGTGAACCAGATGAAGTTGCTGGAATGCATTTAGTAGCCATTGTGTGTAATAGCTATTTATCTTTACACAATAGAATGAAAGTAAGAATAATTATGAATAACAATTGGGAACTGAGACTGACTGAAGGAATAGCTGATCATTTCTCTCATCTCAGGCTCACCCTACAGAAAGTACTCATTGAATGGGTAGGGGGTAGAGCCTCACATCTTATATAATTATTGTCTTTTAATTTTCTGCAAAGCTTTTATAGCATTGAAAAGTGTCGTATCTGTAGTTTAAAAAGCTAAATGTGGGAGTTCCCGTCGTGGCTCAGCAGTAATTATCCCAACTAGTAACCATGAGGATACAGGTTCAATCCCTGGCCTATCTCAGTGGGTTAAGGATCTCGTGTTGCCATGAACTGTGGTGTAGGCCAGCGGCTACAGCTCCATTTCGACCCCTATCCTGAGAACTTCCATATGCCACAGGTGTGGACCTAAAAAGACAAAAATAGGAGTTTCCGTCGTGGCGCAGTGGTTAACGAATCCGACTAGGAACCATGAGGTTGCGGGTTCGATCCCTGGCCTTGCTCAGTGGGTTAACGATCCGGCGTTGCCGTGAGCTGTGGTGTAAGTTGCAGACGCGGCTCGGATCCCGCGTTGCTGTGGCTGCGGCGCAGGCCAGTGGCCGCAGCTCCGATTAGACCCCTAGCCTGGGAACCTCCACGTGCCACGGGTGCGGCCATAAACCCGCGGCCATAAAATGACAAAAGGCAAAAAAAAATAAAATAAAAAGACAAAAATATATAAATAAATAAAATTAAAAAGCTAAAGGCATATGAGGTCCCTCTTTACACAGAAAGGGAAGACAAAAATGAAAGTTGTTGACTTAGGAAGTTGAGTTGTTTCCCAAGAGGAACTGAATCTGGACCCCAGTTCATCTACTTCAAGTGTGCTTGACCAAAGACAAAGTTTGCCATAGTCAGTAGCAGCTTCCCAGAGTTTAGCAGTTGTGAAGATGGTAGTTTGTTGAGGGAATGTGAGCAGCAGAATATGTCTGGAATGTTGTGTTTGCATGTGTATTTATATAGGCACGTAACTGTACATGAGGATCAGCTGTGGCAAGTCAAGAAGATGTGCAGTATTCATTTGTTTGGTTTGTTGTTGTTTGTTTGTTGTTGTTTTGAGGGAAATATAAAGAGTTATCTAATCTCTTAAGGAGTTTGGTATTACCTTGCTGTAATTAGATAACTACTGATGGTATTTGATTGGAATGTATATAATCAGATAATCAGATCTGTGTTGTAGAATGATACCTCTGATAGTGTGGGATAAGTGGCCTAGGAGAAATGAAGAGGGACAGAACTAGGGAAGGTAAGAGAGGGTACGGAAGGGCGGGACAATTTCCATGAGATAGAATTACCTGTAGCCATCTTTTATTTGTATCCTGCCTCATCAGACCTTTCTTCCATACTTATCCCTCTCTTATACCCTGCTTTTCATGAATTTTGCATTTCTTAAGGGAGCTAGACATTAATCAAAGTTACCTAAACATAGAACAAATAAAAATAGGGTGGAGTGAGAACAAACAGTGGGGGCACAAGACACTTAACTGGAAAGGAATAGTTCAAAAAAGCATCCTGGAAGCAACATGTAAATTGAGACTTAAGACGTGTAGAAACCACCTAAATGAAAGGTGGAAATAAGGGTGGGAGTTGGAGAACTGGAGACACCAAGTACCAGAAGAAAAAGAGAATATAGTGCATTGCAAACACTAAATGATGTTAAATAGATATTAATTATTATATTAATATGTGTGAAATAAATGGGTGAATGAATGATTTTTGAACTTTGAATGCCAAAGGAGGAATGATGGGTAAGGCTAAACATAGAATCAGAAGGCAGATTATGATCCATATTAATCAGTTAGAAATTACTTGACAGGTTACAATAAGCCACTTGGAAATTTTTAATAATCAAAACTGTGTTTTGAAGATTATTGTACATAAACTGGAGGCGAGTAAGATAAAGAGGAAGACTGGAAAGACCACTTAGATGATGCGCCTGCATGGAGTGGCCTGTATGGGGTGATGTGAAGAGAAATGGAGAGGAGTAGATTATTCAAAAGACTGAAAGGTATTACCATTGAGCTTTAGGTATTGTGTTTGGAAGATGAAAAAGAGAGAAGTGGATATCGTAACAGAGAAGCAAGTCTCGGGGTGATGATGACAATTATCAGTGATACTGATAATCAAATCATTTTGCATTTTTTAGTATTATTACACCATTTACTAAAAAAAAAAAACTTAGAAGAAACTTTAACATACTTTTATCTAGATAAAGTAGGAAGAACTGCACATTGTTAACCTGTACTTACCTATTCATTCATTCATCCACTAATTGCATGATGAGGCAGCAAGTTTATATAGCAACTATTTAATGCCAGGCACTGGCCTGCATGCTTGCACTTGGGACACATTAAAGCAACAGAAACAAAAAGTTAAAAAAAAAAAAAAATCCTGAGATTGAGGGGTTGAAAGTTCATTTTCATTTTCACTTTTCCTTCTATTTATCTCTGTGTTGTTTGATTTTTTTTTCTTCAAAGAGCATATATTCTTATGTTACTTAAAAAAATAACCCTTTTGGGAATAGTTTCAAATCTACAAAAAAGTTACAGGAATAAAAATAGTACAAAGGATATCCCAAACTTTTTATCTAGAATCACCCATCCTTAACGTTTTATTTGTTCTCTTGTGTTCTCTCTTTCCCCCTCAAAATACAGACACAGAAGAATGCATCCCTCACATTTTGTATTTAAGCGATGTTCTAATATTTCCTCATAGTTACATTCAGGGTGTGGCAGAAATACTACATAGATCTTTCTACATCCTTCTCAGGATACTCTATCTGGAGACACACGGTGTCCATCTGTCCTTTATTAGCAGAGGTAAATGTGGTGTACCACTTTAAACTTCTCTAATTTCTCCAGTATGGACTGTTTTTGTTTTTCCCTTTGCAAGTAATAAAGAGATGTTTTAATCATGAAAATATTCTGCTTCTTATCAAAATTTCTCCCTTGGTTTAATACCCAGTTGTAATGATACTTGCTCTCACTATATTAGTTACAAAATAATGATTTTCTAACTTCAGTGTTTCCTCCTTATTTATCAGTTAGCATTGACACTGCACTGTAAGCAAGAGCTTAACCTCATTTCTTCTCTTTACCTCTCTCCCTTTCTCCACTTATTGACAATACGGAATCATGATTTTCTCTTTTTTCAAAGGTTTGTAATTCATTAATGTACTTGCCAGTGGGAGCCTCTTAAAGCTGCTTTCTGTGCCCCTGTGACTTGCTCCCAACAACATCAACACATCTACTTATTTGCTCAATCTTATAATAACATGAATAGAGTTTTAGAACCAGTTTGCCTATAGCACTACAATATACAGACCTGCTAAGAAGAGTTTGGAATTTGTTTCCAGTTTTTTCCTCACAACCTCATCCTGTCCGAGACTGAGGATAGTCAGGTATTTCAAGTGATTTGGCTTTGTTCTTTTTTCTTCCTCTCTTCAGTGTGATCATTTGAAATATAATTTAAGTTGTTTGCTTGCTTCTGTTTTAGATTTCTTTTGCTCTTACCATTTTTACTTTGTTTTTAATATGAAGAACAGTAACATGATTCCAAAAGTAAAAATTATACCAACAAATTTTTAAAATATACACTCACTCTGATACACTCCGAGAAATATCTCTCTTCTTTCCCTTCCATTCCATTCTTCCCACTCACCCATAATAGATAATCAACCTCATTATTTTCTGGTATATCCCTCTGTGGCTCTTTTGATAAAAGTTGGTTTAAATATGCATTTCTTATTTTCTCTTTCCTTTCTTTTTCCCTTTTTTTTTTTTTTTCCTTCCACACCTGCAGCCTGTGGAAGTTTCCGGCCCAGGGATCAAACTTGCGCCACAGCAGTGGCCCAAGCCACTGCAGTGACACCTGGTCCTTAACCCGCTACAACACAGAACTCCTATTTCTCTTCTTTCTTACGCAAGAGGTAGCAAATCGTGTATACTCTTTCATATTTTTTGTTGCACCTAACAGTATCTCCTGTAAGTCATGCTACATAAGTTGTTTTTTTTTTTTCAAGATCTATGCACACAGGGTTCTCTTTTTCCATCTCTCACTTTGAGGAAGATAAACTCATTTCTTTTCTACTTATGAACAGCAGTTTCAAAGACGTGGGTAGAGGTGTGTTTATATTCTTTTCACTTTTGTAACTCAAGAGATTGTTTCCTGATGAGACTACTGTCCAAACTCTGTTACTTAATTTGAAATATATTCAATGGGCAGGACTTTCTCTCACCTTCCAGTTTGGGTATTAGATATTAAACATTCATTATCCATCAATTAATTCAACATTTCAAATATATTTTGTAGAAGAGATGTATACAGCTCTTCCTCAATTTAGGATGGTTTATGTCCTGATAAAGCCATTCTAAACTGAAGTATCATAAGTTGAAAATGGATTTAACACACCTAGCCTACTGAACATCATAGCTTAGCCTAGCCTACCTTAAATGTGCTCAGAGCACTTACATTAGCCTGTAGTTGGGCAAAATCATCTAACAGAAAGCCTATTTTATAATAAATAAAATGTTGAATGTTCTTGTGATTTATGGAATACTGCTCTGAAAGTGAAAAACAGATTGTATGAATACAGAATGACTTAAATATATCATTTGTTTCCCCTCATGATCCCATGGATGGTGGAGAACAACGGTTCCCTGCCTCTGCCCAGCATCATAAGAGAATATTATTGTACTAGCCAGAGAAAAGATCAAAATTCAAAACCTGAAGTGTAGTTTCAACTAAATGCATATTGCTTCCACACCATCATAAAGTCAAAAAATTATTAAGTCAAACCATCATAAGTCAGGGACTTGCTTCCATAGATCCTATTGTGTGACTCACTTTAATACCAGTTAGTGCCATTTGCTGCTCCCCAAAAAAGGGAAAAATCAATACTTACGGGGAGAGTGTATCACAAGGTCTTCCTAGGCCCTAAAAGATTTTCACCAAGGGCTTCCCTGAGCAGTCATATAAATGGTAGAAGAAACCAAGGTAATGGATGATAGTGGGAGAGAGAATGTCTTTAGAAGGATAAGATCAGGCAGGGGCCCTATCGCTGAGCCAGGGGGAACCTGGACAGAGTTGGGTAACAGAACTATAAGAGGGTATCATTATATAATCACTTTTAGTAAATACCTACCTTAGTGTAGGACACTTAGGACACTGTTCTAGGCTTCTTACATCTACAAGGGAATCATGAAGACTATCTTGAGAAATAGTTCCTTTTGCTCTCATTTTACAGATATGAAAACCAAAGCTCAGAGTTTTAAGTTTTCTTAGCTTCTCTTCCTACTGCAGTTTTATTTCATTTTTAAAATACTTATCTGATTTATACCTATAAGGAGAATAATTCTAAAGTCTGTCCTGTCTTCCCTGCTAACACTCGCTATGCTTTGAGGACACCCCCCCCAACTTAGGAATGTAAATATTATTATTTGCCTGCCTTGCCAACCTCAGTGCAGAATCATATTAGTTTACAATATAACTGTTGGTGATTCTTGTTGGATCACCTCTCACTGATGCTTCCTTGTTTAAGAGCTTTAAAAATTAGTTCAATTTCCTTTTCCAAATTCTATCCACAAAATAACAGGAAGCAAGTCATTTATTTCCAAAGAGGTAAATTAATGTCCTTGCTTATGATTTAATCACAGTATGAAACTATCCTTTTATACTCAACTCTTTCTGAGACGGGTGTATTTAATGTGGCTTTTAATGCAGCAAAATTTTAATCATGATTGTTGTTGGTGATTAGTATTTGGAGTAATAATTTTCACTATTTCTTTGCATTAGATTGAACCATATGAAACTGCTAGCATACAGTTTAATATAAATTTCCTGAAGGTAATTTCTTATTTCCTCTTATGAGATATAACCAGTACCAGCTTCAGGCATAGTACATCAGGGCTCTGGCTTTTATTCTCCGTCATCCTTTTGATTCTGACCATCTCCACTGTGTGTACTTCATGTTTAGGACAATAATAGGATGGTGTCAACAGTTTGGGCAGTTTGATCATGCCCAAAATAGTCATTTTCAATGGCACTAAGGGACCAGATATTTTATGTCTGTTTATTGGGAATCAGAAAAGTTTCCTCAAAAAACTCTTAACAGAGTTTTTTGTTTTCCATATCATTGCTTTTGTGAAGATTCTTAAACTAAACCCTGGCAAGAAAAATGGAAGTCTTACGATTAGTTTGAAATTATCATTTGGAGTTGAATGGATATTGAGGAATAACTGTCGTGACCACTGTATGTAGTAATTTAAGCACTGAGGATATAATGCAGCCAAATTGCGAAAGCTTGTAGGTATGTGGAAAAAAAACAGCTCAACAGCTTAGTGATTGTAACTTCTCTTGAATTTGCTAATGATATCCTAATTTTGTATATTAAAGATAATTTCTTTTGTTTCGTTACTGAAATATTTTTCACAAAAGAATTATAAAACTGAAAATCAGCGCCTTAACAATTGCGTAGAACGCTTTAGCTCGCTCAGAAAAACCGATGAGAAATCAAAGACAGCTACATATTAACTAAAAATTACCTTCATTTCTCTTAAAGAAAAATGTTGGAAATACTCAAAACTAATCTCATAAACATGGTTTAAACACAAAACAAGTAGAAATAATACCCTCTTGCCCTTTTGCTTGACTTCTGCTGAACAGTAATTATTATTATTTAATGATGTATACTAAAGGACATTGTGACAACCTTGGTAGCAGCTTTTAGAAGCTAGTACTTCTGTTACTTCAAGGATATTCTAGTATTTTTAGCCAAGTATGTAATTTTAAAAATCCTAAATTTGGACTTCCTTTTGTGGCTCAGTGGAAATGAACCCGATTAGTATCCATGAGGATGCATGCAGTTCTATTCCTGGCCTTGCCCAGTAGGTTAAGGATCTGGTGTTGCCATGAACTTGTAGTGCAGGTCATAGGTATGGCTGGGATCCCGTGTTGCTGTGGCTATGATGTAAGCTGGCAGCTGCAGCTCCAATTTGACTCCTAGCCTGTAAAGTTCCATATGTTGCAGGTACAGCCCTAAAAAAGCTAAATAAATAAGTAAACACCCTGAATTTCCCTTTTTTTAACCATTTCTATTGCACTTCATTAAGTTTAATGTTCTATTTTATGTGTTTATTACATTTGTGCTAAATGTTACTTGGCCACAAAATATTTTCTGGATTTTAACATAAGCATATCAGAATAAGAAAGCAGATTTTATATGTGTCTAACCAGAAATTCTCAGATCTTATTCAAACAGTTATCAATTTGAAGATTGTTCTAATTTCTAAAACACTGCTTTCAATGTGAAGCATAATATTTTATCAGAAAAAAACACTGATTATTTAAAGCTAATAGAATACATATAGGAATATGTCAAAGTACTAATGCTTATTTTAGATAGAAATTGCTATTTAAAGATGTCCAGTGGTGTGTTACTAGTAGAATACTCTGTACTTAATCCACTTAAAGAGAACTATTCTGTTTTTGTTGTTACTTAAACAGGTAGTAAAAGAACTTTCATGTAGTTTTTTTTTTTTATGTTTTACTTTTCTGTGGACATTGAACCTAAGAAAATCTGCCTTGCTCCATTCATCATCACCATGTCCTTACTGGCTAAGAACATGATTAATTTGTATATGATTTTACCAAATGTTATGTAACATCAAATTTTGTTTGGCAATGCTATTTTCTTATCTGACCGCATGGCCTAGAGTTGCTCTGTCTAATTTGATAGCCACTAGTCCTATGTGACTCTTCAACATTTGAAATGTGACTAGTGTAACTGAAGAACTGAATTTTTCATTTTATTGAGTTTTAACTAATTGGAAACTTAATTTGAACTGCCAGATGTGGCTAGTGGTTACTGTGTTGGACAGTACAATCCTAGAGCAAAAGCAATTGATCTGGTCTAACTAATTCTGTCAAATGAAAACTCTCATGGAACAGTTGAATCACAAGTTTCTGTTCATATAGCAGTTGATCTGTTTTAAAAAAAGTGCTTACTTACTGCTTTGGTTCAGGATTTATATTTTTTTTGTGATAATTTGGATTGCAGACTCCTTAAGGTATATAGGGGTGATAGACGGGCATGGTTTTAGCCAACCAAATCCAACAACATATAAAAAAGATCACACACCACAACCAAGTGTGATTCATCCTAGGTTCACAAGGACTGTTCAGCATATACAAATCAATCAATGTCATACACCACCTTAACATAACAAAAGAAAAGTAAAAAAACACATGATCAACTCTAGATGTAGAAAAGGTATTTGACAAAATCCAACATCCATTCATGATAAAAACTCTTACTACAGTGGGTATAGAGGAAACATACCTTAACATAATCAAAGTCATTTATGACAAATCCACAACCAATATAATACTCCGTGGAGAAAAGGTGAAAGCCTTCCTAATAAAATCTGGAACAAAACAAAAATGCCCATGCTCACCACTTTTATTCACCATAGTATTGGAAGTTCTATCCACAGCAATCAAACAAAAGAAATAAAGGGTATCCAAACTGGAAGAAAAGAGGTAAAATTGTCACTGTATGCAGATGGCATGATACTATATATAGAAAACCCTAAGGAACCCACACAAAAACTACTTGAACTGATCAACAAATTCAGCTAAGTAGCAGGATACAAGATTAACATTCCAAAATTGGTTGCATTTCTGTATACTAAAAGTGAAATATTAGAAAAGGAATATAAAAATACCTTTTAAAATTGCCCCCAAAAATTAAATACCTAGGAATAAACCTGACCAAGGAGGTGAAAGGTTTATATGCTGAGAACTATAAAACATTAATCAAGGTAATGAAAGAGAATTCAAAGAAATTGAAAGATATTCCATGCTCTGGGATTGGAAGAATTAATATCGTTAAAATGGACATAACACCCAAAGCAATCTACAGACTGAATGCAGTTCCTATCAAATTACCCAAGACATTTTTCACAGAACTAGAACAAACAATCCAAAAAATTTATATGGAAACATAAAATACCCAGAATTGCCAAAGCATAACTCTCACAGACTCAGACAATATTACAAAGCTACAGTAAGCAAGACAGTGTGGTGCTGGTACCAAAACAGACATACAGAATAGAGAACCCAGACGTAAACCTGGACACCTAGGTCAATTAATCTTTGACAGAGGAGGCAAGAATATAAAATGGGAAGAAGATAGTTCTCTCTTCAGCAAGTTGTGCTAGGAAAACTGGACAGCTGCATGTAAATCAATGAAACTAGAACACACCTTTACCCATACACAAAAATAAACTCAAAATGGCTTAAAGACTTAAACATAAGACAAGACACCATTAAACTCCTAGAAGAGAGCATAGGCAAAAATTCTCTGACATCAGCCATGCAAGTATTTTCTTAGGTCAGTCTCCCAAAGCAATAGAAATAGAAACAAAAATAAACTAATGGGACCTAATCAAACTAACAAGCTTCTACACAGCAAAGGAAACCGTAAAAAAAAAAACCAAAAAGACAACCTATGGAATGGGAGAAAATAGTTTCAGATGATGCAACCAACAAGGGCTTAATCTCCAAAATATACAAACAACTCATACATCTCAACACAGACGGCTAAAAGGCACATGAAAAATGCTCAACATCACTGATTATTAGAGAAATCAAATCAAAACTATAATGACATACCACTTCACACCAGTTAGAATGGCCATGATTATAAAGTCTACAAATAACAAATGCTGGAAAGAGTGTGAAGAAAAGCGAACCCTCCTACACTGTTGGTGGGAATATAAATTGGTACAACGACTATGAAGTCAGCATGGAAGTACCTCAGAAAACTAAATATAGAATTATCATGATCCAGCAATCCCACTCCTGGGCATCTATCCAGACAAAGCTTTCATTCAAAAACACATGCTCACCTATGTTCATTGAAGTACTATTCACAATAGCCAAGATGTGCAAACAACCCAAATGTCCATCAACAGATCAATGGGCTAAGATGGAGTGCATATACACAATGGAATACTACTCAGCCATAAAAAGGAACAAAATAATACCATTTGCAGCACATGGATGGAAATAGAGACTCTCATACTAAGTGAAGTAAGTCAGATAGAGAAAGACAAATACCATATGATATCACTTATTTCTGAAATCTAATATGGCTCAAATGAACCTATCTATAGAAAAAAAAAAAAAAAAAAACTCATAGACATGGAGAACAGACTGTGCCAAGGGGGAAGAAGAGGGAGTGGGATACATTGGGAGTTTGGGGTTAGTAGATGCAAACTTGCATTTGGAGTGGTTAAGCATTGGGATCCTGCTGTATAGCACAGGGAACTATATCTAATCACTTGCAGCAGAACATGATGAAGGGTAATGTGAGAAAAAGAATGTGTGTGTGTGTGTGTGTGTGTATCTGTAAATTTACAGAACGTTGTAAATCAAATGTAATAAAAAAAATTGGGGTGGGGGGTAGTTCCCATTGTGGCACAGCAGAAACAAATCCAACTAGTATCCATGAGGAGTCGGGTTCGATCACTGGCCTCACTCAGGGTGTCAGGGACCCAGCATTGTCCTGAGTTGTGGTGTAGATCACAAATGTGGCTTGGATCCCAAGTTGCTGTGGCTGTGGTGAAGGCTGGCAGTTGAAGCTGTGATTCTACCCCTAGCCTGGGAACTTCCATATGCCATGGGTGTAGCACCAAAAGGAAAAAAAAAAAAATCTTAATTTTTAATTTAGTAAAATCTGCAGCACACCTTTGGCTTTGCTTGAACTAAATGCTTTTGGTTGTAATGGCTCTTATTAGCAAAAGTTTCTTTTAAGCTGTGGTTTGGATTAAATAACAGTAAAGCCTGATACATAATTAGAATTAATGTCTAAAAAAATGCATGATAAAAATATAACCTCATACTACCATAAACTAGTCAATAAGGTAAGAAAATGAGCAGATTTGCCCTATTATATGGCTTATAGAAAATCTTATCTTCTATATGGATAAATTATAACTGTATTATAAATATTAAAAGCATTTTTTCTGTGAACTTGAATATACTTCTAGGCCTGCAGCTTCAATTAATCTTCATTTCTGAAGGTTTAGAAATAGGATCAGTTAAGAATTGTATTGATAGAAACTGTGAATAGCTATATTATATACTTAAGTCAACTGAACTTATTTATGAATGATTATATAAGGATATCACTTTAGTATGACTGTGAAACTCTTTAATTACCTATACTAATTATATATAAAACCCCTTTGAAAAAATTAGAATTATACTTTTGAGAATAGTACCTGAGATAATGAATATAGACAAAGTTATCAAGTATTTTATTGGTGTCATTCATTATAATTTTCCTAGATTAAATATTTTCATTATCCTCCTGGCACTCCAGATCTTTGGGAATATCTTAAAATGTCCTTAAATTTGTTCCAGGACAAGTGTTTATAGTATATTTTTTTCTTGCAGATAAGAATGTGCCTTTTGATGAGAGGACTTCATCTTTCTACAATGAAGAGCAGAATTTCTACGTTTAAGGAATAAGAAGCCACTTTATCAGTGGGGGGTATTTAAGTTACATATATTATGATAACCTTTATTTGTTGTTGCAATAAATACTGTATCCTTTTGTTATGTGTTTGTATAGAAGTGCTCTTAATGGGCTCACAGTTGTTGGGAGTAATTTGTACTGTAAGTCTGATGATTATTTAAAAGCAGGGTGTTTTCTGATCAGTTTTTCTTTCTTGCTTACATTATTATTGTAAAGTATTTTACATGCTAATCAGTGTTGGGTTTTTGTTTAGGTTTTGTTTTAGGGTTTATTTATTTTGTTTTATTTTTGACTGGTTAAGGTTTTATTTTTTGTTGGTTGGTTTTTTTTCCTTTTTGATTATAAGTCCCAACAACTAAGTGGTGTGTAAAAATAATTTAAAAATCTCTTTACCAAGATGTATTTCCCATTTTTGGGGGGAAAAGAAGCCAAATTTATTACTTTGCGTTTGGGTTTTTTAAATATATAAAAATGTCTGAGTTGTATGCAAAACAATAAATATGGTTTAAAATTCTTTGAAAGTAGTACAGACAGAATGTGTTACAGAATAAACCCTAGACTATACAGAATTACATATTAAAATGTATTTTATATGATTTCTAGAAAAATATGTCAAAAGGGGTTATTCTAACTTTATTAAATTATGACAGATACTCTTTTGATTAGATATTTCAGAAACCAGTGAATTTCAAAACCATTTAAATTTATGTACAATATTGTGAGCTATAGAAGTTCCTTTGAAAGCTTTCTTTCATATTATGATGTAAGAGTGTAAAGAATTAAAATATGTGCAGTCAGACAGACCTAGATATAGAGATTGACTTCATTATTTTCTGAACATGTATATAACTCTGTTAAGTTTCACTTTTTCACATTCTAAAAATTAAAGGAGAACTTGTAGGAAAAGTATGGGTCACTAATTCTTTTGCGTGCAGGGGCCAGGGAGGTAATTTAAATGTGTGTCAGGATAGGCTAGGTCATAGAGTAAGAACAGATGGTTCCCCAAATCATAGTGGGTTACACAAAGATTTATTTCTCACTCATGCTGCCCATTTGTTATGGACTGTGATTCTGCTCTTCATTGTCTTTTCTCCAGGGCCAAGGCTGATGGAGAAACCTCTGCCTCGAATACTGCCTCATAGCTAAATGTCCAGATGTGGTGAACTGCATGCTAGTTCATAAGCTTCTGCCCTAAAGTGGTATATTTCATTTCCAATCTACATTTTATTGGCCAGAACAAACCCTGAAGCCCCTCTACAGTTGAGCAAGGCAAAGATAGGTAATCTTCTAGCAGTGAGGTAAATTGGAGTATTTCGCCACTTAAAATGCCAATTTAGTTTTTACCTCTATGCCGACTGGCTTACCACAGTGAGCCAGGTTACCCTGATGTCAGTGTATTTGTGTATACTGTATACACAGGGACTAAAGAGAAAATATATTTCCTCTTCTAAAGGGATCGGCCTTTTTCATCTCCCACTAATAGTTATTATGAGGAACTATTACCCAGTGTTGCTAAGTATTTTAGTTTTCATTTCCAAGAGAAGTCAAGATTTCTCTTAAACAGCGTTTCCTCATTTAAACAGTGTTATTAAAACAGAACACTTTTTAAAATTATATTTAGCCTCATACCTAACATTTTGTGATGTGTAAATCATATACTATAGTGTCTTAGAAATTTTGGTGATTCATTTAATAATTGCTATTAGTTATAAACTGGCTAAAACTAAATGGAAGTAAAAACCAAGTCTGTCAGAAAAGTTTTTTTTTTTTTTTTTTTTTTGCTTTTTAGGCCCGTACCCACAGCATATGAAGGTTCCCAGGCTAGGGGTACAATTGGAGCTACAGCTGCTGGCCTACACCACAGCCACAGCAATGCTGGATCCTTAACCCACTGAGTGAGGCCAGGGATCGAACCTACAACCTCATGGTTCCTAGTGGGATTTGTTTCTACTGCGCCACAACAGGAATTCCAGAAAACTAATTATTAAGATAAAGCAATGATAATTTTCTTACATGATCTCCAAGTCACCAAAATGTTTTTTAGCTGTAACAGCAACTTTATTAGAAATATAGTTTCTCTAGGTTACTACTTTGAAAAGAATATCTTTTAACTGAATAGAAAACTCTGACATGTCTGTTAAAAATATCTTATTTCATTACTTTCATGTAGTCATTCCTGAACTGCAAATCCATGTAGTCATTCCTGAACTGCAAATCCACTGTTATGATCATCATCCTAAGTCACACTTTGATTAAATTTTATTTGGCTATGTAAATAAACTTTCATTAAATAAGTAAAAGCATGCTGATGAAATGGTTAGGATTTTCACCTACAAAGCTAAATGTACATTATAAAACATCTGGTGATATCTTAGATATTTGAAAACATGTTACTACTCTCCTTTCCCATTTTACACTTCCTTTTGGCTATTTTATTAGTAAGAGCCTAACCTAAGAGTTAGAGATCAATAAAAACTAGTGTAATTTCATTCACAGCTCAGGAGGGGAGGAAATGGAAAGAATAGGTTTAGAATAATTTATAGATCTTTTACACTATTTGGATGCCTGACCAACCACTGCACGTGGCTAGAAAATCAAGTCACTTCTCTCTGCCTAATTTCTCATAGTTATTAAGTAAACAACCACTACCATGAAAATAGAGCCTTCTGGGATTTAGCTGTTTTAGCTGTTTAGCAAGGATATAATCTATTACTTTTATCACCTGCCCCCCCCCCCTTTTTTTACAGCCACCCCTGTGGCATATGGAAGTTTCCAGGTTAGGGGTCTAATTCGAGCTGCAACTGTAGGCCTATGCCACAGCCACTGGCAACACCAGATTCGAGCCACATCTGCAACCTAAGCCACAGCTTGCAGTAACGCCAGATCCTTAACCCACTGAATAAGGCCAAGGATCGAACTCGCATCCTGACGGACACATTATCAGGTTCTTAACCCGCTGAGCCACAACAGGAACTACTTTTCTTTTTCTTTCCTACTTTCCTTCTTTCTTTCTTTCTCTGTTTCTTTCACTATCATAGTTTTATTCATTTTTGCTTATTCAGTATAGATTTACCTAATGTACTTTTTAAGTGAAGCAGTAAGGGAAAGATAGTTTTTTTTCCTCATGTTGGAAGGTAAAATATCTTGAAGGAAAAATTATTGAAGAGATGATGTAGTAAAGTAATCCATTCCAAAATCATGTGTGATAGGAATATCTATCTCCCCAGTACTCCTCAGGCTATCCCAGCACTTTGAAGATGGCTTTCATAAACAGCTTTATGCTCAGTGACTTTTAAAAATCCAGCAAAAAATTATTCTCGGTACAGATGCTATGCTTGATTTACTAAGACAGATGTTTAATGTTTCATCCATTCACATCATCAGCCCATACATCAGAAGGTGAACATTTTAAACCCAGAGTTTCCAGTATAATTTGCCTGCCTGTATCAATGGCATGTTGCAAGGTAAGAGGCAAAGGTAGAAGGGAAGAAGTTAGAAGAGGGAACTTCCCCAAAACGTTCATGTCGGACTGGTTGAGAACCCATGGATGCTGCATATTTCATTAAAAGATCCTATTCTGTTAGCCACAGTATAGGATCTCCAGTCAGATTGCCGGATCTGTTTTTCATCTGACCCTAAATATATGTGTTTCTATTTGATTTCTCACCATTCTTATTATACAGTTTCCTTCAGTACTCATGACATATCACCAAGGATAAGGTAAAATTACTCAAGTGGTTTTTCTCAAATCAGTGTTTTGAAGCAAAATAAGCTAAACATCTCTCATAGTTATTTTAATCTCCCAGGGGCCTTTTTAGGGCAACCTGGGCCCACACCTATTGTTATTAAAAAGGATTAGGAGTTTATTTTACCCTTTTATTCTGCTCATCCTCTAGCCTGAAAAAAAGTTCTTGATATAAAGTGCAGATTAAGTCTTTTTTTGGTGGGTTTTTTAAAAAATCCTTTCTCACCAAACCAGGAAGGATGGCAGTCTTTTAAGCTTCAGACTTTAGCTTTTATCCCCTTGTTTTATGTTTATTTCCCACTGACTCTATTGTTACTACTCATCTGTGCAGGGTCTAATCTCTTTCCCTAAAATTCCAACTGTATTTTACCCAGTAGGCTTCTCATGGGCCTGTAGCTTCTTGTGGATATATCAACTCAATTTTAGGTGGATAAGTACCATTGTAGTCAGGAAGGTCCAAGAAACCTGTGGATTTACTTGTTTCTTGGAAACAGACATGTGAACTTTAATTAGTTGCCCTTGGCTTGTCAAATTTGCATTACACCACACCTAAAGTTATGGATTTAACAAATCTTAAGATCTAAGGAAAAAATCAATGGGTGCACTCTTTCAGAAAAGACAAACTCTGGATCATTTCTGCTGAAAATTATTTCTTTCTTGGAATATGGCAAACCGGGCTCCAGAAGTAAGGATCCCAATTTTTTGGCTTTTCTATGGATTTCAGTATTCTCTTTTTAAGATATGGATAAGTGAATTTAATTTCACAGTGTTCCATAAAATAATTTCACAATATTCCAGAGGACTCAGGCATATTAAGAGAGTTCTTTTTTTCTTTTTTCAATTCTCTATAGTAAAATGGACTTGGACAAACGGGTAGATTAATCAAGTTTATTTCTTCCCTCCACAGGGGTCCACTGTTTATTGCTTCTGAACTAGCTGACTATCAAGGTACTTAACATCATTCCTGGGCAAAACATTCATTCTGGATATCTGCTCACAGTTTTAACTTTTTCATGATGTACATGATACAAAAACAGGTATATCTGGGGACATGAAAGCCAAAAGAATTGGCAGAACCAAAAGGACTCTCCATAGAACTGCTGAAGAACAAGATCTCTTTTATGTAGGAAGTGTGATGGTTTCTGGCCTATGGAAATTAAAAATATGTATACATACATACACATGTTCTGGTCCCCCACTCAAGATTTCATGTTATATTGGCATCGGCAGTGGCCTGAATACCTGTACAGGTAGAAAGCTCCATCTATGATTCTGCAGATTGAGATCCTCGTTAGTGTCAAGATTAACCACATCATGATTAAGAGCAGAGCTTCAGGCACTAACAGATTTGTATTGGATTCTAGCTTCATCATTTTCTTCAACTTTATCTTCCAAATTTCTTTTTCCGTATATAACTATATAACTAATAGTTGAGACTAATTGAATACTAATGTGCTAAATGCTTTAGATATGTTCATTCTTTCAGCCCTCACTAACTCTTTGAGAAAGAGATTATTATCTTTAATTTGCAGACAAGTATAATGAGGCTCAGAAAAATTGAAGAATATGCTCCAAATCAAACAGCTATAAAATAGCAAAATGGCCTATTAGATATAAGTTTAGGAAATTTATTTTTATGAGTGTAAATCTCAGTTTGTTTCCAAAGAAAGGCCACGGTTAATTATAAATATAGGTACAATACAAAAATACAATAAATTTGAGGAGTTGAGGAAATTGAGGCACAGGGAAACAAGGGAGGAAAATAAAATCATACTATGATTTTATTTATAGTATGATTTTATTGTCTCATATCTATGCTCTGAAATTCCATACACTTGCTATAATATAAAGGTGCAATAAATATCACTCAAGAGAGAGACAAAGTTATTCAGTTATTGCTAGTACAGAAACCAGAGGGAAAGTCATGGAATCTTCCTTTGGCATTTCCTTCACCTCCGGTATCCAAATCAATACCATGTTCCTGTATATATACAAACAAAGAGGGCACTTGGCAGTACCCAATTTAATATTTTTCCAAGTTAAAATTATTGGCATATACTATATGGCTTAATCATGAGCAACTCAGTTCATCGTTTTTGTTGCAAAATGAAGAAAAATGTCCTAAGACAAAATCCTTACACTGTTACTGTCACAGTCTCAGCCAATCTCCAGACTGAATTAGAGTCTTCCATCCAGGCACACCTCCTGATTAGGTTCTTCAATTTCCATAAGAGAATGCTGACTCTGTCTCCATCTACCCTTGAGTCTGTCTTTAATTATATGCAGTATTTACACTCCTGGATTTTATCAGACTAAATTATCAACAGCTTACTAGCAAGTTTTTGTTTGTTTGTTTTTGTTTTAATACAGATTGGTAGTAGAAATCACTGGCCACCAGGTTCTCTATTCTGAATTTTATGCTTGGGTTAGTTCCACCTGCCAACAGCTATAAAACTGCTCTTCATTGTTCTTCATTTTGTAGAATTGCTTTGTACTGTCTGGCATATGAGAGAGATCTTATACATCGCTGTGAAAGATAAGGTCACGTTTAACCTGTTAGCAAAGATTAAGTAATATATTTTGAATCACACCATATCTTTTTTTTTTTTTTTTACAAGTATCTATAAGAGATACTTCAGTTCAATATCTGAAATGTTTGTGTTACCACTGAAGAGCTAGTTGGATTTTTGTTTTATATACTCCGGCAATTTTGTAATTGTATGACTGATCCTTTTTCTTTGCCCATAAGCTCAAAGATCAACCAGAAGCCCCTGTTTAATGAAGTACAACACTGTATGGTATCATTTTGTATATTCACCTCATCCCTGGAGTATCAGTTTGCTTACATTGCTGTGTGTGACCAAAAAACCCAAATAGATTCTTTTTCCTAATATCCCAAAGTCGGGAAGTTTGTGGTTGCTAGTGCTTCTTTTATAGCTCAAGGAATTCAGGGTCAAGATCTCTAAAAATGTTTTGCTATTTCCATCATGATCTCAAGATGACTGTTCCAGCTGCAGGCATCATGCCTTTGTTTACAAAAGGAAGGAGGAAAGGACTAAAAGAAAAATGGTCGCGCCAGATAACAGGTGTTCCTGCCATCTATTATTTCACATCAAACCTCCTCAGAACTTAAGACAATTTGTTATCATGACATATGCTTCTGTGTATTGACTAGGCTCAACTGTCCTTACTTAGGCTCTTTCAGTGATTACATTCAGACTGTGACTGGTGCTGGAGGTAACTGAAGGCGTAACTGGGCTGGAAGTCCAAGGTGACTCACTCATGTGGCTGACTTGATGCTGGCTGTTGGCTGGGAGCTCAACAAATGCCTACATATGGCTTTGGCTTCTCATAGTCTGGCAGCTGGGTTCTGAGAAGCAACATCCCAAGAGTGAGTGTTAAAAATGAAAGCAGCAAGGTTTTTTCTGACCTGATCTCAGATGTTTTTAAATATTGCTTCTATCACATTCTATTGGTCAAGAAAATAACAGATATACTCAGATTCAAGGGAAGGAAATTACAGTCTACCATGACCTGTGAAAAACAGCAAATGTGGGCATGGAGACAAAGAATCAGTGGTGGCCATTTTTGAAGACTGTCTACTATAGTCTGCTTTCTGGCTACCAATATTCATATCCATTCCACCTGCAAAACAAACTGAGTCTTGTCTAATAGCCTCCAAATTGAATTCCACTATGGAATTGGTTTAAAGTGTAGGATTCATCATTTAAATCATGTTCAAGGGATGATGAGGGCCCAGTTTCTCAGATGCATTTTCTCAGTAATGATTTCTCTCTAATGGAAGCTCTTTGAACCAAAGAGACAAGTTTCAACTCAAACTTAATAAGTTATCTGCTCAAATACTCAATATTATACTGGTGATACAAGGGTATGACACTTGAAGAAGAAACAGCAACTCCAATTTTAAAAAAGAGATGGGGTCTGACATGGGGCACAGAGCAGTCACTCATCCACACAAAGTCTGCTGTCTAGCTGAGCACTTGACTGGGGCTAAGTCCTGCTTCTTAACTATGAGTCTCTATGCCACTTGGATCTGCCCTCTGGATTTCTGGCTCTGCTCTCTAATTTTTCATTTGAAACTGGCCTATATTTGCTTCTGAGTAGCTTTCTTGGCCCACTTTTTGCCGTTAGAAAGTTGAAGTCCCCAAGGACTCTTTCTTGTTTTGAATGGCCTCTATCCCTTTTAGTCAAGTTGTATTGGGTTTCGTGGCATTAGACAAAAGCCATCCCCCTCAGTTTTTCCTCCTCTCTACTTTGGGCTGAAAGTCTTAATGGTATGGAATTATATCCTTAAGATTCTTAGGAGCCCTATTTTCTAGTTAACAAAGTCTGTGAGCCACTGATTTCACAGCAGCCTTTTTATCTTGTTTGAGGCCTTACCAGAAATATTTCTGAGGTTTCAGTAAAGGTTGCTCTAAACACACCATTTGACTGAACTTTATCCTCCTGTTATGTGTTATTGAAAATATTCTGCGTTTGAGTTTTACCCTGAGGCCATTCCTGATTTTCAGCCTGCAAAGCCTGGCTATGATAAACAACTCTATTTTTGAGTCCAGTAAATCCTATTTTCTTTTCCCTCGAAATTCTTCTATAAAACACTGAATGTTGTCTTTTTTAGCTCAGTCTTTCTCTGTTTGCATCTTATCCTGTGCATCTAACAGAAACCAACTGCATTTTCAGCATCCTGCCAGGAAATCTCCTTAGACTGATACATCAATTCATTAGTACCATTTTCTATTTTCTGCATTACTATAGCATGTTGTCACTAAACTCTGCCACTAATAGGTTTCATGTGGCCTAGTTTCAAAACTTCCTGTCACTTCTATATCCTATCAGACAAATCAATCAGTAAGGTGATCCCAGATTCATGAAAAGAGGAATTAGACTTCACCTCTTGATATGTGAAGGAAGAAGCATGTAAAGAAAAGGAAGGAGGAGTTCCCACTGTAGCTCAGCAGGTTAAGAATCCAACACAGTGTCTGAGGATGCTGGTTCTATCCCTGGCTTCACTCAATGGTTTAAGGACCTGGCGTTGCCATGAGCTGTGGTGTAGGTCAAAGATGCGGCTTGGATCTGGCATTGCTGTGTCTGTGGCATAGGTTAGCAGCTGCAGCTCCCATTCAACCCTTAGTCTGGGAACTTCCATATGCCAAAAGTGCAACCATAAAAGGGGGGAGGAGAAGGAAGAAAGAAAAGGAAGGAATTTATTATGGCCATTATCTACCTCATCAGAAAAGTAAATTTTTTTTAGAAATACTTAGCACAATTTAACTTTTCTCATTGGTTACAACTGTTTCAGTATTTGGCAAGCGAATAACAAGGAAACTAGGTTTTTTCCTGAGTTCACTGCCCACTCAAAAAAAAAAAAATAGGAGCTCTCATAATGAAGAAAGGAATGAATATTTTGGTAGGAAAATAACAATATTTGCTAGCTTCCATAACTTCCTTGGCTACTTTACATTCTTTACACACCCTTCTTTCGGATGGTGGAATAGAACCACCTCTTTTCCAATGGAGACTTCCCAAATTCTCTTCTAGTTCCTGCATCCAACCCAAAGTTCAAGACATATAATCTTTTATTTTTCTCTCTTTTTACAGCCACACCTGCAGCATGTGGAAGTTCCCAAGCTAGCGGTCGAATTGGAGCGGCAGGTGCTGGCCTATACCACAGACACAGCAAGGATGGATCTGAACCACATCTTGCGACAACATGGGATCTAACCCACTGAGTGAGGCCAGGAATCGAACCCACATCCTCACAGAGACTTGTAGTTCCTGGTTTTGGGCAATTTATTAACTAAAAGGTAAATCGTCTGTCCCCAAAATGTAAACAGTGTAAGAGAAAATATAGATTAACTGTTATGAAATCTTCCTCTCAGGAAAAGAAAGGATTAAGGAAATACAGAGAGGTAACATTTGTAGCACTCCTGCTGATAGAAACAGCACAGACTCCATGAACTGGTGTCAGTTTAAATTCTGGGTCAGCCAGTCTTATACTCATTCTATTTTTATGGTTTCTGGCTCTGCTCTCTGACATACTGCACAGGTCTGATATTATGCATGCCAGAAGATTAGCTCTGCCTGCCCAAAGGCTCACTCAATTTTGCTTCACTCCATTGCCGAGTTTCTTCTTGGTACTGCAAAGCAGTTTTGGGATTGTAGTTCTCAGCTTCACAGCCTCTATTTTATAGAAAACAAGCTAAAAAGGATGTAAGTGGAAGTACAGAATCTGTTTTTCATTGTATTTTCCTCCCTGGTTAAGTAGCAACATAGTGTGGCAGATTCAAAATAGTATTTTCAGCACCCAGACTTCAGTGGCATCCACATTGCACTAGCTTTGTGGCCTTGGGTAGTACTTAATTTTTGTAAAACTCAGTATCCTTATTTTGAAAAACTGGGATAATGATACCATAAGACTAGTGTGAAACTATATAAGATTGTGCAATAGTTATTAGCATAGTTAGTACATGAAGCCAGTTCTCATTAATAGTTATAATTCTCAATAACTATAACAGTTATTGCTATTAATATTATTTCTGCTTTTTAGCAATATTCTAACTTAGTTTCTATTCAGTTTGACATTTTTACTGTATTTATTTTGCAAAGGTACTTCAGGATTTTGAAGTTACTTTTTAAAATCAGATATGGCTTAAATATAAATTCTGAGTATTAAAATATTTTTAAAGGTGAATGGAAATTTAAGACTTAAGTATCTCAGGATTTTTCAGGGAGAGCTGTTAAAATGTTTATCATCTCACATTTCTTTGGGGGCCATGGTTAATGTTATTGATTCCTAATATACTAATAATATTTGGTCACACTATGCTAGTCACTCTGCCTAAAGGTGAAAAGACGGACAATATATCCACTCACATAAAGTTTATATTTCAGTAAGGGAAACAGACAATGAACCAGTACACAAACAGGTAAAATGATTACTGATTTTGATAAGGCTTACAAAAGAAATACCTGGTTGCTATGTTAGAAAGTATTAGTAGGGGCAGGGTAAGCTACTTAGCACCAAATTCAAGAAATGCATCCCAAAGAGGGTACATTTAAATGAGACCTAGAGGAATAAAGACACAGATGTGTGAAAAACCAGTGGGAAAGCATTCCAGGGAACTGCAATCTCAAGTTCCCTAAATGGAAACTAATTTGAACCATTATAGAAACTGAGAGAACACCAGGCTGCCTGGGGTTTAGTGAGTTAGAAGAAGAAACTTGTGCAAAGTTAGAAAGCCAACATGGGCCAGATTATGCAGAACTATAAAGGCCTGGCAAGAAGTTTGAGTTTTATTATAACTGAAATGCAAATGAGAATCTATGGAAAAATTTAAAGTAGAGATGTTGTCTAATAATTTGTGTTTAAAAAGATCCCTCTGCCTGCTAGATAGAGACTAGACTGGAGTGCATTAAGAAAAAATTGGAGAAATAGGAAGCTTTTGAAATAAGTAGGTGGAGTATGGGACTAATGTGATGAGAGATGAAATGGATTAAGTAGAGGACACTTGATATCATTTAGACATACAAACCATCTGGACCTATTGATAGGTTGGATTGGGGAGATGAAGAGGGAGAAGTCAAAATGACTTGGTACATGGGACAGCTGTTGTATTCTGACTGAGGGGAAAATTAACAAAAGAATAGGTTTGAAGTAAGTAATCTGAAGTAAGTAACAAAAGATTAGGTTTGAAGTAAGTAAGTAATGAAATCAATATTTTCATTTTGCTAATGCTGACTTTAAGATTTCAGTGAGATGGGCAAGTAAGGATACCAAATAGTCAAGAACAGAGAGGTAGTCAATATGAATTTGAGTACTGCCAAAAGGCAATGGTATTGAAACCCATGACCCTTGGATAGAGATAAAGTGTTGTGCATTATCAATATAAAAGCAGTATTTATCATCGGGGAAAAAAATGAAATCACTTAGGGAGATGGTATAGATTTAGAGAAGAAAAGTCATAAGATCAAAGTTTTAGTGGAGAAGGGTACACAAAAGAATGTTTTTAAAAAATGGAGTAAAACCATGTAGTGACACCTTGGCTGAGAGGAAAATGGAAAATATTTTAGGAGAGATGGAGTAGTTAACTGAATCAGCCACTGCTGAAAGTTTTAATAACATGATATAAATGTATATATTGAGTTTAGAAACATGGAATTTATTGGTGGTCTTACTAGATTACTGTTGATTTAATGATGGAGACTTAAGGCAGAACAAGTAAGTTTAGGCCTGGATTTGAGGTCAAATAAGAGCAATATAGAAAACACAAGTGTAGAAGAGGAATGCAGATAAGGAATCAAAAGTCCCTTAGATAGCAAGGGTATTAGGGATCTTGAATTCAAGGGGAAGGCTTGATATGTCATAGGGACATTTCTTTAGATATAACAAGAGGAAAGGAGAAGTTGGATGCAGACAATGATGAAATTAAAAAAAAATCAGTAATGAAAAATGAGATAGTTCACATTTGATTTTGTTAAGATGATCAGTAAGAATGGAGCTAAGAAAATGATAAGGGAATCTTTTTAAAAGGGGGGGCAAAGTGAGATGGTATAAAAATATCAATCTGAGCCAGTAGAAAAGCAAAGTTGCTAGGAAGGTTATAGAATTGCTCAGTGCTCAGTGGTATATAATATCTATTAAAAGTTATTGATCATAATTTGAAAGGGAAACCAGGTATGTGACTACTTATAAGTTAGTATCTCAGGTTTCTCAAAACATTGATGACCACAAACATAAAATCCCAAGTCAACCAGTAAGGAGGATTTATTTTCTCAAAGAAGTCCCAAACGTTGCATTGTTCCAGGACTGATTAAATCAGTGGTTTGCAGTAACCAAAGTTCATGCA
>PVHT020004020.1:21482299-21503557 GCA_004024745.2 Catagonus wagneri
TAGCACATGTCACTTTTACTCAAAATCTGCTAGTGGAAATCCAGGAGTCTCACATTTGAATGTATTGTGGAATAAAAGCATATAGTCATCAATCAATATCAGGCTAATACAAAAATTAATTAAAATATTGGAATCAAAGTATGAGTTTATACAGTAAATTTTAATAGAAAAGCTTCACAGTAAATGAGGCACATTGAAACGTATAATTACAAATGTAAAACTGAGAAAAATCACTCAATATTCAGAGAGACAGAAGAAAACAATGTATAATTAAATTTATAGGGTAGCACAGAGAGGTAATGGGAGAGATGCAATTCAAAGTTATAATGGCTAAAACTTTTGAGAACTGAAGAAAGGTGAGAGTACTAAATTAATATACAATGAAACAAGCATAATAAAAACTAAATGATATATTTCATACATTCTAATAAAGCTCCTTAATACCAAGGACAAATAGAAAAGCTCAAAATTACCAAAGGTGGGGGGAATGATTGTAAATGACTTAAAAAAAGAATAATGAATTACAGCAGATCTCATCTATAATAAAAATGTCTGAAGACAACAGCATTCTATTTTTAAATGGTAAGGGAAATTTTTCTAAACCTAGAATTCTCTAGTTAATCTTTTACTCAAAAGTGAAAATAAAATAAATACCATGATAAGCAAAACGTAAGTAGGAGCTTAGCTGTGGGAAGTCTAGGAGGAAGACTATTAAAAGATAGACTTCAACAAGACATAAAATGAACCCATGAAGAGAGGAAAGCAAGAAGAAAAGGTAAACTGATAGGTAAACCAAATTGTTAAGTACAAATAAGATAAATTTATAAGAAGAAGATGGGAAAAGGAGTGTGGGGAAGACGTGAGATATTTATGTGCTGACTTTGAAAGCTGTCAGAAAACATAAAATTAATACGCTTGTTCAATATTTATGGATAATTGGGAGTTCCCTTCATGGCTCAGTGGTTAACGAATCCGACTAAGAACCATGAGGTTGGGGGTTCGATCCCTGGCCTTGCTCAGTGGGTTAAGGATCTGGCGTTCCCATGAGCTGTGGTGAAGGTCGCAGACGCGGCTCGGATCCTGTGTTGCTGTGGCTGTGGCGAAGGCCGGCTGCTACAGCTCCTGTTAGACCCCTAGCCTGGGAACCTCCATATGCCGCGGGTGCGGCTCTACATAAAGGCAAAAAGAGAAAAAAAAAAAATATATATATATATATATTTATGGATAATCAATGAAGTTAGAAACAGATTTTATCACTTAATAATGAGTAATGCAATAAAGGAGGAACTTATGGATAAAACAAAAACAAAGTAAAGGGAACACGGTATGTGTATATAAGATAGCAAAAGTGATACCAAATACACATTAGTATTAGTAACAGGAAAGATAGATGGAATAAACTTACTGTTTATGGGACACAGAGACTAGAATTATATAAATACAACTGCTCATTGAAAGAGTCACGTCCATATTTTAAAAGTATAAAGAGGATAAAAGGATGGAAGAGATTTACTAGAAAAAGACTAACAAAAGAAAAGTAACAATATATGAAAAGCAGTACTTGAGGAAAATTAATTAAATAGGATATACATAAAGAAGGCTACTTAATGCTAAAAGGAAGATCATCAATCACAAACTTGTATGTCCTAAAACACAGCATAGAAAAATACAAGGTAAAATCTGGGATAATCACAGGAGGAAAAAAATACATTAACAACCATGTCAAGATTTCTATATCCATTTCTAGAAACAAAAAATCAAAAATACCATTTGATTGGTGGTATGACGGACCCTCTAACTTCAAAACCAATAGATCATAGATGGGACACACTCGTTGCAGCACTGCTGGTTTCATATGACGTAGTAGAGATCTCCAAGGAAAACTGCTCCCGCACAAGTAAGCAGGCAAGACAAGAATTGGCACTAGAGGTGCAGGCAGCAAGTAGAAGCACAGTGGATATTACCAGCAGGAAAGCTGTTGAATACTTAGCTTTGGGCCAGAATCAAGGCACTTAGTGAAACCCCCTCAGCTGGAAAGGGTTAGAGTGCCATCCATGTGCATGGTGCTTCCCAGCTACTCAAAAGAAGCAGAAGCAAAACTTACCTTGAGTAAAGCTTTCACAATTTAGGCCTACAGGACTCCCATAGCTTAAAATAAAACAATGAGCTCACAAAATAAAAATATTGGCATTGTCAAGACAACACGTGTAACAGTCAGTAGAAATAAAGTATCATGTTAGATTACTGAGGACTGAACAAAAAGTAACTTAGAGAACTTAGGAGACTGTATAAAATATTAGAAAAAAAGGCAATCACAAAGATGAACAAGAAAGATGCAACTAATAGAAATGGATAGGCAAATGTGAAAGTAAAATAAAACTGATGGAAATGTAAAAATGTATTATTTTAGAACTAGACAGTCAACAATATATTTATTAAGCAGAAGAATACACATAGCCCAAACTAGAAAATATATATTGAAGACATTACCTGGTTTTGAAGTTCAAGAAATTTTTTGGAAGTATAGCTAATGGAATTTGCTTATGATTTGGAAACAGTTTATAAAAGAAAGATAAGATTTAAGAATAACTTTAAATTGTTTTGCTTTAGCAAATGGAAAAATGGAATTGCATTTAACTGAGACAGAATCAGTTTGAAGGAAGACTGACAGTATTTCGTTTCAAGATATGTTAAGTTTGATATGTCTATTAGCCATCGCTATTGTGAGAAGGCAATCAGGAATATAAATCTGAATATCAGAAAGAGTTCCTGACTACAGAGATATATTTAGAAGCCATCAACCAATAGGTGGCGTTTAAAGTATGAGATGAAACATGATTGCAAAGACTGTAAATGCAGCACAGACTGAGAAGAGAGAAGTTATAAAGATCAAGACTTGGAGGATTCCAACACCAAGAGATGAAGAGAACAGAGGGTGGAAAAGTGATCTGAAAATTATGAATAGGCTATATTTGCATGGAAATAAATGTTTTGTCCTGAGAAGAGTAATCTTCTAGTGAAAATCTGAGTTTGAACTTGGGCTTCATGCTAACAGAGTGGTTGGCCTTGGGCAAGTTACTTTTGCAGTCACTCACTCTAAGATTCATTATTGGTTCTTCACGAAACTAGTCAGGTCCCCCTATGATTTAGGTCCAATTCAAATGTCACTGTCCCAAAGAGGTCTCCCACATGTATTTTCACCCGTAATTCAGCCCAGTTATTCCCTATTATTTCATTTGCATAACTCCAGTCTAAAGTTAGCTTATGTATTTACTTATTTATATTCACGGCATGCCTCCTCCTAGTCACCAACACAGAAATGTATACTGCATGTGGGTAAGTTTTTTACATAGTTTATTACTTTTCTTCAACTCCTAGCATGATGTCTGGCATATAGAACAGGATCAATAAATAACCATGAAATAAATGAACAAATTTGTCAGGAATGAGAAAAACTTAACTGAAAACTTGTTTGTTTCATAAAGGACATTCCACTGGCTAAGCAAACAAATTTAGATTTTTAAGGAGAATTAAATATTTCATGTCTTCAAGTTTCTGAAAGAAGACAATTTTGTATCTTTAGAAGTACATTGCTTGTGAATTATTCGTGTGAACTGTATCTCTTCTAGCCACATCTACTTGTACCCATCGGTCCAGGCATTTTATTTATTTATTTATTTACTGTCTTTTGTCATTTTAGGGCCGCACCCACGGTACGTGGAGGTTTCCAGGCTAGGGGTCTAATTGGAGCTACAGCCACTGGCCTATGCCACAGCCATAGAAACACAGGATCTGAGCCACGTCTGCAAACTACACCACAGCTCAGGGCAACACCAGATCCTTAACCCACTGAGCAAGGCCAGGGATCGAACCCACAACCTCATGGTTCTTAGTCGGATTCGTTTCCACTGTGCCATGATGGAATTCCCAGTCCAGGCATTTTAAAACTTGGAGCAAAAACTCTCCTATCATCTACATAGAAACAGTTCCAGAGAAATTACTGGAGCGATTTTCTCTCTCTCAAAACAGAGGCTTATGCATATGCATGCACACACAACACACGCAACTGATCTTGCTTTTGCATCTGAAACACGCCACAGATGGATAGGTTTAGATTATTTTTCGACTCATGTTGGATTTCCACATGCTTTTAGGACTGAAGAGTTATTACATGCACTACGATGTCTTAATTCTTAAGAGAAGTCCTTTGAATTATCTCTATTCCTTGTCCCCCTTTGCCACATATATTCAGAACTACCAAGTATTTACTTTCATTTGACATATAACTATGACAAGGAACCTCTGTCATTCCTTCTGTTTATGCTTATCAGTCTCTGTAAATACATGGGAAAAAACAGTAATAACTTTTGAATAATGGGATTTCATGAAATTACAGATGTAATATGCACCTTTTATTTGTTAAGTGCTCACAAAAGCAGGAACTTTATGAAGCTATCATAATCAGAAAGCTCTAAGTTATTTTTTAAAATGACAATTCTCACAGAAAATCAAAACGTTCTCATGGAGAAACTGTGCAGTTTCTTAGCCAAAACTGTAAATGACATATTTGCAGCTTCCCAAGCGACCACCTAGTCACGTAAGTTATTTAAAGACCACCATCTTGACTTTTATAGTCAAATAAACTGAGCAACTCATGCTCTCTTTCATGTCTCTGCCATTGATTTATGATCTCTTCATCCCAGAATAAAAGAAGTTTTTAATTTGCTCATGAATTTAAGCATCTTTGGTTGTACTGTTTATTAGAAATAAACAAAGTTAGCAAGAATGAAGAATCTTTGAGAGTTTCCTTCTGGAGTCTCCTTTGAACAGATATATGGTACATTCATTTTTTTAAATAATGTATCAATGATTTTTTTCCTATTTTTAATATTGTCGTTGAAGTGATTATAATTATGTGACATTATTAATATATTATAATTTTATTAAAGAGTTTATAATTGACACTGAAACTATTTCACCAAGCCATATGCATTTAATTCACCTTCCTTTAGTGCAATGAGCTGGTATTTGTACCACTAGAAAATAAGTAAATAACTTTGAATTTCTCCTATCAGTGTCCATTACACACCATGTAATTTAGATAGCAATATTTATAACTTTTCACTTTTGGCAAAGTAAAAATTATGAGAAGTAAAACCCCTCATATTTATCAGAAAACGGACTTATGTATTTTAGAAATCATTTATTGCCTGAATGTAGTCAATAAAATTATTTCAAATTGATACAATATATGTAGTAATATGACTATTTTTGCCATATACTATTATATAAATATATTCTTCTAATCTTTCCTCCTTTTTTAGGATCACAAAGAATTCACAGGTTTTTATTTATTCCATGTTTTACCTTCAAGTGCAGTCACTTGTGACACGTTAATTGGCCAGTAGGAGCTCTTTCAAGCTAACTTTTGTGTATTTTTGAATCTTCCCCATTAGACTTCCTTATTTTCTTGCACAACAAAAGTCCCAGACTCATGTTTTGTTTCCTGCTTTTGATCTTGGAACCAAGAGCCCTAGTTTATGTATATGCAGGGTATGTGGAAATTAAGATCTGGGCTTCTGGGTTTTAGAAGTACTTGTTGCTACTGGAATGTCTTGACCTTTTAGTGACCTAAAAAATCGTAAGTTCATATTGACATGTCTAACAAATTTAACAGAGCAGAATTTTTAACTTTCTTGATTTTATAATTTTGCCTGTCTCTTACATGAAAAATCTGTTACCAATATCAATAACACATTACTCTAAAAAATTTGAATGAAATTATTTCAAAATTACAATAATTTATATGTTTTTAACTAACCCATATTTTTACTAATAACACATCTAGTGAGAGAAGTTATTTCTCTGCAATTCCTTTTATCCTTAAAGAATATTTCACTAATAATGTACGATCTGGGTTGTGCTCAAAAGCTACATGTTTTTTTCTGTGTTTATGGTCAAATTTGATATATAGGTACATTTCACCCAATTCTTTCCAACTTCACTCTCCCACTTCTCACACTGGTGTTCCTCCTCCAGTCTCATCCTGCTAATATCTAGCTCTGTAATCTCAATTATTTGTTTTCTATCCTCCTCCTATGACACTGATTAGTGTTATGTAAGGGGTAATATAACCATCCTCACTAAGTTAAAAAATGTTAGTGCTTTTTACCTGAACTGATCTCTTGCTCACATTTTATAACTATTTTTATCCATCTGTGATTGACTTTCATGATTCCTAATAGTCTCTCCTAAAATTTCCCCTTTTTATGGCTTTAATGAACTTTTAATGTACAACAATCCCTTGTTTTGTTTTATCAAGATAAAGCCAATAGTGTAATTAATATTGAGAATCTCTACATTTGGGAATTTGAAATTATTTTGATTTGAAATTAATTATCTCTCTTGAATGTTTAGCGATTTTAATGGGATCAGCTAGCTTAAAGTCGAGGCTACAGGGCTAGTTGGAATTTCCTGGGTCATTTGGTCACCCAGTGAGTCACTTGATAAGTGGGCTGAATCAGCATGTACAAAACCCAGGAGAGAACAACTGGGAACTGAAGTTATTTCTTAGTGACAGGAGGGACACAGGGCAATGATCTGCTTTATACTTTAGAGGGTATATACTGACACTCCCCAGACCATTGGCTCACTAAAATCTCCACTGAGAGCAGGTTCCTGAATTTTTATATTTCATTTCTCACATCTTGGTGTGTGTCTTTCCAAAGTATCAAGAATACTTTCACTTTTTGCTTCTCATTTCTGATTAATATGAGGTCATTAATAGAGCAGGCTACAGTTATGTTCTGTAGAATATCCAAAAAATTATGTTCCTTTTGGACTATATTATGTTAGCAAGGCAGTGAAACCAAGTATCTTAGAACGAGTTTCCCTTGAAGCTGATTTGAGTGTAAGAGTTTCCTTGGGAAATTCAGAAGCTAGTGGCAGAGAAGCAGCTAAGGTGCATTTCAAGAGAGACTACTTTAGCTTAATCCCACAGGGAAATTGTGGGGAAAAAAAACAAACAAGATGAGTGGCTCCCAGGCCCTCCTACAAATAGAATTATGGTACCCTCATCAATTTCCCAGTCACACTCAGATACAACCTAGATGTGAAACAGGACCCCTGTTGCAGTACTAACGAGTATATTTAAATGTTCATATTCATCATTATCTAAAAGAAGAGTGGCTCTCCACTGTAATTTCTTTCCCATATTAGTAAGCATATTAATACATATCTTTGAATAGATATATAATACAAGACTTCTTTCCTTAAAATTGTTTTATGGTAAAATTCTTAAAAAATTTACTTTCAGAATGTTTTAGATTATGTTGACAAAATACTTATAATCAATAATTTTTGTAATATGTTACATGAATTTAATCTTTGATTTTCAGTAATTTATAGGTACCTTATATTTGCATACTTGACTTTGCAAGGGTTTGTAATCACCAAATATCTGCATTAAAATTCACAAAGTAGCCGCTGGTACGACCCTAAAAAAATTTTTTAAAAATTCATAAAATATGTGTCTATATGGTTATGTGTACTTTAAAATATAAGGTCCCTTACTTTATAATGTATCTATGCTTTTAAGTTAATTCTCTCACTATTCATAAAACATGACAGGTCAACGAAATTGGATTATGTGGGATAAAAGGCTCAAAGGATAACACTGAACAGATTTGCAGCAATCTCACCACATTTGGCAGCATGGTTTAATGAAAGAGCTCTTTAAGCCACTCACATATTGTTTTAAATCCCAGTGACATTACTTCAACTCTGCACCTTCATCTATTAAGCTGCAAAATTGAAAAGCTTTTGTCTACTCATCAAGGTTGTTGTAGGATAAAATGAGATTATGTATACTTTAACATTTAACTAAATCTTTATTACTTTCATCTCCTTTCAAAAGTGCTTTTGAGACTATTTTTTCCTTTCCTTTCCTTCACTGAGTAAATTCTGAATCAATGAATGAATGAATGAATGAATAAAGGAATTTTAAAGGGTTTAACATAAAAAAAATCCCAGAAATAGTCTCTCTAAAATTATACAAGAAATATTCTGAGTACTATGAGAGATAATGAAAGGAAAACATAAGCCATAATACATGAATACAAACTTTGACCGATGTGTTATAGAAGCTTCTTCAATGAAGTAATTATTGCTCTAAAACCAAATGGATATAGACATTTAGCAAATGAAGGAAGATTAAAGATAATCCTAGGAAGATTTACTTATATGCGCAATACTCTGAGACTTATCAGTTACATTTCAGAGTTGCTTTAAAAATAAACAATACTTTATTACGGATTAGCATAAAATGAGGGAAAGGAAGTTTTTAAGAATAAAGGAAGTCCTCCTCATGGCACAGCAGAAACGAATCCGACTAGGAACCGTGAGGTTGCAAGTTCGATCCCTGGCCTCGCCCAGTGGGTTAAGGATCTGGCCTTGCTGTGAGCTGTGGTGTAGGTCACAGACGCAGCTGAGATCTAGCGTTGCTGTGGCTCTGGCATAGGCTGGCAGCTACAGCTCCAATTAGACCCCTAGCCTGGGAACCTCCATATGCTGAGGTTGCGGCCCTAAAAGGACAAAAGATAAAAAAATAAATAAAAATTTAAAAATTAGAATAAAGCCCTGATCACTGACTAAAAGAAACTGGAGGGATTCAAATTCTGTCAAATAAGATGTAAAGGAGTTCCCACCATGGCTCAGCGGTTAACGAAACCCACTAGTATCCATGAGGACACAGGTTCCATCCCTGGCCTTGCTCAGTGGGTTAAGGATCCAGCTTTGCTGTGAGCTGTGGTGTAGGTTACAGATGCGGCTCAGATCCTGCATTGCTGTGGCTGTGGTGTAGGTCGGTGGCTGCAGCTCTGATTTGGACCACTGGCCTGGGAAATTCCATATATTGTGGGTGTGATCCTAAAAATAAATAAATAAATAAAATTTAAAAATAAGATGCAAAGAAGCACATTCTGGGTGGGGAGAAATTATGGAGTCTTCAACCTCAAAAGGCAAAAGAGAATGAGGAGGGAATAGGAAACATGATGATTCTGGGAGGTCAAAATATAAGAACAGAAAAGTGTCCATTAGATATGCCAGCACAGGTAATCTGAGCAATATAGCTTTTACTATAAAGGTAAGAAAAGAAAGGGGTTTCTTGTTTGTTTGTTTGTTGTTTTGCTTTTTTAGGGCCACACAAGTGGCATATGGAAGTTCCCAGGCTAGGGGTTGAATAGGTGCCACAGCCACAGCCATACCAGATCTGAGACACATCTGCAACCCACACCACAGCTCACAGCAACGCCGGATCTTTAACCCACTGAGCGAGGTCAGGGATTGAACCTGCATCCTCATGGATAGTAGTGGGGTTGGCTACCACTGAGCCACAACAGAAACTCCAGGAAAGAAAGTTTTAATGTGAATAACAGATTAGTTGGCAATGGCAGTAATGTTTGAGGACAGATTTGAGTGTTGGAATAATCTACATTACTGGCAAAATATTCATGGTTTTCCCCACCAAACCCCTCCATGGCAGGCCTATCCCACAGATATCAGGCATAGCCATTAGACTTGCTTGGGCCAATGAAATGCGAGTGGAAATGAGGCATACTATTTTTAGGCAGAACAATTAGTTAGTAGTCAATTGATGGTTCTTTCATGGCCCTTTGTCCTGCCATTAACTTGACATGCAGAGACCAGGGCTGCTCTCTCAGCCTGGGTCCTGGAGGGAAAGAGGAACAACCCAAAATGGAAACATGATATGAAATTTAAGGATTAACCTAGTGAAAGGCAATTATAAGAGAATACTCTTGATTTTGCTACCTTTACCTTGATTTAAACTTAGTGAGGTACGATCGTAGCACAGTTATACACTATAGGGAAAATATTAATGTGTAACAGGAGATAAAAATGAACACTGTGAATATGTAGAGTGGCACTTCTACGGTAGAACAGGCTTAAAAGTGGTAATACTATGAATATGTTAAAAGGGTACTTTTTTTTTTTTTTGTCTTTCTGCCTTATCTAGGGCCGCACCCGCGGCATATGGAGGTTCCCAGGCTAGGGGTCTAACAGGAGCTGTAGCCGCCGGCCTTCACCACAGCACAGCAATGTGAGATCCAAGCCGCATCTGCAACCTACACCACAGCTCACGGCAACGCCAGATCCTTAACCCACTGAGCAAGGCCAGGGATCGAATCCACAAACTCATGGTTCTTAGTCGGATTCGTTAACCACTGAGCCACGACAGGAACTCCCTAAAACGGTATTTTTAAGAGATATATATCACATGGTGTATATACATACATAATTATCTATAATTTATAATAGATAATGATGTTGATAATAGATAATGATCCAACAAAATTTAGGTTATTCTTAAATGACTCTGCAAAAAGCACACAATGAATAGATTTACCTGTTTTCCTAACATGTTCTGCCTATGTCTGATTTTTCTATTACTGTTTGGTCCCTAGGAACTAACAACAAAGCTGTTAAAAGGTTCAGGACATTACTAAATTTTGCTTATTACATAATTTGATTACATGCAAATTCAAGTATATGTAAATTTATTTTTAAGATAAGCACAGATTTTCTCATTTCTCTATTTTCCATTGCCATTTGATATGTCACTGCTTATCACTAAATCATTATTATAATTGAAGCCTAATTGTATTTTATCTCAGGAAAATTGACTATGTAGATTTTATAATTCTTGATAACTTGTTTCTTGTTTTAAAATATCACTTTCCACTGAAAGCATTTTTAAGGAAAGCACTACATTTATTCAAAAGTGCTGAAATAGTTATTTATTAAAAAACATTTCTATGTAACCTGTTTTCTTTGATTTAAAGTACAGTATTTCCAAAAATGTGACTCTATAAAGCTGACATATCTCGGTATTCCCGTTTTCTTCCCCATCAGTGACTTTCCTATCATAGTCACTCAGTTACCAAGTTCTTTTTATTTTTTCAATAATGCAGTCAGCAGTGCAAGCTTAACCACTTATTAGAAAATCAAGCTATGTTCTTTCCACTTCATACATCATCACCAGCAGTAAAAATCTTGACATCAGGATGTTTTCTGGTAGCATTTTGATATGGCAGTAGGTGGAAAAAAAAATCTTGCTTTTTTAGAAGTTCACAGTTCAGCACTGATGATAATAGTGCAATTGTTTTTTCTTCTGTGAAATATGTGCACCTGATTTCTATCGCTTCCATGGCTGAATAAATATGAAGTGAGAGAGTTCTATCTGAAGTCTCACAGGAAACTTCTGAGTACAGGTCTACTTTTCAAGTAATGTACTTCAGTTAAGATGACAGAACTTGTGATATGCTGTTGGTGATCATGGAGAATTTTGGTTTACAAAAATTAACTAGTCTCTACATGTCATATGTAAGAATTCTAAGCTCAGTTCTTCCATTTCATTTGATAATTAAGACAAAGTCTCTCTCGTCCTCACCCACTCTCTTTCTCTTCTCACCTACGATTGAAAAATATTTTGCTGTTGTTTAAAACAATTGTATTAAAATCTGTTAATGTGAACAAGAAAATATTTGAGAGTTTTCTAAAAGAGAATCTTTATGATTTCCACTTCCCACATTGCCTCAAGGAGAGCATCCGGAAGTAGGTTAAGGGATAAAAGTGAAGAAGGCTGAAGGATAGAAAACAGTAGGAGAACTTGGAGGGGGAAACTACACAGTAACTAAGATTCTTTGGGCCTGGCCTTGAGTCTGTACAAGTTGAAAGGTAAGCCAAGAGGAAATTAATGTTTTCCCTAAATCTATGGAAATAATGTATGTTGATTATCAACAGATAATAAGATGGTCTGTTAAATAATTACTTTGATTCAGGTAATGGACAAGGTAATGGACAAGGTGTATATGTAAGAAGAGTTGCCTATATAAGAAAATCAGATACTCAGAGTGATTAATGAAGAACAAATTCATCATTTCTCCTCCATACATCCACAACCTGGGACAATCTCACTGACACCGATACACAGACATGCAGTAATAGGGTAAAAATGGCAGTATATACACATGCCTCAAAAATCCATTTAGAAACTGAATCAAAATATAGGTCACAATTTTATATGTGGATCACTAGACGTCTCTGGATACCTCTAAATATCTTTGTGGAGACAATTGTGACCTTGTTGAAAAAAAGGATATGCAAGCTGGGAAAGATCACTATCATCAGGGAATTTTCTGAGAAATAAGTGATATATATGTATAATGCCTACTGGAATCCTTCTAACAATGACAGTGTTTTTTTAAAGGGAGCTATTTTTATTACTTCTTTATAAAACAAGATATCCAGCGTGTTGAGATTTTTGATATGCATTTTAGTATGTATATGTTCAGAATCAATGAATGGTGTGTGATGATCTACACATATTTATAAGTGAATAGATTAGGATAAATATGATTCAGTTGGTAATAGTCTGTGGAGTTCGTAGAGAGCAGTCATGTATGGTTTTACAGGTGATACACTATGCAAATACAGCCAACTGAGGAGACTGAGAAAGGGCTGAAATCTAAGATCTGTGCTGTGCTGTGAGTTAAGTTTTTCCAAGACTTGTGCATTTAAAAAATATCCATCCAGTTGGCTTAAAGGTAATCTTTATGACAATATATTTTTTTTAATTTAGTTATCTGGAATATTCAAGTTAAGGCAAAATCTTAGAATAAATCAGAATCAGGAAAATACTAGATTTATATCCAGATGGATAAAATTTTAAATATAAAACTTTAGGTGGTTATTTTGCACCATTGTTTTTTCCAGAATGCTAATACCCATAGTGAAATATGTTTTACTATGAAACAGGAAAAAATAAGCAACTGGTTTTACTTTATTACATGAGGCCCTTTGATAGCATTTTTGGAATAATTAGAACATAAAGGTCTCGATAGGTTGGTAAGCTAATATTTTTCTCACCTACTTTTTTTTATAGAAACTCTTAATGAGCAATAATTGTGTTCAGAAAACAATGCTAATGTCCTTATAAATATGAGAAAATACAAAGGCCTGATTGATATGTATCTAGCTTGGAAAAGTCCTCCAGATTATTATTAACCTGTACTTACATAGGAAGGATTTTTTTTTTTTTTGTCCACCCCAGATACACAGAAGTTTCCAGGCCAGAAATCTAATCCACCTGTCAGGAGCAACCTGAGCTTCTGCAGAGACAATGCTGGATCCTTAACCTGCTGCACCACAGCAGGAACTTCAGGAAGGATTATTTTTCACCCCTGCATCTAATAGTTCTGGGTCTGTCTTGATACCTATTGGCTGAAGTAGCAGCTTTTCCTGCTTACTTTTCCTCCACTTTGCCTTACCATATTTAATTCTTGGATCAAATGAATTACATTTCAAAAAATCTCAGACATGTACGTCTTTGTCTTCTTTTGCCAATTCTTACTTTCTCCTATACTTAGCTTCTTTTTGTTGAACATGGAAAAATCTTTTCTTTTCTCTCCTCCACAAAAGTCAATGATATGCACTCAACTTTCTCTAATTGAACAAGCTTTTTCCAACAAACAGCCTTGACGTGCCATACAGTTTAGCTGTTATTGTTAAGTAGTTTAGTTTAGTTCTTACTCTTAAACAGTGTTATTTTCCATAATGAGCTAAGCAGGTTTTTATGAATTAGCTTTGTAAAGTGTAAACAGTTTTTTGATTAGTATATGCATGTGGTGTAGAAACTGCTTGCAGAGATGTTGGATTCAAAGGGTTTAGCATCCCTAAGATTTAAAAAAACAAAAAAAAAACTGAAACTTCTGAATATTAGAAGGTTTCTTCCACTGTAATGTGGAAAAATAGTTTTAAAAGATCTGAAATTAAATCCGTCACTCACATTACTGTTCCTACTCTATGTATTTTGTAATTTATATGAGGAAAAGTCTACAAGAATAAAGCCCCAAGAGTGGAGATACACTTTAACAACAGAGTCAGATCACCAATGGGCCAGGATTTCAGGTAGTGTCATTACAGTAAAACTTTGGCTTTTTTTGTGGTTTCACACCTTGGATAGTTAACCACTTTATGTACTCAATTTACTGGGTCATGGAGTCCCCAGATTAAACATAATTCCTAGGTATGTCTGTGAGGGTGTTTCCAGCTGAAGTTGGCATTTGAACCAGATGATTCAGTACAGTAGATTGCCCCAGTGTGGATGGGCATCATCTATTTCATTGAGGTCCTGAATAAAACAAAAATATGGAGAAAGAAGAAGGAATTCAACCCCTTTACTTCTGGCCTGCCTACTTGAGCCAATAAAAGTTTTATCCTCCCTTAAATTAGAATTCTGTGATTCTCAGGCCTTCATGCTTAATCTGGAATTATACTACTGACTTTCCTGCGTATCCAGCTTGCAGGCAGCATATTGTGGGACCTCTCAGACTTCATAATCACATGAGCCAATTCATATATCTACCTTAATATGTACAGTTGACCCTTGAACAGCCTGGGTTTAAACTGTTCAGGTCCACCTGCACATGGATTTTTTTTTTTTTTCACTAGAAAATACTACAATGCTACACAATCCATGTTTGGCTGAATCTGAGGAAGTAGAATGATGGATGCAAAGGACCACCTGTAAAGTTACATATGGAATTTCAATTGTGCAGATTGGTCAGCACTCCTAACATTCCACCTCCTGTTGTTCAGGAGCCAACTGCATATATAAATACATCCTATTGGCCCTGTTTCTCCTGAGAACCATGACTAATGCAACATACAAACTCCTTTCTCACTTTGATCTCCTTTTAAATTAAAGAGGACCCTTATTTCTCTCCCAACTACCTGGCAGGAAAATTTTTGATATGTTACCCAGGTCCAGCCCATTAGACAATTATTTTCAAACTTTGAATTTTGAAGGAATGATTCAAAAGTACAAGCAAGTTTCTGACTACTTTGCAGAGGCAACAGCAGAGAGAAGCGTATCCAGTGCGGCTTCAGTCATCCAGGGTAGATGGCACCAGTGTTAGCAACCAGAGCAAATTCTTGCCATGGTTAAGATCTCTGTTCTCATCTCTTCCAGCATCCACCTGAGTCTCTGAGAGTTTCCTAATGTTCTGCCTGAGCCTCTGAAGCTCTTCAAATTCTTTCCAATAAATAACTTTCTAATGTACACATTTGTTGCTAGTGTTAGTCTCTTTTTCCATTAATACAATTAAAACTTTGACTGAACAATCTTTTCTCATAACATTTTAAAGTGAATAGACAGTGCTCAAGGACTCTGTTTTAAAAATGGCAACTTAAGTCCCAGATTTGTCATAGAAAATTTTGGTCTTGATCTCAGAATCTAATAATAGCCCATTCTAGGAAGAAGAGGAGTAATTTTGAAAAAAGAAAATCAGTATCACAGCATTATAATGCAGTTTTTGTAAGACCATAACGGAACAGATGTTAATGGGTAATATTCAATTCAGTCTTCTTCAAATAACTTCATGAACACTAATTCAGTTTCAGCATTGGGCTTAAATAATGAATCAAGTGCTGTGTACATTTTCCACAAAGTTTAGAGTCAAGGGAAACATACTGTAACCCTCACAATACAGTGTAAAAAGAGTTGTAATTGAGGTACTGCAAAACTATTGTCTAGGGTCAGAAGTTCAGAGATAATGGAAAATAAAGAACAGAAATATTTTCTTCTGTCCAAATTAGAGGCAGGGAAGGATTCTCAAAGAGGTGATAAAAGCCTTAGCACAGAGAGTTTAAAAGGGAGAAGTAAGATTGCGGAGCAAAGAGAAAAGGATGAAAATTTAAGAGTCTACATTTGTACTTTTATAGCTCCTGTTGGTTATGATAAAACCATTTTGTTCAGTATCTTTCAGAAGCTACATAAGGAAGACCCAGATACCTGCAGTCACTGCATAGGATTGGGTATACAGGCAGAAGGTGTCAAAGAGACACACACAAAAAGGGCCACTACTACCACATTGAACAGTTTCTCAATAATGTCTCAGCTTTAGCAAACATTTCTCTAATCACCATGAACATCATTTCTCTAGTGCTGTACCTTTGGTCATGTGAGCACTGCTTTTAGCTACCTAGCACACAGAGAACAGTTGGGTGTAGCTTAGAGGTGACAACTAGGCTTCCTGCTTTTCAGAAGGGCTGAAGAGAGTCTTTTCTGTTTGTTTTGTTTGTTTGTTTGTTTACTAGAGACACTGCTGACTGCCAAATATACTTTAGAGATAAAAGCTAAAGAAGAAGGACGTCAGATCATGAATCTGTAAAAGTGATTATCACGTTTTTTAAAGCTGTGATCACGCTCATAATTTCTACTGAGATCTTATTCACCTCTCCTTTCACATTCAATAATGTTTGTTTTTAAAACAGTTTCTTCACATTTCAAAATAAGGCAACATTTGTGAAGTTTTTTGAAACCACAAGGAGTATTTATGAAATTATTATTAATTTCTACAATGCTGTAATGAAACCACCTGCTTAGATAATCACTAACAGAATTTGCAGTGGATTGGCCTGAAGTTCTTAGAGGGTTTCAGATTGGCTACTTCCAAGAGGAAAAATATCTTCTTGGCTAATCCAGAAGAAAATTAGAATAAAAAAGGAATGGTTGCAGATTTTTTTTTTTTTTGTCTTTTTGCCTTTTAGAGCCACAACTATGGCATTTGGAGGTTCCCAGGCTAGGGGTCTAATCAGAGCTGTAGCCGCCAGCCTGCACCACAGCCACAGCAACACAGGATCTGAGCCACGTATGCAACCTATTTCGCAGCTCAAGGCAACACCGGATCCTTAACCCACTGAGCAAGGCCAGGGATCGAACCCGCAACCTCATGGTTCCTAGTCAGATTTGTTTCCGCTGCACCACGATGGGTACTCCCTGGTTGCAGATTTTTGAAGGAAAAAAAAAGCAATGCAGGGTAAAGTCTTTTCTCATCTTGCATTGGGTAAACTACCTCTTCTGCATTTTTTTTTAACTTTTGAGTCAAAAGCATCTTACCAATAAGTATAAATGTCATAAACACCATTATAAAAATAATATTGCTAAAATAAAACACATATGAATGTTGTATACAATTTTAGGGTTTGCATTTAATCCTAAAGTCTTTACCTCTTTTCACATCTACTTACACTATATTCCTATTTACCAAGTGGGGAGGGGGCTTAGCTGTCTGGGTTTAAGTAACCTCACTTTAGCACACCGCAGGTTAATGACTATGACTAGAGAGAATGAATTCTTAAAGAACGTTATCAAGGAACCATTCAAAAATTTCTAGACGCATCTAATTACATAAGTATAACAGCAACAAATTTATTACTTTTAATAAATTTAAATAAATTTATAAATTTATTAAAATCCTTCCTATGCTTTTTATAATCATGGCTTATGGAATCCTATAAGGCAAATACTTCGTTAGATTGGCTTGAATTATGGCATATGCTCCAGATGAGCAAATTTGTACTTATTTTAAATTAGCATAAATTTTTTTCCTAACAATTTTTTCCTAACAATTTTAGGTTACCTCCTTCTAGATGATAAAAGCTAATGATATTTCATTTAACTTCTGTATTTATTTATTTTCTGTTCCTTAAACATTTCCTAGAACATATTTTGGCTATTTATGAACCTCAAACTTCTTGTTGCTACTGTTGTCACAATTTGCAGAAAAGGCAAACAAAATTTCTTCTAGCTCTATGTGTCAACCAAACTATCAGGGCACATCTGATTTCTAAAAATGTTCAGTGATTATTATCAGTTATACTAGATGTGAAACAGAAAGAACAGCTTGATTTTTAGAGTGAAGACTAAACTTCAACACAGAGCAAAAAAAAATATTGTTTTAACTTGTGCAGGGAGCACATGTGCTGTGTAAGACAAAGATAGAAAAAAATTTAAAAAATAGCAGAATGTCATCTTGAGAAGTACTTTTCAACGAAGACCACATGGAAACCTATTTACTGCAAATATGTGAAATTAAAAAAATCATTAATTCTTGGGAGGAAAGAAATTGAAATTTAATTATCCTCACATTTCTTTTCTTAGTGTTGGATTTGATTTGTTGTTATGAAAATGACTGTGATTCAAGAGAAACCTAGAGTTGAATTTCTTGTCTGGGGTCTGCTGGTGGACAGAAGTATCAGTGACAGTCTCCAATTATATGAACAAGCATATCAGTCCAAAACTGAGTACACTCTGGATAGTTTCTTATTTTCTACACATCAAAGCACATTATCATCCTTAGCTTCAGTTGTAAAGACTTGACTCATGAAGTTGTCTGCATGAGAAGCCTATTGCAATTAAACACAAACTTATTATCTTATAGTTCTAGAGGTCAGAAATTCAAAATAGTCTTTACAGGGCTAAAATAAGATGTCAGCAAAATTTCACTCCTTCTTGAGGCTCTAGAGGGGAATCCCTTTTCCTGCCTTTTCCAGTATCTAGAGGCTGCCCGAATTCCTGCGCCCCTTTCTCTGTCTTCAAATCCAGCAGTGAAGCATCTTCAAATCTTTCTCAACCTCTCAATCTCTCTCTCCCTCTCTCTCTCCCCAGCTCTCCCATCCCTCCCTCCCTTGATGTCAGGACTTCTTTAAGTGACTCTCCTGTCTTCCTCTTGGGATTACATTGGGTCTACACAGATGATCCAGGATTACTTCCGCACCTCAAAATCTTTAATTTAATTTTAACTTCAAAGTTGCTTTTGCCATGTAAGTTAACTTGCTAACAAGTTCTGGAGATTAAAACGTGTTCATCTTTTCAGGGTGTTGGTATCCTCTCTACTACAATGTACTTCTAAAGCATCAAAACATATAATTCTATCATCCATCTACCCATATATATCACCTGACTACCCATCTATCTACTCATCCATCCATCCATCCATCCATCCATCCATCTTTATTTATCTGTCTTCAAAATGAGTCTTCTTTTCCTGCTAACATTCCTGCTAATTCTGTTTCTGATCATACAGAAACTGACTCTATTGCAGCAATTTTTTTCTGACCCAGATCTAGAAAGAAAGTCCTAGAATTAAATTTAAAGTAAATCATTTTGCAGATATGGGATACTGAGCAGATTAAACTGTGCTTTTCAGTGGACCTGTGACTCAGGTTCCTAACGGGCCTTGCCTGCTGCATTATCAACTAAATTGGTTTTGGAAGCTCTGGAACTGTTGCAAAGCCTCCATCTCCTCTTTCCAGATCACCTGACTACAGGGCAATTATTAAAAAAATGAAAAAAAATGAATTAATTAGTTAAATGCCTCCTCTTTTAAAGAAAGGGCCTTTTTCTATTATAATCTCCAAGTGTTGGAGAGAACCATGGTCTCAAAGTAAATTGCTGCTCCCTCTGCATTAGCTACAGTAGCAAGACCAGTTGTGGAGACCTTGCTTGTGCGGAGGCTGCACTCCTACCATAAGAGGTTCATTTGATATTTTAACTTTTAACATTCTAGATTTATGGAGTAAGTCACCAAAGGGGGAAAATTTACTTTTTTATACATATGCATATTTTAATTTGTAACATTATGGTTTTAGTTTGTCTTTTTTACTCAATTTTAATACTTGAAACATGTCAGTATTTGAATTTATAAAAACACTTTCCCTTCAATACTCCATTAAACTGCAGATCGAAAAAAAAATTATCTCAATATTAAAGATGAGTATTTGATGGCACAGATAGGTCCATTGTTTGATTCAAGTTCAGACAGTTAATCAATATTCGCTCAGAAAACAAGGCCATTATTCTAATTCTCCAATACTGAGACCTCAGTAGTCCCATAATAATTACATTTTAATTTTTACATATTTCTGTTTTTTGGAAAATGAGAAAATACTGTCTTATATTTAGCCTTCTAAATAATTTTTGAGCCCTTACTAAATATTGTTCTTTTCTAAGCATACATCTGTCTACTTTTTTGTGCAAACATTTTGCGTGCTATGCATAAAAATATTCTTAGAGATTGGATTACAAAGAAAATTTTTAGAAATGTGTATGCTCTATCATGGGACTTCAACACTGTGGTCAGAAATTTCATCTGAAAATTCCAAGCTTATAAAATAAACATATATGCAAATCAGTAGGTAAGAATAGATCTTTTTAAATGTTTCATCTGACTCATAGGAGCTAAGCGAATGATGAAATGTGAAAAACTGAAACAAATGAAACTGAGGAGCAAATTCAAACATGTATAGTCTAACAAATAAGGGTTTTATGTTTTTTGTTTGCTGCATTTATTGGTTTTTGTTTTTTATTTCTGTCTAGAGTCTATCTTCAGTAATGGATGATATGACAAAATAATACTCACTGATGTCCACAGTCTGAATAAATTGAATAAATTAGATGTGGATACTTATGAAAATTTCATGTGATAGTGCTACAGCCTGCTTCTCTTTGGTCTTTTTCTCTGCTTTTGTTTTCTGGCAATGTTCAAATCCCTCTTGCTCATTAGATTTGAAATTTTTGAGAAATAGATACTATATCTTAATCCATCTTTTTATTTCTGGGCTCTAACATGGGATTTGGCTTGAAATAAACAGTCAGCAAACTGTTGAATGATTAAGTAACCTGGAAAAAATTTGCATGAGGACTTGAATGTTAATAAATCTTTCAGCAAAATTACTTAACTTCAAACCGTTCCCTAAGAATCTTCTCTATCTGCTCTGCCATTCCTGTTCTTATCTTAATGGAACAGAAGTTAAAAGGGGAGTGGATATACACTTTAGCTTTGGAATTAAAGGGAAAAATAAAGATATCTTTATGAAATAGAAGTGACATTTTTAAATGGAGCTTGAAAGATGAATAGGGTTCTGAAAGCAAAGATTGGAGCACTTAGGCTGTAGGGAAAAAACACGAGCACATTAATAGCATAAGATAAATGCGTGAAGCAATAGCAGTAGATAGATTTAATTGGGGCCTAGGATTGTTATATGGGAAGACCTGTGCAAATTAGGGCAACAGCCTTGAATGCCAGGCAGATGAGTTAACCTTAATTTGTTAGAGACTTCATTAAGTTTTAAACATCATCTTTGTATATATATACTACTTTCTTTTTATTTGATTGGAATGGATGTTCCACTTGTATGTAACTTTAATTCTGAATACAGGGGATCATTTCCTCATTTTCTATTGAACTAGCTAGTATATGATCTTAGGATTCCAGTGTAGGCAGACATTCTTGCCTTTAAAATCATCTTTTGTTCAGAAATCAATCGCATTTCTATATACTAACAATGAAATATTAGAAAAAGAATACCAAAATATTTTACCTTTTAAAACAGCAC
>PVHT020004020.1:21504557-21547463 GCA_004024745.2 Catagonus wagneri
ACCATATGACCCAGCAATCCCACTCTTGGGCATATATCCAGACAAAAATTTCCTGGAGAAAGACACTTGCACACGCATGTTCACTGCAGCACTATTCACAATAGCCAAGACATGGAAACAACCAAAATGTCCATCGACAGATGACTGGATTAGGAAGATGTGGTATATATACACGATGGAATACTATTCAGCCATAAAATAGGATAAAATGATGTCATTTGCAGCAACATGGATGGAATTAGAGACCCTCATACTGAGTGAAGCAAGTCAGAAGGAGAAAGACAGATGTCATATGAAATCTCTTATAACTGGAGTCTAAAACACTGCACAAATGAACATCTCAACAGAAAAGAAAATCAGGAACTTGGGGAACAGACTTGTGGTTGCCAAGGGGGCGGGGGAGGGGTGGGGGAGGGGTTGGAGGGAATGGGGATAACTAGTGCTTTAATGAGGGAATAGCAAGGAGCTCCAACTGTATTGCACAGGGAACTATATCTAATTACATGTGACAAATCCATATATGTACATGTAATAGGGTCACCACGCGGTGCAGTTGGAAAATCTGACAGAAATCTGTAAACCAGCTATAATGCAAAAATAAATAAATAAATAAAAAATAATAAAATAAAATGCATCTTTTGTTTAAAAAACAATGTTTATGACTGCATTTTTAAAAGGAGAAACCATTACATGTACTCTCCTTGGTCTGTGATTAAACTATTTGCATCTTCTTTCTCTAGGTAAATTAATGTGTCTTTGTTTTACTTCCTGACTCCTTAAAAGTCAGAGTCATTTTTATATTTTAAGCTCTTAGACTTAATGAAATATAGAGAATACCAAATTAAATGGTTTTCTTCACGTGTTCGTGAATTTTACCTTGAAATATTAGTTTCATTTTGATTCAGCTATGGAGATTTCAGAACCCGGTCTACTGAGATATGGAGTGGTTCAAATCATTCTGTAGACTCTTAGAATAAGTTTTCCTATGTAATTTTTAATTCTGTAGGTTCAGGGAAGCCAAGATCCACCACCTTAAGATTTGGAGCACACCCTTGGGTCATATTTTTAAACTAGGCATTTCTTATACTTCTCCTCAGGATAACTATATGAGGAATAAAACCACTGGGTCAATTCTAAGACACTCTAAAATGGAATTGAACTGAGACAATTCTCAAAAGGTGAGCTAGAATAAGGTCATTCTTGGAAAATCAGAGTAGGAACCATTACTCAGCATTATTTTACAGATCATTTAAAAAAAATGATATGAAGTTAAAATAAATAAAATTTTAAAAGATAATTTTCCAATTTCATGGCCATATTGCTCTCACTACTGGTGTCAGAAATTGAAGAACGAAGTATATGCAAACAATCCAAGAAAGTGGTACAATGACAGAAATACTATTTCAAATTTACACTGCTGGAGTTTAAGCATTGCATTTTTTTCTCCTCCCTTTCACTGATTTGGTTGTTCTCTGAACTTGGCTACTTGATGCTGATCCTCTAGCAAGGTCAGCTGCTGACCCATACCATGTAAGCTGTTGACCCACACTTTAGCCACCAGCCCCTTTCCTCCCGTGACACTTCAGCTTTCATTTGCCCTTTAGCCTGCTTTCACCGGACTCCAAAAAAATGACTCTCTCCTCAGATATGACAAGCAGAAAAGCTACCACTTACACTAAGTGCACTTTGTGTCCTTATAGGAGAATTCAAGTCAAGGGTAATCCTTCTTGCTCTTTGCTGCTAACTTAGATGTCTGTTTATCCTTCATCTTCACAGCTCTTGCTTTTTTCCAGCAAATAATTACAAGAAAAATTGTGTGAACTCAATCCCAAGGGTTAAAATATTTTCCTCATTGTATTCTCTGCTTTCTTTTTTGTCTGTTAAAGTTCAAAACAGATTTACTATGAAATAAAATGGACTTCTGACAACACTCTGAAGTTTGAACTTTTTATTATTATTATATTTTCTTCTCCATTAGGGATTGGCTCCTGTGTAACTATGTCTGCAGTGAAGGACATACTGCTTAAGAAGGCATTGTTATTATTTGGGGTTATAATATATTCCTTTTATGGGTTATTTTGCATTTCTTTCCTGGAGATAATAGCAATATAATGTTGAAATATTCTTTAGTAGAAGCTCCTATTTATTATACTTGGTGAGAGGAAGAATTCTGCCTGCAGTGGTCATTGTATTTATTATATCTTTGGTTACATTCACTCAGCAAATGTTTATTGGAAGGTGGGTTTAGTTTACTGATATTTTTCCTTAATTATTTAGATGAGAATAATGGGAATTATTAAATATGGAAGGAAAGGTTGTTTGAGATTATCCAGAGGAGTGTGAAATTTTATTGCACATCTGTCTAACATTCCCTTATGTGCTATATAGCATAGGAGAAAAGATAACAGACTTAAAGGTGCCACAGCCCCAAGAATCAGGAGACAGTTTTGACTTCCAGTCCTCTTACTACCATGCCCAAGAGCAAGACATTCCATTTCATCCCTTCACTCTTCAAACTCTCTATCAATAACATATATGAAGGGCTTGGCTATTTCCACGTTCTTTCTTAGGAAGAAAAAAACTGCCTAGCCGTGTCAAACATTTAAATTGTGAAATCCTTGCTCAGGAATATAAATGGATATATGGGAATATATATAGAAATATATTGTTCTTCAAGAGCATAAATGAATGGCATGGGTTAAATAAGTGGAGCTATGATTTCCTACATCTCTAAAACACAGAATCCTGTCTGGAAAGATAAATAAGGTGAATCTGACATAAATGTATGAATCATAGCCATCAGTACCATTTTTACATGAGCAGGTTAGATTGAGTTGCCACCACCCAGAGGAGTCAAGTCTCTTGCTGTATCAAGTTCATTGATGAGAATGAAAGGCAGTGTGCTAAGCGAAAATAAAGGCAGTACTTTGAAAATAAACATTGCAATAACAAGCCGGCCTTAGGGAGGACAGATGGTTTTAAGTGTTAACTTGACTGGGCCACAGTGTGCCCAGATGTTTGAACAGATATTATTCTGGTGCCCCCATAAGGGCAGTTTTGGACGAGGTTAACATTTCAATTGTTAGACTGAAATAAGTAGAGAGGCCCCATCCCCTAATATAGGTGTACCACATCCAATCTATGACTCTTCCCGGATAAGAGAGAATTCTTCCTTTCTGACTGTATCCAGCTGGAACACCAGATTTTTCCTGCTTTCAGACTCAGTCTGAAATATTGTCTTGTTCAAGGCCTTGGGCCCACTTTTCAGTCTGGAACTACAACAGCTCTTCTGGTCTTAGGCCATGGGACTCCTAACTGGAACTCCATCACTGGCTCTACTGAGTCTCCAGCTTGCTGACTCGCCCTGCAGATTTGGGGACTTGATAATCTCCATAATCATGTGAGTCAAATTCTTTTAAAGATCTTTTCCCATGTATTCTGACCTATTCCATATTTTAGAATATACTATGTATATCATATATGTGATTATATGTGGATTTATACATATGTAGTCTGTCTGTCTATCTGTCTATCTATCTATCCATGCACGTCTCCTACTGGTTCTGTATCTCTAGAGAGTCCTGACCAATATAATTGTTGAAGATAATATGTGCAAATAAAAGACATTCATCTATTTTTAAAACTCCTCTAAGGTTTACATATTGATATTAAGCACAAAAATAACAGAGAGTTTGTACAATTGACTTGATTCCTTATAAGAGATGTTAGGCTTGCCTTATTTCTTCATAACCCAGGAAAGAATACTTAAGAAAAACAGTAAATTAATCCCTCACACAGGCAGTGTTGAGCCATTGTGTGGTCACTTTTCAACTTAGCTATTGAGTTATGACAAAAGCACAATGCAGATTGATTATACCATTATCCCTCATTGTGTGCCTCAAGGCTGGATGGCCAATTTGGCATGACTCTTCAGCTTGTCTTTAGAGCTTAAAATGTGTTACGTGGCCTTACTGGGAAACACAACTGTACATGTGAATGAAAGTGAGTCAGAAGATATGAGTGGGAATATGTTTATCACTTTACTCTTAGAAATCCTGGAAAGTGTTCTAAATATATTAACCGCTCACTGCCTTTTCTAAAAGATATGAATACATCAACGTAAGAAGATTAAGGGATAAGGAAGGAATTGGAAAAAAAAAAGAGAGATTTTGCTACACCTGCTACAAAAATTTATGGAGTGTGTTTTCAGCTGTTGAATAAGAAATAACATTAGACTGTTCTCCACTGCTCCTATGTCCTGATAGTGCTACAGGGTGAAAGGAAATATTTTGTTCTATAATAGCTCCTTACTAATTGATAGCCAAGTTGCTATCAATGAAACCCATAAAATTTCTGCAGAAGAAAAAGCCATGTTTTCTCAGGTAAAACAGGTGGCTCTAGAGTACAGCCCACTCAGCAAACTGGACCAACTCAAGGCTGTATGTCTTATGTCAAGAGTAAGATGCTGAATATCCGTAATGTTCTGCTGGCACAACATTGACACAGAACAGTAGAAAATGAGCTCTTGGCTTAAAATACAGACCAGAAATAATTAGTCTGGAATACTGGTTTTTTGAAAGGGATCCTGAACCACTGACAGACAGAGATAAGAATCAACCTTTGAAAAACTAAAAGTAAAGAGACATAAAGAGGCATATAACTATTATAATTTTAGAACCATTAAGTATCAAGGACTAAAAACAGCAATAGCAGCAGCAGCACAGAAAGTGGAATGAGAAAGGACAGCAAAAATCCTAGGTGTCCAGCACAAATTGTTATTGCCCTGTTGTGAAGCAGTAACATCCAAGACAGCTGCTGCCATTTGGTATAGGAGAGTGGTGAAACAGTCCCCTGAGAATCCATGTTCAAGACAGTCAAACTTCCTCTAATTAATATCAATCAATCAGTCAATCAATCATCAATCAATCTCTCCATCACTAACAGGATTGTCAAGCCAGGCAAGTGGAATGTGATGCATCATTCAGGCAAATGTGACCCCAGCTGTCATGACAGCCCTTGGGCAGCTGGCACACTTTGGAAACACGCTGTGACACTGTCACCAGGAATTCACTAAGTGCAGAGCATTTCTTGGAAAATGTGGATGCACACAATTAAGTGGAAAGGAGCAGATTCAGCCCAAGAGCAATGCACAAACCTGGAACTAATGATTCGGTTAGGTTAAAACATAGGACATAATGGCCAGTGTTAGATGACTCACATGGTATAGCTCCTCAGCCATGCAGGCCCTGGTGCGGGGGCCTGTACGCCCAGGCAGTAAATCTCAGTGCTGCCAACAGAGGAGCCACTTAAGCTCTGTCCGTTCTATTACAAGAAAACTTATATGCGCCCATTTAGTAATTTGGATTTCTTAGAATCATATCCCTTCCTATCTATCTTACTTAATAAGTAGTTAAGCATTTGCGAAGAACTTGTGAGCATAAAAATCAGCACAAGGATATTCACATGGTTTCAAGATATCACTGCACAGATCACTTATCAATCACAAAGGGGAAAACTCAGATAACACTCAGAGGAAGAAAGGCAATGCGCGAGTTCCTTTTGTGGCTCAGTAGTTGACAAGCCAACAAGGATCCATGAGACACAGGTTCGATCCCTGGCCTCGCTCAGTGGGTTGGGGATCTGCGGTTCCCGTGAGCTATGGCATAGGTCACAGACGTGGCTCAGATCCAGCACTGCTGTGGCTGTGGTGTAGGCCAGCAATGACAGCTGCAATTCGACCCCTAGCCTGGGAACTTCCATATGCCACAGGTGTGGCCCTAAAAAAAAAAAAAGCCATGCAATTTTTCATTGGCTCAAGAGCAGTGAGACCAATTGGCAAAACTGACTATGTTTGCACTGATGTGGTGCTATGGAAAATTCCTATCGTCATCTATTTAGTACTCTTATCAAAAAGTCTAAAACTGAACTTAAATATGAGAAAATTATCAAATATGGATTGTTAAAATAGCCTACAATACAAATTATCCTAAACAATGAGACAAATCTAGAATGTACAATATCCTACAATGCAAATGGCCTAAACTTTCCAAAAGATCAGTGCTCTTAAAGAAATAAGTGGGAGGACTCCTGTAGATTAAAGAGGCATAGAGACATGATAATCAGGTAAAATGCATGATATTATTTACCTACATGGAAAGTTAAAAAAAAAAAGCTAAAAAGATATTTGGGGAATGACTGGATACACTTGTCTCTGATATTAGAAAACATTCTCTCCCCCGCCCCCTCCATTCTGGGCTGCCCCACAGCATGTAGATTTCCTGGGCTAAGGATCAGATCCAAGCGTCGGTCATGACCTAAGCTGCAGCTGCGGCAATGCCAGATCCTTAACCCACTGTGCCAGACAGGGATCAGACCTGCAACTCAGCATCCCAAGACGCCTCTTATTCCATTGTGCCACAGAGGGAGCATCAGAAAATATTCTTAAACAGTGTTAAATTTAAGGGATGTGAAACCAGGTAATATGAAAAAAGACACGGCTGCAATGCAGTCAGGAGTAATATGACCATAGGGGTTGGTGGTCAAACATTATGACCACAGAGTTCTCAGGCAGGGAGCACTCAGACCATCCTCTGCTATTATTGTATTATTTCTCCTGCCACCAGATGGGGGACCCACTGGGGGTGGGAGATTTCTCCTTCAAAGAGAGAAAGACAAGATCCTAGTTTTGTGGATCCTGAAGTTAGACAGTTTTGAGAGCTTTTATGACCAAGGAGAGAAAAATCGTGAATCAAAAATTAGATAAAACATGTAATATCTACGTAGAATGAGATACAAAAATTTTAAAAACTTCAAACTAAAACAAATGAAGTTTATCAGCATATTAAACAAAATTACCTTAAAATGAATTGTGTAGGAAAATTTGGGGGAGTGTACTAAGAAAGAGCATGTGAGAAGGAGGGCGGGCAGCAGGATTAAGGAAAAGAGAGTCTGAAATGTGGCACATCCACAACAAGTATCACAGCCTACCTGACCGCGAGCTCTGGACCTGGGATGGTTCCTCTGCACTGGCCCCATGTCAGGCAAGGGAGACAGGTACCCTGCTTGTCACTTGATTTGGGATATAGGCTGCCCCCAGAAGGGGGTATAATTTTGGATAAAGCAGCTCCCCCCAGGAAGGACAATTTCTGGAAAGTGCTGTAGCCATGAGCCAACAGCAACTACTCCCCACAGCTGGAAAAAATGAGGGCTTCTGTTTGGAGAGAAAGATCTGGGACTTGTACCTCTATACATATTACAACCTAGAATAACACAAAATTCAAAGGGGATAAACTAGTATACTTTTTATTAACTTTCTGAATTTTATAATACAATATTTTCCTTTATTTTCTGGTTGCACGCATACTGATTATCTCTGTTTTCCAAATGTTTATTAAATGACTTTCCTTAGAGACAAGAGAATGATAATTTGGTTTTACCTTTAGAAAACCTGTTCAACACAGAGCTTCACTATATATACACATATATATGCATATATATATATATAATTTAGAAAACTATTTAGTTCCTTTCATATTTGAACTCTAAAACTTTAGATATCTCAAGGTGCCTTAGGCAGTGATTAAGATTAAATGTGATTTGTAATGATGATGCTTATAAATCAATTAGTATTCAAATATTACTTGTAGTGAAGGTAATGAGTCTTACATTGGGCCCTGCACCTTCATTTCAGGACACAAAGGAATTGGCACAGTGGCAGCAGAAATGTTTGGAAGCCATTCTAACACCGGGATGAGCAATAATATAACTGTAAATGGAAATGACTGCAAAGCAGAGATATATACATATAACCAAACCCAAATTAAATTGATCTTAATTGCATCTCCATAATGCCTGCAGTCACTCAGAGGCAACCCACACACAGGGGTTGGTTCATGTGAGGGTTCCAAATCTGAAGTTTCTATAGTTTGAGGTAAATCTGCTTCTATTCCCTGGGTTCCCAGCTTCCGAGGTTTTCATTTCTTCACTGTCCTTCTGCCCCATGATGCTTATACCACCCTTCACACACAGTCAGCCTACACAGTGAGCAAACTACTAAAGTGCGACAGAATCCTAGGTTACAAACTCAATGATAACAAGTGAAACAGGATGTAAACTTCTCAGATCAGCTTGAGATAAAGCACTATCAGTTTCAATCAGGTATTCCCAGCCCATGGCCATTTCTCCAGCCCTTTCTAAAAACCCTATTGTGTGTCTTTTTCAGTTAGGTCACAATAACACTTTTCCCCCAGAACTGTCACTGTTTCTTTGGATTCAGTTAATGTCCAAAGAAACACAGCATTTTCTGCTTGTTCTCTCTGTACCTCCTTAAGTTCCTTTAGATTTCACGATAAAAGTTTTTCTCCAAGTCACCTGAACTCTCATTTCTTAACATCTTTGTATACTTCTCAGAGTTCTCTTTCAGGGAACATCAGCCTCTTGCTCAGCTCTTTTGAGGGTTATCTGCATACACAAACAGTCTTTCTCTTTGGTCAGTTCCAAAAGTACCAAATGTACTTTCTCTTTGGTCAGTTCTAAAAGTAGCATTAAGTATACCTATAATAAAACCTATAAAAATCAATCACCAAGACTCCAAGGGAGAATTTAAGTTGCTAAAAGCAAAGAGATCTAACTGAAATATATCCCTTTTAGAATTATGCTTAGAGTCAGATGGCTTTAAGAAATTTAATAAATTACTTCTCCAAAAGTTTTAACACTAGAGAATAAAAAAATAATTATACTTTACTCAAGACCCATCAAATTTGAATTCTGTATGAGACACTCGAAATAATGACTTTTGATGGTAATGTTTACTAGGATGCAGGTGCTTGATGTAATTCTTTCTCACTGCAAGGAGATCTTACATGACAATTTTTTTTAACATTTCTTCCCTTTTGAGTCAATGAATATAGTTAGCGTACTATATGAGCAAGATAAATTGATTCCTTCCTTCCTTCTTCATTCTTTTGTTAATTTTTATCCCATTCCATTTGATATCCATCCTTTAACCCTCAAATAAAGTACCAGAGAACTGAATGTGGGTTGTTTTCAATGAAGGGCCTTACCTGCTCTGAAAATTTCTTACCTTCTGTGACACTGAGCTATCATTTTGCCCAACCTACTTAAGGGTACATGAAATGACTAGACCTTTCATTTGTCTACCAGGTACAGGAAACAACTAACAAGAACAGATTTTAAAAAATTGTTTTATGCTGATTTAATCAGAACTATGATTTTTGGAGTTATTTTAGCTTTAATACTGTTAGCCTGAGGCAGTCTGTAGGAAAAAAATTAAAATTTTAAATGAAAAAATGTATCATCTGGTCTTTTCGTCATTTTGAATCCTTCTATCACACATCAGCATCACTGACATAAGATATTCCTTCAATCCCTAGTCAAAAAAAATTTCTTATTTATATATGAAGGGTGGGGACTATTTTAACAAATGTAATGCTATATTCACAAAATAAAGAATATTAGAATTGTAGTTACTGCAATGATAAACCCTATGGCAAGTTAAAAAGTCCTTCAAAAATGACTTATTAAGTTATAGATTTAATAATCAATTAAAAATGAACTAAAGTCAATTAATTGCTGTCTCTCCTCTCCTCACCTTCCCCTAAATCCCCATAGAGTGCCAATTAATATCCTTAGAACAAAACCAAAGAGGAAAGAAAACTGCTGAGTTAGCCTGTGTTCACCTGGGGGTTAGAGGAAACTATCAACTTTCTTTTCCCTTTTTTTTTTTTTTTGCTTTTTAGGGATGCACATGCGGCATATGGAGGTTCCTAGGCTAGGGGATGAATCGGAGTTGTAGCCACTGGCCTCTACCAAAGCCACAGCAATGCCAGATCTGAGCCATGTCTGCGACCTACACCACAGCTCACGGCAATGCCAGATCCTTAACCCACTGAGCTAGGCCAGGGATTGAACCCTCAAAATCATGGTTCCTAGTCGGATTTGTTTCCAGTGCGCCACAACGGGAACTCCTATCGACTTTCTTTACTCTCCCTAGAGCCTCTCATGGATAAGGATTCCTCAAGGGCAAAAACATTTAATGGACCTCTGTGTTTAATCTGTCTGTCTTCTTCTCAGAATTCATTCTAGTAAGAGTCTCTACTCTGTCATTTAACTTCAGAGGTAAACTAAGGAATGCTTCCTTTTGAGATCTTAGCAGTAACTTAGCTTGAGGCTCTTGGGTAGGAAATTTTAGTTTCAAAGGCAGGAAAAACTGTCTTTCTTTTTTAACACTGGGTTATTTTCCCCTGCTACCAGGGGTTACATGGGTTTGGCTTATGGCAGTCTGGCAAACTTGTTAACAACTGGACCTCCCCACCACAATCCCTCTTTCCTCTCTCCGCAAAACTGCAATTCATAGTGTTTACTGATTCCATAGTGTAAACGCTCTCACTATGACTGATTTCAAACATAATGCTTGATGTTACTGTACCCAGAGTTGGAAAGAGGAAAGCACATCCAGCTCTCCTCTGCCAGTATAAGTTAGCTCCTGCATGCATGGGTTTTGGCCTTTGAGTAAAAAGAGGCATGGAAGCCCATTAGAAGTTCCTATAGCCTAACCCTATAAAGCCAACTGAGTCTCTTATCATAGACATCTTATTAGAAATTGACAGCCTTGCAGATCAAAGGAAATTCACCTTCTAGTAAGTAAGAGCCAGAAGTTTTAGTCAAATCAGTCCATGAAATCTGTTTACTGGATTGTCTTTTAAATTTGCATTCTTCAGTTAAAAGGGGAGTTATGTTTGGTATGATTGCATGAAAGATCTACTGCCAGGCAAGAAGATAAATTCTAAAAGAAGGTATTTCCCTTTTTTTTTTTCTTCACAACTTTTTTTTTTTTTTGCTTTATCTAGGGCCACACCGTGGCATATGGAGATTCCCAGGCTAGGGGTCTAAAAGGAGCTGTACAGCAACGTGGGATCCAAGCTGCGTCTGCAACCCACACCACAGCTCACAGCAATGCCGGATCCTTAACCCACTGAGCAAGGCCAGGGATCGAACCCGCAACCACATAGTTCCCAGTCGGATTCTTTAGCCACCAAGCCACGATGGGAACTCCCACAATTTCTTTAAATGTTTCATATTAAATACCCTAGTTGATTATAGTTGTCAGAGACTTTAGACTTGGAAGAGGCTTCGGATGATGAGGCAATGCTGAATAAAATTTCAAAAACTCTACAACTGTTATAGCTATACAACCATTTTGTTTAAATCTTTACCACCATAATATACTGTTAAACTCAATTTTATAGATGTGTTAAATGAGTAAGCATCGAAATAAAATTTTAATATTCTATTTATTTGAGTGAGTGCTCTATAAACTAAAATTCTCCGATTTTACCCTGTATCTCAAATCACAATTAGATTCTGAGCCTGTTTTTGTCACCTGTAGTATGTCGTTACCTATTTAGAAGCTTTAATCTTACTTAATTTTGGTATGGCATATAATATTCCTAGATTATTACAAAGCACATCAAGGAAAATAGGAGATGCAATTTGCTTTAAGAAGAAAATTAAAATCATTAATTTTTTTCTTATTAAAATGAATAGACATTAGTCACGCATACATGGTCAATTCCTTTCTTTCCATAGTTTTAATCAAATTACTGTTATACCTAGCATTCATGCTGATTATTAAATTGACCCAAATCAACAGATTAGCCGTATTTGCTTTTCCTCTATTTTACAGATATGATGTTAGTCTTCAGGGATTTGCATATGAACGTATTATATGGATGGGTAGTCACAAATTTAAAAATTACTCAACAGCTTCTGATGATGCCTTTAGAAATATTATAGTCAATTTTCTGGGTGACTAATTTTAGGGTTACTGGTTCATAATTTCTTAGATAACTTTCATGATATAAAAATGTCATTAAAATTCTAGTTTTTTTCATAAAACAATGCTAAAATTTTGCAAAATAAAATTACTAATTAGGTCATGATATTATAAATACAATATTTCCCAAAAATATATTTAGGTGTTTCCAAGATTATCTCCCTTTTTTCTCCCTCTATCTTGCTCCCCTATAAAGCAGAATTGGAAAGATACAGAAATCTATCATGTAATTTTTTATGCTATTAAATAACAAGTATCTGAATGATTATAAAGATATGAGAGCGTATTATAGATCTTCTTTCCTCTTCTGTTTCCATCTATTTTTTCAGTTGCTAGGAGTCTTTCACAGATATTTGTTTTGTGATACATGGGTCTAAAGCATCTCCCACTCTGAACTTCTACCATCTAAATGCAGCTGAATACTTATTTGCTTTAGATCTGGGCATCATGGTCCTCCTTTTCAGAAGAGTGCTATTTGATATTTAATACTTTTCTCCAGCAGAAAACACCTTGAGGTGTGTTAACAACATCAATTTTATAGTACATGTACATTTTTCAATGAGTTTCATGTCCAGTATTATATTAAAGCCATCAAAGAAGCAATTTAAAGTAGAATATATATTTTTTTGTGAATATTTTATAAGGATACAGAGTAAGAGAAGTTAAAGTTGAAATATAGAAAACTGCAAGGAATCTAGAAAATATTAAGTAAAATGATACCTAAATTTTAACTAAATGCATGCGTACTTTTTAAGTATATATGGCTTTCAGAACTTTTAAGTCACTACTATATTGATTTCCCTAGATACCATCCACATTTATAAGACTGATCTTAAATTGCCTTGAAGTAAGTATATCTGTGAAAATGGTGGAGTAAGAAACTCTGAAAATTATCACTTTCATAAAAGTAATGAGGGAACTGGGAAAAATTGTTAGAGTCAACTTTGTCAGAATTATGGATATTAACTGAAAGATTATTTTTGAAATCTATTCTGTTTCCTTTAACTTTCTATCCATTCTTGAGCTGGTAATCTACCACTTAATTATTCTAGCTTAAGAGTACAGGTTGGTACCTAGGACGGCCTATATCACCTTATTATTCTTTTCCAAATGTTCTTGGGTTTTTATTAGACTTACATTAGATTAACGTAAATCCACAGATTATTTTGAGGAGAATTAATATCTTTTTGATCTTAGATTTTCTCATTCAGAAATAACATATAATTTCATATTTATTTTTGTCTTATATCCTTCTACCAAGGTTTATAACTTTCTTCATATAGGTTTGCACCATTCTTATTAAATTTATTCTTCTATTTTATATATTTTGTTGTGGAAAAGGAGATTTATTATTTGATTTTAAATTTAGTATTGCTAATATATGGGAAAACTCTGATTTGTTTACTTTATGGACCTATTATATACACACATTTTTATATTTTTCCATGATTTTATATTTATGCATATTGTCTGAAAATATTTGCTTTCCTGTCTGATATTCATACCTCTCATTTCTTTTTCTTGTGTTTTCATAATAAATAAAATCTCCAGATTGATGTTTGATATTTAATCACAGACTGATAAAATGTTTGCAAACGAAAGCAAACATCTAATACAGTCCTTTAAATCTAGGTATGTTAGAACAGAGAGCTGAGTAACAAGGTGACTTGCTTAAATACATATAATTCATTAATGATACAACTTCTACTGTAATTCTCTCTTTGGCATGCATTCAAGCTCTTTATTACTCCATCCTGCATTTCTTTATGGGACAACCAGTTAGTCCACTGTGTAAAGTCTCACTTCGCTTTATCAAAATATTGTTATTTAATTTTCACTCTGTTCAAGCCTGCCAGGTACACAAAGCAGAAATTTCACTCTCTACCCACCAAAGTAAGTGATTCTCAGGGTTAGAAAAAATAAATAAATACATTTATAAGAAAATGACACATTCTCCAGTCTGGCCTAGGAGTCAGTACCTATATTTATTTATTACATATATAAGGCTACCTATACAGTCTTTGGTTCACAAATGTCCAAATCACAAATATAAGATCAAATCTTTTTCTCAAGCTGATTTTCAGTTTAACACCTAAATTAGTATTAACTTGATCCTATTAGTATATTTTTTTTCTGGGAATCCAGGTTTGTCCATGTGACATCACTTTTATATTCAAGGAAGCAGGTGATTCGACTATAAGAAGTCATTTTTTAAAGATGTACCTTGGAGTTCCCATTGTGGCCCAGCGGAAATGAATCCAGCTAGGAACCATGAGGTTGCGGGTTCAATCCTGACCTTGCTCCGTGGGTTAAGGATCCGGCGTTGCTATGAGCTGTGGTGTAGGTCACAGATGCGGCTCAGATCTGGCATTGCTGTGGCTGTGGTGTAGGCCAGTGGCTAGAGCTACTATTAGACCCCTAGCCTAGGAACCTCCATGTACCACATGTGCAGCCCTAAAAAAATCAAAAAAAAAAAAAAAGAGATGTGTCTAATGATTTTTGAAGTTCCAAAGACAATATTCTGCCTGCACCTGTGTGACTGTTTTGTCAGAATCAATTATGAAATATGTAATTATATGGATATTGACTAATTAATGCAAAACCCAGTGGAACTCCCAGAGACTGAAAGAAGTTCTTTCTAGTACATGAGGACAGTTGTTATGATGGGTCAAGTTTCATTAAGCTAATGATGCTGACCACATGAGGGTCTTAGGTGTACTAGGTGGTACTTTCACATTATAGACCACGATTTAAACATTGTTCCAGGTCATCAGAGCCACATTTCACTGTGACGGACAACATGTGTTCCAAGATACTCAGCAGTTTCTTTCAGTACAGTTGTGCATTCTAATGAGACCCTGCAGTCAATATGGCTATATTTCATGGCAGTTGGGCTTTTTTATTGAAAGGTATTATCTTGCAATCATAATTCACTGGTGTTAACAAAATCTAACAAAGATAATAATAGTCTACTTGTTCCCCATATCAGAGACCATGTTCTTTGTTAAGATAGAGTTCAGAACCACAAACAAAAGGGTAATGAACAAAAATCTTTTCTATTTCACTTCCTATGTACCATTTTCTAATCGATTAGGACCTGAAGAATTGTGATACTGTCCCACTAGACTCTAAGACTCTAAATTCTATGGGAGTAGACACATTTTGTAAGAATGCTGTTCATCACTCTGCCACCATGGACAATAAACCCAGAGGGTTAAGCTAAGCTAGAGTCCCAAAACTATGTCTTTATAGAAATTGCGGCAGAGTGATACTATTACTTTCCTACTCCGAAAGACAAAAGAAATATTACTTTCTTAGTGCTTTCCACTATTCCTGTACATAACCACAAAGACATTTATGTAGCTTTCTACATCACCTAAAGCTATATAAACTCTTAAGAATAGGAGATCACTATAATATCATGGTGATAAACATGCTCTCTTATGAGTCTTATACAATAAGTATTATTTTGTATCACTTGTTGAATATTTACTTCCTCTCTTTCTGTCCATATATACTTTTTCAATCATGTTTTTGAAATGTATATTATTATTCTAACAGCCAACTACAACCAAGCTAACTTTTGTTACAATGTCATAAAATTTGGTGACGTTTCACTGCCTTTAACAAATACAAGGAATTAGCATAATGAAGAACATCTGGATGTTAATTATCAATGACAAAATTATGACACTTATCAATGACAAAAAATACTAGATTCTTAAAAATATATTTTATTTGTATTTTAGTACTAAACTAGTAAAATAAGGATAGAGAGTCATTTTTTTATCTCACATCCTCAGAATACCCTTGGAGACCAATTTTGGATTAGTTTTCTCCCTTAAGCAACTCAGAGTAGTGCATTTCTTTCTCTGTCTACTTCTGTTATCTCTAGGCATAAACATGTAGTATTTGAAGCTGTCAACAATCTGAAATCATCACTAATTACTTGCCTATTTAATTTTACAGATAGACCATTTTAAGGTAAAAAAAGGTTAATTTTAGTTTTTAGAATCTAGGTCTGTTTTTGTTCATCATTTTATCCCTCTTATCTAGTACAGAACCAAGCATGTAGAAGGCCCTCAATTAATATTTGTGAATTGAACAAGGAAATGAATAGAGATATGTTGAATAAAGACATTGAAAGAAAGCAGAATTTCCTGGCTCTTTTACTCAAAGTTTGAATACAATCTATGAGCCAAAGTTCATTAGTGGTAAAAAAAAAAAAAAAAAAAATTGCTGGCAAAACATGAATATTAGAACTCTGTCAGCTACTGTATCTTTATCAGCATTATTACCTGATAACCTTAACAATTCTCCCTGGGAAGACATCTTTTAGCACCAGTGAATTGTGTTATATAAAGTCCAAACATTGTCATTGATTAGACCAGTTACTACCTATTAAAAGTATTAGGTCAGCTAGACCTGTGGAAGGAAGTCCTGCTTGGCTTTTATCCACACCAGGTTAGTAATCATGGTACATTATTTGATAGTAAATGAATTTTTTTAGGTTCCTCCAAAATTATAAAAATTGAGGACATATAGGTACCTACTTAGTAGATATCATATGTCAGAATAATCCTTGGCCAATGCAGATTTAAATATTATGGAAGAATTTCAAGGGTCCTTATTACAACTGTACCAGCAGCAATAGTATTCTCTCAGGCTTACTGAGTAGTGTTCATATTTTTGGTTCCATTTAAGAATTGAAGATAGAAGCAAAAGTATTTCTCAAAATGTCAACCCCAGAAAAGAACATAGTAATTAAATGAAATTGACAGTGATTAAACGACATATTTGGGGAGGTTTCTACCCATTGTGTCAACTGGCCACACACATGTAACGGCCTTTCAGGTGTTTATTTAGGAAAATTATACAAACAGCTCTCAGACTTTTAGAGTCTTGCTAGTTCAACTCTCTGGTTACCTGGTATATTTGTCAATTTAACCTTAATGTTATTACCTTTGTGTGACAATATTTACTAGACTACTGTATTGGAAGCTAAGAGTCTCCTCTGGCTCCCTAGGAAATCTTCTCTCCTTGACCAGTCCTCACACCCTACATGGATGGATTAATAGATTGGTTTATTTACCATCTCTGCAAGGTATGAAAGCTGAGAGGGTTATCTGGTTTCAGAAGTTTATAGCAGCTGTTTATGCAGAAGTCTGCTAAAGGCCACCATAATTATTCATATACATCAGGCATATATAAGCCTTCTAAGAATAGCTTCCCTAGTATCGTGCAGTATATAACTTGCACCATTCTACAAAACAGCCATGTGACCTTACCTCTTAAAATGACAGATCCATAGATATGTTTTTATGGGGATCACAGTCATTTAAAAAGTATGGTCCTTTACATTCCATTTCCACAACCTTAGATTCCTAAAGAAGGCAAGCTATTTACTTCTGTACTTAGATCTGATATCCCAGGTACACACACTATTATTATTGTGCATAGCTTTTCTATGCAAGTGAGAAGCATCTCAATGGATTTTCACCTTTTTGTAGGTCTCTTATTTGTGGAAACTTAATAAATAAAATCTGTGTCTTTCAGAAACACCTACACCAAGAACAGAAAATTATCTGGACAAATGTATACTGTGACATAAGTCTAATGAAAGAAGTTTTTAGGATTAATTGATTCACTTATGTAATTTTTTTAGAAGTTTATGAATGTCAGTTAACGCTACAAAACTGAAACAGCATGTAGTTAAGAACTGTGTCTGATTTGTGCACCATAACTCTAGAATTTCCCATAAGAACTTGCCCAGAGTGTATTAAAAGACGGACATGTAGAGTGAATTTTTAAGTATTTTAGAGACATATAAGTTGTAAACAAAACAGTATTAATAGTTTAACAGTATATCTAGCAAACCAGGATATCTGAAAACTAAAACAAAGAACTGAAACTACTGAATTGAAACAGGGGCTATATGACTGTGCGACTTTCAGGAAGAAAACGCACCCTACAGGTGGACAATGTGTAAGAGTGACTGTCTCGCCACCAGCCCAATCATTTTCCACATGGGAAAAAGGAGACCCAGCAGAGCGAGGGGACACAGGGCGTCCTCCCGCCCGGCGCCTCTTCCCTGAGGTGTGCGGCTCAGGGACCTGGGAACAGACGCTGTGGGACTGACCGTTGGCCAGAAAGGCACTCCAAGGCAGTGGGCATCCTTTCAGGAGAGCTGGCTGGAGAGGCAGGGCCCTTTCCGATCCTACCAGTCATCACGGGGTCTGGGAACAGGAGCCACAACCCAGCGGCCACGGCGCTTCTGTTGAGTGCTACCTGGAAGTCCCTTGTACCCTCTGGGATCCTCCTTCAAGCCCCTAGAGTCAAACGCTGATGCCACCTCCCTAGACTTGCCTCCATGGACTTGACCTAGACTAACCGCAATGATCTCCAAACCCCATTCCCTGCTCCCATGCCTCACACTGCACCCTCCAACCACTCTGGCTTTAACCCTGCAATGCCCGCTCATGCCACAGTCCTGGGGGATGGACGAAAAGGCTCTGAGCCTGACCGTGGAGAGACACGAGGGGAGAGAGACACGGCTCAAAGAAGGACAAGGGGCTGAGACTCCAGTCAGGACCCGCTCCCTCTGCAGAGGCCCATGCTGCGCATGCCTTGCTGGACCGCAGAGCATCTCAAGGGACACCCTGGAGGCCAGGACGTGAAGACCACAGGGCTACCTTGCAAAGGCACCCAGGACCCTGAGGCCAACCCATCTAGGAAAACGTAGATACAGCGCAGGACAATGGGCTTCCCGGAAAAACCACGCACTAGTAGGACCTTGCCAGGTGGGACTGCTTTCTCATGATGCACTTTCCATCTCTTAGTCCATCTGGGACCCCCTGCCAGGCTCTGACCCGGTTTAAACAAGGACTGGACACAAGAAAGAGAGAGGACATCTGAGAGGAGGCAGATCCCGGGACCTGGGCAGGCAGGACCAGGCTCCCCTGAGGCAGCAGGACCCTTGAGATCAGGCCACTGAGTCTGGTCCAGGGACACAGCTCAGCCCTCCACTCTGACACGCTCGTGTGCAGACAAGCGGGTAGGACAGGGTGCTGCCTGACCGTCTAGGTTGGCTCTGGGGCCGCATCCAGCTCCAGGCTGCAATCAGCCCTTAGCTCTCCCCAAAATCACTGCTCAGAGGAGATCTCTGTGCAGGAAGCAGAACCGTCAGAGAGCAGAGCTGTCGAGAACCCGCGGCCTCCCCTCCCTACTCCTAATGGTCACTGGCCCTGGTTGCCAGGCACCTGTGTGTTTGGGTGGCAGAGTTCCATGTGGTCAGTTATGGTCCACGGGACCTTGGCCTGCAGACGCAGAGCTGTGGTGCCTGTCAGAGGGAGGCCAGAGAGGGTCTTGGCTGCCGCCCCGGAGCTCCATTGGGACGCTCTCCTGCTGCTGTCTGACATCTTGGGAGGAGTTCTCGGTCTCCCGGCGATTCCCGAGTGGGAGATCCCGCTCTGGGCCGCTCTGGTGCTTTGGATCGTCAAGAGCCGCTGTCCTTTAAGAAGAGGCACGGGGCTGGCCGAGAGGGCTTCGGTCCGGGCTGACGTCGACAGGGAAGTCAGGCAGAAGATCGGACTGATGGCCCAAGATGATGAAGCCCTCCAGACACCTGCTGTGGAGACCAGGGCTCCCACGTTGCAAAGCCTGTGCTTGGCGGCACTTAATCAAAACCCCAACAGGTCATCGCCCGACATGGAAGCCTTCCTCGGAAAAGAACTGTCCTGTCTTGGGCCGCTGTGGGCTCAGCTCCAAGGACAGATCCGGTCCCTTGGAGACAGAGCAGAGGCCTACCAAGGCCAAGTGACCGAGTCCCAGAACTCCCTGAAAACGGCCCAGGAGACGGTCCACCACCTCCAGGAGACTCTCCCGCTTGGTGTGCAGGAAAACACGCATCTTCAGCAAAGGCTGGAACGGCTCTGCCAACAAACGGAGGGATGGAAGCACAGAATGCGGGTCCTAAAGGGACGAAAAGATGTGCTGGAACATTTAAACACACACACAGGCAGCGGGTCCTGGATGAGATAGGGAGCCAAATGAACTCTTTGCTCGAAACGATGCTGAAGATCATCCACTGGCCTGGTCTCTGGGAAGTAGAGGGAGAAAGAGATGTAGACGCCCAACATCCCCCAGCGCCTCTGTCAGAAGCCGAGCTGAAGAGTCTCATTGCTGTTGTTCACTGGAGAGTGTCCTCGCAAAGGCACGAACAAGAAACCAAGGCAATCTCCAGAAAACTGTCTGAAGACCATCAGATCCATGGAGAGCTTGTGGGACAAGTACAGAGCCTCCAAAGCGAGCGCACGTCCTTGCAGTCAGAGAACACTCAGCTGCAAAGGGAGATCGAGGAGCTTCGGCTCCAACTCAGGATGCTGCCGCAGTTACACGAACAGCACCTCAAGCTGCTCCTGAGAACATCCATTGAGGAGGAAGCACACTGCCGAGACAGCCAGAAGAAGCGCCCCCGGCTGTTTAGATGCCTGGGCTCCATGTGTCAGCAGGGCAGAGTCTACAAGAAAGATCGTGGAAGACATGGGCAGAAAACTGGTGAGAACCGCTGTCTCTTGCCAAAACGACATCCTCTTCTATGAGCAAAGAGCCCGAGAAAGAGAGAAGGCAGCTCTGTGTGCCGAGAGAAAGCGCATGGCGCTCAGGAAGGAAAACGCTTCCATGAGACAAAGGCTGGCCCACCTCCAGTTCCAGCTGCAGCCTTTCCCGAGCAGGGCATTGGCTCTTGCTGCTCCACACGGGGCCCAATGGCGCCCGCAGCTCCCAGAGGACCCCCTCGCTCATCGGGTGCCCCAGGAAGCAGGAAGGTCGTGCTAGGAGGCCTCAGGCTTCCAAGGTCCCCCGCAGGTTGGATTCCGCTGGCAGACCAGCTGGGCCTAAACACCCGCAGCCACGACGAGGCCTAGACCTGGTCTGTTTTCTAGACCAGGAATGGGGATGTCGCCCTTGCCAGTCTATGGTGAATAGAAACTGCCCCGTTTTCAGCTGATGCTCTCCCTTCTCCTAGTCCAGGTTGCTGGCATTAGAAGGCCTCGGTAGTATTTAGTAGAAGTTTTAGGAATACCTTCATTTCATGTTGCTGGGCCCTCACTTTCAATGAGTATAGGATTATATTTTGATTTCAATAAAAGGACCCCTTTTCATTAAACCATCTTTTCTGTCTCACGTGGATCCTTTCAAATCATAAAGATTGGTTCTCTAGGACAGGAACTGGTAGATATCGGTAAGTGTGACTTTGTCTTTCAACTGATGCATTTTCATTCCTTTTCTCTTTGAAGACATGCAAAAGGATGCAAAACCAAAAGAGAAAAAGAAGGCTTTCCCAGGCCTTCCCTTCCATTTCTCTGTGCAGCAGGGAGGCCTTCTCCGGTCTGGCTCTGAGCATCCGGGAGCCGCTGTGTAGAACTCCACCCCTGGCTGACTCCCTCCTCGGGGCATCTGCACTGGCTGTTCTTGCTGCTGGTCTCTCCCCAGATGTTTCCATGGCCGGTGCTATCTCGTCCAGTCTCAGCTAAAGGCCGCCTCGGCCAGGAAGCCTTGTCTGGCCACCATGGGGAAAGGAGGGGCCCTCCCCGGAGTCCCTCCCTATCACAGTTGCTTCCATGCACTCCTGCTGGCCAGCCTTAGCCCTGTGGCTCTTTGCTGACGGATTGAGTGTCTGTACCCAAAGGTCACCTCCGAGTGGACAGCAGGTGCGGCTCTGTGGGGCGGGGACCTTGTCGGGTTTGGGGAACCCTTTCACCCAGCATGCAGGACAGAAGGCAGCTGGGAAATAGGCAGGGCCTGAATGGACGGACGAATGCAATCTGGAAACACTTTGCTTGGCACGAGGTACTTCCATCTCCACCCCAGGGTCTGGACGGCGAGGACACCAGGGCACACTGGGCTCAAGGTGAATTGAACACATCCCGTCCCATGCCAGAGGCCCTCCTCAGGTGGAGACCAGAAAGGAAAGAAGGGCTCTCCCACCTTGGGGTCCCCGCTGTCTATCAGGCTGTGCCATTCCTTCCCTCTCCTCCCTGTACCCAGAATCAACCTTCCTCTCACAGCACTGTCGTCTGAGATAAAGCTCAATAACCGGATTAGAGTGGATTCCTGGGATTCATATTGTGGAAGGCTCAGGGTTACTCCTCAATGCTGACATGATGTTAGGCTGTATCAGATGGGTGACTGTACGTGTGTGTGTGTGTGTGTGTGTGTATAGAAATATTACATTCCATAGGAGTACAGATTCATGCATATATGTATACCCACATATAACGTAATAAAGGTAATAACACATGACATATATATTTTGATGTAGCATATACATATTCCTTTTCGCCAGGAGAAGTTAGTGTCCTTTCAAAGCAAACACCCTTCATCTTATGACAGGAAACAGATCGCCCTATTTCTTTTTTGCTTTTTCTGATGCACCTGTGGCATTTGCAGGCCACAGGTAGAATCGGAGCCACATTTGAGCCCTAGGCCACAGGTATGGCAATGTTGGATCCTTAACCCCTTCTCTGGTCCAGGGATAGAAACAGCTATGCCACAGACACGAGCCAGGTCATGAACCCCCTGTGCCACAGCGCCAACACCTAATGACCTCTTTGAGAGGAAGCATATTGAGCCCACCAACTAAGTGTTCCATAAAATGCTGCCTAGGACCATTCCTTCAAGGACAGGAAAGGAGCCATGTGAGTAAACGCCCGAGCTTGGGTCAGAGTCCCTACCACGTAAGAACAAGAGGCTCCAGTTACTGGGCAAGGCCAGAAGGTGACGTCCGAAGGCCGGACTCTGGACCTCACACTCCAAGCCAAGGTTCTCGAAGTGAGGGACCCGCAAAGCGGGATCATCCTCAGTTTGCAACTTGGCATTTTCTTCTTTTGAGGCTGACCGATGTCACCTGGAAGATATCAGTCCAAGGATCAAAGTAGCACCACAGGGTTCCCGTCGTGGCTCAGCAGAAAGGAATCTGAGCAGTATCCACAAGGGTGTGGGTTCAGTCCCACACCCAGCTCAGTAAGTTGAGGATCCGGCATTCCCGTGACCCATGATTTGTGCCTTGGTCACGGCTTGGACCTGGCGTTGCTGGGGCTGGAGCGTCAGCCGGCAGCCACAGCTCTGAATATAACCCTAGGTTGGAAACCTCCATGTGCCACGGGTGCTGCACGAAAAAGATAAAAAAAGTAAAAAAAGAGAAGAAGAGAATCTACTCCATAATATAACCAGAGCCATGGCAGTGACAATGCCAGGTCCTTAACCTGCTGAGTCATCAGGGGACACCTTGGTACCTTTTAGAAGTGCAGTCTTTTGGGTCCTATTCCAGATCCACACACTCCGAAACCCTGGAGGTGGGCTCCAGCCATCCAGGGGTGAGAAGGCCCTCTGCGGGATTCCAACAGATGCTCCAGTTTGAGAAGCATCGTGGGAGTCCTTATGAAAGGACACTGATTTCTGAAGGTATTGCATCTTCCCACTTCAGAGCCACCTACATGCTCAGACGTCACCCAGGCCCAACACAGTGCATGCAGGGCCATCCACCAGCTCCCCCGCAGGGGACTCAAGCATGGCCTGAGGGGTCAGTACTAGAAGAAAGCGGGAGAACTTTGGGACAAGTTGAATGGCCCCTCCCCCCCAATAACCCTCTCCTCCTGCAGGAAGAATCAAGCTAGTTTCAAATATGTTGGTCCAGGTCTACTTTCAGGGGAAAAGCGAACCACTTTCCTCTCAATATTGATTTCTTGTTCTTTCTCGGGCCACACCAGTGGCCACAGCTATGGCCACAGTTCATTTAGCTAACCTATGCCCAGGGCAAAGTTTCTGGACCTCATTGCCTAAATACCAAACAGGAGGGGTAGCTCAATCTAGATTTTGGTTTGTTGTTTGCATTTCTTTCTCGTGACTGTGGAGGGCCTCCACCACGGCATAAGGAATTTCCTAGGCTAGGGATTGTATCAGAGCTACACCTGTGGCCCTCTACCATGGCCACACCATCACTGAATCCAAGCCCCATCTGCAATCTAAAGCACAGCTAACAGATACCTAACCCACTGAGCAAGGCCAGGACTCTAATCCGCGTCCTCATGGATACTTGTTTGTGTTCTTTTGCCTCTTTAGGTATCTTTATTCCTAAGTATTTTATTCTTTTTTATGCGATGATAAATGGTATTCCTTCCCCAATTTCTCTTTCTGATCTTTTATTTTCGGTATATAGAAATGCTGTTGATTTCTGTGTATACAAATGTCCAGGACCAGATGGCTTTACAGGCAAACTCTATCAAACATTTAAAGAAGAGTTAACACCTATCCTTCTGAAACTCTTCCACAAAATTGCAGAGGAATTGACACTCCTGAACTCATTCTATGAGGCAATCATCACCCTGATATCAAAACCAGACAAAGATACCACAAAAAAAGAAAATCAGGGGCCAATTTCACTGATGAACATAGTGCAAAAATCCTCAACAAAATACTAGAAAACCGAATCCAACAGTACATTAAAAGAATTGTACATCATGATCAAGTGGGATTTTTTTGTGATGCAAGAATTCTTCAATATCCGCAAATCAATAAGTGTGATACACCACATTAACAAACTGAAGATAAAAATCTTATGATTCTTTCAATAGATGTAGAAAAAGCCTTTGACAAAACTGAACACCCATTTCTGATAAAAACCCTTCAGAAAGTGGGCATAGGGGGAACCTACCTCAACGTAATAAAGGCCATATATGTCAAGTCCAGAACTAACATCATTCCCAATGGTGAAAGAATTCCCATTGAAAGAATTCCCGCTGAGATCAGGAAAAAGACAAGGAAGTCCACTGTCGCCACTACTATTCAACACAGTTTTGGAAGTCCTAGCCACAGCAATCAGAGAAGTAAAAGAAATAAAAGGAATCCAAATTGCAAAGTAAGAAGTCAAACTATCACTATTTGAAGATGACATGATATTATACCTAGAGAATCCTAAAGATTCTACCAGAGCTCATTAATGACTCTGGCAAAGTTTCAGCATACAAAAGTAATACACAGAAATCAACTGCATTTCTATATACTAACAATGAAAGTTCAGAAAGACTAATTAGGGAAGCAATCCCGTTTACCATTGCATCAAAAAAATCAAATACTTAGGAATAAACCTACCTAAAGAGATAAAAACCTGTACTCTGAAAACTATGAGACACTGATGAAAGAAATCAAGGATGACACAAACAGATGGGAAGACATACCATGCTCTTGGAGTGGAAGAGTCTGTATTTTCAAAATGACTATACTACCCAAGGCAATCTACACATTCAATGCAATGCCTATCAAATCACCAAGGACATTTTTCATTGACATAGAACGAAATATTTTAAAGTTTGTTTGGAAGCACAAAAAAACCAGAATAGCCAAAGACAGCCTGAAAAAGAAAACTGGAGCTAGAAGAATCAGGTTCCTTGACTTCAGACTATACTACAAAACTACAGTCATCAAAACCATATGGTATTGGCACAAAGACAGAATACAGATCAGTGGAACAGGATAGAAAGCCCAGAATTAAACCCATGCACCTATGGTCAACTAATCTATGACAAAGGAGGCAAGAATGTACAATGGAGAAAAGACAGCCTGTTCAATAAGTGATGCTGGGAAAACTGGACAGCCACAAGAAAAAATGAAATTAGAACACTTCCTAACACCATAGACAAAAATAAACTCAAAATGCATTAAAGACCTAGGTATCAGACCAGATACTATGAAACTCTTACAGGAAAACATAAGCTGAACACTTTCCGACATAAACAACAGCAATATCTTCTGATATCCATTTCTTAGAGTAATGACAATATGAAGAAAAATAAACAAATGAGACTTAATTAAACTTGAAAGTTTCTCCACAGAAAGAAACCCTAAACAAAATGAAAAGACAACCCACAGAATGGTAGATAATATCTGCAAATGAATCAATTGACAAGGGAGTAATCTCCAAAATTTACAAACACCTCCTACAGCTCAATACCAAAAAACCAAACAACCCCATCAAAAAACAGGCATAAAACCTAAGACATTTCTCCAAAGAGGACATACAGACGGCCAAAAAACACATGAAAAGATGTTCAACATCACTCATTATTAGAGAAATGCAAATCAAAACCACTGTGAGGTACCACCTTACACCAGCCAGTATGGCCATTATCAAAAAGTCTAGAAACAATAAGTGCTGGAGAGGGTGTAGAGAAAAAGGAACGCTATTACATTGTTGTTCATGTAAACTGGTGCAACAACTGTGGTAAACAGAATGTAGATTCCTTAGAAAACTAAAAATAGAATTACCATTTGATCCAGTAACCCCACTCCTGGGCAGCTGTCCAGAGAAAACCATGACTTGAAAAGACACATGTACTCCAATGTTCATTGCAGCACTCTGTACAATAGCCAACTCATGGCAAAACCTTAATGTCCATCGACAGAGGACTGGATCAAGAAGAAGTGGTACGTATACACAATGGAATATTACTCAGCCATTAAAAGGAATGAAATAACATTTATAGCAACATGGATGGACCTAGAAATTATCATGCTAAGTGAAGTCAGTCAGACAATGAAACACCAACATCGAATGCTACCACTTGCATTTAGAATCTAGAGAAAGGACACAATGAACTTCTTTGCAGAACAGATACTGATTAACAGACTTGGAAAAACTTATGGTTTCCAACTGAGACAGTTTAGGGAGTGGGGGGGTGCACTGAGGGTTTGGGATGGAAATGCTATAAAATTTGGTTGTGATGATTTTTGTACACCTTTAAATGTAATAAAATTAAGTAATTTAAAAAAATCAAAAATAAGATAAATGGGGATATATGTACATGCTTAGCTTATCACAATCTACCTGCATGTGATATTGTACCAGTTTAAATATGCTTAAAGAAGTTAAGAGTAGTTTATCTTTATTTTTCTACTTCTTATATGTTTGCTATTTTTGTCATAAATTTACATTATATTATGAAGTCCCTAATATGTCATTATTATCATTATTTATTAAATACTTATCTCCTAAGGATATTTAAATAATATTAATAAAAATTTCTGACATATTTGCGTATGTAGTTACAATTTTTTGGCTCTCCTCTTTCCTCTGTATATCCACATTTTGATCTGGTATCATTTTCTTTCTGCATAAGGACATTATTTATTGTAGTGGAAGTCTTTAAAGATGAATTGTTTCTGCTTTTTCATCTCTACTTCACTTTTGTTTTGGAAAGTACTTAAAATGGGTATTGGAATCTGTGCTAATTGTTTTGTTTATTTTTCTGCTTTTAGTACTGTAAATATATTGTTCCACCATCTTGTTATCGTAGCTTTTGGTAATAAGTCTGTTTATATTATAGTTTTGCCTCTATATGTAATATTCTTTTTTCCTTTGCATTCTGTAAAGATTTTCTCTTTATCTCTTTGAGCAGTTTGATTATTATTGTAGTTTTCTATTGCTGCTATAACAAACTATCACTAACGTAGTGATTAAGAGAGTATATTTTTACTATCTTACAGTTTTGTACATCAGAAATCCAGTATAGCTCTCACTGAACTATATCAAGGCATTAGCAGATAGCATCTTGCTCTAGGGGAGAATCATTTCCTTCTCATTCTGGTTGTTGGCATAATTCAGTTACTTGTGGTGTAGACCAAGGTCTCCATTTTCTTGGTGACTGTAATTGAGTGTTTCTAACTTCCAGATACCACCACATTCTTTAACACGTGAACTTCATTATTTTTGTATTCCTGTAAGTATTACGGAGCTCTGTTCTGGATCATAATTAAGTAGCTGGAAATACTTTTGTCTTTTCAGGTCTCACTTTTTAGGTGAGATCAGAAAATGCTGAGTATAGGTTTAACCCTTCTATTATTGAGGCAAAAATATTTGCAGATATTCTGCTCAATGCCCCATGAATTATGTGTATTCCCATTCTGGCTGGTGGGAACAGACACTTTTCCCAGGTTTGTGAGAGTAATAGGTAGCATTACTTCTTTTCTTTTTTTTCTTTTTTTTTTTTTGCTTGTATTTCCTTAGTATCAGGTACTTTCCTCATATGTATTTGTTGATAAGTATTCTGCTCAGCAGTCAATTTTCAGAAGAGAGCTGAGACTCTGCTTATGCAGCTTTTTCCTGTCCAGTAATTTTTCATGTGAATGCTAGCCACCTTGGTTTCCCCAGATTCACAGTTTGGCCTCCTCAACTCAGGGAGGCCACTGGGATCCAAATGGGATTCCCTCTTTCTGACGCTGGCTTAGAAACTCTCCAAGAACTGAGATGAGTTTTAAGACTCATCTCAATTGTTTCTTGTGTCTAAGAAAGCATGTCAGTGGAGTTTTAAGACTCATCTCAGTTGTTTCTTGTGTCTAAGAAAGCATGTCCAGTGTCCCAAACATAATTATCTCATAAATATTGTCTAGTTTTTAACTGTTAAAGACAGAAGAACAGTTTTCAACTACTTCATCTTTGTTAGAGAAATATTTTTAAAGAATGTAGAACAGTAGAGCACAATTTGGAGAAAACATCATGTCCTTATATCTTAATTTATAATAATTTATTTTTGTTTTTAAAATCTTGTTCAGATCATTTTTTAAAAGTAGGACTCTTGCTGAAGAAAGAGAATGAGTGTATGAGAATGAACAACTCATAGCTTTATAGCAAAGACAGAAAATCTGAATCTGACGCATTGTTGAGTGATTATGTCTATGTTGGACATAGTAATAACAAAAATCATCATTATCAGAGATATCAAGAAAAGAATGTTTTGTTTTGCTTTGCTTTGGTTTTTAGGGCTGCACCTGTAGCATATGGAATTTCCCTATTTCCCTGGCTAGGAGTCTAATCAGAGCTACAGCTGCAGGCCTACACCACAGCGACAGCAGTGCAGGATCTGAGCCACATCTGCAACTAATACCACAGCTCAGAGAAATGCCAGATCCTTAACCCACTGAGCGAGGCCAGGGATCCCACCCACATCGTCATGGATACTAGTCAGGTTCATTTTCACTGCACCACAATGGGAACTCCCAAGAAAATTTTGATTGTAACCAGTATCCTCTCTTTAAAAAATTGGGAGTGTGAGATAATGTAATCTGTTTTTAAAGATTTGTATATATCAAAATGGCTAAATAAAGGTTATTTTATTTTACTTTTTATCATGGGAGTGTATGTTTCAACATGAGGCCTTTTCCTATGAACCAACTCACTCTGCTGTGATGTATATGATTAGACAGAGTTATATTTGGTCTGTGAAGCAGCAGCCACCTCTCTATTTGCATCTGTGATTCAGTTATTTCCCTTTGGTCCAACACTGACATACGTAAGAGGACTTCAGTGGTTTATATTCTACCTATAGTTTTGGCATCTTGTTATTGATTCAGGGCGTATGAACACAGAGAGCCAGGGTGTGCTGGGAAATGTGTCCCTTCAGAAAATAAAAAAAAACTTGTCTAAAAGGAATGTAGTGCTGTGATCGTTCATGCCCCAATCAGTACACATCAGAATCTCCTTTATAATGCCCCATAATTAGAATGGTTATATTGCTTTCTGTAGAGCCATGCATCAGTTTAGGAGAATATTATAATTACCTCTCAGATTATCCAAGGACTCTAATAATAAAAGTGACCATGAAAACAATTTGTAGTCATTTAAAAAAAAAAAAGAGCAGTATAGAAATAAACTTAGTTGTACAGGTACAAACAACTTAAAGAATCTTATTGTCATTTTTTTTTTCACTCTAACTTAATAGTTAAAGATTTTCCATTACTTCAGTGTAGAGCAGGTTGTGAAGAACAAAAGTTCATGTAAATTGTTCTACCAACCCAACAAAAGGTGGGCTTTTGTTATTGAAGTTGAGATTAAAAGAATTAGTCATATAAATTAAATGATATCCAAAATTGAGAAGCATTATCCTACCCAGAGTATTCTTCTGTGATTGTAAAAGGTAACTCACCTTATTTTAGATTCTTTTTTTAATCTTTAACTTACTGCCATGAAATTACCCAGAAATGAGTGTATCCTAATTTACTTCACTATTAGAGGAATGCATGAAATATGCAAAGGTTGTCACTGCCATGGCACTTTTTCACCTATTTTCAGTAGCTGAAATAAATATACCTGCTTCATCATAACTTTTAGACATTGTCTAATCTTCATAAAAATCATAATCTTCATAAGTAATTAGAGAAACTATCACTCATCTATGAGAGTCATAGAAAACAACAATGATAACACAACAGTTAACAATGATTCCTACAGTGGGAAGAGAGATGTATTAATTAGAAAACAGAATTAACGAATCATCCAGCAAAGGCCCTGGTGAGGTTTACAAAGGGTAGATTCAATGATTAAATACATTGCCTTGTGCCAGAGGAGTTATAAGCAAATTAGATACTGAAAGAAAGAATTAAAATCTAAGATTAAACAATAGTCTGTTTTATGAATCTGAAAATGGACACACCCAGAACTGTTAACCTTAATAGTGATAGTTGTTTCAATCAGGAAACTAATATTTAATTATACTAGTTACTAATATTCCTCATATCTCAAAAGATTGTGACAACACATATTGGGGCCATTTTTCTCCCTTTGAAATTGCCTTTATGCTCAGCCAGAGAATAAATGAGGCTGAAAATTAATTCACACGGCATTTTAACCAATAGTCAGTAATTTCTGTTCTGCAAGCAAGAAGCAGTCTAATGCACTTAGGAATGATTTCCCCCAAAGCCACTCTGTTAGCTGCCACTCTGAATGGAATCAATCCATTTCCTTTTCAAACCTTTTCACCAAATGAAATTCCTGTTTTTATTAAGGTGCCAGTATCGAAGCCATATTTTATTCAATATAGAGGCCACTTGTCTTTCATTTCTGCAAACCTGCATCTGAACCTCTTCTACCATCAGGAATTTCCCCCTTTATGAATCTTTCTAGTTAGTAAAGCTACCAGTTACATAGTATGATTTCTGCCTTTGCCCTTTACTACATACCCCGCCTCCCCAAACTTGTTCTCCAAGTCATGATAACAGGAACTTTCCCTAAAGTACCTTCTTGTCTCCCACCAAACTAGTCTTGTGAAAAGAACTTGGCCTTTACAGGTCGACAGACTTACATTCTGACCTCACCTTTCCCAGTTCTCTAAGTTACAGTATTAGACACTAATCAATCTGAGGCCAAGTTTTCTCTTTGTAAAACTGGACTGGTATGCATATCAGATGAATTAACACCTACCTTATGTCAGATAACACCTAGCTTATGTCAGATAATTTATTGAAATATTAATTGATATTTTCTATTGCAGCTGAAGTAAACTGCTATTATATTTTGCCCTCTGGATTTTCCCCTCTCCACTTCTATGACGTTAGCCAGGGCTTTGTGCTTTCTTGTCTCAGAGGAGTAGTTGAGGCTAAGAAGTTACCTGGAATCAACTATACTTCAATTTAAAAATTAATTACTTTTTAAAGAAGTTACCTGAATATATTACTGGTATTGTAGAAGTATGAAATGGCAAAGTTCTGTAAACTTGTTTAAAGTTATTATTAGAGTGTTAGTTATTATAATAAACATTTTTCCTCTAGATACAATCCACATAGATGCCATACAATTAATGCAAGCTTCACTATCAATCATGTATCTACACAAGTATTTGTATACACACATTCTATAAATATGTATAACATCTATAAGGAGCTCAAAGCACATTTTAAACTTGGGAATTAATTCCCACAATGTTATCCTGGATCGGGTGCCCTGATGTTTTGGTCCTTATTGTTCCTCTCACTAAAAGGATACTGCTGGCTGCTCTTGGAAATGGCAAGAAAATATGCTTTCTTCATTTCCTTTTTGAGAGAACTCCTGATCTGTATCCTTCTTGAACAAAATGGTATTGGAAAAGCTTCCAAGAGTGTTTCGTGCTTCTTTTGACCTGTTCACCTGTGAACCGACCTGGACCAACTTGGACAAACCTCCTTGAAATTCAATCTCATTAAAACATGCTGGTCCAACCATTGAACTCACTTTTTAACCTGGCATTTCAGTCAAAAATTGGCAAAGGAGACAGGAATTCAAGATTTTTATCCTATTGAGAATATCATCATAATTTATCCAAATACCTCTGTATACTGTTTGGAATCAGTGGTCCAGATTCTAAATCACAGTTTTTGAGGTCTTTACAGTATGTTGATTCTCTTACTTTCATAATACTCATGATCTTTCAGACTTCTCAGTTCTTGATGTCATCTACTCTGCCCATGGCTAAGTAACAGTTTTTTTGTGGATAAAGCTTAAGCTAGCTCCATCCTCTTTCAAAGAAGAATCTTCTACAGTTTTTCCCCTTATTTTCATCTAATTTTTGGCACTCAGATTCTGTTCTCTTTTCTTGGTATTTCCTTGGAAGGTTGGCCTAACATTTTATGATTTTTCACATATGACAACTCATTGACTAAAATTCTATGTACTAGATCACTCTCAGCCTCTGTCAAGGGAAGAAGATGGAATATGATGTAACTTGTGGTTTTATATTTTCCCACCTTTGTTCAAACATTTCCCCATTATGTAAGATGCCTGCCTTTATTTCTACCCAAGCTAATCATGATTCACATTCTATTTGTTTCTTTTAATTTTTAACATTCTATTTGAAATACATTTTCATCAGTCTGGTTTTTGAGATCTTTCCTGCTAGAGTCAGAGTGATCATTTCTCCCTAATTATGAGATTTTTTGTATTTATTGAGCACATACTGCACATCAATTATTTTGTTAGACAGTTTATACATATCATAGCATTTACCTTTCACTAAAACCCTGAATTAGTGCATTTCAGTCCTCCCAAGTCTAATGCCCTATTTCACAGGTGTTATATGATGACTTCCTTACTGTTCCAACATTGAACTCACAGAAAAAGCAACATGCTTATGCACCTGATTTGAAAAATTCAACATAAATTTATTTGTCAAAAGACAGATAAAAAGAAACAAATTTATGTGTATTTTAATATGTAAACGTTTCATAATGAACACAATAAATGGCTTAAAGAAGCAATCAGATTCTTTCACCTATTTATAATCAATACAGGTTTGATTTTAGAGAAATAAGATCAGAAACACACTCCATACATGTACTATAGAAAAATCAAAGAGAAGAGGTATTATTAGATACCAATACAAAAATAAATGTTAGGATTAATGTTCACAGACAAGATATTAGTTAAGGTATTAGAAAATAGAAAGGAAAAATAATCTTAATTGAATAAAGGATAAACATAGCAAAACAAATTGCAAACTGACCTAAAGAAAATGAGAAAATATGATATAATCTTGACAAATTTCACTGTGAATTTGACATTTAATTTCGGTGGGCTTTTGTTTCTTGGTTTTGTTTTTTGTTTTTTACTTCATTGGGAAAATAAAAATCTTGACAGAAGAGCCATAAATTTGACTGATGAGTGCTTCAAATTTTGTTTTATAGTACTGCCCATCTAACAATTGAGTTTTTCATGCTACTGGATACTTTCAAACAGGGATACAAATATAATTATCTTTATACTATCTCTCCTGTGGATACAACAGGTACAAATATAGACACAAGCAAATGCATGGTTTTGCCAACTTGAATACTATTTTGCCTTTGGGGCTGTTATTTTTGAAACGATGAACCATTCCTAGTAAAGTTAAGGAAATAAAACTATAGTCTTTCCTTGGCTTACATATTAAAGATGGAAAATTCAATATAAGTCAAATTTGTGCAAAAAATATTGGATTATATTTATAAACAGAGGTCCAGACTCATATGATTATAAACACATTTTTAAACTACATTTCCATTTGGATATCCAAAAATCTGGAGAGATTCAGAATCTTCTCAGTACTGAAGTCATTGGCGTCACTGTCCCTTCCTCTCAAATGCCAGCAGTGCCTCCAGCCATAAAGAAATCACTGCTAATACTTGCAGCATCCAAGTCTTGTTTTCCCACTAGAATATAAATTTAGAGGCACACTAGTTTGTAATTATCTTTCTATGCCCTAAAATTACCTAGCAGAATATCTTCTATATATGGGAATATATATATCATAACTTTACAATTAATTAATTTAGAATTTAGTTCATCTCTTCATTGAATAGCTGTGTCCACAATGGAGAAGAAAATTAAGTCAAACACTATATTTAAGACATACACGTATTTCAGATAAGACCCCTAGTCCTATCTACATCTATCAGCCATCAGATCTTTTTAAGTCTCAGCAAACAGTATGAAGTGTGAGACCTCAAGTGTATTTTAAAAAATTATCTTTTCTCCAGAAAATTTGATAAAATGGGAATGTGTTCAAAGAAATCTTATCAGTTCCAAGAAAGCAAGATATTGCTATATTTGCCAAGCATTCCAGTCAACTGTGACCCTTCTTGATTTTAATGGTGTATAGTTTTCTGCTGCTGACAAACATATGATAGCCCCCCACCCATTTTGCTTCTGGATTAGAAATACAATTATATAATTCTTGGATGATCATATTTTCTATAGTTTAAGACTTTAAATATTAAAGAAGCTCTATATACTTGTTTTTTATTAGAAGTTACTTGAAGAGCTGTCTATGCCAGTGGTGGAGCATAATATAAGCATATGGAAACAGAACTGGCAGAGAATTAATTCATGGCTAAGGAATGGAGGTAAGGCCTTCTCTTGTTCCTTTAGACATAAGTAAGTGATTTTCAAGCTACTAGACTCTGGTCTTACTCAGACATTGGCAACAATGCTGCCACAGATTTTCCCCTGAGGTTCCTGTGGTAACCGTAGCTTAGTTTAGTGTCCAGTGTGGGTTGGAACATGTTAAATAACATCATGTTTTTCTTTCCAGCATTTGACCAAATAAGTATCACTTGACTATCCCCCTTCTCCCTCTAAATACACTAGCATTAAGTCACCAATCTGTAGTTGTGGGCACGATGACTAACGTTTTATTTCTACTCTCTTCCCCAAATTTAAGTTTCCATCATGGGCTCCACAAAGCATATCCCGTCAAGACCAGTGGTTAGGCACTTGTTGTGGTTTTCATTTGAAGTGTGCAGAAGATTTATAGGTTTTCATTAATGCTAATTGTTCATTTGAGTGGAAAGTGTTCTTAATCAAGTGCTTTTAAATGGGATTTCCAGATCGCACTCAAACACAGCTGGTTTCAAGGAAGAATAACTCAGACTCCTTCCGCCGAAGTATATATGTTTCATGCAAATGAAGGTGGGGCTCTAGAAGTACTGACACATTTTCTAAAAACCAGATAGATTAGTTTGCTTTTGTATATGTAGTAATTGGCAGGCAAAAATGATGAAGGATTATTTAGTCATCTTTCTGCCTTCTGGCTTGGCACTCACTGCAGTAGCTAATGAATGGGGTGGTGGGAGTTTATTTGTCATCTTGCAGCTACCAGGGCTTCTTGGCATTAGTTTCATAGATGCCGAATTATTGTTGCTATTCTGTTTCCAGGATTAAATTGGTTCTCAGCACTTCGTCTAGAAATGGTAGTAGTCCAATGGAGCACTTTTATGGCAATTAGATCAGTTATGCTTGATAGGTTATAAATTCATTTTTATTTCTGGATAGGATATCAAATACTATGTCCCTGATGCTAAAGGTTAGAAAGCATGGTCATTAAAAAAAACCTAATTTAACTTTAGTTTTCATCAGAATATCATATGCCCTGTTTGTAGCTGATGTAAATAGAGCTCTTAAAGTTGCAAGTTCAAAAACACAAACTATTTTAAGTACAGAGGAAACATACTGGTTTACAAAAAATAAAAGTTCAAAGGTAGAACTGACTTTATGCATGTCTGGATCTAGAGTCTTGAACACTGTTACCAAGGTCTATTTTTCTTCATGTCTTGGCTTTGTCTTGCTCTGTCTTAGGTCTATTCTCAAGAAAGTTCTCCTTTGGGTACAAAAATATATGCCAGCTGTTCAGGCTTATGTCTTCACAGTATAAAAATACCAAAACAAAATAACAATAGAAAGAAGGAAAGATAAGAAAAGAAAGGAAAGAAATGGAAGGAGGGCAGGAATGAGGAAAGGAGAGAGGGAAGGAGGAACATGATCCATCCTCTTCATAATCCTAGAAAAGATTCTAATAGTGTGTGTTACTGGCTCTTGGGAGCTCATGTATTCATCCCTGACCCAGTCACTGTGACCAGACTCATGGATTCTCTGACTACTCACCTATAGATCACATGGCCACTACTAGATTAAGGATGGTGCTGATACCACCGTAACTGCTTCATCTAAGCATCGTGTAGGGTAGTCCTGGAGGAAAATCAAGGTGATTTACTCACAGATGATGAATGAGTGAATAAATACTGCCACCACTACTCCAAGTAACCATCTTATCAGAAGAACCAAGAGACTTTTAACATATATTCATTATTCATATACTGGCTCAGATTAAACTATAGTCATTTTTTAATAGATTAGGTAGCCTTTAGGTCTCATCTGAAGATTAAGCCTGGGATCGTGGACAATATGAGTGTCCAGAGATGCTTCAGGAAGCCATCTTATAGTCTAAGGAGCTATGGAAATTCAAAACTCTTATTTTCCAGTTACATTGTATGAAAGCATGGAACCTGTGGATGAAAATGCCCCATGTGGGGATAGACTACTGGATGATCTCAGTCTAATAACTGTCCTTAAAGAAGATTCCCAGACCCAGGGGGACCAGAGACATTCCAGTTTGGGTCTTGGACAACAGTCCCTCCCTGACTTTGCTCCAGTTGTGGAGGTAGCATGAACCTTGGGATGAATCACTGTAATGAAGAGAAAAGACACTCAAAGATAACCACAGAAAAAGCTGCAAAATAAATGGAAGATGACCAAGGCTAAGATAAGCAATATATTTTTTAAAATATAATTCTGGGTCAAAACTGGTAAATAAAAAATTATCACACCTATTTTTACAGATATTCTTACAGGAATATCTAACAGTAGACCGTGCTAAACATATATCATGGAACTGAGATATTTTATGGATACAACTTTTGAATGAGGATAGGACATGAAAGGATATGAAAAACATTTATGAGGACTATAAAATCTACTCTTGAGGGAGGTGCAGACAAACAGAGTAACCCACAAACAACCAGTAACCCACAATTATGACAGCTATACCAACTAGGAGCATGGCAGCTAGGTATCTTATCAGGATAGTTTTGAAACTTCTCATGGCATCTGAGAGTTAGCCTGAAGAGAAATAGTGGGCCTACTTTTTTTCTACGTCAAAATCTTACAAGTTAATTTATCATATTAATTGATCGTGTTCATGATTCTCATTGAAATGAAAATTTACAAAGAATGTAAACAATGAATGGAATTTCCTTGGCAATAACAATTCAGAGATAAGAGAGGATATTTTAAATCCAATATTTTGAATCTAACAGCTATAGATTTTTTTGATTTCATTAAAAATTCATATTTTTTTCCAAGGGTTTTATTTTGAACACCATATTGCCTCAGACTAAATATGTTATCTGAGCTCAAGATGGACAGTGTTTTCAACTCTGTAGGAAGCCACAGTTGCCAAGAAAAGACTTCAAACAGGCAGGTCAATTAGGAGTACAGAAACCTCGCTTCGAGGCAAGTTTCCATTCTGACTCAGAGTAGTGTGTCAGTGGCTCCTCTATTCTAGCAAGGTAGATGACCTTATGAAATTTGCATTTTCTTTTTAGAAAAAAGTACTGAAGAATTTTACAATTCATTTTCAGAATGTAATTATGACTTCATAGATCACAAGAGTACTAAATTTTTAGAACTGGGTTAAATTCTTAAATTTAATCACGATTATTTGGAAATATTTAACAGTTATTTTCATCTAAAGACATATTTTGTAAATTAGAAATAGAACACATACTTATTCAATAACAAGTAGGTAAGCAGATCAACAACCCTGTTTAACGTGCTGGAAATCATCATTTCAACTTTCCTTGACTTAACTTGGGAGAAAATAAGCGTATGTTTAAATAAGATTCACAATCCCTAGCTTACAGATATTTTTGGCCTTGGTCTTTGCTGTCTATTTTGTATTTGCAAAAGACCAATACATTTGGGGAGGAGAGTGTGGCATTTTTCTTCTTCAAAATTCTACTGGGTAATCTAAAAGATATATTTTTTAAAAAAATCTTCATTATGATATCTCTCATTCTAAACAATTACTCTTGGATATTTTGAGTAAAGTTATGAGATAAATTTGAAAGTAACAGGAACGTGTATTTTTTTTTCAAAGAATCCCATAGTGAATTATTAGGTTAAACAATAATCCTCTCAAAATATATTTTCAGTGTAATTTTAGAATTATATGGAACAGAAACTGATTCAAACTATCACATGTAAGGGCTAGGTGGTTATGAAAGAACATATGGAGAGCAGCAACAGCAGCAGGGATTTCAGATTGAGAAGTAGAGTTGCTCTTATGGAAACTGGGACTGAAAGCCTTCAGGAATGAGGATGCCACAAATGTCGCTATTCTTTATTTCCCCTCCTCCTACATTTTTGCTTTTCCTCTTGTACTTTATGATCTCTTCTCATTAAGGTCAGACTTCTTCCCTTTCTAACCTGTATGAATTCTCTGTCTCATAGCATATTGTTACTCATAACTTGGGCTTCTCATGAGCTCTCAGGGCTCCAACTCTATCTCATTTGTATTCTTAAGAGTTTCAGCTCCAACAACAAACTATCTCAACAGTCAAGAACAGAGGCTTATTGGCCTCTTCATTTTTCATAGCCTAAGGATCTGATGCTTTACAGCAAAAGGCCCACCTGATCAAATGCACAGGACATGTTACATGTTATAAAACAGAACTTGATTAAGGACTACAGTTTAAGCATATTCTGTGTATAGGACAGATGACCTCAAAAAAGAACTCTGTGGAGTTCCCCTTGTGGTGCAGCAGAAACAAATCTGACTAGTATCCATGAGAATGTAGGTTCTACCTCTAACCTTGCTCAGTGGGTTGGGGAATCAGTGTTGCCATGAGCTGTGGTATAGGATGCAGATGTGGCTTGGATCACACATTGCTGTGGCTGTGGCATAGGCTGTGGCATAAGCCAACAACTGTAGCTTCAATTCAACCCCTAGCCTGGGAAATTCCATATGCTGCAGAAGCAGTCCTAAAAAGCCAAGAAAGGGGGGTGGGGATTCTGTATGTGGTAGACATTCTGAGGCTTGGCTTATCCGGAGTTTATCATTCTCTTAGATTTGTTTTCATTTTTCATGAAATATGGATTTTTGAATTGGTGCATGTAAGTTAACACTGTGGTTTCCTCTGAAGCTTACTGTCCCCTTCATCCATCCTAAAGAAGTCAACTATGTGATTAAAATGGCACTGCCCTCATTCTCACATCCAGAAGTGGATCTATTCCAAATCATTTAGCCCAATGCTTCTTGTTAGAAGTAATTGGTAATCTGAGACTTAAGGAATTCAATATTTCAATTTTCTTGGGTGGTGATATATTTTAATTGAATTGTTCAAAATAAAGATTGAAGCTATTGTATGATCTTCAGGAAAGTTGGGTTTCTCACTAATCATGCTTAATATAAATGGTAAAGTATGTGGTTCTGAAACTTGATCACAGAACCACTTATCGTGATGTGAGTCAATTTTATGACAGAACAAATACCTCTTAAGGCAAAAAGAAAATAATGACAAAGATATCCACTCTTACCACTTTTATTCAACATAGGTTTGGAAGTCCTAGCCACAGGAATCAGGTAAGAAAAATAAATAAAAGAAATTCAAAATGGAAAAGAAGAAATAAAACTGTCACTGTTTATAGATGGCATAATATTATACATATAAAATCCTAAAATGTTACCAAAAACTACTAGAGCTCATTAATGAATTTAGTAAAGGTGCAAGTTACAAAATTAATAAACAGAAATCTACTACATTTCTATATACTGACAATGAAAGATCGAAAGAGAAATTAAAGAAACAATCCTTTTTATGATTTCATTAAAAAGAATTAAATACCTAGGAAAAAAACCTAAGGAGGCAAAGTACAGAATTAAATACCTAGGAAAAAACCTAAGGAGGCAATGGAACAGAATAGAAATCCCAGAAATAAACCCATTCACCTATGGTCAACTAATCTACGACAAGGAGGCAAGAATATATAATGGAAAAAAGAGTCTCTTCAATAAGTGATGCTGGGAAAACTGGATAGCTATATGTAAGAGAATGAAACTACAACATGAACACTATACAAAAAATAAAATGGATTAATGACCTAAATATAAGACCAGATACTATAAAACTCTTTGAGCAAAATATAGGCAGAACACTCTCTGCCATAAATCACAGCAATATCTTCTCAGATCCACCTCCTAGAGAAGTGGAAATAAAAATAAATATAAACAAACGGGACCTAATTAGACTTAAAAACTCTTGCATAGCAAAGGAAACTATAAACAAAATGAAAAGACAGGAGACAGGATTAAGATGGCGGAACAGAAGGACTGGAGCTCAACTTCTCTCATAAAACAACAGAATTACAACCAAATGCTGAGCAACATTCAACCAAATGGACTGGAAACTTTCAAAAAGCTATCCTACTTCAGAAGACAAAGAGGAAACCACATCAAGAGGTAGGAGGGGCAATTTTGTGAAATAAGCAACCCCATAACTCCTGGGTGGGAAGCCCCATAGACTGAAAAGTAACTGTATCACAGAGACTCATAGGAGTGAGAGTTCTGAGCCCCACATCAAATCCCCACGCCTGGAGATCTAGCACGGGGAGAAAGAGCCCCCAGAACACCTGGCATTGAAGGCCAGTGGGGCCTGTGTTCAGGAGCTCTATGGGACTGGGGGAAACAGAGACCCTTTTCTTGAAAAGTGTACACAGATGTTCACGTGCACAGATCCCAAGGCAAAGCATAGTTTCCACAGGAATCAGGGTCAGACATGACTACAATTCTGGGAGGATCTCCTGGGAAAACAAGGGGTGACTGTGGCTTGTTGTGGGGGAAGGGCATTGGAGACAAAGCTCTAGGGAATATTCATCAACCTGTGTTCCTCTGAAGGTGGCCATTTTGGGCAAGTCTGGCTCCACCCATCAGCACTGAGAAGCTCCAGGCCAAACAGGAATTCAGGTGGGATCACAGCTCCACCCATCAGTAAACAGGCTGCCTAAAGGCTCCCTTAGGAACAGAGCCACCTCTAATATCACCCAATGACAAAGCCCCACCCACCTGAGGGGCAGGAATCACCCTACCTACCAGTGGGCAGGCACCAGTCCCTTCCATCAGGAAGCCTACAGCAAGCCCCCATATCAACTTCAGTCACAAGGGAGGCAGACACCAAGTACATGAGGCTAAAACTCTATTGTTTGCAAAACGGTCACCACAGCAAAAATGTATAAAAATGAAAAGACAGAGAACTATAACTCAGATAACAGAGAAAGAAAAAAAAAAAAGAAAAACAGCAAAGTGGCCATGACAGTATAAGCCTCTGGGAAAAAGACTTTAGACTGCTGATGTTGAAGACGATGCAAGACATTGGAAATAAACTGGAGGCAAAGATTGATAATTTACAGGAAACACTGACAAAGAAATGCAAGATATAAAACTTAAGCAAGGAGAGAATCAAAATAAAATAACTGAAATAAAAAATTCATTAGGAGCAGCCAACAGCAGACCATAGGAGGCAGAAGAATGAATAAGAGGTGGAGGACAGACTAGTGGAAATTACTAATGCTGAACAGAAAAGAAAAAAAAATTGAAAAGAAATGAACAGAATTTCAGAGAACTCTGGGATAATGGTAAAGGCACTGACATCCACATTATAGGGGTACCAGAGGGAGAAGAGAGAGAGAAAGGGACAGAAAAAATATTCAAAGAAAAAATAGCTGAAAGCTTCCCTAACATGGGAAAGGAACCACTCACTCAAATCCAGGAAGTGCAATGAGTACCATATAAAATAAACCCAAGGAGGAACACCCAAAGACACATATTCACCAAACTGACCAAAATTAAAGACAAAGAGAAAATATTCAAAGTAGCTAGGGAAAAGAAACAAATAACCTACAAGGGAACCCCGATAAAGTTATGGGCAGATTTTTCAGCAGAAACTCTACAGGCCAGAAGGGAGTGGCATGATATACTTTACATGATGAAAGGAAAAAATCTCCAAGCAAGATTACTTTACCCAGCAAGGCTATCATTCAGATTTGAAGGAGAAATCAAAAGCTTTACAGATAAGCAAAAGCTCAGAGAATTCAGCAACACTAAACCAGCTTTACAATAAATCTAAAGGAACTTCTCTAAGCAGAAAAGACAAGACCACGACAAGAAACAAAAATATCACAAATAAGAAGGCTCGCCAGTAAAGACATATGTACAGTAAGATACAAAATCATCCATGCACAATTATGCTACCAAAATCAGAAATCATGAGAAGAAGGGGATGTAGATGCAGGACACTGGAGATGCACTTGCAGTTAAGAAACCAACTTAAAGCAACTATATATATATATACACACACACACACACATATATAGGCTCCTATATATATATATATAGGTTCTTATATCAAAACTCAGGGAAAGTGCAAAGCAAAATTCTACAATAGATACACAAATAAGAAAAGTCAGGAGATTGGATTAAGATGGTGGAATAGAAGGACTGGAGCTCAACTTCTCTCCCGAAAAACAGCAAAACTACAAACAAATGCCGAGCAGCCTTCAACCAAATGGACTGTAAACTTCCAAAACAGATATTCTACTCCAGAAGACAAAGAGGAGACCACATCAAGAGGTAGGAGGGGTGATTACGCGACAGAAGCAACCCCATACCTCCCGGGTGGGAAGCCACACAGACTGGAAAGTAACTGCATCACAGAGACTTAGCTACAGGACTGAGAGTTCTGAGCCCCACGTCAAAACCCCACGCCTGGGGATCGGGCACAGGGAGAAAGAGCCCCCAGAGCATCTGGCATTGAAGGCCAGCGGGGCTTGTGTGCAGGAGCTCCACAGGACTGGGGGAAACAGAGACCCCATCCTTGAAAGGCAC
>PVHT020004020.1:21548463-21597153 GCA_004024745.2 Catagonus wagneri
GGAACATTCATTAGCCTGCATTTCTCTGGAGGGGGCCATTTCTGGGAAAATCTGGTCCCTCCCATCAGCGCTGAGAAGCCCCAGGCCAAACATTAATCCAGGTGGGATCACAGCCCCACCCATCAGTAAACAGGCTGCCTAAAGACCCCTCAGGCACACAGCCAGCCTCTAATCTCATCCAGAGACAAAGCCCCACCCACCAGAGGGATAAGAACCAACCCCACCTACCAGTGGGCAGGCATCACTCCTTCCCATCGGGAAACCTACAGCAAGCCCCCTCCATACCAACTTTAGCCACAGGGGAGGCAAACGCTCCAACTAAGAGAGGCTAAAACTCTATTGTGGGCAAAAAGGTCACCACAACAAAAACCTATAAAAATGAAAAGACAGAAAACTCTAACTCAGATAAGGGAGAAAGAGAAAAGCCCAGAAAAACAGCTCAGTGATGAGGAGATTATCAGCCTCCCAGAAAGAGACTTTAGACTGTTGATGCTGAAGATGATGCAAGGCATTGGAAATAAACTGGAGGCAAAGATTGATAATTTACAGGAAATACTGAGCAAAGAAATACAAGCTGTAAAAATTAAACAAGAAGAGATGCAAAATACAATAACTGAAATAAAAAATTCATTAGAAGCAGCCAACAGTAGAATACAGGAGGCAGAAGAACGGATCAGGGAGGTGGAGGACAGATTAGTGGAAATCACTAATGCAGAAGAGAAAAGAGATAAAAGATTGAAAGGAAATGAGCTGAGTCTCAGAGAACTCTGGGATAATGTTAAACACAGCAACATCCATATTATAGGGGTGCCAGAGGGAGAAGAGAGAGAGAAGGGGACAGAAAAAATATTTGAAGAGATAATAGCCAAAAACTTCCCTAATATGGGAAAGGAACCACTCATTCAAACTCATGAAGTGCAACGAGTACCATATAAAATAAACCCAAGGAGGAACACCCCGAGACACATATTAATAAAAATGACCAAAATTAAAGAGAAAATTTTGAAAGCAGCTAGGGAAAAGAAACAAATGACACACAAGGGAACCCCAATAAGGTTATCAGCAGATTTTTCATCTGAAACTCTGCAGGCCAGAAGGGAGTGGCATGATATACTTAATGTGATGAAAGGGAAAAACTTCCAACCAAGATTGCTTTACCCTGCAAGGTTCTCATTCAGATTTGAAGGACAGATCAAAACCTTTACAGATAAGCAAAAGCTAAGAGATTTCTGCAACACTAAACTAGCTTTACAACAAATCTTAAAGGAACTTCTCTAGTCAGAAAAGAAAAGGCCACAACCAGAAATAAAAACACCACAAATGACAAGGCTCACCAGGAAAGGCATATATACAGTAAAGATACTAAATCATCCGTCCACAATTATGCTACTAATATCAGAAATCGTGAGAAGAGAGCACAAATGCAGGTCTCTGGAGACGCACGTGCAATTAAGAAACCAACAACTTAAAATAATCTCATTTGTATACAGACTCCTATATCAAAACTTCAGGGTAAAAAAAAAAAAAGAGCAACAAAAACCCCAAACAGTTAATACAATGGCAATAAGAACATAAATATCAGTAATTACCTTAAATGTTAATGGACTGAATGCCCCAACCAAAAGACATAGACTAGCCACATGGATACAAAAACAAGACCCATAAATATGCTGTCTTCAAGAGACCCACTTCACTTCTAGAGACACATGCAAATTGAAAGTGAGAGGATGGAAGAAAATATTCCATGCAAACAGGCATCAAAAGAAAGCAGGAGTAGAAATACACCGGCCAGAATCAAAAAATCATCGAAAAGTCTGCAATCAATAAGTGCTGGAGAGGGTGTGGAGAAAAAGTATCCCTATTACACTGCTGGTGGGAATGCAAATTGGTGCAGCCACTGTGGAAAATAGTATGGAGATTCCTCAGAACACTCAAAATAGAATTACCATTTGATCCAGCAATCCTACTCCTGGGCATCTATCCATAGAAATCCATGACTCAAAAAGACACATGTACTCCAGTGTTCATTGAAGCACTATATGCAATAGCCAGGTCATGGAAACAACCTAAATGCCCATTGACAGAGGAGTGGATAGGGAAGATATGGTACATACACACAATGGAATATTACTCAGTTAAAAGGAACGAATGACCAACATTTATAGCAACATGGATGGACCTAGAAATTATCATGTGAAGTGAAACCAGTCAGACAATTAAACAGCAACACCCAATGCTACCGCTTACATGTGGAAACTAAAAAGACACAATGAACATCTCTGCAGAACAGAGAATGACTCACAGACTTTGGAAATCCTTGGTTTTTCAAACAAGAGAATCTGGGGGGTGGGGGGGTGCACTGTGGGTTTGGGATACAAAATCTATAAAATTGACTTGTGATGATTTATGCACACCTATAATTGAAATAAAATCCATTATGAAAAAAAAAAGAAAGAAAAGAAAAGTCAACTCAAATACAACACTAAAGATAGTCATCAAACCACAAGAGGAAAGGATAAGAGAAGTGAAGAAAAAAGAGCAACAAAAAGAAATCCAAAACAGTTAATAAAATGGCAGTAAGAACAACCTATCAATAACTTTTAAATGTTAATGGACTAAATGCCCCAACCAAAAGACATACACTAGCTGAATGAATACAAACAAAACCCATATATATGATGTCTTCAAGAGACCCACTTCACATGCAAACTGAAGGTGAGAGGATGGAAGAAAACATTCCATGAAAACGGGAATCAAAAGAAAGCTACAGTAGCAATACTCATATCAGAAAAAATAGACTTTAAAATGAAGAATATTTTAAGAGACAAGGAAGGACACTACATAATGATCAAAGGATCAGTCCAAGAAGAAGATACAACAATTTTAAATATCTATGCAGCCAACATAGGATCACCACAATATATAAGGCAACTGCCAATAACCTTAAAAGGAGAAATCAACAATAACACCATCGTAGTGGGGGACTTTAACACCCCCACTTACAGCAATGGACAGGTCATCCAGACAGAAAATCAATAAGGAAACACAGGCCCTGAATGAAGCATTAGACCAAAGGGAATTAATAGATATTTATAGGACATTCCATCCAAAAGCAACAGAATACACATTCTTCTCAAGTGCACACAGAACATTCTCTAAGATCACAAGCTGGGTTACAAATCAGGACTTGATAACTTTAAGAAAATTGAAATCATATCAAGCATCTTTTCTGACCACAATGCTATATGACTGGAAATCAACAGGACAAAAACTGCCAAAAAACATGAACACGTGGAGACTAAACAACATGCTACTAAACAACCAATGGATCACTGAAGAAATCAAAGAGGAAATTAAAAAATACCTGGAAGCAAAGGACAACAAAGATACAACACTCCAAAACCTCTGGGATGCAGCAAAAGCAGTTCTAAGAGGAAAGTATATAGCAATATAAGCCCACCTCAGGAAACAAGAAAAAGCTCACATAAACAACCTAACTTTACATCTAAAGCAGCTAGAGAGAACAGACAAGATCTAAAGTCAGTAGAAGAAAAGAAATCACAAAGATCAGAGCAGAAATCAATGAAACAGAAACAAAGAAAACCACAGACAATATTAGTGAAACTAAAAGCTGATTCTGTGAAAAATCAACAAAATTGATAAACCCTTAGACACATTTATCAAGAAAAAAAAGAGAGGACTCAAATTAATAAAATTAGAAAAGAGAAAGGAGAAGCAACAACAGACATCACAGAAATAGAAAGGATTATCAGAGACTACCATATGCAATTATATGCCCATACAATGGAAAACCTAGAAGAAATGGACAAATTCTTAGAAAAGTACAATCTTCCAAGACTAAACCAAGATGAAACAGAAAAGATGAATGGACCAATCACAAGTACTGAAATTGAAACTGTGACTAAAAAACTCGCAGCAAACAAAAGTCCAGGACCAGATGGCTTCACTGGCGAGTTCTATCAAACATTTAGAGAACGGCTAACACACCTAACCTTCTGAAACTATTCCAAAAAACTGCAGAGGAAAGGACACTCCCAAACTCATTCTATGAGGCCACTATCACCCTGATACCAAAATCAAAGATATCACAAAAAAAGAAAATTACGGGCCAATTTCACTGATGAACATAGATGCAAAAACCCTCAACAAAATACTAGCAAACTGTATCCAACAATACATTAAAAGGATTGTACATCATGATCAAGTGGGATTTATCCCAGGGATGCAAGGATTCTTCGATATCCACAAATCAATCAGTAGGATACACCACAATAACAAACTGAAGATAAAAAACTTATGATCCTCTCAATAGATGCAGAAAAAGCCTTTGACAAAATCCAACACACATTTCTGTCAAAAACCCTCCAGAAAGTGGGCACAGATGGAAACTACCTCAACATAATAAAGGCCATATATGACAAACCCAGAGCTAACACCATTCTCAATGATGAAAAGCTGAAAGAATTCCCTCTGAGATCAGGAACAAGACAAGGATGTCCACTCTCACCAAACTATTCAACACAGTTTTGGAAGTCCTAGCCACAGCAATCAGAGAAGAAAAAGAAATAAAAGGAATCCAAATTGGAAAGGAAAAAATAAAACTATCACTATTTGCAGATGACATGATGCTATACCTAGAGAATCCTGAAGATTCTACCAGAAAACTGTCATCAGTGAATTTGGCAAAGTCGCAGGATACAAAATTAATATACAGAAATCGACTGCATTTCTATATACTAACAATGAAAGATTAGACAGAGAAATTAGGGAAGCAATCCCATTTACCATCATATCAAAAAGAATAAAATACTTAGGAATAAACCTACCTAAAGAGACAAAAGACCTCTACTCTAAAAACTATAAGATCCTGAAGAAAGAAATCAAGGATGACACAGATGGAAAGACATACCATGCTCTTGGATTGGAAGAGTAAATATTATCAAAATAACTATACTTCGCAAAGCAATATACAGATGCAACACAATCCCTATCATATTACCAAGGTCATTTTCCACGGATCTAGATCTTTTGTGTTTGGAAGCACAAAAGACCCAGATTAGCCAAAGATATCCTGAAAAAGAAAAATGGAGCTGAAGGAATCAGTCTCCCTGACTTCAGACTATACTACAAAGCACAGTCATCAAAACCGTACGGTATTGGCACAAAGACAGAAATACCGAACAGTGGAACATGATAGAAAGCCCAGAATTAAACCCATGCACCTATGGTCAACTAATCTATTTCAAAGGAGGCAAGAATGTACAATGGAGAAAAGACAGCCTGTTCAATAAGTGGTGCTGGGAAAACTGGACAGCCACATGTAAAAAAATGAAATTAGAACACTTCCTAACACCACAGACAAAAATAAACTCAAAATGGATTAAAGACCTAGATATCAGACCAGATACTATAAAACTCTTACAGGAAAACATAAGCTAAACACTTTCCGACATAAACAATAGCAATATCTTCTGATATCCACCTCTTAGAGTAATGACAATAAAAACAAAAATAAACAAATGGAACTTAATTAAACTTAAAAGTTTCTGCACAGCAAAGGAAACCCTAAAGAAAATGAAAGGACAACCCACGGAATGGGAGAAAATATTTGCAAATGAAGTGACTGACAAGGGATTAACATCCAAAATTTACAAATACCTCCTATAGCTCAATACCAAAAAAAAAAAAAAAAAACCATTGAAAAATGGGCAGAGGATCTAGACAGACAATTCTCCAAAGAAGACATACATATGGCCAAAAAAAAAAAAAAAAACACAAGATAAGATGTTCAACATTAATAATTATCAGAGAAATGCAAATCAAAGCCACTATGAGGTACCACTTACAATGGCCAGAATGGCCATTATCAAAAAGTCTAGAAACAATAAATGCTGGAGTGGGTGTGGAGAAAACGGAACCCTATTACACTGTTGGTAGGAATGTAAATTGGTTCAACCACTGTGGCAAACAGTATGGAGTTTCCTTAGAAAACTAAAAATAGAATTATCATTTGACCCAGTAATCCTACTCCTGGGCAGCTGTCCAGATAAAACCATGATTTGAAAAGACACATGTACTCCAACGTTCATTGCAGCATGCTATAATATAGCCGAGACATGGAAACAACCTAAACGTCCAGCGACGGAGGAGTGGATAAAGATGTGGTACATATACACAATGGACTATTACTCAGTCATTAAAAAGAAAGAAATAACAGCCTTTGCAGAAACATGGATGGACCCAGAAATTATCATGCTAAGTGAAGTCAGTAAGACAATGAGACCCCAACATCAACTGCTATCACTTACGTGTGGAATCTAAAAAACAAACTTCTTTGCATCACAGACTTTGAAAAACTTATGGTTTCCAAAAGAGACAGTTGGGGGGTGGGGGGATACACTGAGGGTCTGGGATGGAAATGCTATAAAACTGGGTTGTGATGATTGTTGTACACCTGTAAATGTAATAAAATTTATTAAGTAATTTAAAAAAAGAAAAGACAACCTACAGAATGAGAGGAGATATTTGCAACTGATGTGACCAAGAAGGGATTAATCGCCAAAATATTTAAAGAGCCATACAGCTCAATATCAAAAACAAACAACCAACCAAATCAACGCAATCAAAAATGGGAAGAAGGAGTTCCCATCGTGGCTCAATGGTAACCAACCTGACCAGTATCTGTGAGGATGTGTGTTTGATCCCCGGCCTCATTCAGTGGGTTAAGGATCTGGCATTGCCATGAGCTATAGTGTAGGTCGCAGATGCAGCTTGTATCCTGAGTTGCTGGGGCTGTGGGGTAGGGCAGCAGCTATAGCTCTGATTCAAACCCTAGCCTGAGAATTTCCATATGCCACCAGTGTGGCCCTAAAAATACTTAAAAAAAAAAAAAGGAAGAAGATCTAAATAGACATTTCTCCAAAGAACACATACAGATGACTAAAAAACACATGAAAAATGCTCCACATCACTAATTATTTGACTCGTGTCCTCATTGCAAATAAAAACTACAATGAGGTGTCATCTCACACCAGTCAGAATGGCCATCACCAAAATGTCTACAAATAATAAATGTTGCACAGAGTGTGGAGAAAAAGGAACCCTCCTACACTTTTGGTGGGTATGTAAATTGGATAATATTAGGGAGGTTGCTCAAAAATCTAAAAATAGAACTACCATTTGATCCTGCAATTCCACTCCTGGGCTTATATCAAGAGAAAACTCTAATTTGAAAAGACACATGCATCCAAATGTTGATTGGAGCACTATTTACGATAGTCAATATATAAGAGCAAAACCTAAATATCTGTCAACAGAGGAATGGATAAAGATGTGATACATATATGCGATGGAATATTACTCAGCCATAAAAAAGAATGAAATAATGCCATTTTTGTGAAACATGGATGGACCTAGAGATTATTATACTAAGTGAAATAAGCCAGATAAAGACAAAAATCATATTATATCATTTTTGTGTGATATATTAAAAATGACACAAATGAACTTATGTACAAAACAGAAAAACACACACAGACATAGAAAACAAGCTTATGGTTACCAAGTTGAAAAGGCGGGGGCAGAGGTGGGGAAGAGTGATAAATTAAGAGTTTGAGATTAACATATACACACTACCATATATACAACAGATAAGCAATAAGGACCTACTGTACAGCACAGTGAACTATACTCAGTAATGTGTGATAACTTATAAGGGAAAATAATCTGGGAAAAATATATATGCGTGTATAACTGAATCACTTTGCTGTACACCTGAAAGTAACAAAATTGTGCATCAAGTGTAGTTTCAGCAAAAAAGTCAAATATGCATTAAAAAGAAAATAATGAAAAGAAACTGATATTATCAGGCTTCTGAATTAAGCCTCACTTAGAGCACATTTTTTAAACACATCATTTATTTAAGCTGATATATTTCCTTTATTATTTAACCTAGTTTTCCTTAAGTTACTTAAAAATGGAAGATTCTCAACTAACAGAGTCTGGGGTTTTTTTTTAGATTAAATTTTATTAAATAATGAGGTCAGACTCTAAATAAAATAGCATGTTTAATATAGGTAACATCCAGTAAACAGTGCCCCCTTGAAGAGTAAAGTTGAGTGAGAGAGGATTCCAAGGAGAATTGGGAAAATAGCAGGACAAGGTGAAAGAATAGTCAGTTAACATGAATTCTGTGCAGGCTGGGATAGAATGTAACCTCCACAAGTGAGAGAAATTCTTTTTCCAGCCTGCGATAATGGATCCTTTAGTAGCTCTTTCACCAAATAAGTGGATTGATCATGAGTTACATTTTCAGTTATAGTTGTTGCTTTTGGAGCTGTTCTGCTTGTTTGCAGCTTAACCATCTATGGACCTGTGTACAGTTACCAATGAGATGGCTTTTTATATCTTCTTAAAGCGGAATGCTTTTTCTCTTGCAGAGCTTAAATTCAGCTTTGGCTAGGTAGAGGTGGTGGTGGTGAGTGAAGATCCCCAGGCTCTCTGCTCCTAACCAAACCCTGGGTAGAACTGTATTTGGCCATTATTGTGAGAGAATGTGCTGGCCTGGGACATGGGTGTGAGACCTGAGTAGAGCATGTTTCAGGGAGATCACCAGGGCAGAGGCCAAGAAGATAACTGCATAGATGGCTTATCCCTCTGGATGACTGGAGCTACTCCAAGGCAATGGCTGCTTCTGTGCAGGCAAAACCGGAGAGGATAATATCACACAGGATGAAACTCTTCATCCAGGAACTTCAAGACTATGAAGTCCACTTTTGGAGAAAGCAGAGCTTTCAGAGAAGCATATCAGGTATTAAAGATAGAAGAACCTTAAAAAATCAACTTCTTGCAATGTTTTATCTCTTGGAATAGCATTTCTTTATAATACATGCTACATAAAAAGAGAGCTTGGAAAGGAATTTCTGATTAAATATATTCATAAAAGAACTACAATGCAAGATATTTCTTTATTGCCAAGATACTCAGGGTCTCATTAACACGCACTGTGAATCTACGGATTTAGTGTGTACTCTTTCCATACTTGTTTAGACCTCTCTCTTTTTTTATATTTTTGAAAAGATCATTTCATGGCTAGAGAGCTCAAGGAATATATCTTAGAAAATGTGACTTCAGTTTAATCACAGAATGTTACACATATAACTGTGCTTAACCAGCTCGCTCCAAAGGTGAGTTAGTGACACAGCTAAAATTCAGATCTACATACAAGCTCTACTCTTTCCCTACCCCATGATAGTTTCCTTTTTCTATAACCTTTACTATCCCTGGTTTTTATTTGTTTTAAGAAATGTTCTCTCATTCATGTTGCTTGGTGAACTTTTTAATGGAGAAGTTAATAACTGTTGACCAGGCAGACACGCTTCAAGTTTCCAAGAGTAGGCTCAAATCAATGAATGCTTGATCATTCTAAAAGGATGTGATCCATTTATGTCAGAGGGACCTCTAACACAGAAGTAAGAAATACTTTGGGCAAGCATAATATCTTCATTAAATAGACTGAATGCTGTGTAAACAGGAGTGGTGAAGACATTGTTGGGGCATGAAAATTTGTTTCTTACATAAGGTAGATTCAACTTTTGCATGTTTTTGTAAATACATTATTTGACTATAAAAGAAAAAAATTGAAATTATTTGATCATATTGCCTTATATTGTCATTTTAAGGAGTAGTATAAAACACTCCATAAATGCAGTACAGCTGCCTATCTTCTTACCTCTCTGAACCTTTTAGACTGAGCTCACGGTGTGCTGGAAGATTGGACTCTCAGATTATATTTTAGTAAAGATCACAAAATCAATTTCAAATAATTGAGTAGTGTTCATAGTTCAATGAGGCAAACAAGGTGAGACATAAGGGAAGAGTTGTTTTGTCAGTAAACAGAAGAATATGAAAACTCGTCATCTCTAGCATACATAATTATAAACTACAATTCTATAAAACTAAGTGGCAACTAAATAAGGACAATTGCAATCTTACATTTAAATTTCACTGAGTTTTAAACAGGATTGTATAATGTAATTGTTTGACTATAAAATAGTGATGTCAAATGAAATTAAAATTGTGACATTATTTAGAAACACATAGAATGAAGTTTGGAGGAATTCTTTTCATATATAAAGAGGAAAATCAAGCGACTTAGGTAAAGAATGGATAAAGTTGTTAATTACTAGATCACAGTAGATTAGAATCATAAAAGTTGCTTCAGTATAGGCTTGACTGAAACAATGTAATGCTTCTTGGGGAAAGATGAAGGAAGTCTAATGACCAATGACCCTATTCCATGGCAAGGACTAGTCACGCACATTCAGCAGGTTAAACCTATCTCACAAAGTTTGTTGTGAACATAGTTTGGGCACCAGGACCATGTAAAACAGAACAGAGTTTGAGGAAGAAAGCCAGATATGGGTTCACTAAAGCAGAACAGGAAACTTGAACACTCTAGTAGGTCCTGATAAGCAAAAAGAAATGCTTTTGCAGGGGAGGTGAGGTAGAGAAATCTGCAAAGCATGTCAGAGACCCTCTTGGTGAGGGGATGTGATGTTTAAATCTGAGGAACTAGAAGAAAGGTTAACTGCAGAAAATAGGCGGTAGAGCTTCTCCACGACCTCTGTGAGCTGCAGGAAATTCTCAGGCCTGTCCATCCTGCGGCCATCAGCTACCCCATCCGTATGGCTTTGCTGCCCAGCATATATTTCAGTCTTCAAGGCTTTTGAAGACATGCAAAACAATTTCCAAATAAGACTTATGAAGTGGTCATGAGTATTTAAACTCAGAAGAAAAGGAAGTAACAGAATTTTTACCCACAGGAACATGTTCCTCTCTAAATATACTAATACCTTTGCCTTTCATAGGTGCAAGTATTCCTTAACTCATTACAGAAGCATTTCTGTAGAAAAGAGAAGTCTGATGATGGTAAACTTATAAAAAACCTCTCATATTTAGTAAGCTGCCATCAGAGGCACATTTACTATGAAGCTAATGATGCAACAGTTTCTGATCCCTTTCATAAGGGACTTGGATGAGTTCCTTCTGAGACCTTGGAGCCTCATAAAATGTTCACAGGATCATATGCTTGTGTCATATTTGTAAATATTATTCACTGTTTCATTTCTCTTAAACAGAACCTCCACAAAATCTAGAACTTCCCCTTACTGCTTCGCTGATATACAAAGAAACCTGATGTTGTATATTTTATGTATTTGATACAAGAACTCCCAATCTCTGGGTAATAGATTTTTTTTTTAAGTTACCAACTGTGCTGTTTCAATCCCTTCTGATAAGTAAATCTCCTTTACAGCTAACTTTATCATTCATGTTTCTTTTGAGTAAATGTTCAGTTTTCAGTGTTCTAGTCCTACTCTAAGACTTCTCCATTCCAGGATGGAAATTATTCTCCTCCCCAACATATATGGGATAAGGTCCTTGACCTTATGGTGTGTGGGAAATTGAAGGAAGAAAAACTTAAAATCTGTATGCTGTCTTTTTGTTCTTTATTGATATTTTAGCTAGTTTAAGAGCTAGAGATCATATAAATTATTTCTTCAGCCAGTCAAGTAGTTTTTAAATTTTGTACTAATGGTGTCAAACTCTGTGTGTGTAAGCACCATTATCTATACAATCTCTGTGTGGAATTTTGGTCCCAGCTTCTGTAGCTTGCCCCTTGCCGTGCGAGTACATAGCAGGTCTTGATTTTCAACTTAGTTCTCACTTCCTTGTCTCCCACAGAGCAGTTAGAAAATCCAATCACTACACGTGGGAGCCAAGGAAGTGCTGACAATTCTAATCAGGGTTCCTCTTATAACTTCCTATTGGGCATTGGAACCCTGTAGCTGTCACTACCTGTGTTACTAAATAAGAGTGAAGCCAAGCTCTCTTGGCTTTTGACTCTTCTGGGGCCATATCTAATATTACCAATATAGAATTTTGCTATGGATAGGTGCAGTTGTTTGCAAAAATGCCCCAACTCTCTACTCCTCTATTCCTCTATACGCTTCATATGCTCATACTTATACCTTTAAGGTTATAAGTTATGCCCATGAAGAGAGGGAGTCTATTTCTCCACTCTGAATTTAGGCTGGCCCTGAGATCTGCTTTTACCAGTGGAATGTGGTGGGCAGAAGTGATGCTATGAAAATTTCCAATCTTAGGCCTTAAGAGGTGTTTTTACCAGTTTAGTTCTATTTGATCCCCTATCTTCACCATGAAAGCAAGCCTGAGATAAAATACTAAAGGTTGTAAACTCAGCTGGAACAGAATTATTTTCATCCCAGTCAAGATCACCTTATATCAGCAGCCACTGAAGACCTTCTAAGTAACTGCAGACACATGACCAGGAGTGAGATCAGCATAACTTCATACTCAACCTATAGATGCATAATAACTAATAACTAGTAAGCCAATAAGTTTTGGTATTGTTTGTTGTATAGCAGTCACTAACTGATAGCTCATTTTTAAATCATGAAGCTAAATGATTTTATTTTATTTACCCTACAGAATATCCTGAGTTTACTATACCTATAACTTATTATAATATTTGATGTGTTGATATTAAAACATTGCTTTCTATATTTTTAGAATTTGAAAACTTCTTCCACTCTTTTCAAAAATTCTTCCTCTCAAGATCATTTTCTCACTAGGATCTTTAAAAATTATCTTAGAGATTAAAGTAGAACAATGATCCCTTTGAGCTAGTTGTATATTCCATCTCTTGCAGAGAGCATATGGCATTCAAAAATTGTGTGTGGAGTTCCCTGTGTGGCTCAGTGGAAATAAACCTGACTAGTATCCGTGAGAACGCAGGTTTGATCCCTGCCCTCAGTCAGTAGGTTAAGGATCCGGTGTTGCCATGAGCTGTGGTGTAGATCGCAGATGCCACTGGGATCCAGGATTGCTGGGGCTGTGGGGAAGACCGGTGGCTACAGCTCTGATTCGACCCCTAGCCTCGGAACTTCCATATGCTTCCAGGTGCAGCCTTAAAAAGATTAAAAAAAAAAACAAAAAACTGTGTGGTAAGCCACAAGGCAATTGGATTTACAACACATAAAAGTGTAACTGATAATCCTTCTTTATAACTATTGCTATTATTGTTCATTCTAAGGATGGTATTAAAATAGAAATCTAAAGAACTTTTCAAAATATTTTTTATCTCCAAGTATAGCCAATATTGAGTAAAATTATTCCAAGTTTTGAAGCTTAATGATCAACAATAAAAGCAATATGAAGATTTTTACATTTATAGAATACCATGCTAAATGTATCTCATTTAGAAAATTAAGAATGACTTTAAGACAGGTAAGGCATGCATTATGGTCTTTATTTTATATAAAAGGAAACTGAGCCTTAGAAATATTTTTTAAGTGGAAAACCTTGAATCTGTTTCAACTTCTCTGGTTTCTAATCCATATTCTTCACATGATGAGGAAGAATGGAGTAGGAGAAACACATGCACATATACAATACAAAATGGAACATGCTAAAGTATACAGAAAAAGTACATACAGCATGATATTAATTAGAGAAGAGAGAAGACATTACCTCTGGCTGAAAGATCAAAACGGTTTTTGAATTGGACTTTATGGAAAAGAAGGTTAGCTCAGGAATGTTCTCAATGAATGAACATCAGACATCTATTAATGTAACATACTATACTGACTAAATAATGGATTAAAAAAGCAAGAATTTCAAACAATACTGAAAAAGCAATTGTTTAGAAATGATATTAATTTAAAAAATTAATAGCATACTAAAAAAGAAGGACGCCCTTCTCAATTGAATAAGGAGTACCTTTCCAAAGCCTATATCACACTGAATTGTAAAATTAAACAAACATATTTAAGGGGAAATTTTCAAAACGATCCAGTTAAATCAGGAGCATGACAAGGATGTCTTCCAGGGCCCAGAGTTGGGGAAGGCCAGTAAAGACAAGGTCAGCATTTGAACAGTCCTCTCAGTGAGTGATCCCTTAAAATTCACAGCCTAGGCATCATGCTAGATATTCTAGACAACAGAAATGAAGACATAATATGAATAAGATAACTATGTATAAGGCATATAAATTTAAAAGGAGACAAAACTTTTTTATTTTACAAACTATGCAATGTTCATTCCATAAATATCAAATGTATATCAGCTGAACTCCAGATCCATCATCTTTCATCTGCAAAAGTAAAAATCAATAGATACTTTGGGATCCTAGCAAGGCTCTTGCAATTTTCCTAAGAGGGATGTTATCATTTTCATGATCTACGTAACAAAAGCAAACAGTATTTTCTATCCTTCCAACCATCAACTTTTATGACAAGTTTAGCGCTGTTCAAAACATCTCTTGGTTTGGGGGTGGGGTGGGGTCTCTGGCTGGGGGTAGAGTTACCACGTGATTCTAGAAGTTTCCTCCATCATCCATATTATGTATACCCTTTTCTTCTCTCTACTCTTCTGCTCTGACTTAATTTAGTAAAACTTATTCTACACATTTAAGAAGTTTTCTCACCAGTGCCACAGTTGAGAGTGTCCTCTGTGAGGGATCTGATTTCTGTGCCATGGGTTCTTATGAAGTTCCACACTTGGTACCACCTGTCACACTGACATTAGTTCTTGCTGCTACCAAACTACAGGCACCAGACACCATTTCTCGTGAGGTTCCTTTTATCAAGTGAAGTGTCTGTCTTCCCACCTAGGCCCTGGGTCCTGTTACTGCCTCATAATGTATGGCCCCTCTGGATGTCCAGCTGGCACTCAGGACACAGTTTACAACAGCGCACTGGAGCTGCATTTGTGAGCATATTACACTCTTGTCATTATGTATGATGTCTTGTATTCTCAATACGTTATTGAGCTTTTAGAAGAATATTTTTCAGGCCTTTATAGGTCAGACCCACTATTTGTGGGATTCAGTCCTAGCCCTATTACAGATGGGTCAGGGGATAAATCTGACTAACAGATATCATGCTGTATTTTGAACTGCATTTCCTTCTCACAGCTCAGGTGAGGCTTTCTCATTGTGTAGAATTATGGGTTGTTCCCTTAAGGTAAATTCCTTCTCTAAAAAAGTCTTCATACCTCCTGCAAAAAATACTTCTGGTCTCTCCCTCTCAATCAACCTGCCAGACATGCCCAGTTATGTCATACTTAAACAAGCTTAGGCTCAATTGAGAAATTGTATAATTTCAGATCTTACAGGAAATCTTGTCAAATATTCAATTTCACAAGAAGATATATAAATAGTTAAAGCTAGAAAGACACAGAATAGATTCTCAAGCTCTCAAAAATGGAATATGTAATAATATATAATATATAATAATAAGAATGTTATAGTACTAATAATACCTTCCAGCTAAATTTCATAAAAAGAAAGAGCAGTGTCTAGAATATCAAATATTTTGTGCCAAAGTAAAAATATGTTCACAGCCAAGGTTTTGCTAAAGAGATGGGATTAAGAAATTTCACAAATGAGAGTCTTTATAGGAAAATACCCTTGAAAAGAAAAGTTCTTATATTTTATAGTCTACGTTTTTTAGGGTTGAAAGCAGGGGCTTTGAAGAAAGAGTTGAGTTTAAGGCCTTTTTATTGTTCTTACTGACTCTGAGGTCATACATAATTACTTAAATTCTCCAGCTCTCAGTTGAATTTGCTCTAAAATGGGAGTTATAATTTCATAGAGGATTTTTATCAAGATTTAGTAGGATTATTGTCTTCATGTGCTTAGGGTAGTCACTAGTATACAGAAAGTACTTAATAGTCACTGTTTTTATTCATTCATTTTTATTCAAATAGTTCTTTCCAACTTATTTGGAACTTCTGTTGGGTTTTACTCAATTATCTGTAAAAAATGAGATGTATACATCCTTAAAGACATTAGGTATTATCCGTTCCTCTTTTGTTCATTTCTCTGGTTTACATAAAATTAAACTTGATTAAAGTTGATTTGGTCACATTAGAACATTATGGAATATTTTCTTCAAGTTTTCTTACAAGGATTTCTTACATTATATGTTTTCAAATATGACTTTCATGTGTGCAAAATGAAGTGGACAAAGTGCAGTTTTATATCAATGAGAAGAAATGTGGAGATGACATATTTTAAATGTATACTACAAAAGTCCTATACTTTTCTCTGGATTTTTCAGCTCTGGGTAAGATGGCAGTTCATAGCACTTTCTTAGTCATCTATGCAGGTAAGGCCATGGGGAGTTATAATTAACTGTCTAGATAATAAAATGAAGTTAATATTAAATATTTTACACTTTTAATATGTCTGAAAAATTTACAAAAGGCAAGGGTCTCTTAAGACAGAGCTGACATGGATGGCTGGACTTGGCACACCACCAAAGCATGAAAAATGTGCCTCTAAGAACAGCTGAAATCAACCACTTTTAACAGCATCCATCCCCTGGAAACATGTTGCTAGAGCTGCAGTCTCTGGCTCAGAGACTGATTCAGCTGTATTCAAAATAAAGCCTGAGATCATGCACATCAATTTCACTTAATTAGCTTTTTACATGACTTTCATTTCTGTTAAGTTAGCTAATTAACAACATGCTTCCAAATCAACTATCCTACTCTTCTCTCTTGAGTTTACAGGCATTTTCACTCTCATACTCTCTAAAATCAGCTCTGTTAACATCTCTTCTTCTGCAATGATTCAGGCTTGAGGGTAGTTTCCCATTGAGATACAGTAGCTGTACTATTAATTTTGCTCTATACTTTTCTCTCTCCGGGAACAAGCTATTTAATTCGTGAGATCGCTCTGAGGCAGCGTGTTTATGTTGTTGAGCAGATTTATGTAGCGCCTGTATTGAACAACTGACTATGCTGGCTGGAAATTACTATACTTGCCACAGATATGAATTTTAAATAAAATTGTTTCAATGCCTATTTAAGTAAATGAAAAGAGCCCTCTCCATTACCCAAATGAATGCTATCTCATGTTTCCATACATAGCTGTTCATTTTTTTCTTCTTCTTCTTGAAAAAGAGGTGTGATTATATCTTCAAGACAGACTCTCCATCATTGTTGAATGCTTCAAATACATTTTTGTTGATCAGAGTATTAGTGTAAAATGACTGATAGTATTGGACACTCTAACTCCTTTCAAATAACCAACCGTATGGGGAAACTTCTAAATGACTTCTGGCATATATTGTAGCTTATAATCCGTTGGCTCAGCCAATCAGTCAATCTTTTTATGGAAGGAAGTCACATTTCTCTCTCAGTTAACCTGTAAGTTTAAGTTGTGTACTATCTTTTCTGCTATAAATCAAGGCTTGATTAAACTGGCATTAATATAAACAAAAACTGGCATTAATATAAACATAAACTGGCATTAATCTTTACGGCTCTCCTTTTGAGCACAACTGGGAGCTATTTACCTTACCTATTGTGGAGAAGAATGCGGAATGTAAACACTAAAGATATGAAACCAGTGTAGTCTTCTTAATTTGGATAACCACACTGAGTTTTGAAGGTTTTAGTAAAAGTTTGGGATTTTACTGTAAAACAATTACTTTGCCCTACAGACTATACTGTTTCAAGAATTAAATATTATCCTTTGTGAATAAATGTCATGATACCCATAAACGCTGCTAGATATTAGAATAGGTGCAATGAAAATTTCTATCGTGATTTCCCCTTACATCTATATATTCTATATTCCTATCATTTAAAAAAGTCCTTTCCAGGAATTACTTTAGCAAAGTGTTGCAAATCATAACATATTAAATAGTGGTGAAAGGCCATCATTAGTAAATCCTAACTATGTAGCTCATCAGAAAAAAGTCTTTATAAAAGCAAAAGAAATTCAGTTATTTAAACCCAAAAATAGAAATCTATTGATTAGGGGCATATTAATTCACTTAAAATATGAATTATGGATATGATTATGAGGTTTTTGTGGATGAAATTTGAGACTCAACAGGTAATGCAGTAGCTGACCTTGGCGGTAGCAATGATGTATGATGGGAAAGATGGATGTTGAGACAATTTGACTCAAGCCTTGATTTATAGCAGAAAAGACAGTACACAACTTAAAAAATAGTTAGATGCCAGGTCAGGCATACAGCAAAAATTCAATGTACATTTTCATGATACTAGAACAAAAAAAAATTTTTAATTTGTATGGAAGCACAAAAGGCTCCAAATAGCCAAACAATCTTGAAAAAGAAAAACGGAACTGGAGGAATCAGGCTCCCTGGCTTCAGACAACACTACTAAGCTAAAGTCTCCAAAACAGTATGGTACTGGCACAAAAACAGACATGTAGATCAATGGAACAGAACAGACAGCTCAGAAAAAAACCCACACACTTTCAGTCAATTAATCTATGACAAAGTTAGCAAGAATATAAGATGGAGAAAAGACAGTCTCTTCAATAAGTAGTGCTGGGAAAACTGGACAGGTACATACAGATGAATAAAGTTAGAATGTTCTCTAACACCATACACAAAATAAACACAAAATAGATTAATGATTTAAATGTAATACCAGATACCCTAAAACTCTTAGAGGAAAACATAGGCAGAACATTCTCTGACATAAATCGCAGCATATCTTTTTGGATGTGCCTCCTGCAGTAATGAAAATAAAAACAAAAATAGACAAATGGGACCTAATTAAACTTAAAAGCTTTTGTACAGCAAATGAAACTATAAACAAAACAAAAAAACGGTACACAATGGGAGGAAATATTTGCAAAGGAAGGAACTGATAAGGAATTAATCTCTAAAATATACAAATAACACATGCAGCTTAATATCAAAAAAAAAACAAACAACCCAATCATAAAATGGGCAGAAGATCTAAACAGACATTTCAGCAAAGAAGACATACACATGGCTAAAAAGGCATATGAGAAGATACTCAACATCACTATTAGAGAAATGCAAATAAAACTAAGACGAGGTGTCACCTCTCACCAGTCAGAAGGGCCATCATCAAAAAGTCTACAAATAACAATTGCTGGAGAAGGTGTGGAAAAAAAGGTTACTCTCCCTTGCTATTGGTAGGAATGTAATTTGGTACAACTACTATGGAGAACAGTATGAAGGTTACTCAAAAATCTAAAACTAGTACTTCCATATGATCCTATTCCTCAGCATACATCCAGAGAAAACCATAATTAGAAAAGATATGTGTAACCCAGTGTTCACTACAGCACTATTTACAATAGCCAAGACATGGAAGCAACCTAAATGTCTGACAGAAGAATGAATAAAGAAGATGTGGTACACATATACAATGGAATATTTCTCAGCCGTAAAAAGAATGAAATTATGCTATTTTCAGTGACATGGATGGACCTAGAGATTCACATACCAAGTGAAGTAAGATAGCTGGAGAAAGAGAAATATCATATGATATCACTTATATGTAGAATCTAAAAAATATACAAATGACCTTATTAATAAAACAGAAACAGACTTCAAAAACAAATTTATGGTTACCAAAGGGGAAAGCTGGAGAGAGGGATGGATTGGGAGTTTGGGATTGGCATATGCACACTACTGTATATGGAATAGATGGTCAACAGGGACCTTCTATACAGCACAGGAAACTCAACTCAATATTCCGTCACAACCTATATAGGAAAAGGATCTGAAAAAGAATGGCTGTTATAGTTGTATAACTGAATCACTTTTGTGGTACAGCAGTTAACACAACATTGTAACTATACTTCTGTAAATTTTTTTTAAAATGAAATCTTAATGTACACAGAGTTTGCTAGTTTCATATAAATTAAGGTTTGATATATAAATATGTAAATATAAATGATTTGTGATTTAGTAAGCTCATGTCTCTAACCAGGGAAGAGATTTGCCTTAAATAGCACTTAATAAAATACGCATTCTAAAAAATGCCTTATATTTTAGCCAAGCAGTAAGCATTAGGTAGTAAATTCCACATGGTGGATGGAATCCTGTTCAAATTGTCTTGATAAGGTAGGTTAGCATAGTCTTCAAAGCACTGATTGTGAAATCTGATAGAGTTCCAAATCCCAGCTCTGCCATTTAATGAATACATACTGTCTTAGGTTAAAAAAAAAAAAAAACTTAACCTCCAGCAATTTGGTAATTTTGTCTGTAAAATGGGATAATATGTATTTCAAGATATTATTAAGGATTAAGTGAGGTAACCATTGTGAAGATGAGAGAGACGAGAGAGAACACTCAATAAATTAGTATCTTCTCAGATGAATTATAATCTCACAGCAGGCAGGAAGCATGACATATTTCTTCTGTGTCTTTCATAGGGTTTCTCATACTGTCTGGCAAACAGTAGGCCTTTCTCTGCATACTTAATGTTCATATGTAATGACATTTTTTTTTTTTTTTGTCTTTTTAGGGCTGCACCGTCGGCATAGGGAGGGTCCCAGGCTAGGGGTCTAATCGGAGCTGTAGCCAATGGTCTATGCCACAGCCACAGCAATGCAGGATCTGAGCCGCGTTTGCAACCTACACCACAGCTCACGGAAATGCCAGATCGTTAACCCACTAAGCGATACCAGGGATTGAACCCACAACCTCATGCATGGTTCCTAGGTGGATTCATTTCTGCTGTGCCACGACGAGAACTCCTGTAATGACACATTTCTAATGTGATTTTAAGGTGTGCTTTCATATAAACTGTTGACTAAATGCGATTACTCTAAAAATGCAGATTTGTTATTAGTTCTGTGCCAGTTTTTCTCTTACAGTATTAACCATAAGTTTTGCTTTCAGACGACTCAAGAAGGAGCATGGAGGAGTTCCCACTGTGTCTCAATGGGTTAAGAATCTGACTACAGCGGCTCGGGTCTCTGTGTTTGATCCCTAGCCCCGGGACAGTGAGTTAAGGATCCGGCATTGCCGCAGGTATGGCATAGGTCATGGCTGTGGCTAGGATACAATCCCTGGCCCAGGAATTTCCATATGCCACAGGTGATACCATTTAGAAAAAAGAAAGAAAGAAAAAAAAAGCATGGAGAAAATTTTCCCGTTCTATTTAAGAAAGGCCAGCTACACAATGAAAAACAAAATTGGGTTCAGTGTAAGCTACTCAGACGCTATTTCCTTTTCTCGAGGCTATCTATTCAGAACTGATGGCTTTTAAGAACATAAACTGTTACCCAATTTCCTTCTTCCTTCAGCAGGTCTGTAAATCGGCCTGCTGTGGAAAACATCATAAAGGTCTGCTCTCAAATGTTCTTACACCTCATGTGGCCATTTAATAAAACACATCCTGCGCATAATTGGGAGAGCAATAGTAGAACTTTGCTGAGAGCTGAATTCTAGAAGGATATATGTTTTTATAAGATGCTTATCCACAGTGTTTATTTCTGTGCTTATGTCAAATTTCACTTTTCTTTAAAGTAGGCCAAGTTGTAGAAACAAGAAGAAAACAATTACTTTACTATACACATATCATTGACAAGATGCAATGAATTTGATGGGTGTTTCTAATCTTGGCAAGCAATGCTCTTTTTGAAGTGCTTTCTGGAAAAGAAATATAAAGATTTTTGACAGCCAGCCATTGGTGCCTCTTTTTATCTGATGACAAACCAGTGGTAACAATCACATATTAAGATGATGGAAAATTCTCCAAGTAACTTAAAAACCAGTCCTCTAAGTATTCTGTGTCATTCACATATCGCATATATTATTGAAATAAAAAGTTTGTATAGCTAAACAACAAAGATGCGATGTTCTCATTAATCATTTCACAACTCTGATGTTCTCTGATCATAAAATTACTTCATGTTCAATAACATATGAGAAATACAGAAAAGTATAAAGAGGAATGTAAAATTTACCCATAAACCTACTATTAGGAATATCCACTATTAGAATTATTATATTAAATTCCACTATTGAGTCAATACGTGTGAGTATATAGATTTTGTCCATGCTCAAAACTATGGCTACCATGTACAAACCACATGGATTTTTTCCTCAAATAATGATTTTGTACAACTTTTGAATTACTTTTATTTTTCACCTAATAAAATTGTGTTCCTAAAATATTACATAATTTTTCTAACAGGTTTGTAAAGGTTACAGAGAATTCAGCCTATGGGAATGTAACAAACACTTTTACTCTCTGCATTTTGCGGCAGGGCACTCAGATTATTTTTATTTCTTTATACTACCATAAATAGCACTAGAGTCATTTTATTTGTATACAGTGTGGGTACATTTCAGATTATTTCATTGGGACAAATTAAAGTGGAATCATTAGATAAACAATGGTGGAGTAATTTCAGACATGAATATTACCAAAGTTACTTCCAGAAAGGCAACCAATTTATACTTTTAAGAGTGATGTATGAAAGATATTTCACTTCATTCCTATATAGATTATATATGCAAAAATAATATTTGTTTTCATTTGCACATTTTATAACTTCTAGTGAGGCTAAATATGTCTGCAATAGTATTGGCCAGTTTATTTCCTAATTTTAAAAATATATCTAATATAAAATATATCTCATATATAAATATATGAAAACTTTTAAAGGCTAAACATTACTTCAGTAAGTAAACAAAAGTATTTTCCTGTTTTATTTTCATTTTAAAGAATTATGTTTATATCCTTATTTTTCATTTTTATCAATCATGTTTTCACTGTCATTTTTAAAAAACAGTCTCAATTTTAGTTACATAAATACGTACCTTTATCTAATTTAAATTTTGTATAAATTTAACTCAATATAGCATATTGATAATGACTTGCTTTGAAGACTATTAGAATTAAATTTAAATTAGGTGTTTAGCATCCTCATTTTGTTATTAATATAGAAAGCGTGAAATAGTGAATTTTTAAATTTTTACATTTAATTTTAAATTAAATTATGAATGTAAAGCACTTGCCTTTTGCCTCACACACTTCACTAAATTTTTTATGTGATTTATGACAACAATGTTGGTAATTTATATAACTTCTTTAAACTCTTGTGTTCATGTAGTAGGCCTTCTTGTTTGGGGGGGTTGTAAGTGAACAGAATGTCTATGAGTGGGTCAGGTGGTTTTTAATTTTTTTTTTTCAATTTAGAATTGGTTTGCATTATATCAATCCTTTAATATTGAAAAAATACGGTACTTCTCTTTGCCCTACCAATGTAATCAAATATATTAACAATTTCAAAAAATGTGATCATTACTAATTCCAGAAATATACTTTGCATGCTTTATTGTGAATTATTAGCATATTTTTAGTCTCAGTTTGTAGTATTTGCTTTAAGAATTTTTAAAAATCTATATTCTTATAGCAACAAGTCTAATTTTCCTTTTAGAGTTTGTGATGTTTCGGTATCAGAATTTAGGGTAATCACATGTAATAAATTATTTCTAAAATATTTATTATATACATTATATATAATTACATATATTTATTATATCATTCAGATTATACCATATAAAATCTGCTCCATTTTTTTAATAAAAAATGGTGCCTAGTATCTTAGAAATTCCCATATCAAACTGTATTTCAGAGCTACCTGATAAGCATTGTAGTAGAAATACCTAAGAATTTATATTTTTCCAAGTTTTGCAGTGTATTCTCATGTGCAGTAGTAATGCAGACAAGTTTGGAACCATTGGTCAGTTTTCCTAGTGTTTTTTGTTCAGTTCCCTGTGTGTGTGTGTGCATGTTTGGAAACTGTTGCTAGAAGATGTAACAATCTTCCGAGAATTTTTTTCACCAGTGGAAAAAAGCTGATGGCTAGTGGAGTCTTTATTTTTCCTTTTGACTTTGGGAAGCCCAGAGCCAAATTGAGGTCCTAGTCATAGCTAGACTTTTTAGGTATTGCCAGTTTGGCCTCTTTTTCCCTGATTTTGACCCTATACTTCCTTTTATGTTGGTTCTTCATATATATGGTACGCTATCAATTAATTTTAACATTTTTATAATTTATTTTTAAATATAAAAGAATTTAAATACTAACAAGTCCTAGGAAGACATTTTTTTTCAGTGTTATTCTCCACTGTACACCCAACACCTTGAACAAAACAGTACCTTAAATATATAGGAGTCACTTAGAATATATTCGTTAAATAAATAAGAGAAAAAATTAATGATTGTTAAGTAGGTAGAAAGTTAATAAAAATATATAAAGATGCAATTCTTAAAACTGAGTTACAACAATAACCCACATTGCTTTGTCACTGATAACTGTGTAGTTACCTCATACTCCTCTTTTTTTTTTTTTATTAAGGTCAATTATTTATATCTATATTTTGTCTCTTGGAGCCATCAAGGATGAGACTATATTATTTATCATTATTTAACCCACTTTAAATTATGTCTTTAAATAGTCTATTGAAATTGTTTTTATTCAAATGTAGTTGCTCTAAAATAATTTCCCCTTAAGCATTATCTTTCTCATTACCCGCTAGTATATAAAAGCAACACAGGCTTATTCTGGCACACAATGAAATACTTCCATGAATATTTAGGATGAAGTATGAACATAAAGAGGTGTTGACAGTATAATTTACTGTCCTAACAAGCATGCTTCTGAGAGTAAACTGGTAAACTATTAAAAATTTAAGCCAGGGAAACAAAAAGGAGTTCTCTTATGGCACAGCAAATTAAGGATTCAGCATTGTCACTGAAGCAGCTTGGGTTGCTGCTGTGGCATGGGTTCTATCCCTGGCTAGATAACTTCCATGTGTCACAAAGGCTGCCAAAAAAAATACACATATATAAAGCCAGGACAACAGGTATAAACTAGGATGACCCACGTCAAAGTGAAATGTGAGGTTGCCCTAAAGTAGGCTAAGGCAATAAGATCTTCCTTTTGGAGAAAAGGTTTTGTCTGTGTCCCAGAGTCCCTGGGGTATGAATTAATGCTCCTCTGCATAAGAAGATATTAGTGGAAACATTTCTAAATCTGCTGTCATCATGGTGTTTCTATAAAGCAAAATGGAATACTCTTACTTCTTTTTATGTAATTTCATTCATATTTGTCATTTAAACTCAACATCTCAAGTCCTCCTGCTACAGGCATGTCTTAGAAATACTCATCACTGGAAAAGGGTTAAATTTTTATTAATTGCTTAACTAACCTCTCCTCTTCCAAAATATATGTGCTGTGAACACAAACATCATGTTTTTTTTATTTGTCCGTTTGTTTGCTGTCATATCCCTGGGACCCACTACAGTCCCCGACACAAATAAGTGTTTAAAAATCTTTAACAAATAAATAAGTGAATGAATGAATCTCTTTTGTTTCACCCCCATTGGTTAAATTAAGGAGCAACTGTTTCAGTTTTCTGATGAAAATTAATTTTAAAAATTATGAAAGATTTAGAAAGTCAAATAAATCTTTTTTATTTGCAAATCATTTTTATATCTGGAAGTTCCAGTTTCTCAAAGAGGATTCTTACACTCTTGTTTTCATGATGTTATTTCACTGATAGTTTTCTGGTAACATATAGGAAGACAGGGAGTAATAAAGAGGTGATAACAACAAAACAGTTACAAAATAAAGTTAATTTTTAAAAGATTATCTTTCTGTTTTTATACAAGGTGCTTTTGGCTAATTAGCCGTTTGGCATTTTTTAAAGAATGTCTATAATATGAATGTAAATGCCTTTTGACTTGTATTTACCAAAAGCCTTTGACAAAGAACTGTTGATGAAGGAAAATTATAATTTACAGCAATCATTTAAACACTATGTTTTTAGTGTATCTATTCATCTTATCTGAGAAAATGATGTTCTACGAAGTATCCAACATTCTAGAGTCAAAGTTATCATTAAAAACATTTAAAATGATTCTGGAAATCAATCTAAAACAAACACCTATTGTTATTTATATATAAACCACAGATTATTCTAAGATTTTGTTTACCGAGTACTCAAACCAGGAAATAAATTCAAAAAGAACTAATTCTTAATGTTACAGCAGACAGATAGTTAGGTATGAGCGGGGGGACGGGGGGGGGGGGGGGGCATGGTGCCAGATGGCAGGAAACCACACATCATGCAAACAGCTAGGTCCATGGGCAGACAAAGAAAAGCAGGAACTTCCAGACTGACAGGAAACCACATATTTTGGGGTGATAAGTGTCCTGGAGGCAGACAAATTTCAGGCTCAATAGGGTTAAGAGTCAAGAAACAGAGGCAAATATAGAGCAACTTGATTTAAGAGATGCCACTATCCTATACCAGGATACTACTGTATCTCAAATCCCTGATTAATATAATTATGTCTAGAATGTTCTAGTTAAAGTGAAATTATATTATCCCCAGGATAAGTTCAGATATCAAGCAATTATCAACTATTGTTGTGCAAGCACAGATCTTAACCTCAAGAAGAGAGGACAATATACACAGGATTAAGGAGAGAAAAAGGGAAATGGATGACAAGTAAAATCACCTTATAAGGAGGATTACTCATTGTTTTCAGACTATAATCTCTATGAGGGAAGGAATTCTACTTTGACCATCAAGGAACCCACAATGACATTTTACGTGTGTTCTGTAATTATCTGTTGAATTAATTACTAGAAAGATGGACTAATGAATAAGCAAACATGATTGCTGGTAGCAGTAAGAAGGCACAGCATCCACACAGGAGACAGGAAGAATTACACTTGAACTTAATTACTTGTTTTCTAGTGAAAATTTGGGGTAGCTACTAGAAGTGAATATTCTATCTTTACATCATTGTTAAGTACAAGAGGCACCAAATTTCTTACACTTATGTTGACTTTGGGGTTATGATTTCTAGGTTCTGTTGGTAATGATGGAAGAAGCATTACTTGCTGAAAAAAGGTGACTGATTCAGGTTTTTCCTTATCTATGATATCTGGAGTACTCATTGTCAGCAACTTATTCAACAAACGTGGCCCTATTATGCGTCCCTGGCCCCACATCTGGAACTTGCACACAGACTGATTCACTCCTGGGGTATAACTCATAAAGGCCTCAAACCTGTAACCCGTCTTTAAATCTGCTTCTGCTCAGTTTTGTGACTTTTAGCTTCTATTTGTGACCATGAAGCTGGCTTCTAAAATTCACCTGCCTTCTGGAGTTCCCACTGTGCCTCAGCTCTATAGAACCTGACTAGTATCCAGGAGGACGGGGTTCAATCCCTGGCCTTGCTCAGTGGGTAAAGGATCCAGTGTTGCTGTGAGCTGTGTCACATACGCGGCTCGGATCTAGTGTTGCTGTGGCTGTGGTGTAGGTTGACAGCTAAGCTCCAATTTGACCCCTAGACTAGAAAATTCTGTATGTAGGACATGTGGCCCTTAAAAAAAAAAGACAAAAAATAAAATTCATCTGCCTTCTTCATCTGTTTTCGAAGAAGTTGAATTGGGAAGACAGAACCACCTTGATTCCTGACATGTTTTTAAAACTTTCTGTGAGAGAGATTGCCACTTCTGTGGTGTTTAAAATGTTCTCCAATGCAATTTTTTCTCTGTTATATTCTCCAAGAAAATATAAACACGACATAAATTTATTTAACTGCATTAATTGTGGATTTTGTCACTTATTTAGAAGGATAAAAAGAAACTGTAAATACATTTCCCCATAGAAATCTATTTGGGAAATTCATACATTTGGTTATGATCAACTATTTTTATTGCTATTTTAATCTATATAGCTATGGTAAAATGCTGTCATGGAATTATTACCAAAATCAAAAACTGTTTCTTAAATCATATTCTCTCTTATTTAGGAAATCAAGATAGTCAGCAGTGAGATCTTTTAAGCACTTCAATAATTTATAGACTTGGATATAAGAAATAACCAAGAAAGAGCCACCGTCTAAAAAAATTTTGCCTTATTGCCGACTTCTGAACAGGGTTGAAGAAAGCTTCCAGTGGAAGCCATAACTCTGAAGCTCCAAAATAAATTAAAATTTTATGATTTACAACTTGCCACCTCACTTGTTCTAAGACAATTAAAGTTAGGGAGTCACTGATTGCTTGTCGTTTCTGACCTTCAGCTTTTTGAAAAATGAAAGCATTAATAAGAAAACTAACTTGTTTTAGAATATTAAATTGAAAATTCCATTGAAAAGAATAAAGAGCTGCTCAGTTATGAGGTATTGCTGTTTGGCAATAGGTTTTTACACACACACATAAAACCTTATCTCAAAAAAAATTTTTTTGGTAAATTGCTTCTTTTGCAAACAGGTCTCAATTTCTCACAATAGGTATCGATGTATACTACCTGTGAAAGTAGACACTACAGGCCACAGATTCTTTCACAGTACTTTAATTTTAATTTGGACTCTGGCAGAACATTTTTTGTTGTCAGCTACAGGATGATACTTGGCCAATCTGTTAATGGTTTGAGTTTACTTGTACTCTTAACCATCTTACCCTGTGGTATGGTATATGTTCTTCTTCCCAGGTATTTTCTATGACTACACCTATTGGATTTTTTTTTCTTTGTCTTTTGTCTTTTTAGGGCCGCACCTGTGGCATATGAACGTTCCCAGGCTACGGATCCAATTGCAGCTGCAGCTGCCAGCCTACACAACCACATCAACACCAGATCTGAGCCTTGTCTGCGACCTACACCCAGATCACAGCAATGCCAGATCCTTAACCCACTGAGCAAGGCCAGAGATTATAAACTCGTCCTCATAATTACTAGTTGGGTTTGTTGCTGCTGAGTCACGACAGGCACTCCCTGGATTTTTTAAAAATCAGTTTTAATACTAAGAAAAAAATCCTAATGAATCATATTTTATGGTTAGCTAAAATTTTATTCCAGTTGTATGTACTCCTTTACCTTATCACGGACTTTTTCTGCTCTTCTCAGTTTCACAATTCTATACTATTTAGCTTTTCCCATTTGGTTACATTTTTCTTCCTATAATTTTGTAATTTAACTGTGTAAAGCAATTTCCCATGATTTTAAGAAAAAAGTATTAAGAAAAAGTATTAAGCTGAGATAATGTGGGCTTTTAGAGAGGATTGTTTTTCTGGATTACTGCTGTGATTATTATCGTTTTATAATAAACAATAATTTCTTCCATATCTACTGAGGAAATGAAATTAGTTTGTTGGTAATGGAGGAAATAAATGAAAACTGGGAAATTCCTAAGCCTGAGTTGAGACCTACTAAGAATAGGACAACTAAATAAGTAAAATGATGATTTATTAGGCACGTAGTGTGGGACCTAATTCCATGTCTGGATGTTTAGGGCCTTCGATTATAATTGTCACTTGTCATATTCATGCTAATTGGACTGATCAGATGTGATTTTAAATCATATATATGAGAGTTAAATAGATGGGATAAAATATTGAACTATAGTAATAATAATAATTTTTAATGTATTTAATAATTATAATAATAACACATTTATGAACTTTGGGAGATAATCCTTTACGGGTCTCTCGCATTTATCTGCTTCTTGCAACTAGAGGTGATAATTGCCTCTTGGTTCTTGTTTACCTTCGCAAAAGCATTATGGAGGGAACAGCCTTGGTAAATACATATTGTACCAACCTTCTGAGCAAAGAGCTGGCTTGTTTTTTCTCCATTATAATAAAAGTCTTATCTTCCTCCAGGACAAAGATCAGGTAGGTTTGATTGCAGCAGACTATAAAAAAAATCAAGTTTCTTTTTCTTTTTTTTTTTTACTCAAAGAATTTTATTACATTTATGGTTGTACGATGATCATCACAACCCAATTTTATAGCATTTCATCCCAATAAAAAATTCAAGTTTCTTATGCTATGGGATCCTCAGCAGTGACACAAGTCCATTCTATGTGGAGCCTCGACCTAGGCCCCTCCATGTCACTTGGTGGGACTTTGCTGGAAAGAACAAATGGTATGTACCATGAATAATTATGTTATTTGTCTTTGACCTTGGAGTTTCTTGTTTGATACCAGCATCCATAAAGCTGTGGCAGGATAAATTGTTAACCTGTGAGTACATTAAATTTTCAGACCTTTTCACAGTGCTGGACATACCCTGGTCAAGAAGGCTTTAATATTATATGCAGTTTTAAAATGAGTAAACTAAGGCACAATAAGCTTAAGTAGCTTTTCCAAGGTCCTACACACAGTAAGAAAAGAGATAAAATTCAAATCCTAAGCTAAGATAATTTGGTTTCATAACTCATGCTTTCAAACATGGCACTACACTACTGGTCACATTCAATTCTAGTTTTTTTAGTGCTACATGGCTCTTGATCACCTGGCTATATGTTTACTTACAAATAGTATTAGGTAGGATAGGATAGGGCCTGGGTGACGTAAAACAGGCCATTTATTGTTACCAAAAGCAGAAGGCCTGCAATCAAACAATGAAGACAGACACAGGTACCAGAGAAATGCTCTTCGAAGCACTTCCCTATAACCTTTTCCCATGCAGATTAGGTGTCCCCGCCCACAACCAATTGGAGGATGAAAACATGCCCCCATACAGAGATCAAAAGGACTTGCGGAGCAGGGTTTTGGGGGTTGGGACAGGAAATTAGTGGGCTTGGGGCAAGAGAATAGGGGTCCCCAAACAGGTCCAAGATAAAGGGATATAAGGAAAAGACCCAGTTGCAGCCAGAGACAGTCCCTACCCCAGGGCAGGTAGCTCTCTCTGAGGGTGTAAATAAAACTTGCTGTACACTGTCACATGATTCTTTTTTTTTTTGTCTTTTGTCTTTTTAGGGCTGCACCCATGGCATGTGGAGGTTCCCAGGCTAGGGGTCTAATCAGAGCTGTAGACTATACCACAGCCACAGCAACATGGGATCCGAGCTGCGTCTGCAACCTACACCACAGCTCATGGCAATGTCGGATCCTTAACCCACTGAGCAAGACCAGGGATCGAACCCTCAACCTCATAGTTCCTAGTCAGATTTGTTTCTGCTGCTCCACGATGGGAACTCCCCACATGATTCTTGATTGTCACCTTTGAGGCAGCTGGAAGGAGTGTTTTTTCCCTCAACTGTAGTGGCTCATTAAAAGAGCCCAGATCTGAGCTGTTACACTGGGTGCCCTTTGAGGGGAAATTCCCCTTGATCCAGAATCGCTCCAATCTGAGATGATCTCTCCTCCTTGGAGAGACCACCTGTCTCCATCCCTGTGCGGCAAGGCCAGCATCTATCCCAGCGCTGCTGCAGCACCTCCCAGCTTGAACAACCTCCCGCCAGACCACCTGCCTCCATCCTTGTGTGATGAAGCTGGCTGGCTCTCCCCCAGCACTGCTACAGTGCTTCTAAGCCTGCACCTCCAAACCCTTTTTGTGCGCAGGCAAGGACTGAGAAAGAGTGCAGAGCAGACGAATCTGACAATAGCACTCTGAGATTAGTTTTGACCTGAAAGGTCCTCACACAGAAGTTTTAAGACATTCTTCCCAAGGAACGACAAAGTCAGATTTTAGTTAGGTTTACTTAATCTTTTATCAATTCTGCTCTTCCTGAGTACTTCACGAGTAACTGACAAGATCTACCCTACAATGATCCAATATCCAACATGGTTAATTTTATGGAAGATGTGATGCCCTCCTGAAAACAGCAATGCTTTCTTGCTATGTGTCATTCCTTTTTTCCCACAACTCCTTTCTCTGAAACATTTCTCCCATTCTCCGAATTTTTTTCATTGCTGTACTACTCTCTGCAATAGACATTTATTGAATTTGCCTCCCCAGCATTAACTACCTCTTCTTTGTGTAACTCCTTATTTCCTTGATGCTCTGGTCATGTAGTCTGGATAAATCTAACTCAGCCCTTGCTCTGTAGAATTGTGTACATCACTGACAACTTGCCCCTGAGATTCCCACACTAACTGATTCAGAGTAGACCGGTAAATCAGCCTTGATCAATCAAAGTTAATGGGCATTGACCCTGAGGCTTTTGCTTGAACACTTGGTAGAAAAGCCAAACTGTGGCCAAGTTTGCTAGATTTTCAAAGTAAGTCTTGGTCTGACAGTGGTCATTTTGGCACTGAGGAAATTTCTGCCCTGAGAATGAAGCCAACACAAATTAAAGAAGGGTGAAGATACGGAGAATGAAAATTTTCTGTTTGAGCCTCTGGATCGAGCTGTGCTATGCTTTAACCTAGAAATATCCCTAGACATTGTAGTTTTGTCGTGAAATTATGTCCCCTTCACATTTTATTTTTTCCTTAAGTTGCTTTGATTTGGAACATTGATACTTGCAACTATCTTCGGATTTTGCAAGTAAAGAAACTCCTAGTTTCAGAGTTCCCATTGTGGCTCAGCAGTAACGAACCCAACTAGTATCCATGAGGATGCGGGTTTGATCCCTGACATCACCCACTGGGTTAAGGATCCAGCATTGCTGCAACCTGTGGTGTAGGTCACAGACCCAGATGGGTTTGGATCCTGTGTTGCCGTAGCTGTGGTGTAGACCAGCAGCTGCACTTCTGATTCAACCCCTGGTTTAGGAACTTCCATAGGAAACACGCGTGGCCCTAAAAAAAAATAATAAATTTTAAAAAGCAAAAATAAATAAATAAACTCCTAGTTTCTTTACTTATACTATTTTACATTTAATTTTTCTCTCATTTTAGAATAGTAATAGTTCTGTCATATTTTTATTTCCCAATTTTCAAATGTCTCCAAAGAATTGCTTACTTTTAGGACAAGGAAACCAAAAGAAAATGTTATTGTATTTATTTAATATTCATTTCTACTTAGGTCATAGCAATGTAGAGTACTTTATAATTAAGTAAATGATATAAGAATAATTATGCAGGACAATGAGCTGATGGAAGAATAGTCCCTGGCTGAAATATGAATGAATGTGCTAAAAACACCTATTTATTCAGCATTTAACACTTTGCTCTAAATAATGTAGTCCTGACAATATTATTATTATTATTTTGCCTTTTAGGCCCAATCTGAGCCACATTTTTGACCTACACCACAGCTCAAGGCAATGCTGGATCCTTAACCCACTGAGCGAGTGAGGCCAGGGATCAAACCTGTGTCCTTATGGATACTAGTCATACTCGTTTCCCCTGAGCCATGATGGGAACTCCCTATTATTGTTAACAAAACAGTGTCATAGGTGAATTGTGTACTCAAGTTTTGCCATTAGCAAACACAGTGTCAATATTTCAACATACTGTTTTAAAGCTTGCTTCTCCTATTCAATCACACATGAAAGAAAAAGATTTCAGTTTCTGTTTATCAGTTCTCACATATTTTGCCCTAATTACCAGAGGTACTCATGCAGGTGATGTAATTCTCATTTATCCTAAAAAAAATCTCTTACATTTGGATAGCATAGTATTTTCGCAGTTTCAAATATACTGTAAATACTCTCTTTTGATTTATATGAGTATTCTTTAAGAGTGATGGGAAAGACACTAAGATCTCCATTTTGCATCGGAGACAAATCAGTTATATAGGCAAATCTAAATTTTTAGTTGCTTAGTCCAACACACTTCTAACTGCAACACAAATATAAAAATAATTTGGCATTGGTAGATCAAATATAAATATCTTCACCTTAGCATTAAATATAAGCCATTCCACGTACACCATCATATCCTCAAGGTATACAGCCGAGGACAGGATCAGAGCTGCCGTACTGTATTACATGTCAGGAAATAAAAATGCAGAGATTCATTCATTTACTGAATATTCAAAACTGGGAGCATATTACAGCATATCAGGCATTATCTCAGGATGATATCTCCGTGATAACTCTGACTTTGCTTTAGAAGATTATCTTCTTTTATATTTCTCTAACTTTTTATATCAACTGAAAAACCACCTGTTCTGTTACTCAATTATGAATTTAACTCAAATGTTTAACTAGGAAATAAATCAAAGGGACTACATAGGATGTACACAGTACTATGTTCTAAATTAAAACTATCCAAATAATGTGTAGTTTTGTCTGAGTACAAAATCATATCAGAAACAAAAGCAAACACACATACATACACAGAAAACATTTTCAGCTTTTGCATCTGCCCAGGTAAACATACTGTTAACCTCTTAGATGACAGACATATTTACCCGAACTTTTAAAAACTTCATGCTGCTTTTTGAAGGTTGAATAGGCATACTCTTTCTGCCAAATAAATTAGAATAGAAACAGAATAGATAACTATAGAAAGGTATTATACCAAAATATCAGTTTTCAACTACAAAGACTTGCTACAACCTTAGGCACTCAACCTTCCAAATGATGCCAATTATGTTCACCCTCCCTGTTGAGCTCTGAAAAGGAGAGGCACCATGGGGATCAGAATTAAAGCACTTAATTACTTTGTGTTTTAAATGCAAACTATCTGTGGAACACAGCAGGCTGGTCTTTTTTTCCTCTCCACTCAACAGAAGTCCCTTAGGTCCCTGGACAACTCCACTAATCTTTTGAGTTTAAATAGTTTTCAATGGCCTTGCATTCTGCTACAAAACATCTTTACCCTCTCTTGGAAAGGGCTACACAGTTGGTTACTATTTAACTACTTATCTATTGAAGTAAATGCCTGAGAATTAAAGCTCCCTAGAGCTGACTGATGAGCTTTCACCTAGAGTAAGCAGTGTAACACATCTGGAAATTAAGGGCTAAGGGGAAAGACAGGCTAGAATAAGTTTCCAAAGACACTTCTTCGAATTTGCAGAACTGCCATTATAGAATGAAATGTTTTCAGTGAAATCAAATTTATATTTCATTAGCATTAAAATCCTCCTGAAATCTTGATCATCTATTCCAATGTCATTAGCAGAGAATGCCAAGGTTTTAAATAAACCGTGATAACCATAGAAAACCACTGAGAAAAAGTTCCATAGATTTTACATTTATGTATTTGAATTGCTTCCTATTCTTTTATCTTATGTTCTTATAGTTAAAATAGGTTTTTTTTTGTTTCCTGAGCATTTCTACATTTTTTATATGTTCTTTTATACTTACAGCAATGCTTTGAATAAGGAAATTATCTCGGTTTTGCAAACACAGAAAATACACAAAAGTCATCTTGGCTTTTAGTCGAGGTCACACAATTAATTAGTGCAGAACTGAAACTGGAACACAGATTTTCATAGAACCCAGCCTAAGAACATTCTTTTAGAGTGGTTTCTTATAAATTTAATTATACAGGCATTATTATATTAAGTGCAAATATGTAAAAGTGACTGCCAGTTGCTGAGACTGGATAAACTCTTTTTAAATGATTTGGTAAGAATGGTATGGGGAAGTAAATTTGTTCTGATTTTAAAATGATATACGTATAAACTGAGACACATTTGCACTCACCATATTTAATGATCAAACATTGCACAGAGTGGAAGAAAGCCAGGTTAGTAGTAAAGGTGAGACAAAAACGGAATGATGAGGAGACTTGGGAGACAAACATGCTTCATCAAAATTCCCAAACTTACTTTCTTTTCAAAATTGTCTCTGATCACCGTAATTTGTGGTGACAGTGGTCAGCCACAAAGCATCAGAGATCACAGCACAAAGGTGAAATGATTCACCCTGCTTTTAAAATCTCAGTACAGAACTCTGAGATCTTCTAATTAAAGAACCAAGATAGACATCTCCTCGACCTTCACTTTGACATCTTCAAATTTAAAGCAATTCAACTCTCACTCCCACACTCAGGTTAATTTTCACCAGAAGAAATAGCTCTGACAGCTTCTAAAAGTCACTTTAAGCTCATATAAGGAAAGAGTAAAATTTTCTTCTTTTACTGAAACATGTGTCCTCCAAGATAAGACTTCCCAAGAGCTCTGGGATTTGTTAAGATGTGCCAGAACATAATGTGCAGCAAAGTTTTCAGGGCACAGGCTTAGAGTCAGAACTGTGTATGTAGCCACCCTCATCCTTCTGCTAATCATCCATGTGATCATGGAAGAAGTGCTCAAACATATCTTAAATGCAGTTCCTTTTTCTGTGAATTAAAATAATACCAGTACTTAAAATTCAGGGATGATGTGACATCAGTAGTGAGTGAATAATGGTCCCCCAACAGATATGTCCTTCTTCTAATCCCAGCACCTATGAATGATACCTTATTTAGAAAAAAAAAAAGGAAAGAAAGAAAGAAAGAAAGGAAGAAAAAAAAGATCTTTGCAGATGTAATTAAAGATCTGGAGATCACCCTGGATTATCTGAGTGTGCTCTAAATCTAATGGCAGTTTTCCTTATAGGAGATAAAGAGAAAAGACACAGAAGAGGAGCAGACTGTGTGACAATGGAGAGGGAGATGAGAGTGGTGTGGCCACAAGCCAAGGACACCTGGAGCTACCAAAGCTGGCACAGGTGAGGAATGGATTCTCCTCTAGAGTCTTTCCAGAGTGTGACTCTGCTGACCCATTAATATTGGGTCTCTGGCTTCCAAAACTGTGCCAGAATACATTTCTCATCTAAGTCAACTAATTTATGTTATTTTGTTGTGGCAGCTACCAGGAAACTAATATCATGTTAAATGTGATCACTGTGAAGAATGTACTTAGCATATGACCTAGAACATTTTACTGGGAAATAGAAGTTATTATTACGCAAAGCCTGAGCAGTAGAGCCTAGAACCACTGCCAAAGGATATATAGAGAGAGAAGAATTATCCTGTTATTGAACCTTTCTTGTGGGCCATTTTTCTCCTGGCTGTTGGGTATGCCTTATACACACACACACACCTTCTAGCTATAAGGAAAGTAAATATTACGATTTCTTTTGACACATAAAGAGACTGAGACTCAGAAGAGTGAAATGACTTACCCAAGTTCTAATGAAAAGTTGGAGAGTCAAGATTCAACCTGTGGGAAAAGCATTTTTTCTCTTTGTTCTATGCTGTTTTTGTCAGACATCTCCGTGTGGTGCCAGAGCTGTGAGTGGGGTTTGGGGGGAAAACTAAGCCAAAATCAGCAGTCTGTGTAACAGTTTGTCAGTCTTTTCTTTCTTTCTTTCTTTTTATTTTGGCTGCGCTCGTGGCATGCAGAAGTTCTGGGGCCAGAGATCAAATCCACTCCACAACAGTGACAACACCAGATCCTTAACCAATTGAGCTACCAGGGAACTCTAATAATTTGTCATCCTTAAGACTCCTGGAACACTGCATAAGTCAAGGAATGAAGCAATGGGATGGGTAATGGTGAAAGCAGACAAAAGGGAGAGCATTTGAAACAGAACAAAAGTGAAATTTGGAAGCAGTTCAACAAATTATAGTCTTGGTAATTGTAGGCAGGAATTAGGTGGAGTAAATTGTACATGATGTTAAATTACTTTGGCAGGCAGACATCTAAGATGCCCCTCGAGGTTCCTGCTTTCCTGGTGTATATTCTCCCTGCAGTATGGTGGAAACTGTGAATAGGACTGGATGGCACTCCACTTTTTTTGTTTCCTTTTTCTTTTTAGGGCCACACAGCGGTATATGGAGGTTCCCATTCTAGGGGTCAAATTGGAGCTGTGGCTGCCATCCTATGCCACAGCCACAGCAACTCCAGATCGAAGCCATGTCTGCAACCTATACCACAGCTCACAGAAACGCTAAATCCTTACTTAACCCCCTGAGCAAGGGCAGGGATCAAACCTGCATCCTCATGATACTAGTTAGATTCATTTCTGCTGAGCCAGGATAGGAACTCCTGGGATGGCACTCCAAATTAGGCTACCTTGTTTGGCAAAGGTAAGTCAATTTTGCAGATGTAATTAAAGTCTCAAATCAGTTATTTTTATTCAAAAAAAAGATTTTCCCTTGGTGGGTCTAATTAATGAGATGAAGGCCCTTGAATGAAACATTGGGCCTTTCTTGGGGTTAGAAAAGGTTTCCCTGCTGTCCCTGAAGAAGCAAAGAGCCACACAGTAAATTATTTTCGGCGAAGTACATACAGCACAGTGTTGCAGGTGGCTTCTATGAGCTGAGAGTCACCCTGGTCAACTGTCAGCTATAAAACAGGTACCTCAAGCCCACGATGGTAAGGAGATAAATTTTACCAACAACCTGAATAAGCTCAGAAGTAAGTCCTTCTCTGATCAGACTTACTGATATGAAAGTAGCCTGGTCAATGCGGAGAATGTTGCCATGGAAGACCCTGAGTAGAAAACTCAGCTAAGCTGTGCCTGGACCCCTGAAGTTCAGCTGCTATGAGATAATAAATGAGTGCTATTTTAAGATGGTAAATGTGTGGTAATTTGTATCACAGCAATAGAAACCTAATACAGACACCTCTCAGAAATCAATTGCTTTGATTAAATACACAATTTCTTTGAAAGAAACCAGCACCGTGTTACAAACTAGTCTAGACCTTGTAGGGTTTACTGACAGTGCTGGATACTTATGTTTAACCCTCCCTGCTTTGTTCCCAGAAATCGTTCATCCTATGACTTCATTCCCTCACCTTCCTCCCTCATCATCCTTTCACCTTCTGAACATGTCATTATCAACTTCAACTGCCAGCCATGAAATCTGGATGCCATCTTTCCACACATATGTACACACACACAAAGATACATAAACAAATACAGCACACACATTCATATGCAAGCACACATGCAGACATACATGGACACAACACATTACACTGGGAGTTCCCATCATGTCTCAGTGGAAATGAATCTGACTAGTATCCATGAGGACGCAGGTTTGATACCTGGCCTCACTTGCTCAGTGGGTTAGGGATCCGGTGTTGCCATGAGCTGTGGTGTATGTTGCAGACGTGGCTCGGATCTGGCGTGGCTGTGGTGTGGCATAGGCTGACAGCCACAGCTCTAATTTGACCCCTAGACTGGAAACCTTCATATGCTGCATGTGCCGACCCCCCAAAAATAAACAAAAGCCTACATTACATTGCATGTGCACATACAACACACACACATACACACATATACTGTCATTGTAACTGAACATGGATCATGCCTTTTTTACCTCCATGAAAGCCACATTGGTCTTTATTTTATTCCTGCTTCCCTTTAGTACTAAAAACACACTTATGGCCAAATGTACCCCCTCAGTTGTATAGCTATGTACTTTTAACATTTTTAACACATCATAAAATAACATAGTGACAGTACTTTAATGTTCAAACTGCTGCATTATTAATAGGAGAGATTTTGCGTTTCCAGAAGCGTCCTGAATTTGTTATGATCTACAGTCATTATGACCCAATAAACATGATGTAGGTCAGACTGAAAATGCAAAAGTTTGGTGAACTCTGAATGTATTAGGTGCACTTTGAACCATTTACTGCCATAATTACATTGATGCTATTTCAAAAGAGCATGTTAGAACTTGAAAGCAAATCTTCTTAGCATCATAAATGGTTACCCTATCTTGCAGTAAAAATAACAGATTTATTGGCAAACTTGTTAATTTCATATTTTAATATCCCAATTTCAACTGTAGTTGAATATAGAATAATATAGTTTGAGCAGAGATTGGTGATTAAACATTCAGCCCATTAATGTAATCCGAATATTTATTTATAACTTGGTTATATTAATTCATCAAGGCGGTATCCAAATCTTTCTCTCTTCTGGATGAAATTAATATTTCAATACATTTTTTATACAATGGGTTTAAGTACTGCTGAATAAATATGATAAATTAGTTCTGATTTGCAAATGTATTATAACTAGGTATTACAAAAGTAATGAAACACAAATGCATACATTACACAAATAAAAACAACAAAAATAGACTAATAGTACAAAAAGTTCCCTAATCAAAACATAAAATAATATTTAGAAGTACTATTAACAAATAAGTAAAAGTTCCAGTGACAGTAACTTTAAGTTATTGGTCATTTATTATCAAATTAGCAAATATTTCCAAGGATTATAAGTTTTATCTTGGAAGTAATGAAAGGGGCAACTTATTTAGAAAGTGTATATCAATATAATTCAAAAATCTGAAAAATGTATATAAGTTGGACCCAGTTATTCTCATTTTTCAATTGAAATTATGATTTTCAGAAAATAATGCAGCAACGTTAAAAATGCCAAAGGAAAAAAGACAGAAATGTACAATTCTATATCCAATCAATTTAGAAAAATTAAAACATGATAACCTATTTTAAATAGAATTCAGTGCTTACCATGTTGTTCTTGAAAAAGATATAACTAGTGAGTTATACCTGGGGATGTATATATTCAAATACAAACACTGGTGTGACATTTGCTGTATGATTTTATGTTCACTTTTATTAACATTCATCTTTATTTTTTCTAAGTATAAATGAAATGCACATTCACTGTAGAAATCTTTGAAAATATAGCTCCAAAGACAAAAAGTAAAAAAAGAAAAAACTTGCTGTTTTAAGTGCTCATTGCATTATAAAATTTATCAATATTTTTTCTACTGATTTGGAAATATTTTCTTTTAAATTCTAACATTATATATACCAAAATATGACTCCGAGATGTTTTTAAATAGTAACCCATAGAGTCACTTAAGATAAAAAACATTTTGAATTCTTCCTGCTTCCTGGCCTGGGCAAGCAAATACTTGATAAATAAATACAGACAAATTTAGTTACGATTTGAGACTGGGTCTTCCAAAGTTTTCAAAGGTTATAGTATGGCTAGTATTTGGTTATAGAGTCAAAGTAGAATTAGAGCTCATGTTTGTCTCCAGTACACTCATTCTAGTACATTAAACTTGAAGTGAATGTAATTTTTACAAAATTTAATTTCTTCTGATCTCCAGAAGAGAGATCAGAAGAAATTTTTGAGAATTCCATCGACAGACCTTAAGAGAGGTTTCCAATGTAAAACTGGTCCCCCTTCCTCTCCTCCTATATTCATTCTCCTTCCTCGTTTTCTCTTTCCTCTCTCCCTCTGTGTCTCCCTCTTACTTTCCCTCTTCCTTTTCTCATGCATTCAACCAGTATGTATTTGACATATACCATGTGCCAAACACTGTATTCGGTACATGGGCTATAAACAGAAGCAGGATAGCTTTGTATCTGCCTTCCCAAAGTTAGTTAATCCTAAACCAGAATCAGGAGTCACAGTTGTACCTTAAAACAAGTATTTACAATAATGTGTGCTTAAGTGATTTAATAAAGAAATAATAGAAGGTTAAGAAAATGCCTAGCTGCAGCCTCAAATACAGCTGTAGGCAAAGAGCGCTGCTCAGGGAAGAGTTTCTAGACAAAGTGGTAGTTAGCCTGAGCCCTCAAGAATCATTAAACATTAGATAGGTAGTATTTCCACTTTCTAAGAATGGAGGCAGTTGTTTACCTAAGTTTCTACCTCTTTAGATTGTTGGCTCCCCTTTGCATGAGCAATACCCACTTGGACAGTGCCTGGCAGACAGATGCTGTTTTAACAAATATTTGATTAATTAATGCAAAGATATATAAAATAATAATACACTGGTTAAGCACAATTAGATACATGTACTTGTAAATTAAACAATAAAAAACATGGATTTTAAGAAATATTAATACCTCATATATCCCCACTGCTGAATCTTAGATTCTCTATTTTTATCTTTTTATAGTTTATTCTGTTTCTTTTATTCATTTTCAATTTTCTGTCCTTATAGTGGACTTATATCAATACACATTTGATTTCAACCTTCTGACAATACAATATATTATAGCTCCAATACTTATTCAAAGCTTACTGACTTACTTTAGGTATAATTTTATGAAACCACATGAATTCATAAATCTTCTGAGTTAATATTTGCAATTTACTTTTGCCTTTCGGAAATTAGTGCAATAAAAGTTAGCAAAAAAGTTATAAAGAAATTGCCATAAAGTTTGAGTATTAAGTAATAACCTTGAATATTGCTTTAAGAAAGTTGCATATTAAATGCTGTACACATACAGAATTTATACAAACGTATGCTGCTTTCGGCAGAGAGAGACCATTTAATTAAAGAAGAATGAAAATCATTTAAAAATTTATCAAAATTTATTTGGTAATGTGATGATATACACAAAGTCGCTAGACTCATAAATAAAGTAAATTTAAAAACAGCAATGTAAATTGACACAATACACCAAGGCAACAAGGCATCTAAAAATGTCATTTAAAAGATGTTGGAATATAGTTAGGAAAACAAGCTTGTTGACTTAAGCCAACAAGATCTCCTAAGTATTTTTGTGCTTAGGGTGAGTATTGAAAATTTGTTCAAATTGGTCTTGAGTATTTCATTTTCTTGTTATAGCCTATTTTCAGTTATCTGATAATTTAAATGCAGGAAAAGGAAGAGTAAAGCATGCCAAAGGTGGAAATGCATCATAATTTAATAAGTGTTATCATACATTGCTTTTGAAAATCAAATTATTTTTGAGAACTTCAGGGGCAAAAAGATATGATTTATATAAAAGTGAAAAAGAACAAATTTAATTTAGTTGCTCCAAATATAGGGCTGGTCTTTTAAGAGAAACAAATTTATTTTCAGGAAAATGGATATGTAGAACACACACACACACAATCACACATTATATTTAAGAAAATTCTAACATGTCTTATATTAAATTTTCTTTTAATAAGTTGTTTGATTGTAGTAGGAATTTTCAGGAACAGATTTTCTTTGGATTTATTTACCCTTTCTAATTTTTGTGCTCCTGTTAAATAGAATACTGAATTATAATAGCTCAACTTAGAAAGACTGAGTTAATACCTTAGCTAGAAATGCTGTATTACATACACAGTAGAAATACTCAAATAGTTTTCCTAGTACTCTTATCTCATGTGTTTTGTTTGGTAAAACTCCCAGATCATGCTAACCTAAATAAAAAGGCAAAGGGGAAGGAAAGATAAATAGAGGTATATTACAATTTATAAAAAAAAATCCATATTGATTACCTAAAATATGCACAACTTTATCCTTCCCACATATGGAAGCAAGCCCATAATGTTAAGAAAACAAATCAGAAAAAGATGTAATAAAGACAGGCTTGGGAAAACTATACTGGGATAATAACCCAGGTCAATCACTACCAAATATATTTTCAGAGATTTTCTCCAAAGAAAGTCAGAAATGGGGTTCTATGATTTAAGGGTATGGATATTCCCAACATAGGGTCATGGAGTTCTAGAACAGCCATAGCTTGAGAAGAGAGAGTCATATAATAGAATGTAGAATCTGTGCCAATGCAAGAAGAGAGAGACAGGAGGAAGGAAAAGTAGAAATTCTAATTGATCAGATGCCATGTGGTCCAACTATCCCCACACAGAAAGTGCAAAAGGGAGCACAGGGCTTTTGTGGCTCTACTCGGACAGAGGAACAGAAAATTAAAGCAATTTTAGTTCACCATTTCACTCAGTTGTAAAAAAACCACAGCGCTTTATTTTAACTAGTTATTAAAACGATGGTGTGATTTCCTTTAATAGTATTAAAAAGCTATTCTCTTTACGTGGATTATAACCTGGAACTTGGAGATGGAGGAAATAATGATAATCAGGTAAAATATTCTATTTTTAATTCATATGGAAGTAGAGCGTTAGGGTATGAAGTAAGGGAATGAGAAGCATATATCAAGTTACTTTATTATTTCAAGTTTTTTTCTTATTTCTAACACAGAGAAAATTTTTTTGTATCCTAGTATGTTTGAAGGAAATGTCAGCCTCACTGTCGTTAGATTGAGGATTAAAAAATAAAGACTTCTTCATGCAATCCTTTTCAGATCAGGAGAGAATGAAGATGATTATTATTAAGATTCAACAAATGCAATCATTGAAATATAAGCTTGAATTACTATTCAAGCTGGCAAAATTGTGGCCAAACACTGGCTGAAGGTTAAAGACTGACAAATAAAAAGTAAACTTTTATTTTTTAATCTCTTTTGATAGATTTCTGCACAATAAAACATATCCTTAAGACATGACAGGAAAAGCAGCAGCTTATTCTTTAGCTACAAAGAAAAGACCTGGTACTTGGAGATTTCAGCGTAATTCCTTTCATAATAATTTAATGCACTTACAACAAACTGAGGTAATTAGATTTTAAGACTTTAATTTGTCAGCCATAGCAATTTATAATTTTTAGCAAGGCTCCAGTCATTGATAAATATCAAAAGTATCCTTTTGGTATCAGGGGAAGGGGCTGACGTTCTAGGTAAGAGTAATTTTGCCATAATCGAGAGATCAAATTACAGAGATAACCTTGAATTAAATGTGATTCAGCAAGAGAGTGAAGCTGATGTCTCTATAAAAGAAGGACATACATGCAGTTGCACTAGTCATACCTTTGTTAAACAACTGGTTAGATTTATACTTTAAAAAGAGATAATTTTCAAGTTTATTTTGGTCAACTAAACTTTGCCCTGAATTTAATACTTTGTAATTAGTCTTAACCCAAAGTTGATTAAACATTTTGTCTAATAAATAGCTGAATCTTTGAATATGGCTCATGAACTAATATTCTCACATATCACCGAAGTTTAAATTTCACTGTAATTTAGCTTTCATTGACTTTGAGCAATTATAAACTACCCCATTTTTTTTTTCATACACAGTATATATCCCTAAGAGAAATATGGCCATTGTCAATATTGAATTATGATTAGGATAACAATACAATTTATATTACAAACCCATAACAAGTCTGAAAATAAAGAGGGTGTCCAAAATATAAAATGGCTTATATAGCTCAATATTAAAAAAAAATTGGAGTTCCCAGTGTGGCATAGTGGGTTAAGGATCTGGTGTTGCCACAGCTGTGGCACAGGTAGCAGTTTTGACTTGGATTCGATCCCTGACTAGGAACTTCCATATGCTTTGGGTATGTGGCCAGAAAATTTTTTTAAAAAAAATAAAATAAATAAAGATAACCTAATCAAGAAATAGGCAGCTGATCTAAACAGGCATTTCTCCAAAGAGAGATGGCCAAAAAAACACATGAGAAGATATTCAACATCACTAATTATTAGAGAAATGCAAACCTAAAGTATCATGAAGTACTACCTCATACCAATCAGAACTGCCATCATTAAAAAGTCTACAAATAATAAATGCTGGGAGAGTATAGAGAAAAGGAACCCTCCTACACCGGTAGTGGAAATTTAAATTGGTACAGCCACCGTGGAGAACCATATGGAGGTACCCTAAAAAATTAAAATTGAACTACCAAATGATCCAGCTATCCCACTCCTGGGCATATGTCCAGAGAAAACCATAATTCAAAAAGATACATGCACTCCAGTGTTCACTGCAGCACTATTTGCAATAGCCAAGACATGGAAGTAAACTAAATGTCCACTGATGTATGAATGGATAAAGAACGTGTGAACACGCACGCGCACACACACACAATGGATTGTTACTCAGCCATAAAATAGAATGAAATAATGCCATTTGTTGCAACATGGATGGACCTAGAGATTATTATACTAACAGAAGTCAGTCAGTCAGTCAGAAAGGGATACCACTTACAAGTAGAATGTTAAAAAAAAAAAAAAAGATACAAATGAACCTATATACAAAACAGAAATAGACCCACAGAATATAAAACAAATTTAAGAGTATAAAAGGGGATGGCAAGGGAGGTGAGGAGATAAATTAGGAGTTTGGGAATAACATGCACATACTACTATATATAAAATAGATAAATAACAAGGAGCTACTGTATAGCACAGAGTATTATACTTAGTATTTTGTAATAATCTATAATGGAAAAGAATCTGGAAAAGGATTGAAAAAACAAAAAAAAAAGGGAGAGAGACAGTATCTTACTCTTTAGTCATTTTTACTCCAGAAATGATGATGAAGTTACTAAATTAAAGAGTTAGAACTAAATCGTTTACTCTGATTAGGTAATGCTAAAATCTGCTTCTAAATATTTTTTAGTAATACATGAGGAAATATAAATGCCAGTTTTAATACTCAGGAAAAAACCTCAAATCTCGAAATTCTCTACTTTAGCTATTTTTCTTTTATCGTGGACCTTAAAATTTCATGAGGACTGGAATCTGCTTTTACTGGTGTCTTGATTTGATAGCATCTCTAGGGAATGCATCTTACAAGGCAAGCTTGAATGTTACTTTCTCCAGTCCCTATCTGTCCCTACTGGACAGCATGTTTCTGGACACATTAGGAACTCCCTTCTCAATACAGTGTTGACTCTATCATCAACTATAAAAGTCTGCCAGAGCCAGTTATGCAGAGTCTTGACTTGCCTTTGCAGACCTACCAGGAGAAAGTTCTCTGTTGGAGATTCTGTGTTATCCTTCTAAACAAGATGGCGCTCTGACTTACTTTTCTTCAGTGTGCTTGGCGCATACAAAACCCTTTTCAAATACATGTGGACTGGAAAGTGATTTTTTTTACTGTCCTACCTCTTGAACTAAATTTCAGATTCTGAGAGATATCACTTAACTAGAATGGAGGAAGAATTCTTCAGTGACTATTGGACATTTTACAGTTATTTTTCTCATTCTGCTGCTTAAATTCTAACTATTCTGTGAAATTATTTAATCAATCCTAATGTAGAGAGATTTCTAAACAGCTATTCGAAGGTGAAACCCAGAGATCCAAAAAATCATACTTTATCAAAATACAGTGATTAAAAGTTTCTCCTTGGAGTTCCTGCTGTGGTGGTATGGGTTAAGAATCTGACTACTTTGGGTCACTGCAGAGGCACTGGTTTGATCCCCAGCCCAGCACAGTGGGTTCAAAGATCTCATGTTGCCACAGCTGTAGCAAGTCACAGCTGGAGCTCAAATTCAGTCTTTGGCTCAGGTGCTGCAGGTGTGGCCATAAACAACAACAAAAAGTCTCCCCTTGTCTTTTTTTTTTTTTTTCCCCTCCAGAAGGAAATGCTAATCAACTGGAAAGACAAACAATTGGGAACACGAATAAATTTTTTTAAAGTATAGACTCTGGTAATCAACACATATTGATTAGTTTGTGATTTAACATTATATTTCAAATCTAAAAGAACACAGAAGTCAAATTCTCAAAAACAGTACTTAGATGTATTGAATAACAAAAGTATAAGAAGGAAGAGAGTCATAAATGATGACAATGTACAGAAATGGTCTGAATCACAGTTGACAATAGCTGTAGTTTTTATTTATTAAATATTTACACATTATTACCTATACTATCTCATACAGTTTAATAAGAATAGCTGAAAGTGTGTACCACTGTTGTCCTCATTTTACCTATGCAGAAATGGAAATTCAGAAATGGAAAGTACTTTCCCAAAGTAACACAACTCTTAGGTGACAGAGGAGAGGTTCCAACAGAGGCCATGCAGACTTCCACCCAACTCAAAGCCCTGGGGGACATACAAAGTGGCATAGAAACCCAGTCCCCTACCTCCCTTGTGACTCTATGATGCCCCGTGAAGGAATTGAGAAAAATATAAAAAGTGAGGCCGAGATTTTCATTTTTGTGTAACTCCAAACTGTGACGGTTTTCCTCCATGACATGTCATATAATAAAAGCATAATTGGAGTTCCCACTGTGGCTTAGCGGGTTAAGGACCTGACATTGTCTCTGTGAGTATGTGGGTTCAATCCCTGGCCTCGCTCAGTAGGTTAAGGATCTGGCATTGCTCTGAGTAGTGGCATAGGTCGTAGATGCAGCTCCCATTCAACCGCTAGTCTGGGAACTTCAATTTGCTGCAGGTATGCTGCAGGTCAAGTTGTAAAAGGAAAAAAAAATTTTTTTTTAAGCACAATTATTGCTATATTTAAAATATTCCAGGGTAGATAATAATGTTTTAATTTTAGCAGTGGAAAAAAGTACCATATTTGGAGATGCACAGGCTATAAATCATCCAATAAATCTAAGAGTTTCTACAGATGATTGGAATTCTAAGGTGAACAGTGACATGGGAGACATTCACTTGGAACTTAGAAACACAAAATGTTCACACATGCATTTGTGTGCATTCCTCTACTGGCAGTATTTTATTTTATTTTATTTTATTTTATTGGTATTAAAGGACCATGTTCAAATACTGACATAAATCTTCTGAGTAAAAATGTTAGGAAATGTTTATCTCATATTAAAAAAAAAACTTAAAATGAATAAAGTCTTACCTTAAATTGAAGAAAATTATAATGTCGAGAAAAATTTCAAAGAAGATAATCATGGTAAAATTTAACATCAGCTGTTCTCTGTGAAATCCAGAGATCAGACTTCAGCTCCCCTAAATGTCCAGGGCTACTGTCTGAAGACCATGAATGTCCTAATACAAAGCAACTATTCTACTTTGCCTTCTTATTTTTGTCTTTTTTAACATTTGAGATAGACTAGAGAGGTATTACTAATAGCAGCTTACACTTGCAGTATTTTTTGTTGTTGGTTTGTCTTTATTTTTACTCTATTTCTTTAGAGTAGTTAGTTTAAGGTTCAAGCAAAATTGAGAAAAAGGTACAGAGATCTTTTCCTGCCCTTTTTGTTGCTGTTGGTGGTGGTAGTTTCTTTCTTTTTTTTTTTTTTGCTTGTTTTAGATAAAATGTGAACTGCCTCATTTCATTTCATTTTAAAAACAGTCCAGTGGCAATCTACAGATTTGGTGTGATGCCTATCAAATTGCCAAGGGCATTTTTCACAGAACTAGAACAAAGATATTTTAATTTTGTATGGAAGCACAAAAGACCTTGAATAGCTAAAGCAATCTTGAAAAAAAAAGGAAAACAGAACTGGAGGAATCAGGTCCCCAGACTTCAGAATATATTACAAGCCTGCAGTAATCAAAATGATATGGTACTGGCACAAAAATAGAAATATAGATCAATGGAACAGGATAGAAAGCCTAGAGATAAACCCATGCACCTATGGTCAACTAATCTATGACAAAGGAGACAAGGATATACATTGGAAAAAAGT
>PVHT020004020.1:21598153-21644388 GCA_004024745.2 Catagonus wagneri
GAAGCAAGTCACAAGGAGAAAGACAGATGTCATATGAAATCTCTTATAACTGGAGTCTAAAACACTACACAAATGAACATCTCAACAGAAAAGAAAATCAGGAACTTGGGGAACAGACTTGTGGTTGCCAAGGGGGCGGGGGAGGGGTGGGGGAGGGGTGGGAGGGAGTGGGGATAACTAGTGCTTTAATGATGGAATAGCAAGGAGCTCCAACTGTAATGCTCGGGGAACTATATCTAATTACATGTGACAAATCCATATATGTACATGTAATCGGGTCACCACATGGTGCAGTTGGAAAATCTGACAGAAATCTGTAAACCAGCTATAATGCAAAAATAAAAAAAAAAGATGCTCAGGGTTATTAATTATTACAGAAAGGCAAATCAGATCCACAGTGAAGTATCTCACAACAGTAGAATGGCCATCACCAAAAATTATACAAACAATAAACGCTGGAGAGGGTGCAGAGAAAACTGAACTCTCCTGCACTGTAGGTGGGAATGTAATTTGGTTCAACTGCTATGAAGAACAGTATGGAGGCTCCTTAAAAAACTAAATACAGAACTACCTTATAACTCAGCAGTACTACTCCTGGGCATCTATCTGGAGAAAATCATGATTTGAAAGATAGATATACCCCTATGTTCACAGCAGCACTATTTACAATTGCCATGACATGGAAACAAACTTAATGTCCACTGACAGAAAAATGGATAAAGATGTGGTACATATATAAAATGGAGTATTACTCAGCTGTAAAATAATGAAATAATGCCATTTACATAAACATGGATGGACCTAGAGAGTACCTCTGAGTGAAGTCATAAAAAGAAAGTAAATATCATATGAAATCACTTATATTTTATTTATGTTTTTTGTCTTTTTGCCTTATCTAGGGCCACACCGGTGGCATACGGAGGTTCCCAGGCTAGGGGGTCTAACAGGAGCTGTAGCTGCTGGCCTTTGCCACAGCCACAGCAACGTGGGATCCGAGCCATGTCTGCAACCTACACCACAGCTCATGGCAATGCCGGATCCTTAACCCACTGAGCAAGGCCAAGGATCAAACCCACAACCTCATGGTTCCTAGTCAGATTCATTAACCACTGATCCATGAAGGGAACTCCAAAATCACTTATATTTTGAATCTAATAAAAAATGATACAGAAGAACTTATTTATAAAACAGAAACAAAGATTTCAAAATCAAATTTAGTATTACCAGAAGGGAAACTATTGAGGGTAGGGATAAACTGGGAGGACATAATTAACAAATACATACTACTGTATATACAATAGATAACTAGCAAGGACCTACTGGACAGCAACACCTGGACCTCTATTCAATGCGTATAATAACCTATATGGCAAAAAAGAATGGAGAAATATATACATATGCATAACTGATTTACTGTGCTGTGAACCTGAAAATTATCCAGTATTATAAAATAACCATACCTCAATATAATTTTTAAGAGTACAAAAAAAAAAAAAAATGAAAGCGATCTTTTGTGGTATGGGTGGTTAAGACTGACCAATGGAAAATCACGGTTTATTTAGATTGTTAACCACCTAAATTCACGCATTTCTTAATAGGTCTAACATGTTCTTATTGCAGTGGTATTTTGGTAAAGGGCTTAATTTATACCCATTGATTTCAGTGGTGGAACTATTCCCACCATGGCTGATTTTAGGCTACCACAGTGATGTCACTGAACACAAGAGTTGGAAGGAGATGCTCTTAACCTTTTCTTTGGAGCCAGAAAAGCTTGTTCCAGTACACTGTGATTCACATGGAGTAACCAAGACTAGGGATCAGCAATTTTTTTCCTCCAAAGGGCCAAGCTGTGATGATTTTAAGCTTTGTTGATCATACAATGTCTGTCACAACTAAACACAGCTGTTGTAGTACAAATGATGTCACAATTTATAAATGAACATGTTACTGTGAAAGTGTGTTTCTGGACAGTGAATTGTGAATTTTCTGTAATTTTCTAATGTCATGAAATATTATTCTTCTTTTGATATTTTTTCCACCACTTAAAAATGAAAGAAGCATCTTTAGCTGGCAAGATGTATGGGCTATAAAAACAAGTGATAGTTGGCAGATTCCTAGACTGTAGAAAATTAGTTAAACTCAGGGAGACTGGATGGAGTGACCTTCCTAACTGGTCCAGACACATCAGTGTCTAGTTTCTTATTTTACCTGAGTCTTGCACGCTTTAGGTTCATAGTCCTTTTTATGCCTCAAAAGACTCAAGTTCCAAAGACACTTGATCACTCTGTTCCTTCCTCCTTCCCCTCTATTTCCATCAACACTTCTAGTGCTGAGTTCTGGGACTGTCAGCACGAAGTAATACACTGCCTACCCTTGTTATAAAATGTTTACAAACCCTAAGAAAAATACTTTGCATCCTAAATACAAACACATAGACACACACACAAAATAACTGCAACAAACATTTCACAAATCAGATTTTACCCATACCATTGGCAATTACTATTATGTTTTCTGTTTTATTCATTTGATATTTCATTCTATTTGATTTTTTAAAGTTGCTCTTGGAGACTCATTACTGGGTCAACACCTACAGTTTGTAAAACCCCAATGCAATTAAACCGATTGACACCAAACAGTGAATATTCTATAAACTAGTTTCATCCTCCCCCCACCCCAGCCTGGTCCACACACACTCCCTGGGCTATTTGCAGTTGCTAAAAGGCCAAATTAATGATAAATTACGGAAAGTGTATGAGAGGTTTTTTCTGAGTGGGGATTTCTGACACCAGTCCTACTCAAGAAATTGATGGGTCTCTTCTTTCTACTGTCAAGTGACCTGGAATTCCCTCTCTACAAACAACACTTCATCCTATGGACTCATAATGACACTTTATTTTTTTTTGTCAATACCACTATGACATGCAAAACATTATCCTGATTTACAGAGGAATCTAGCATAATATTTATATATTTACATACATTTTATATTTATTATTTAGGATTCTGTGATTTTTTTTCTCTTTCTACACTCTAATATACTTAAAGTTATAGATAAGGCAGTGTATGATATAATTACTCCACCAACTTCATGCTATTATATTTTATCTAAAACATACATTTCAATTCTTCCACACAGATTATGAGTAAGCTCATAAAACACAACCAAATCAACAGAAACCCAGCTTGAAACTCTTGTGTCCACCCATACATGGTACCTAAAGGTTCTATAATTCCATTCAGCCTTCCCCTCTCTGGTATCTGTTTCCCTAATGGCAGGCATTAGGGAAATGTAACTTCTGATTCAGACTGGGAAAGAATTTGAGGAAACTGTTTACGGTCTGATGGAAATTTTAAATCATGTTGGAGAAAACGATTCTGACTTGGAATTCGAAAGCTTGTGTTCAAGTCATATTTTAGCCTAAGAATGTATGTGATCTTTAGCGTGTGTATGAAAATGTCTTTGCAGGCCCAGTTTTTTCCTCTGCAGAATCAAGATAATATTACCGTACCTATCTCACAGGCAGTTACTGGTGAGTCAGTGATTAGCTAATACCTGTAAATTCCTCTGAAAACTTGAAAGTACCCTGAAACATAATACATCCTCTATAGACAGAGGTCTATTAAGTAATTTGTGTCACTTCTAATTTCGCTTTGAAGAGGAAGTCACGTCTCACCTCCCACCCTGCTGTTCTGTGAAGGCAGCATAGGCTCCATACACTCACTGTAAGGAGGCAGGCTGGGCTGCAGCCAACACTGTGTGCCTATGTCGCTGTTCTGAGTGCAGCATTTTCTACCTTCTGGCAGCTTAAATGGCTTAAATGCAGGGAAAGCACAGGACTTTGACAGTTGGTGGAGGCAGAAATTTCAGCAATCATAATAACTTGAATATATAGGCAAAATTTTTAATGTTATCATGACCTACTGCTAGAAGATACTGAATAAATGCATTAGACACACATCAGCTCTCTTAATTACCATTTTAAAGCTCCACTAGTTCTTTTATTCTTTATGTTTAATAAGCTATTATAACAGTTTCATCTTATCTTCAAATTAAACTTTTCTTCCATTAAAAAATGAAACATTTAAAAAAATGACTGAAATATTTCAGTTCATGGCTGGAAAACGTTTCAAAGTGGAAAAGTCAGAGATAATTCTCCTTTGCTGTTTTTTCATATATGTATTTACACGATAAGGTGGAAGAAACTCCTTTATAAAATGTATACATTAGAAAGCAAAATCTTGAGACCTGCGATGGTAGAAAGGGAGAATGCAGTCCTATACTATCCTAGGAGCTCTGAAGAAAGGGCATGAGTTGTTACCAGTTCCTAGGTCCCCTGGACATACAATATGATTTTATTGTTTTATTTTCAGATACAATTATGCTCAGTTCTTGGCACAGTATCATCAATGATCCATGAAAAGCCTCTTCTGTTTTCCTTATCTGTTTATATCCCTTTATCCCCCATTACCCTTCTAAATTCACATTTATCCCAGTAGTCGTTATGCTACTATGTTTAATGTATATTTGGTGTGTGTGTGTGTGTTTTGGCAAATATGTACATGTGTTTTTAATGCACTTACATGGTACTGTGCTATATATGACAAACTGTCATCCTTCTTCACTTTTATCATTAAATACTATGTTTTAAGAACATTCATATATTTTTCATGCACCTCTAATCCATTACTTCAATACTCAGCAGTTCATATACAATATTTCATGCTGTACATTGACTTCATTTTCTTTTCTACTCTTCTAGTAATGCACTCCCAAGTTGCCTCAAACTTCTTATTACTAAAAATATTGCTGCATCGTACATAGCTTTCTGAAGACTTGTGTGTGAATTTCTTAGAACTATACATAAAGAAGTGGAATTCCTGGATAGTAAGGAACACTATTTTATTTTATGAGGAAATGACAGAACCTCTTCAGAATGAGTATTACAGCCTATATTTTCACTAGCAGCAGATGTAAATTCACAAGAGTTCTCATCTATGGGAACACTTTGTATTATCCAGCTTTTAAATTTTTGGCCATTAATGGATACCTCATGTCCTTCACATTTGTAATTCTTTGTTGACTAATGATTGTGAGCACTTTCTTAGCTTTTTAAAATTTTTTCCTCTAAATCCTTGCTCCCTTGGTCAATTTCAATTTGTTGATTTTTCTATTGGGACTGACCTTGATTTTTGGAAATTCTAGGTTTTGTTGCTCTGCCATCTGTAGATTTTCCCATTCTGTTTACATGTACTAATTTTGTTCGGTGTCTATTTTAGATACAAGTTATTAATTTTATGTAATTAAATAAGTTTTTTCCCCTATGATTTGTTCTTCTGAAATTTACCAAGTTTTTTTCCTATCATAAATATATTTTCCAAAAAATTATTGCTGATATTTTATAGTGTTATCTTTAATATTTATTTAATTCTTTCGGAATAATTTTTTATGTGCTAATAGGTAGTGTTCCAATCTTTTTTCTCCATATAATGAGACATATTATTTAACATTATATACTAAGACAATTTAGCTCTATTCATTGATCTATTGGATCACTTTATTATAAATTAAGGTTCTATAAGCTTGTGTTTCGGTTTCTAAGCTCTCTCTTCCATTCCACTTGACTACTGTCTATTTCTGCCTGATACCATACCAAATTAATTATTACAGCTTTCTTTTTTTTCTTTTTTTTAAGGGCTGGACCCTTAGCATATGGAAGTTCCCAGGCTAAAGGTCAAATCAGAGCTACAGCTTCCAGCCTGCACCACAGCCACAGCAACACCAGATCTGAGACGTGTCTGTGACCTACACCACAGCTCACTGCTGGATCTTTAACCCACTGAGTAAGGTCAGGAATCGAACATGCATCATCAAGGATCGTAGTCAGTTTCATTAACCGCTGAGCCCCAAAGAGAACTGCCATTATTACAGCTTTCTAGTCCATTTAATTATTTGGTTGGTTAATTTTATATATGTGAAAGAATTGTAAGGTCATTTGGTCCAAATTTCCACCTAATGCCTAAATCTTTTTCAACGTTCCAGATGGATCATGCTCAACCTCTGTTTAAAACAGCTCTGTTGATACTTTTCCAGGGATTCCATCTTGTTGTGATCTTCACACTTTATCTTTACACTTTGAAATGAAATCAATATTCTGTAACTCCCACCCTTTCACCACAGCTACTTCCTCTGAAGGAAACCAAAAGGTTTACTTCATCTGAAGTATGACAAAGCTTTAGCTACTGTCATGATCTTCCTGGTTATTTTTTTTTCTCTAGGTTTAATATTCTCAACTATTTTAGCTATCCTCATGTGCCTTGCTATTCAGACAGGTCTCAATTCTATCCAGGCACCTCAGTGCACAGTCCATCTGATCTTTGATCCTTTGAAAACACTGTATGAGTAACTGGAAAACAAATAATTCAGATGTGGTGTGGTAAACACACAGTACAATGAAACTATAGTCTTTCCTCATGTGAACACTAAAACTCCTGCTGGGTGTGCTTTTCAAGACAACTCTTAAAAATGTAGCACATCTTTAAAAACAAGGTCAAAGGTGCCCAGTCTACCATCACCACTGGGATGAATCTTAATTTCTTCAAACACAGAAAAATGAAATAGTATTTTTAGTGCAGTTAAATTTACGATTTTCAAAATCTTCCTTTCATGAGCTATCAGAAATCTCTGACTTCCTACTTTTCAAGACATACACCAAGACTGGTCATTCCTGTGGTCCCACATTCCCAAACTACCGTTAAGTACTGTAAATCTTCTATTTTAATTTATTTCACAGGAGATCTGGTTTCCTTGGACCACTCCCAGTCAAATTGGCCATAATAATGTCTCATCTATTTTTAGCAAGATCTCCTTACACATCATTTCAGCTCTCAGCATGGAAATTTCTGGAAAAATATTAGAAGGATGATTTGCCCCCTCCAGGCAAGAAGAGAGAGAAACTTAAGAACTACTGACAAGTTCCATGTGAGGAGGACCCAAAGTGTGACAAATCCTGTCAACCATGTGACACACTGTTGCAGGCCTGTCAGCTCACCTTCCCTGTGCTATTAAAGGATTAGTCGCATCACATCCTCATGCAAATTCCAGCTGTGTGCCCTGAAAGCCATGTGGGGTGTGCTATTCATTGCAGAAGTACTTGCAATGAATTCTCTTAGTTTTTGGTCTCCATAAATTCTTGCTAACGCTGCTTGAAAAATAAATACTTTTGCTGCTTTGAGCTTCAATATATTTCCCTAAGCAATTTCTAGCCTATTTTGACAAGCTGCTTTAGGTTGTGTTTGGACACTCTAAGCAATTTAGCTGAATGCATTTAGAATCAGCTTAGAAATCTGTTGAGCTTCCTTTGATTGTATTCTAGCATAACTTATCTCATCCTTCAAAACCCAAGTTGAAGGTCATTTCCTCAGTGACGCCTTCCTCTCAGCCAAAATAAATTCTTTGCCTTTTTACACTCTCTTTGAAGACAGTTCACACCAGGATTACAAGATTCATTCCTTCATTCTGAAAACATGTAAGTGACCATTACAAATCAAACCCTGTGCTAACCCTTTGCTTTACAGAAGCTTACTTCCAAGTTTTAGAGATACTTATGTAAACACGGATTGCAACACTGTGTCATTAAGTACAAGGATGAAGGCACATGCAGGGATGGAGTTTTACAGGGAAGTGATTAAATTGCCTTGGGTTTGAGTCAGTTAAGACTTGATAGATGAGACGTTTGACTGGGTCTTGAAGAGAGAGCTGTACACTTGCAATCTAGTTTGTCTTGCCTACAGAGCCTTCCTCCACTAGCAGTGTGCTTCTTGGGCTGGGAAACATGAGTTCTTTAATATCTGATTATCACTGTGTGGCAAGGAAACCAATATACAGCAAGTGTTCAGAAACATTAGACATAAGTGTATATTTCTGTGCCAGGGACTATGTCTACTTCAATTGCATGGAACACCTTAACTTCAAAAAAATTATCCTACTTACCTACCCAGATTAAAATACGTAGTTTTAAAAAACTCACTAAAGTATAAAAAAGGAGGAGTTCCTGTCATGGCTCAGCAGTTAATGAACACTACTAGCATCCATGAGGACGCAGCTTTGATCCCTGGCCTCGCTCAGTGAGTTAAGGATCTGCTGTTGCCATGAGCTGTGATGTAGGTCACAGATGTGGCTCAGATCCTGTGTTGCTGTGGCTCTGGAATAGGCTGGTGGCTACAGATACGATTGGACCTCTAGCCTGGGAACTTCCATACGCCGTGGGTGCAGCCCTAAAATGACAAATATATATATATGTATGTAATACATATACACACACACACACACACACACACATATATATACTATATATAAATAGTATAAATATATAATATATGATATATATACATATATACACACACACACATACATACATATATATATATATAAAACAGCACTGAGGGGAGGCTTCCATTATTTAGGAACAAAACCTATACCTAAAGGAAGGCCTTTTTACTATGTGTCTGTTCCTGTGCTCCCTGATCATCACTGGTCTTGAAAAGGATCCCACATTACACACAGCTCATGTGAGATTTTCCGCTGGGCTTTGCTTTCCTAGGCAATAAGAATTAAACATGCAAACATTCTTTATCCTTCATCACAACCTGACCTTTACTATTTTCCCCATAAGCTATGCCTTGTGTCCTGTAAGACGCAATCCATCTAAAAGTTATAATCATGGTTTAACATGTTATCCCACCTATGCAGCACATCTGGATTGAAAGCAGGCCTCTACAACAGTTTACTCAAAATGGGGGCCTCACAGGTGGGATTTTTCAGACACCACGGCAGTTCAGAGGACTTCTAGATACAGCTGAATATCTTTTAAAGCCTCTGACCACATTCAGTGATGCGAAGCAATTTTTTTCCCCTAATGTTCAAGGAAAGAGGAGGGAGGGGTGTAAGGGAAAATGTGACTCTGACCTGAAAACACACAGCTTTGTCCTTTCAACTTCCTCTCCAAACACCCTCTAACATAATGACACATTCTTCTAAGAGTCTGGTCTTTTACATCATTAGACTCCAAAGAAACTGCTAATCACGTAGCAACCGAGTCAGATCATGTAGACTATCATACTGACTCTCTTACCACTTCAGTGATTAGTAACCTCAAAAATAAAAGCTATACGCTAAATGTTATGCTTGTCAACCTAATTATCTCGTTTACTCAATACAAAACTCCTACAGTCTGTGTCTTGCATAGGTAAGTAAACTGAGGCTCAGTGAGTTAATCTCATCACACAAGAAACAGGCAATCCAGTGTCTGTCTCTATCTCAGCCTGAAATCTTAGCTCATCTCATTAAATCACCCCACCTCCTTAATTTAATACATGCCTGTAGAGATGCAGTATCAATTAAATATATTCTTAACTGTCATGTGCCAGACATGGGAAAAGTGCAGTTCTCATAATATTTGGAGGGAGGAGGAAGAAAGCCAGTAGTTAAGAAAGTGAAATTTTTTCCAGTGTTAGCGTGTGAAGAGGATGCTTGGGTGAAGGTGAGTTGTTGCGTCGATCAAAAAGAGCTTAGATTCAGGCTGTGGGATGGACCTAGACAGAGCACAGTGGTCCCCTGACACCAGGTAGGGAGACATAGGTACAGAAATAAGTTAGGATAAGGCAGTTGGTAGGACAACTAAAACCTGGTACCTTAGATTTACCCATGTGGTTTTGCTTTTAAGTAGTACTGGGTGACCAGTGACCAGTACTAATTAAAACAAACTTTTGTTTCCCAAAGGGAAAATGTGGGGAAGGGGGTTATCAATTAGGACTTAAGGATTAACAAATACACATTAGTATATATAAATTAGATAAACAAGGACCTACCGTATAGCACAAGAACTATATTCAATATCTTGTAATAACCTATAATGGAAAAGAATCTGAAAAAAATATATGTATGTATGCTTATATATATATATGTGTGTGTGTGCATATATATATGTGTGTGTGTGTGTATATATATATATATATATATACACACACACACACATATATATATCTGAATCACATTGCTACATACCTGAAACTAAAACAACATTGTAAACCAACTATACGTCAATAAAAAACAAATAAACAAAAATACAACATAGTGCAGGGATAATTTCATTTAGATCTTCATCTTTAGGGACCCATGTACCATTTAAACCATGACAAACAAAGTCGTTAAGATGGTTATGGATTGCATTCCTGGAAATTATCTAAGTCTCCCAGTGCCTAGACATGAGGAGGAGGTGGAGGGAAGGAGGGGAGAAGGTGGACAGCAGTGCTTTTCTGCTACTGAGGGGAGTACCCATAGCCTCAACTGGGAAGCTGGTGAACTCTGACCTCGGAGATTTCTTTTCCAGGTGCTTTCTGGCCCTCTTTACCTGTATGAGGTCAGGGGAGTTAGACATGTCCCTGGGTTTGTTCCTTGACTGGACTGGGGTTCTGAGAGGGCCTCTGGAAAGCAGATCATACTCCCTCTCTAGTACAACATTTCATTTACTGAATTGCTTGAGATCAAGGCACCAGAATGGTACTGACACAGTGATTTAGGGTGAGTTTCCATGCATCTTAAATAAAAAATAAGCCATTTCACACGCACTGATTGAGCAAAAAATATTATCTAACTACCACTTCTCTATCCACTATTTTAAATCTTCATCAATATATCTTTCAATTTCCCAAGGGTCTGCTAATTCTGTGAGGCACTTTAAAGTCAAATTGTGGGTAAATGCCTGGGCCCTGCAGAAATTATTTACTTGGCGAGAGCTCCGCTGGACACCACAGTTAAATGCTGGTGCTATCAGTACCATGGCTGGAGACTCAGAAGTTGGGGGCACGGACATTTGGGGGTAGGTGCCTAGCAACAGTTCTTAAACACACTGTAACTGAGTAGGAGTCAAGCTGGGTGGTACTACAATAAGTTAAGCACCTACTAGGATGTCTCAAAGTTTATTCCCACAGAAAGATGGTTTGTGACACTACATGAGTATTTGAAATTTGAACTGAATAAAATAGGTTTGGTGTTACCTTGAAATATATTTCTAGATTATTATGACTATTTGTTTTATGCATTTCTGTTTATTTATTTAGGCCATGCCTATGGTATGTGGAAGTTCCCAGGCCAGGGGCTGAACCCATGCCAAAGCAGTGACCCAAGCCACTACAGTGAAAATGCTGGATCCTTAACCTGCTGTGCCACAGAAGAACTCCTATTTCTTTTTATTTTATTTATGTATTTATTACAAATGTCAAAAAGAGATAACAATATTTATGGTACTTTGATTTTTTTGTTTTAGGAAAATAGGCTTAAGTAGAACACCGAAGCAGGAACAAAAAAATCCATGAAGGCAAAGGTAACCTAGTGAGCAATAAGCAACAAGACTCTTAAAAGTAGTCCACTAAGACTCGCCCTGGCCCAACATGATGCTATGCATCTAAAGAAATTTCCATGGGTTCTGTACATTAACCTTTTTCCTGTGGCCCTTTTTCATAAGGCCACAATATGTCCTATTACCCTAGACAAAGACATGGGGTTTTGAAGCATTAATACAGATCCACCAGAAGCACAGACTTTCAGCCTGACGAGTACACAGAGCCCATTTCTACTAAGTAACATTCCAATAATCAAATGAAGTTGAAATCCAGCCACAATACCCTGTATCTGAGATATGCACCATGCAACAAAGTTTTGCTTGGTCCAGACCACAGTTCCACATGGACGGTGATTTGAGAGAATTTTGACACAGTTGAAACATCCAGGCTTAAGTTTTTCTCATTCAAACCTAAGCAAACCAACCACTCTAAGAAATGTACACCTTAACTCTCAAAAAAAATTGTAGGCTACAATTTGCAGAATAATAATAATGTTGCATTACATGACTCCTTGAAAATATATTTTAATCCACACTAGTATGCCTCTAATATCTGCTTTATGCATTAGTTTTATTTGCTTGGCTCCTATAAGCATTTAAGTTTGTAGCAAGTAGGTTAAAACATGGTTAACTAGGCAAGGAAGTCATACTGGTATGAACTCCAAGTAGCTGTGGGTGAACATTTAGTACTTCCAGCATAGAGAGCTCCAGGCTGAATGAATAAGAGGCAGTGGACTGTTACATTTATAGGTAATTTAGTTGTACCAATAATGTAGTCCAAGAAATACTGAAAAGTGAGAGGTTGAAATATTAATGATATTATACCTTTACCTATGTTGCCCACTCTTAATTATCTTAATCCAAAAGATATTTTTCCTAATACGTTGCAAAGTATCATTCTCATCAGGAACAAAAATTGATTTTAGAGGGAAAGCTAAACAAAGTTTTACTGTAGCAAGAACTATGGACTGGAAGGAGTACGACTTGTTATTGGCCTGTGGGAAAAGGGTAAAGTCACCATAATTTCTAAGGTAAAGCAGTCAATTCAATTAAATACCACTCAAAGGCCTTTCTTTTGAGACCAGCTTCTTTATCTTTAACCTGACCTTCTCCCTGAGTGTTTGTGTTTAAATTGTTTATTGATACCATGTATGATAAATGTCAGAGCTGGTAAATATGCCTGACTTCATATTATACATCATGCAGGTCTAATGTTTCTGACCAAACCCTAAAGGGATGAATGTTAGTCACCAAGCTCAGCATTAGGGAAATAATTGAATTTGTCTGGCTATGCAACATAAAATGATTTGAAGGACAAAGAGGACTAATAGTTTGAAAGGCCGAATCAACAAGAAAAGAATATGATGAGAGAATTTGTTTTCCTCCCAGAATATGCCCTGCCTCCACAGAATGACAGATGAAAAATCTTCACAGTTTTTGCTTAATTTTCTGGAGATTTTAGACAAATTCATTTCAACTGGCGTGGGAACGAGAAAGAGAAAATGGAGTGACTGCCCTTAAATGAGTGGGCTAAGTGTATTATTTCTTCATTTTATTTTGCAAGTGGTGTAACTACCAGGTCCACAGCCCTGCCAAAATTATAAAAGAAAGACCAGTCTATCAGAATAAAGTCAAGTTGGGACTGTGTGGCTTTACGGAAAAATAGTTATGGTTGCAAACATATCAGGTTAAAATCAGAGAACTATTTCATCTTCCAGGATATTACAGCCTTGAGCCATTTTACCAGCTTCTAAAATATTCTACACAGTTCTAAATACCTTAAATGTGCTCTCCTAATCTGTCCAATGACCCAGTGAGGAAGGTAAAGCTATATCCCTATTCCATGGAGAAGAGACAGAGATGCAGGGTCTAGATAACTTGCCCCAGATCACACAGCTAGGGGTAGGCACAGAATCTGAACTTAGGATTTGAATTCAGAGCCTCTACCCAGGTGCCTTCTTCATTGTGTTTCTGACCCCTGTATGCCTGGTACTTGTCATCTTCCCTGGAGTGCATCTGAGAACACCTGAGAAACACTTGCCTTCTCAAAAGTCATATCATTAATGCTACTGGAGCTAGTACTTGTCTTTAGAAGCACTTCTAAAAGCAAGGAGTGAGGACTACTCCTAACTTTTTGCTTTACCAAAGGAGAAGCAGGCCCCATACCCACAATCACACTCTTAGGTAAGTATCTGAGAAAGAACTAGGATCCAGGACCCAACCCAGGTCTCAGGACCCCCAGGGGTTCCTAGACTGTATCAACTGATACTTCTTTTGTTAAAAAAAAAGTATTATAGTTGATTTACATTGTTCTGTCAATTTCTGCTGTATAGCAAAGTGACCCAGTCATACCACACTCTCTTTCTCATATTATCTTTCATTACGTTCCATCACAAGTGATAGGACATTGTTCCCTGTGCTATATAGCAGGAACTCACTGTCTATCTATCAACTGATGTTTCTTGATGATTTACTAGTTTCCAGGCACTGTGCCAATATAATTTGCTTCATCTCATCCCATTTCGTCTCAAAACACCATGTATACCTTTAGGTAAACTTTTCACACTTTAATGAAGAGAAGATTTCCAATGAAGCGTTAAAGAATAAGAGCCATATTTTTAAACCTATCTTTTTAGAGAACTCATCAGAGTGGGTGCTTGGTAAATTTAGCTGGACTGACTGAAAAGTCATTGGAAGGAGACAAGCAAAACTGCCTGACACACACGTTTTTTCCTTACCTTGCTCTGGTGGGCTGACTGATTTCGCTGAGATTCAACTTGATCCTCCCATTTCAATCCACTTTCTTGCCTTCTTCCCATTCCACTCTCATTTTCCCTGAAACAGTAAAATTTATCCAAGGTGACTTTTCATGGTTTCAACATTTCTCAAAATCCCCTTAATAATACAATAAGCACCAGGCTCCTATTGTCCAAATTGGTTGTGACTACTGCCTATACTAACGTATAGTTTCCAGCATTCCCTAATAGAGTAGAAACTCCCCTCCCAAATTGTTGTGATAGCATTATTTTATAAATGTTATAGAATTGAAATGCCTAGATAGATTCATAGCTCTTCGACAGTAAAACATTCATTTGTGCTATTGACTTTTCTTTGACTTGTTTGTAACTTGCAGAATAATAGCTTGAAGGCTAGAACTGGAATGCATTTATTTTGTTAACTAAAAAGCATATTGAAAGCCCTTTGACCTTAAAATAAAAAGTAATAACAGCAATGTGAAGAAAAACATACTATCATTGTTAGTGGAAAAATTATACTGATGTAGGTATTAAAATGTAATGTACTTTCATCTCACAAGATTTTCTTTAAAGATCAACCTTTTTGAAAACAACCTTAAAAACACCTTTTGGATTTTCTTTATTATTTTCTTTGTTACCTTACAAGGTTCTTTCAGGAAGCACCAATTTTATTTTAAAGTTTTAATCAATATTTCACACAGTGAAATCCTTTTCTTTGACACAATGAGTTATCAAAGCATTTTTTTCTTCCTGAGGCAGTAACTTTGAGCTGTGACCGACAATAGATCTTGTGGATACTGTCCATGTCAAGATTAGATCAGACACCATGGGGATTCCTTCTCATGTTTTTAACTCTTAAATCAGAATAAGCAATACACAAATTCCTCCACTCTAAAAGTGAGTTTTTCTCAGTGGAATGACAATTGCTGATGGTATTTGATTTTCATTACTTCAAAAAATTGTACAGCTCTGCAGTTGGAAATTGTACCTGGATATATCCTTATCTCTTTCCTTTTCTTTGAAAGTAGTTGTCTCCAAAACTACAGTAAAAATTTCTCCTTAATATACTGTCTACAGTTTTAATGGCACGAGCATTTAAATTTCTCAGGTTAAAAAAAAAAAAAAAAAACGGGTCCTCTATCAACACAATCTCTTTTCTTATATTAAAAAATAAAGATGATTACCAACTGTTTCTGTATGCAGAATTAGTATTTTGAGGTTGGGTTTACACCTGAAAATACATCTCAGCAAGAGAAAGAGACAAGAAAATTACTTTATTCTAGTTTGTTTTTTGCCAGTAGAAGACTTTTTTCTCTATTAAGACACTGGGAAGGGTTATGGTATGGTACATTGTGGTATATGGGTTGAGCGCAGTCTGACATCAGATTTTTGTGTGTGTGAATCCTATCTCTGCACTTATGAGCTGTGTGACCTTGGACTAGTCACCTAAGTTCTCTGCATGTCATTTTCCTTACATATGGTGCTTTACTCAGTGGCCAAGTAGAACAATTTAATGACATAATCCACATATGTGCTTGAACACATTCTGGACACAGGAGAGGATATTTCATACACATTGGCATCATTATTATTTATGTAGTCGGTCCAATGTGTACAGAGACCACAACATTTTCCTAAAAATGTTTCAGATAATGAAGAAAGGAAGAAACACTTTAATTTCACTACATTTTCCCCTAATTTCTGTCTTTGAGTCTTGATGAAATTATTAGCTTTTTTTCCAATTTCATTTAAAAGACAAAATAATGTCATTTTCCAAGAATAAAAGCAATTGGGATATAACTAATATGGCCTTCCAGGGATAACATTTTAAACAACATTTCCTTAAGCAGTTGATACTCTTTTAGTATTAGATAGCTTCAGGTTTTATTATTTCAATGTTCTGTGACCAGCCAACCAGAAGGATTCTTAAAGAAAAATGCCAAAGCTGGTAGGTTCCAAGAAAAATGTACAGTTGGGCTATAAGGGAAATTTGTTTCTTATTCACCTAATACAGCATTAGGCTCTGTTAAGGGAAGTAGTGCTGTCTTGGTTATTGATGACCATCTGGATGTTTCCCTACTTTAGAAGAACTGGGTAAGTAGAAGATGAAGTCATTTTCTAAAGCTTGGCCCATTGCCCTGCATTCTTTTCATTCTGACGAGTCAGACAGTGGGAGCATGTGAGCAAGAAAGGAAGTGTGATGCTGACATGAAAAATGGAGTTAATGATCCAGGAAGATGCATAATACAAACACAACCATTTCAACAAAGCAGAGTTTGCATCTTTTGTTCCATAAACAATGAGCAACCATTCCAGAAATCAGCCAGCTTTTACAGTTTTAATTAATTTGAAATGTTAAGTGGATTGTAGGTATCTACTTTTGCCTTGAAGACTGGAGGGAGGTTAATCAGCAATAAAACTTCTGGGAAAGGGAATTTTTCTGCATCTAGAAAATTCTCACACGTGTGATTTTAGTACTTTATATGGTCTAAATCATTCCTTTACATAATCCTATAATTAAGCTAGGCTCTGCCATCATTTTCTGCAGAATAATTCAGAAAATATTCAGAGGAGCCACTGATAGCCTAACTATATGAATGACAGAAATATATTTTTAAAGAGAAAAGTATATAAAATAGTTATTTGGAGAATTAAATGCTTACAGTTAGGGAACGAAAGAGAATTACCCTATCTTTCCCTTGACTAGGATTATTTCCATAATTTTGGGGGATTATTATATCCAAAGTTACATTTTCATTTTCAGAATGAAGCTATTTCTTTAAGGATGTACAAGTAGATTAGAGAATGACCCTCTTTGCCCAAGAAAAGGTCCCTAAGCTATGGCTTCCTCCAGGCATCCATAACCTCCAGGTGAAAAACAGCCATCTGTCCAGAAAGGTTAATCCAGATTAGTTCCACTCAAAGAAACGTTTTCTGTTTGACTGTAAACAAATTATTTAAAGACAAGCTTCTAAGCCAGTGGTAATCAGAAGTTTGATTAAACAAAACAACTCTCTACCATTTTGTCCTCATCCTCATCTCGCTGGAGAGTGTGTTTCTAATTTACAGAGCCTAAGGTGAATGAGGTGATATTCTTTCATGTGGATCACATGCAAGTTTATGCCACAGGGGCAAGTGCCTACAAAAGTGAACAATTGCCCTCACTCTGTGATGCTAAAATGTAACTACATTTCCGGTCTGCAAATCCACTGTCTCCACATGGTGCCTGTTCTCAGAGAAATGTTACTAAAGCTTAGAGCATAACTGCTTGTAATGGAGCTGTCCTGGAATAAACTGAAAAGCTTTTTATCCTTCTCACTGGCAAGCATATCACATTTTCTTAGTCTAGGAATGACTATTCTTCAACCACAGTTCATGAATGCCTAAAAGTGAAAAAAAAAAGAAAAGAAATACTACCTATGGATTTACGAATGCTATGAGTCACGTTCATAGTTTAAAAATTTCTGTATTCGGTCCAAAGTCTGTTTTTTAAATATTTAAAATAAATTACTGATAGAGAACTATAAATGTTAAAGTTATTGAACATTCTTTCTGAAAGACTATTGTAATTTTGTTTTTGAAAGAAAGAAATATTAGAAAATAAGTAGTGTCTGATGAAGAGAAATTTTCCATGGAGGGTTTTAGGGGCTTCTAGTGTGGAACGCATGCATTGAAGCATATGAACAAATGGAGGAAAAATGGCCAAAATGAGGAAGTAGAATGACCCTAGGCTAATCTCTTCTCGTGAGCACACCAAAATCACAATTAACTGCAAAATAACCACTAATTTAAAAAAATGGGGATCTACCAGAAAAGAACTTATACAACAAGGGACATAAAGAAGGAACCACAACAAAAATGGTAGGAGGGGCACACTTGTGATATAATTAAATCCAATAGCCCCTTTGTGGGCAATACACAAGTTGGAGATTATATTACAGAGGTTCTCCCACAGGAGTTCTGAGTCCCATATCAGGCCCCCCAGCCTAGGAATCTGGTACCGGCAAGAGGAGCCCTCAGAGCATTTGGCTTTGAAGGCCAGCAGGGCTTGATTGCAGGAGCTCCACAATATTGGGAGAAAGAGAGACTTCACTTTTAAAGGGCACACACAGAATGTCATATGTGCCAAGACCAAGGGCGAAAGCAGTACTTTGAAAGGAACCTGGGACAGACATATCTGCTGGTCTTAGAGGGTTTCCTCGGGAGGCATGGGTCAGCTGTGGCTCACCCTGGGAACACAGTCACTGGTGGCCAACAATTCAAGTAGCATGTATCTATCACTCTGATACCAAAATCAAAGATATCACACACACACAAAGAAAATTACAGGCCAGTATTACTGATGAAAAACATGCAAAAATCCTGAATAAAATACTAGCAAATTGACTTCAACTATACATTAAAAGGATCATAATCACGATGAAGTGGGATTTAGTCCCAGGGATGCAAGCATTTTTCAATATCTGCAAATCAAACAATGTAATATACCACATTAACAAATTGAAGTATAAAAACCATATGTTCATCTCAAGATGCATAAAAAGCTTTTGATAAATTTCAACATCAATTTATGAAAAAAAAACTCTTCAAAAGAGTAGGCATAGAGAGAATGTACCTCAACATAATAAAGGCCATATATGACAAACCCAGAACTTACATCATATTCAACAGTGAAAAGCTAAAAGCATTTCCTCTAAAATCAACAACAGGACAAGGACACACACTCTCACCACTTTTATTCAGCATAGTTTTGGAAGTTCTAGGCAGAGCCATCAAACAAGAAAAAGAAATAAAAGGAATCCAAATTGGAAAAGATGTAAAACTACCTCCGTTTGCAGATGACATGATACCATATATAGAAAATCCTAAAGACGTTACCAGAAACCTCCTAGTGTTCATCACTGACTTTGATAAAGTTACAATATTTTACAAAATTAATACACAAAAATCTCTTGCATCTCTATACACTAGTAATGAAAGACTGGAAAGAAAAATTAAAGGAAAAGAAATTCCATTTACTGTCACATCAAAAAGAATAAAATGTCTAGGAATAAACCTGCCTAAGGAGGCAAAAGACCTGTACTCCCAAAACTAGAAGAAGCTGATGAAAGAAACTGAAGATGACACAAACAGATAGAAAGATATTCTGTGTTCTTGGCCTGGAAGAATCAATACCGTTAAAATGACCATACTACCTAAGGCAACCTAAAGTTTCAATACAATCACAATCAAATTACCAAAGGCATTTTTCACAGAATTAGAACAAATAATCTTAAAATGTGTTTGGGCTACACAAAAGACCCCAAAGAGCCAAAGCAAAATGAGGAAGAAGAATGGAGCTGGAGGAATCGCTCTCCCCACCTTAGACTATACCACAAACCCATTATGCTGATATTACTCTCAAATTTTTTTTTACATAAAAAAATTTCCTGATCATGTGTAGTTTATGCTCTTCCACCATACCATCTTCTTCATGTTCACTGTATTTCCACCAGCCACTGCATTTCTTTGAGGACTCTAGAACGTGGATCATGATCTTCTTTTCCACCACAATTTCTAACATTATGATAGAAAAATTCAATAGCCTTGTGAAAGATCCAAATTCTAGCTTTATCATTTTTTAATCTCATCCTCAGTGATATCATCACCCTTCCACAAGTTTTTTTAGGGCCAAAGATCTTATCACCTCAGCTTCATCTCTGTCTTTCCTACTCAGAGTTAACTGCTATACCTGATCTTAGATTCTGTCAAAAAAGCCAGGTCTTATATCCCCCTACTCTGTCCATCCAGTCTTTTCTACAGGACAGGCTATCTAAGTTAGGGTTCCAGATATTCTGAAGAGCTTCTTTCATAATTATTACTAGTATTATGTTTATAGATTTATACTCATTTTCCATAGGTCAAGCTCTTATTTCCCAAAGTGTTTAATTCTTTTACCCTATTTCTTTCATCCTACCACTTGGAAAGCCTTAATCCAGGATCAGTCCCAATTATGCATTCTCTGTTTACAAAGAGACTACTTAAAGCTGCTGAAGGAATTACACTATCAAGTAAATGAGTATCAGTATAAATTATGATTTCTACATTACCTGGATCCAGTGATGCTGAGAAAATCTTGTTGGCTTTCTCTGACATTGGCTTCAGCAAGTGTTTTACTACTCTTCTTTTCATGAACCACAATCTTACTATATCTGAGTACCACGTTATCTCTGTTTATGTGAATTTGTATATATTTAAGTACTAGTGAGTCTATATATGTGTTGTATGTGTTTATGCACATGTTTGTGTGTGTTTACTTGTGTAGCTCATGTTGTATGTTTGTGAGCTCATTTCTCTGTGAGTGTTGCTATGATATGATCTTAAACTTTTGAAAGAAATAGAAGCTAGCAACTTACTGCCATCAAAATTATAAACCTTGCAGTACCCATACTCTTTTTTTTTTTTCAATCTTATCACACTAGGAGAATTCATCTTACTACTAAGATGAATCCCTCCATTTGAGCACAGAATCTCATTACTTTCTTTCCCTCAGGAACCCTATCTTAACACAAAACTCCTAAGGAATTCTGTTTCTTTAGATAATTAACAGGTACTCTGCCTGAAAAAATGCTCTTTGATCAAATTAGTTTGGGGAAATTCTGGGATACATTAAATCAAATAAGTTTACCACAAAATTCATAAACGGCTTTATTAAACACCATTATATATAATGACCATTTCAAAGGAGAACAGGTTAGGTAGAATTATCTAGACTTAAAATGTGAATCCAAGAACATTATCACAAGAGTATTTTCACCCCAGCCCTTCTCTTCAGCTTCTCACTTCTACCAACTTGGTGACATGCCCTTATCTTTTTAACCCAAAATAACAAATGATGTGCCAACTTTTCTTCTCTCAGCAATCATCTCTCTTTCCACTAACAAATTCCACAAAAAAGCTGGGACTCTGTTACATGAACCTTCCTCAATCTGCCTTTATCTCCACTGCTTTGGTCCTTGTGGACACTTCAGTTTCATGGTTACTCTCTTCTTGCTGAATGTAATCAAAAATTTCAAATTCATTACTTACTTGACCTCCCAGTAGCTTATGATCGTGTTAGATTCTCCCAGTTTTTTAAAACACTCCTTTCTCTTGAATTTGTTGCCTGCCCTCCACTGTTCAATAACCTTTAGCAATTCTTCCTTACGTTTTTTATACCTGTGTGAGAGTGTCTTTTAGGGTTAGTTTGTAGGTGATCACTCCTGCATCTGGATGCTTTCTATTCTAGATCACATCATTTCTCATGGCTTCATCTAGTTTCATACGTACTGATTTCCTAAATCGTATTTTTAACAACATCCTTCTGAGCCCTAGATCTATATATTAGTTATCTATTAACTGCTCCCACTTGAATGAGTCTTAGACATCTAACGTTTAGCAACATCAAAATTTACATCTTGCTTCAAATCAGTTTTCCTTCTAGTTTCTCTATGAAAAAGTTACTATTCAACTCAGCCACTAAAGTATTCCTGATTTCTCCATCTCCCTTCTGTCTTTACTGTGCTCAATTTCAGATTCCTATTTAATCTATTTCTAAATTAATTCTCAAATTCATTATGTCTGTAAATTTCTCCTAATGCCCTAGTCCGTACCATTGCTGCTATCAGCTAGATTCCTGCACACTCTCAGCTTGGCTTATCCTCCTTTAGTTTGTCCCTCTCTGATTTAGTTTTAACTTCATTATCCTAATTAAAACACTTAAATAACTTCCCATTGTCAATGCAAAATAATGACCATAAATCCTGGAAATTAACCGTCTATTCTTATCATTAAAATGTGTAGAGTCTACTGGATACCAAAAATTGTCCCAATAGAGAAAATTTCAGAGACCCATTTCCATCACAAATAATAAAAAAATCCAACACATACTTCCATTATTTTAAATGTTTTAAAATTAAATAGGTGTGGTTTAGCTAGTATACAGTACCAGGGCAAAGAAGGTGCTATAATCATACTCCTCTGTAATGGGAGTGGAGAACATGAAATTTGGTTGTCATGGAGAATCACTTTATAGAGAAGACAGATCTACTCCTTCCCTTGAACAGGTGACTGGAATACATAGGTATTACTGTTTTATATCCTAAGGACTCACAGTAGATTAATGAAAAAAATAAAATTTCTGAAGTGCCTGACTACCCATTTGCCTGCACTGGCAGCCATGGACACAGAATGGACCACATAGTGAAAGATACATGGAATTTATTTGGTTGAAAACACAGAAAATTACGTACTGAACAAATGGAAGCTTGAACCCTTGCTCCTTATATTTTCAGCAATAACTTTATTAACATAGTTTCAGCTGGCAAAAATTTTTTAAACTCTCAGTGCTGAAGCAGTAGTCACATAGAAATCAACTCAGTATTATGATATTGATCAGAATTAACATATTTTTCTACAGGGAGACTAATTCTAAGTGAAGGTTTTAAATCGCTGGCTGAACTCACAGTCAAGGTAGGTAAGATGCACTTTCAGCATCAGTGGTGTCATTCACAGTAACTTGAAAAATTCTATCAGAAAATGTTCCAGAAGTTGTAGAAGAGGAACCTATAGGCTAAGTTCTAACTGATCCTTGCCTACTTTATTATGCATCTCTGATATCCTCCCGCAAACAGGCAGTCATGCCTCCCATGTCTTCTTTTTGTTTTTTTCCTTTAGTCACAGAACTGAGATGCTTTGCATATCTTATTTCTTCATTGGAATATGATTTTCTCGAAGAAATATATTCTTCACAAGAAGAAACATGATATATTCTTAACATTTCTCCAGAATCTAGTGAAAAAATGACAAAAATGCTTTTGAATTTAGTAATTATGCAGCAGTGTTGCATAATCTTTCCTATCATCTCTAATGTTAATGTTTCTTATTTGACAACAATGTCTTCTTTGACTATGTCATTTTCTTTTTGAAAGTTGAAACTTTTTGGAGTTTAGCAAATTGGTTGAAACTGTGACCTTTTTTTGGAGTTAAAAGTAATATACAGTATTCTTTCATTCAAAACACCACATACATTTAAATAGTGCCAACAATGTATCAGGCACTGTTCTAGATATAGGGAATCCAGTGGTGAATATGAATGAAAAATTCTTACGCTTATGTAACTTACTTTCTGATGAAAAATTACTAACAAGCAAATACAAGTTTAAATATATAAGGTCAGATGATGAGTGGTAAGAAGAAAAATAAACAAGGTAATTGTTTTAAAAAGTTTGCCGTTTTACATTAGGATGGTGATGAAAAAAAGTTCCTTGATATGTTAAAGAGGCTATTAATGAAGTTGTTTGGGAACAGGTGAATACATAGAAAAGACAGAGGTGTGAGCTGACTTTAAATATACTAAGAGAAATGTCCTTGATAACAACTTTATTTTTGCAAACTCTTAGAACAGTGGTGGACAAACAGAAACAACCTCTTTGCCCTGAAAAACACAGACACTATGACCAATGTTATATTAACATAAAATTTTAGACTTTTATAAGAATAGATCTATGAGTAAGTGCAATTGTTTGCTCAGCCTTTTAATAGTTTCTGGTTTGCAGCATTTAGCTACAGAAAAAGAATGCCCTTTCTTCAAATATATATTCCCCCCCCCCCTTGTTTTTGGTCTTTTCAGGGCTGCACCAGCGGCATGTCGAGGTTCCCAATTTAGGGGTCTGATCAGAGCTGTAGCCGCTGGCCTACATGCCACAGTCACAGCAACACCAGATCCAAGCCGTGTCTGAGACCTACACCACAACTCACAGCAACACCAGAACCTTAACCCACTGCACGAGGCCAGGGATTGAAACCACAACCTCATGGTTCCTAATCAAATTCGTTTCCGCTGCACCATGATGGGAACTCCTCTTCAGATATTATTGTATTTCAGGATTCTTCTCTCCTACCACCACCACAAGAACCCTGTATAATTTGCTATGATCAGTTATAGTTTACATTAAAAAAAGTATTCTGGAGTTGCCATGGTGGTCCAGTGGTAACGAACCTGACTAGAATTCATGAGGATATGGGTTCGTTCCCTGGCCTTGCTCAGTAGGATAAGAATCTGGCACTGCTGCAAGCTGTGCTGTAGGTCACAGATGTGCCTCGGATCCTGTGCTGCTGTTGCTGTGGCATAGGCCTGTGGCCACAGCTCCAATTTGATCCCTAGCCCTAGCCTGGGAACTTCCATATGGTGTGAGAGGGGCCCTAAAAAAAGACCACACACACACACACACACACACACACTATATATATATATATATATATATAATATATACCGACACGAACATTTCTGTTTTCTCAAATGTCAACATTTCTTTGAATGTTCAGTTCACCAGAAGAGTTACATATTCATTCATAGACAGTGACGCAAAGTTACTTTTTAGTAAATGTATAAAACAGCATGGGTGCCCTTGAATAAAACGACAGAGAAGCCAGCAAACCAGTAAAGAAACTCTAATGCAGAGGGGAAAATAATACACACTGTTTGGCTTTTTTCTTTAATACAGACCATGATAAGGCTTTAGAGAGCCTTATTAATAAAATACTTTTTCAGGCAAGTTAAAAAGGTGATTTTCTGTAAATCATTGGAAAAATAAAAAATGAATGCTATAACTATAGTTTCCATCCATGCATTATATCACCTATATGCCTAGGGAAGAAAGAACTGATTAGGGCTCCTCTAAATGGGTCATTAGTTAAGCAGAAGGCATGTGACTAGGAAAGTCATTTACTATTTTTTTTCTAGTAGAATGTTTTCTTAATGCAGGGTACGACACAGACAACACAATGGGAGCATTTTTGACTATCATTTTATAAAAAAGGTTGGGGGGGACAAGGCTTTAAGAGCTGTCATTAAAAAAAATTTTAAACCCACAGTTATTCAGAAATAACAGAATTACCATAATTATTAAATAGAAAAAGAACTCCATTAGCTAACAAAGAGATAGCTAAATCCAAACTGACTATTTCACAAACATAATTTCGCTTAAATCAGGAAAGAACAAAGGTAATTTTGTGAGATGAACTATCCCTTCTCGCAGGTCTATTTTTTTTTTTTAATTGCTTCTGTTGTAACAGATAAATACGGTCAAAAAAAATGATGGATTTGTTTATTAGGCCTCATAACTGCAAAACAATAATAAATGCTTAAAACTGAAACTGAATCATATTATGTACATCAAAGTTCAATGCATGTGTCTTATGGATAAAAAAATGTTTACTAGGTCACTAGGGCATTTTTTTTTAATTTTCAGGTAAAAATATTTTTAGCATGGTGCTAGTCAAATTCAGTTCAAGCCAGAGCAATAAGCCTGTATTAAGCACTCTTTATAAAGTGCAGTGCTCGATAAAATGTGGGATATGAAGGCACTAAGACATGACAGTTGGCCTCTGAGGGATCACAATCTAATGTGGGAGAAAGAAGTTTAAAGCAATTAACCATAAAGTAAGACATAATGCATTAACTGCCGTAATAGAGATACTACGTGACAGGAGAGCAAAGGAAGAATTAGTTCTGACTAGGGAAGGAAAAGGAGTTTTGAAAGTGATTTGGGGATTGATTCTTTTTTTAAAAATTCTGCTTTTGATAGGTAAAGGAAGGAAGAAAACTTGAAAGACAGAAAGGAGTTAACATGTCCATCTTGAGGACAGAGGACTCTGGACGTTAGAACATTGGGAAAGAGCAAGGATATGCAGGAGATGAGGCTGGAATGTGAGACCGACGTGAATGAGACCATGGAGGACTTTACATACAAGCTTAAGGAGTCTAGACCCTATCCTTTAAGTAATAGGAATTCACAGAATGTGTCTAAGCCAGGTAGTGAGACCATCTGACCTATTTTTGGGAAAGGGAGTTTGGTAGCAAAGGAAGTAATGGATTGTAGAGACGAAAAATCCAAGTAAGGGATCATTTCACAATTTGACGCTAAAGCTAGAGCAAGTGCAGAGGTGAACTACAGATGCAGCAAACCAAATGTAGTGTAAGGGATAAACTGAGGGAAAGAAACAGCGGGATCTGATCTGGTGAGATGTAAGGGATGAGGGAGAAACAGAGGTCAAAATGACTTTAGGAGTTCCTGTCATGGTGGAGCAGCAGTGAATCCAACAAGGAACCATGAGGTTGCGGGTTCGATCCCTGGCCTCGCTCAGTGAGTTAAGGATCTGGCGTTACTGTGAGCTGTGGTGTGGGCCGCAGACACAGCTCGGATCCTGCGTTGCTATGGCTGTGGCACAGGAGGGCAGCTGTAGCTCTGATTCAACCCTTAGCCTGGGAACCTCCATATGCCTCGGGTGCAGCCCTAAAAAAGCAAAATTAAAAAAAAAAATTTAAAAATGACTTTGGACCCTGATAGGATAATGATGCATTTTACAAGGTGTAGGCGGAGAAGGATTGAGAGTCAAGATAAAAATTTTTTTTTGGTATGAAAATACTGGAAGTCTTGCTGGAAGTTGGGATGTTCATGATTTAAGAGATCATAAAATCATCTAATCCAGTGGTTCTTGATCCCGTTTGAACTGTCGAATCAGATGAGGAGCAGTATTTTTAAAATCTTGCTATATGTCCCCCACCACAAGGGATTTGGATTCAAGTAATCTGACCAGGCATTCTTTTATTATTTTTTAAATTTCCCCAAGTGATAACCTCTATCCTTTCATCGAATGATTATCTTGATATTCAGTGGGATTTCGATACTTTTGAAAGGTTTGCATTTCTTGGCAGATGATGCTCCTAGGTCTTCTCCCTGTGTATCTGACTACCTCCCCTCTCTCCAAATGCTCTCTTTCATATATGTTTGTCCAATGAATCCAGCCAGTAATGTGCTAGGTATTGTTTAAGGCAACCAGAATACAAGAAGGACTGGAATGTTGCTGTTGCTTGTATTAAATGACTTTTCAATGATCACATTTCATAGTTTTAGTCACACATATTTATGCTTAACTCCTAAATTTTATCCCTAGGCCACATCTCTCCTACTTCTAAGTAGGACTATAACAGAGGAGAACAAATCTGACTGCTCATCAGATGTTTCTTTTGCTTTAACCTTTATATTCTATAGCTTTTGCTACAAATTAATCACTAAAAGGATGTTGCCTATAGTTTAAAGTACACACAATGGCTCATTTTCAAGAATCCTGTTTCCCTTTCCCCCAGTGCCTGAATGTAAAACTAAAACACCTTTGTTTAGCTCACAAGAAACATCCTGACCAGGACCACCTGTGAATGGTTGCAGGCAAGGAGAAATCAACACACCCCTTCCTAGAGTCTGCCCCAAACCAGGAGATAATTGCAACAAATTAACAGCTTTTTTACTTTATCTCCTCCCTTCCTCCCTCTCTGTTTGGTATCAGAAACTAGCACCCCAGACCCTGATAAGACCCGTCTCTAGCACATTAGTCTGCCATGTTCTCTCTGACTCCTACTTTTCTGAATAAAATCGTTATTCCTCACCCCAGCAACTCATCTTCTAATTTACTGCCCTGTCATGCAAGGAGCAGAACGAACTTGAACAATACTACATTTCCACTCGGCTTTCTAGTTTTCTCATCCTGGATGCCCTGCTGCCACCACAAACTCAGTATCTTAAATTCAAATTCATTTTCCCTCCAACTCTATATCACCAATTTTACAAACATGCAATGAGCATCTAACACACCTCTTGTTAACGCAAAATCATTCATCTACTCTCTCAAATTTACCTTCTGGAGGCAGATTTGCCTGTCACCTCTGAGGTGAGAATCTCACAGCTGGGCTCTACCTCACAAGCCTGCAAGGCCTGTGCTTTCCCAGCTTCAAGACAAAAACGAGGGCCCAGAATCAGTGACAGAGACATCAATAGTTTATGGATGGGGGAACTTACACATCTGAAGCAAGGTCCTGGAGTGACACTCCACCTTGTGTTTCAGAAGGCTGGCAGGACATGGCGGCCGGCTTGACTTCCAGGGGAAGGGAGATTGCCGCTTATAGGAGGAAATGACGTCAGGGTGGCTCTTTGGTTACTCAGGGAAACCAACAGAGGGGCACGCCCCTTTGATAAGAAAGATCACCAGCTGGGGCCTGGCGCGAGACTGTAGGAAGGTCAGGTGTGTAGAGTGTAGGTACTGGTTGAGCAGCGGTTGTACAGAGAGCAAGAGAACAGCCACCTTGATTGGCCTAACCATACACTCATCTGTTCATGGCCCCATGTACAGCACAGGATTGCAACCAATTAAGATCCCTTTAGGTTTTCTACAGGAAGCAGGATCCTCAATTCAGGACCACTTTCATTTTTTTCCTTCATTTCTCACTCCATCACACATACACAGACAGCTAACTGGCAGAATTTTTCTTTAGTCTGGACAGTAGGGCATTCTCCTACTCTCTAATTTTGATTTTTCACCTCAAGGGCCAATTACTAATGTGATATTTTCCTCAAACACTACATCACTAAACTTAGCTTTGAGGGTACACAAAAGTCAAAGACCAGCTATTTCTTTTTCTCAAATCCTATCCTATGATGATGAGCATACTGCTTGGTTGAAAGATTAAAATGGAAATAATAGAAGAGAAAAAATTTACTAATAATACTGTACTCTTCCCAGCTGTATTTAATTTCTTGGTGTTTTAGCTTCTCATTAATAAAATAAGGATAGTCTTACCAGTCTGCCATGCTTAATATAAGGATGAAATAAGAAGAATGAATAAACAGCACTTAACTATTATCATTCTTATTCTTTCTGATGGTCAAAGACTTCACTTTGGACATTTAGTTATTTGTTACAATAAGAATCAGGCAGATAGTAGGAAGGTTTAGTAAAAAACATATATATATATATGTATATATATAAGTTACAAATCAAATTGCCATGAAGATCATCATCAAAATGCATCTCCTGCAAAATTACTCTCTTTGGGGCTGGGCAATGAGATATTCCATAGCAATTCTGGAGGACTAATGAGATGTCTTGATAAATTGCCATTTTTGAAGCAGAAGTAAGAGAATCACAAAACCGTGAGCAAACACCAGCCTCTTAAATAAGCTTGCATCTAGCATAGCACCATGCCAACTAATGTACTCAGCTGTAAACTGGAGGTACTTACTTGCCTTCTAAAGTCATCAAAGAGCTTAGCCGACCAGCAAATGATAACAATAAAAAACTAACCATGCATGAAACAAGAAATCAGAATTTTCTCCTTGTATGCATGCTTAAGCTAGGAGAGATGCCAGTCAATAAGCTTAAAAAAACAAATAAAAAAGGCCAAGGCAACTGCAAGATGGCATTTAGAATCTTCATCAAGATGTAGGGAAATGTGCCTGGTGTTTTATGTGATGGAGGGAAGCTATGATTCTTGCAGGCCCTGGAAAAAGAGCTTCTTCAAATAAGCAGGGCAATTAACCTAAAGCAGATTTCAGCTGATAAGTGAAGGTAGCAAGCAGTGCCTTTGTTTGATCAGGCAGAGACTTCCCTTTTGCGCTCCTATTGGAATTTTTCATGCAAATTTGGGTTGCTTGGTTTCAACCGCTCCTCTTGGTGAAAGGGTTCTAAAGGCCTCACTTTTGTCTTTCTGAGTGCCTAACTGGGATGACAGGCTTTGTAGGAGTGGCTTTAGAAGGGGGCACTTCACTCACCTGGGGAGGGTGGGGCTTAGTACCTCCAGATTCTATATTTCACTCTCAGTTCGATTATTTACCAAAAGTTAAAAATGAAATCATGTGTTTTCGCCCTTGATTAGAGAGAAGATAATGTTTTGTAAGAAAAGTCAGCTGCAGAGATTCAGTCTGAATATGGCTGCGGCTGCCACTGAAAGGTTTTGATTTGGCTAATCACAGAGGTCTTCCTCGAATACTAACTAAGGATTCCAAGCAGAACAAATTCATTCCTGATGAAGTCTTGCAGCCGACAACGTGGAATAATTTGAATCACAGACCTGTAAAATTTGATCAGGATGGAATTAAATGACTCTCCTGAATGATCTGGCAAGTCTGTTTTCACAAAGGCAGGGCGGTCAAAGTGGGTAGCCAATGAAGAGCCATTTTCATGTGCTATCTTGCCCCGTGACCGGCTGCCAAAAAGAATTCTGAGGATCCTGCCATGGAGAGTATGTGTGCTGGCCTGGGTCACACTTTAAGATACTGTGCAACACTCACACTTTCTCCTTATTACCAGTTATAGCTCCACCATTTACAAAGGTGTCCAGACCTTTTTAGGATTCATTTATGCAAGAACCACCTCTTGGGGGTATTAATATTTTTACATTTATTGCTATCTGTCTGAAATATAACTTATTTCTCCTATGTATCTCTTGCAATTTAAAGAGTACAAAGCACATGGAAAGAAAATTGGAAAGTAGCATAAAAATATCACACCGACACCAAGGTAGAAATTTTCGTTAAACGGCCTTGATGTAATACACTTAATAACTCACTTCTGTTCTCATAGCTTACTGCTCAGCCAATATCATCTTGGCTTTCTGAGGTCAGGGTTGGGGGTGAGGGATGCAGTCAAAGAGGAGACAGAGGCTCAACTTCCAGACCAGTGCCTGTGAATTATACTGTAAAAAGGAAGCAGTTGGTACCATAGTGGTAAAGGCATCTCTTTTGTGTCTTCAAGGATATGTTAGAATCAGCTTTAGAACATTTTACTCCAAAAAGGTGCAACATCTGAAAAGGTGTTCTCTGGGGTTTTGTTTTTGTTTTTGCTTTTAGTGTTATAGCCTGTTACTTTGCCTCTTACAAACAAGGCATGATGAGGGAAGTTTGAGAATGACATATAAGGCACAGCTAACCAAATTTTAAGGGATATGTGTGATGGTGAGGTGAGAGGGCAGGATGGCAGTTGTTTGCAAAAGAAAGGAAGATTGGGAGATAAAAGGGTACCCAAGATGGATGGTACAACAAATAATTACGGAGTTTAGAGAAATGAGCTAAATAGATGTAAGAGGACTGTAAAGTTGGGTGATTCAAGAAAATCCAGGATATAAATTACTGCATTTTTTCAACAAACATAATATTGTATTGATTAAACTTAACATTTGTGAAGTCCTTGGTAACAAAGGAAATATTATTGCTAGAATCAGGAGTCAAACACTTGGCTTTTTACAGCAATGAACAGGCTCTCACTTCAAGTTACTTCTTCAGTAGGTTCACTTCTGCATGGTTCCTGCAGTATGAGAGTGGCATACTGGGCTAAGGTATAGGCCAAAGGATACTTAAGCCTAAAACTTTGATATTTACTCACAAATGCACTTAAGAATGGGCATGGTTACTGTTTATAACATTCTCTAAATTCAAAGGGAATTTTTTTAAAACTAAGCATTGCTCTTCCAAAATACTGCAAAAATTCCCAGGGTGGAAGCCCATTATCTTTTCTTTAGTTAACAAGCCATTCAGAGATAAGCATGGGGATCAGGAAATTAGATCAAATCACGTGACATATTTTCGTCTCACATTCACAGTGATGTTGCTTTTTTCTGCAGATGTAATGGCCTAGGTAATGAAGTACGGGCTTTTCCCTATCATAATTCTACCCTGTGGCTTAAATTATTGTTTGAAGAAAACCTGTTTGCCTATACACACATATATATCCATTTATATATATATACACACACACACACACATATATATTTAAATATGTGTATATATAGGTTTTATATATGTACATATAAACAAAACATGCATATTTGCATTCATGTTTATACATCTGTAAACCAAGATTAACACATGAGAGGCTGAATAAAGACACATTTATTCTGAGTCATGTGGTACCAGAATACAAGAAAGTACATTCTCTCCTTTACTGAGTCCTATGTCAGCATTTATTTAAGGAGAGAAGAATGCTTTAAATAAGTTTTGAAGAAATTTTTTGTATGTAGTTATACAACTTGTCAGTTTTTCTTTGCTATAAGTTATTTAACAACAAATCGTGGAATAATGCACTGAAAATGAAAATCTTATTTTAGGCAAATTGGGAGGCATTCCAAATGCTCTTCATGTAAAATAATAGACCCATTCAGTCTTTGATTTACTGAGTCAAAGATTACAAGTTGCTTGACATCTCCTCGGCACTAGAATAGCTAGAAATGGAGATACTAATCCTGATGTAATTCAGATAATTTTTAACATCTATAACCTATGTCATGTATGTTTAGATTTTCATGTGAACACTGTAATGGCAAAATTATAAAGAAAATACTCTGTTTTCTGATATTCTCATGTTAAGCACAAAGATAAAGAAGTGTTGATTATTAGAAAGATTTGGATCCTTCAGAAACACTTGGTAAATATTTTGAAGAGTATCTATATACTGTAAACTCTTGCTGCATTGAACCCTGTCTCCATCATCGCCTTCAATCATGATAAAATTGCAAATTTCGTGGGCTATGTCTCTTCTCTTTGGTTTCTCTTGTAACTGTTCACAGGCCTTTTCCTTCAATTCCTGCGAAGTGTACTTAGTTTTTCTCCCACTGACTCATGACTTCATTTCCTGTTTCGGCTCATCTTCACCCTTCTGCTCCATAAATGGGGACTTCTGCCAAGCTGCCATTCTCTTTCTATGCTTTCTCCCTCAACTTTTTATATAGTCCTATGGCTTCAAATTTTACTACAAGTTGAAAACTTTTAATGCTTTTTCTTTAGCAGCGATCTCTCTTATGGCTCTAGTTCTAATTTCAGCTCCCCATCCATAAACATCATATATGCATCCTAAGTAATATTTCTGGCATCCAGAGCTTGCTGACTATGTGGGGCTTAGGGAATAACACTTCTTCCTTGGTGCATTTGCTTGCATATTTTCCTCCTAAATACCAATCACCTAACTAAAACCTCTAGGCTTAGATCAATGCATTCAGTGTATTCAACTGACTCCTTAATCACTCCATGTTAAAGTCAAAAAGCTCTAGCAATTCAGCTTATACACCGAGCTCTTCTTTACCTCTCTCAGTCTGAGCCTTGTCTGGTGTCCTTTGCCTCAGTGAATTGTATCACTCTCCATCTCGTTTCACAAACTATAACATGGGAGATATCTTTGACTCACCCCATATGCAGTGATGCCCAATCATCACTATTGGTTTATTCAAGGCTACTGTTGTCTTTCCCCATTCTACCACATAGCTTCCTAACTATTTTCTCCACATAAGCACTCTTCTTCTCTACTCTTTTTTCTTTTTATTGTAGTTAGAATCAAACTTCATTTACCCCCTTTATTTACCTAAAATTTTATCCATTCTTAAAATCTCAGCTTACAGTTCACTCTTTCTTCAACTCTCCCCTAGTTTCCATTAGCCCTCAGATTGTATTTTAGTTTTTACAGTAGCAATGTGATGGCAAACAGTGTGCTTTGATTATACCCATCTCAAAGATGTGAAATCTAAGGCTCAAAAAAAGGAATGATATGCCCACAGCCACCAAACTTGTCAGTAACAGAGAGAGCTTTGAAATCAGGTATATGTGACTTGAAATTCATCCTTATCTACAATACCACCTCTCTCAATATTCAATCTTTCTCTCACATATTAGTGTTATTAGCTTGACACTTACCTGGTGCTTCCATTCTTTCATATTCCCACCTGGTGTAGAAACTCTTTGAGAGAGGAACCATTGCTTCATTCATTCACTTAACAAATGCTTTCATCTGTGATATGCCTGTTATGTCATGAGAACTTTGGGATATAATGCTGACATGTCAGATTCAACAAAAGGGGTGTATGGACTCTCTGGAACCACACAACAGGTACTCTCTTAGGACATTTTAATAACTACTAACAAACTATGAATATGCCTTGTTTTTAGTTTAACGCTACTAATTTCAGCAGATAATGGACTTAGTCCTGTTACTGGAAACTTGAAAAAATAAATTATAGTTGGCCATGATATAATTCAGGTTTTAGAAGACAGAAACACCTTCTTTCAAATAAATATCCCTATAAAATACCCAGAGGAGCAGCCAAGTTTTATACATCTTTTATAATATTATAGAAAGTTCAAAATAGAAATTCACAGAGTTGGGGAGTGATTATGTAAACAAATATTAATATTTGTGCAATAGCAGACATCGTTTTCATGTGATTAATAAAAGGTAGGTGGTGGGCTCAGCAGCTCAAATGTTCAATAAAAACTACAACTGCTACATTTGGGGAAAGTGTGAGGGTGTGGATACTCTGAATATTAAGCTCCTGTTCCTTAACCCCTCTCTCATGGGACAGAAAAGATGGATACTAGGCTCAAGTAGGGGATCCGCATTAGTCCTGAGAAATTGATATATCTGGAGTTGTGAATCTGTCTAGGAAGGTCAGCATTCGAGTGATGAGCAAGACTATGTCAAATTAAAGGAGTGGAGTGTGGGGGTGTGAAGTGCAGAAAGAGAACAAATAGTATGTGGAGGTGAAAGTGAATTTGGTTCTGTTTAGGGATGAATCTTAGATATTGCTGCATGGATTTCTGAGCGAGAGGGAGAGAACTGAGCTTGGAAAGGTTCTGAGGGCTAGATAATGGAAGGCTTTCCAAAAGAGGTTAAAGAGTCTTGAATTTGGCAGAAGGCTGATGGTGTTATTAACAAGGGGTGGATATAATCAGTTTTCTGTTTGCATCTGCTTCTGTGTGAGAATGGGGTCAGAGGGTCAGGGGGACCAGCATAGGTCTTGTAGTTGTCCAGGTGAAAGATGATAGTATCTCAGACTACACAGTGGCAAAGGGGCTGGAGACAAAGCTGTGTGGTCAAGAGGTATTTAGTTATAATTAATGACATCTGGTTGTTTGTCAGGCCTGAAGAAAATAGATGATGACATTTTGCCCATAGCTAACTTTGGGGGATGATGATACTATTTGTTAAGTTAGAAAACATCAGAAGAGGAAAATGGGTAGAAATGGGAGGAAATGTTTAACTTTACATTTGCCAATAAGAAGTGGTTTATCGGAATCTGGAATTGAGGAAACAGGTTTGGGTTGAAAGATCAGCTTAAAAATATTGGCATAAAGAGGGCACTGAAGCCTGGAAACGGAGGCGATAACCTGCAGAGAGCATTTAACAGAAGAGCCCCTCCTGTGCTTTGTGCTTTGCACTGTGTACCCTGAAAATGGTCTCTATTCTACAAGTCTGAAGTCGACTAAGATTTGATAAAAATAAATAATAAAACCCTCTCACTTTAAGGGTCTTCACAGTGCAATGATAGATTTCTGCAAATTTAAATTTTTAAATTTTGGCTTTAGCATCCAATTTGATCTGCTCTGTCCCTTCTGTGTAGCAATTGGCTGACAGTGGCCTGACTTGGGACAGGCAGCAAGGCTCTTTCCTTGTGGCCTGGGCTTTAAGATATGGCAAGGGGTACCTCCAGGAGGGCTCATGCAGAAAAAAATGTGTCCTCTTAAAAATAATAGGGCCTGTGATAGGCTTATTACTTAAACCTTAATAAGAGCTTCCTGAATAAATGGATACCTGAGAAAAGTCTCCCTTGGTTTTGGGGTTTTGGAGTGGTGGTATAACAAAAGTAGAAAGAAGAAATAATTCAAATTTCACAGAAAATACAGGAAAATTGAATTACTTGGGACAGAAATGACAAAGTTGATAGGTCCCATAGGCCTAAAATAGAATGTTAATCATTGCCTTTGAGGCTATCCACATTTTAGTAATAGTCAAACTAAATAATAAATATTACTAATAATATTTATTTAGTTCAATCCAGTACTTCATTGCACATTAATTTTTATCCTGAGTCACTGGACCTATAAAGTCATTTAAAGGCAACTGGGTAAAGATCTGATTTTGGATCTCATCTGTATAACTTATTATCACATGGATTTAAAAAGTAATTTAATATTCCACTCAACTTTGCTATGAACCTAAAACTGCTCTAAAAATTGTCTATTAATAAGACATTTACAACATTATAAATCAACTATAATTTAATAAAAGCTTTCAGAAAAAGAAATAAAAAATGTGGAGTTCCCTTTGGTACAGCAGGTTAAGGATCTAGCATTGTCACTGCAGTGGCTCGGGTCATTGCTGTGGCTTGGGTTGGATCTCTGGCCCCAGTAACTTCCACATGCTGCGGGTATAACCAAAAAAAAAAAGTTTGAAACACATTAATATTTTAATGCTGCCAGGTTCTATACGTTAGCCCAGGAAATGTGTGTCCTATTACCCCATTAGAATGATGCTTTCTCATATGATTGTACTTTTCCTGACCCGTCTCTCTGCAGTAGAGGATCTTCTTCAAGATGTCTGTCCCTAAAGCATCACTGAGCAGTGGGATCAGAGACACATCATTTATTAAAGGTAAGTTTCCTCCCTGAACCACCTATTCCTAGACTCTCGGGTGCCCCAAAGTATAGCTTTGAAACAGTAGGTGACATTCTGCCACTCATTCTGTTTTCACACAATGCAGCCCTTGATCATGTTGTCACTTCACATGAAGAGACTCAGAAGGAGAGTAAGTTGATTTTGGCTGTCTTCTCAGAAATGAACAAAGACGTTCTCTCTGGGAGAGTCAGATCTTGAATTTTCCAACCTGACTGAACAATATTTTACCTGGCTGCAAAGCGACCATATGCTATACACTTTCCAATTGCCTTTAGACTTGCTAAATGCATTTGTAGACCGAGAATAAGCAGTGGAAAAATGTGGTGGATGAAATGAAGTCTTTTTTGCACTCTCCCTTTTATTACTGTGTTATAAAAACCCAGGTTCAAAATAGATTGGCGTAGATTTATCATTTAATGAAAATCGCTGGGAGGTGTGAAATCACCTATTCTTATCTTTTTCTCTACTGTCTCCAGTGCAGGAGTGACCTTGCACTGGGACCTACAGGGAGCTACAATGATACTGTGGACTGACTTCCTTTTGAAGGGACTTTTAAAAGAGACAGTGAGCTCACTGTATTTCATTGTAGGCTCCCTTGTCCAAGGTTATGCATGTCAGCTTTTCCGGAGAGCAAAGGGCAGCAAAGTTCAGGGCACTGTGTGCAGCAGAAAGGAGCAAGTTCTCAGGACATTGTCAGGAATCTGGCCTCAGCGCTCAGAAGGCGCTTTTGCAGCACTTACAGGCTGCAGGGCTGACTTGAATTGCAGGTAGGAGGTTGGGCAAGTCTACCACTGGGTCCTTTCCTACCTTTCTGCTCCTGGGGCTGCACTGAAAAGCGATAGAGTAACTGCGATGCACATGCCTCTCCTACTGTCACTGCTCCTTGCAACAGGCTCTCAGAAACCTGTGTAGCATGAGGGTGATTTCACCAGTTGTTTCTTGTCTCGGCTTTTCTTCTTACATAAACCTGTGGGGAAATAATTTGGGCTTCTTCACTTTTAGTTCTTCCTTGAATGTCAAACTTCATAACCGATTGGGTGTTGGTGATGGAAGGAGTGAAATAGAGGCAAGAAGTAAAAGTAAACAAGGGACTTGTTCTGAGAGACTGTTATCAGTCAACACTTCAACAGGTGTCTATAAAAAGAGCCCACCAGTGAAATACAGTAATGAGAATGTAATATCAAAGTGACTGTAATTTTATGCCTAAATACACTCAACATGATAAGGAATTTTCTTAATCTTAATTAGAAGAGGTAGGGACATTTGCATTTTTTCCCACCAACCACATAGCCCCTGAAACTAATTGCCTTCCAAAAGCAATAGATAATAGAAAAAACACGTTTGCATAATATGTTCTGGAGACCATAAATGGCATCACACTGACTCCCTGACTGGAGCAGTTTCTTGATCTATCTGGTGAGAATTAAAATGCCATATATCAGAGTTCCAGTTGTGACACAGCAGAAACGAATCCAACTAGGAGCCATGAGGCTGCAGGTTCAATCCCTGGCCTTGCTCAGTGGGTTAAGGATCTGGCATTGCCCGGAGCTGTGGTGTAGGTTGCAGATGCGACTTGGATCACATGTTGCTGTGGCTGTGGTTCCGATTGGACCCCTGGCCTGGGAACCTCCATATGCCATGGGTGTGGCCCTAAAAAGCAAAATACATACATACATGCATACCATATATCCACCTATTTGAAGGGATGGCTTTACATTTTACATATATTACTGTACAGTCACTTCCTATGAATGAATTCCATGTGCAAATGGCAAAGCAAATTTGAAGAACTGATTTGGGGAAGTTTTCCATCTATGTTATCCCTGAATGAAAGCTCCAATGAAATTGTGTGCAGCTTAACATTTTAAGGATTTCTGTAAATTGGCAAAACAAATACATCTTGTATAGATATGCTCGTCTTGGACTAACCTACTGTAGTAAAACCTGCCTCCTGCTTTACTCCTGCGCTCCCTTTTTAATTGATTCACAGAACCACTTAGCATCCAGCCAGGGATGGCTGAACCAGCTTGATTAAACTTAAACTCTTCTCCACTCACCTGAAACTTACAGAACTCTGCCCCCCCACCTCAAAACCTACTGGAGCTTCCCTGAAACTAGGCATTATATGAAGAAAATGTGGTTTCTAGAAAAAATTAAAAAAATAAAATTCCCTTTCTTAATTTTTCCCTAGTCTAACATTTTTTCCTTATTCTTAATTTTTCAGTTACACGCTGTAACTGAAATTCAATTGTGCCATGAAAATTATGTTCATAATCAGATCTGGTTGAAAGCGTTGACTTATCTACATTTGGTGAAATATATGAAGGTCTTTCATAGCGAAATCTTAAAAATCCAGAGTAATAAAATTAAAAATAGAAAAGAAACATGGTCAAAAACCATCCGTGTGGGCAAGGTGCTATCCATGTAGAAATGTAACACTCTCCCTCTCGATCTGAGAAGTATACCTACGTTCCATCCTTTAGTGGAAGAATTATTGCATTTCATTATTTTTTTAAATTTATTTATTTTTTGGCTCCACCCACGACATATGGAAGTTCCTAGGCCAGGGACCGAACCTGCACACACAGCAGTGACCAGAGCCACAGCAGTGACAACGAGGAATCCTTAACCCACTGGGCCACATGGGAATTCCTGGAAAGCCTACTATATAAAGTGAAAAGAATTCTAAGTCTTAGGACTTAAAGGAGCATATCTGACACTATGAATGAAGGAAATACAGGCAATGCCAAGGTAAACAACTTTATTTTATCTTATTTGCATAGTGAAGTTCTGTAAGGTCAGAAAGTCTCTGTTTCCTGTTTGTTGCTGTTTTATTTTAAAAGATAAACTATCACAAGCCTAACTGACTTGTAGTACCCTTGAAGTTGTTGAGAATGCTTGCCACAGAGGAGGAACTTTATAAACCTCTATTGATAGGGTAAACAAGTAAATGAAAGATACCTTAAACTTAATGTATGATTATGGTATGAGAAATCTATGAAAATGTAAAGGGTGAGCTCAAGTTTTTAAAATTTACAGCTTTAGATACTTTTAAAAATCAGTATTCATGGGAGTTCCCTGGTGGTCTAGTGGTTAGGATTCAGTCACTGCTGTGGTCCAGGTTCAAGCCCTGGTCTGGAAACTGCGATCTCACATCAAACTGCTACATGCCGTGGCCAGAAAAACAAACTCTGTTCTCAGTGTTGCACTGAATTACAATGTACAAAATTATGAGTTTTCTTCATAAATAATAGGTTTGTGGAATCAGACATAGGAAGTTTTCCTACCTTAATCTCTTTTTGGCCATCCAATTACATGGTAACCCCCTAGGAAACCCTGCATCTTCAAATATTTTTTCAGTGTTTCTTTCCCTCAAAAACTATTTTGAACCCCAACTATGTGCCAGACACTGTCATAAATGCTATGAGTAGATAAGGGAATAATAGAAGCAAGACCAACATCTCAATGCTAACTTTCTAGTAAAGGGAAGTAGGTGAGAAGTAAGAAGTAACATGTAGATGGTAGATGCTGATGCATGTTGGAGAAAAAATGAAACAGGAAAAGGAGATGGGTATGAATTAATATAATGTAACTAGGAAAAGGTACCCCAAGACTGTGACATTTGGGAAAAGAACAGAAGATGAAGAAGGGCGTTGTGGAGATATCAAAGGGGAAAGGAAACACTAGTACAAGGAGAGAGTGCAGTAGTATGAGGCTCTGAAGGAGAAACACTCCTCATGATATGTGAAGAGGCCAGTGTGACTGGCCTGAGTGAGGCACCTGAATGGTGTGTGTGAGAAATCAAAGCTGTAGTTCGTGATAGGCCTCTGCTAGGCCTGCCTTGGCACCTGAGTGAGATGGGAAGATTGATGCTTTCACTCTAAAATGTCCACTACTTGGACATTTTATTTTAGCTCTAACTTTTATTTGAGAGTTACTCTTTTGAAGCCAGAGTTGAAAACAAGACTAACCCCCAGGGCTTCAGCTTTCTCCCTGAGTTAGGAAGGCAAGTTTTGTTAAATTTTTTTTAACGTAATTGTCCATATTGTCAAGATCTATATGAGTGAACATTTGACACAGGGAACTTGGATTAAAGCAAGGTATTTTAGGTCTAAATTGGACTCAAAAGACCCAGATGGATTTCCCATAGTGATGATCATCCTGAAAATCAAAACAGGCTCCTTGGTGCAGGGGACTCACCATAAGGTGGGGTAAAGAAGAGGCCAGGAGCCGTGTCCCTGCATGTCCCTGTGTCTGGGCCTTCTTCCCAGAGCCAGGATTAGGGCTCAACACCTGCTGTCACTTTTCAGGAATGTCTGGAGCCCAAGGGAAGGGAGCACTTGCTTGGCTCTGACAGCACAGAACAAAGAGACCAGCATCTCCTGCCCACTGAGCCCTGAAGGTCTGCATTCTAGAACAAGGCATTGAAAGGGTCATCTGTGTCCTGGTACAGCTACAAAGTCATATGGACAAGCAGTTTCTGCCTCAAAAAGAGTATATACCTCCTTCCCTTCAGATGAAATAATATTCATTCTGGAGTACTTGCAGGTGGTTTCTAGTACATTTCTTACTCAAAACTGCAAATAAAAGGGTTGAGATTGAAACACACAGTGAAACGTTTTCTGTCCTTTCAGACAGAAAGACAGACTATTTAAGGCCTGGGTGTTGGGACAAATGCTAGATTACTCAATAAGAAGACAGCTAGCCTCACAGAAACTTCCCCCCCCTAAGAATTGGATAGTTGATTTTAAAAAATATCAACTCATCTTGGAGACTTATCTTAATTTTTTTATAATTTTTTACTACAGAGTAGTGTTTCTATTTTTGTTTGTTTTTTAGGGCCGTACCCTGGGCATTTGGAAGTTCCCAGAGTAGGGGTGGAATCAAAGCTGCAGCTGTTGGCCTACATCATAGTCGCAGCAATGCCAGATCCAAGCCACGTCTGTGACCTACATCACAGGTCATGACAAAGCTGGCTCCTTAACCCACTGAGGAAGGTCAGGGATTGAACCCTCATCCTCATGGATACTAGCTGGTTTTGTAACCCACTGAGCCACAATGGGAACTCCTATATTTTTTAGTCTATGTGAAAGAACACCGTACATTTTTTACTGTTAGGTTCTGTAAAGAATGTACCTCCTGCCTGGCTAGAGCTAACCTATGTTCCTCTCTTAAGCTGCAAAGAATTTCTTTGTGGTTAACCTGGTGATATTAACACATAGCACTTATCAACAAGAAATTTTGATATCTTGGGTTGATCCAATTTGGAGCTGCAGCAGTTGGTGATATGCGAACAAGTTAATGCTGCATGAAAGAAAGAGTTAAGAAGAGAATGCAAAGGTGACAGAAAGGATCTGTTCAACACTGATGGGTTAATAATTAACTCATTTTCACATTATTAGTGTCCTTACTATTTACTAAATTTCAAACTCTACAGTGAGAAGATAATTAAAAACTTCAAGAATTTCCATCATTAACTACCATCTTTTTTGTAGAATCAAATATATTCTCAATTGCAAGGCTATAATTTTAGGTGAAATTAAAATAAAACAAAACTTATAATTAATCTAAAAACACTACCCATGCTAAAAAATACTCTGATTTTAGAGCTGTTAAAATATTAAAATAGGTGTGCCTTGGAATCAAGTAAACACAGTAATTAAATTATTCATGCAACTCAAAGTATCAATGAACCTACTCTGTGTCTACATCAGAGGCACACTAGTTGAATCAGACATTCTCTGTCCCTAAGCTGTCAACAGTTTAGCAAATTCACCAAGTAATAACAAAAAATTTGGACAATACTTAGATATGGGAAATATAGGCTGATGTTTGAGCTGAGACGCAAATGATAAATAGATGCTAGTCAGATAATATGTAGTCTAAGCCAGGAAGGGGGTTCTAGCTAAGAGGAATAAACCAGAGAAAATTGAAAAGAAGATGGTGCCGAGAAAATTTAGTATGGCTAAAACATATGTTTGGCCCATAAAGTTTAAGTGTCAAGAATGTTGTTAAAGAGACAAGTTCCCGAAGGGGTAAGGAAAGAGTAATGGAAAATTACATTTAGATCTATAATAGCTATCATTTAATATAGCCAGGGTCCTAGTCGCTATGCATGTACCTTCTCCTTGAGATACTCTTTTTCCTTTGGATTGAATGGAATTAAATGTTTGTAGTCAGGGAAATATTTACATGGAGGATCAACCTATAACACAATTTTTTTTTTGGAAGTTCCAAGGTCAGGGATCAAATCTGCACCATAGCAGTGGCCTGAGCCACTGCAGTAACAAAGTGACAATGCCGGATCCTTAACCTGCTGTGCCACAAGGGAACTCCATTAACAGAAGTTTTTGACTTGAGACTTATAGGTGTACAGGTGGAGTACACCTTGATACATGCAGAAAAATTTCAGCTTTGTACCTGGAAATCTAGAGGCAGGATGCCATCTGAAAATTATTCTTTCATTGGAGTATTCCAATAGACAAAATTTTAAAATTTACATTCATACAATAGAATACTAAGTAGTGGAAAATAGCTCAAATAGTGCTACATGTATCAACATAAATATAGCCCATATATATCACGCTTAGAGTAAAATCTGTGGGTAAAATGATATATAAAGTATGATTGTACTTTTACTGAGTGAGAGTAAAATCATGCATAATAAATTATTTATGATCCAATGATATAAACATACAGTAAAATTATCTTGGAAAATCAAGGGTTCAATATTCTATTTTTAATGAATGTATCTTAATATATTTAAGATTTCTATTAACAAATAAGGTTATATTAGAATAATAATAGTATTCTATTCTGTTATACTATCTCTAATATCTAATGCCCTCAGTGCACAGTACCTCACAAATTCTTCTCACCATTACAATTATTTTCTAATAATTATCACATCCTAGCATATCTAAATGTCAGACTCTATGACGGTATTATTCTCTCTAGTTAACAGGTAGTTTGAAAATCAGAGATTTCACAGCAAATAAGCTAGGGAGAGGCAGGACAGACCAAGGCTTTTGTCTGTAGCCCTGGGATCCTTCCTGCAATGACACAACCTCATTATTGACTGTGAAAGTTCCCCAGGATTTATCAAAGAAGGACTCTCTGGAGCTGTGCTCTCCATGTCAATAGTCATTAGCTCTGCTTGCTATTGAACACTTTAAAAGTGGTTCAGGAAAATGTGTAAGTTCAATATTTTGGGAGGCATTAACTTATGTGTTCTTGCTATTTCTTCCCAACCAGCACCCTCATTTTGAAAAAAAAAAAAAAAACAAGCTCCCTTGGTTGAGAGTTTTACTTTCTTTGGAGCTGGCTTATTCAGATGATAAGTTTTGGGCCTGGTCATCAACTTTCCTACTTCAAAGGAAAAATGTATATACCTGCATGAGTTCATAGGGACTCCCTTTCTTTATCGTTCTTTGTCAGCTACTTCTAATGAACTGTTGTTTATCTCTCAGCTCACAGCTATGGCCTTCTAGGGGCTTCCCTGTAACCAAGTGGTGAAGAGGGAAAATTCTGGTCTGGTCCTCAGATAGGTCAGTTTAAACATTTGATGTAAGCTGAAAATGTACATCTGCTGTACCTCAGCCCAATCTAGGTATGCTCTTACAAGACAGTGATGAGAGAAAACTCTCCCAGTCAGAAGAGTTGTGCATAATATCCTTGGTCATTCATTTTGTTGAATTGGGACTTAGACAGCTGTTGAAAGACAGAAAAAAGGAAGTCTGGGGTATTATATGCAGGTGGATTTGGGAGAAGTCACAAAGTTTGTGGACTACTGTGCATCTCATATTAATGCCTGACAGAGACAGAAAGCCTCTATCACAGAAGAGAAGTGTGACTTTTAGGTAGACAAGATACCCCAACCTGTGGATGTCAGTCAGCTCATTTCTTAGCCAGCACAATGTTTTTACAATGGGCAGATGAAGAGATTGTCCACGGTGGCTGGGATATAGTTATGTGTGGACCCAACAGTGTGGGTTTCCTCTCACTAAGGCAGGTGAGTACTGCTACGGCCGAATGGATAACCTGTCAATGGCAGCAACCAGTGCAGGCCCGCAGTATGGTACCAACCCAAACTGAACAATTTGGAGACATGTTGAAATTAGACCCTTTCAACATTGGAGGCACTGATTTAATTTCACCAGAACTGCTGTAATTCTGGATAAGGATTTGCTTTCCCACATATGGTAATTCTGCCAAACTTACCATCTAGGCTCTTACAAAATTCCTATCAGAATGGGATTCTACACATTTCCTCACACCAACAAGACAATTTCATGGCAAAAATTGTGAGACAACAGGTGACTTGACATTTCCATGGAATCTGTTTTTCTCATTACACACCTTATCACCACAAAGTGCCAAACTAATTTGATAATGGAACTATCTCTTGATGGCTCACTAAAATGACAACTCAGAGCCAGGACACCATGCAGATTTGGTACACTATCCCTTCAGATGTGCAATATCCATCAAATTAATGGCCAATATATTGTGCTGTGTCCCTAATGTCTAACATATCAGTTCCATAACTAACGAACGAAAGTACCATTTGGCTCCTTTTTCCGTCATTCTTGTCCATACATTTTGGAAATTGTGTTTAGGTAATCACAATTTAGACTCTGTTGGATTATAACTCTTGATTTCTACTGGAGGAATGTTCTTCCAGAGGACACAATAAAGATCTTACTAAACCGGAAGCTAAAATGACCACCTTATCAAACTGGGCTGCTCATACCAGTTATGCCATAGGAAGGAAAGAGGTTATGATGCTGGCAGAGTATTGACACTGATCGTGACAAAGAGTTAGAGTGGGAGCTACTTTATGGGAAAGAGGGCATGTCTGGGTGTGTCTTGGTGTTTCAGGGCCCAGAAATAAATTTTAGTGCACCACTGCAGCAATCAAGGCCCAACACAGACAAGTCAACTAATTCCTTGAAGATTTGAGTTGCCCCTTAGGCAAGAAACCACACTAGCTGAAGTGAGGAAGCTCTAAGAAAGGAGATGATAAATACCAATTATGACTTTGAACAATTTACAATGATGGAACTATAGTTGACAAACTAATCCTCATATTATGTAGGTTCCATCCATGGCCTGGCTCAGTGGGTTAAGGACCCAGCATTTTTGCAAGCTGCAGCATAGGTTTCAGAAGTAGCTTGAATCTAGTGTTGCTATTGCTGTGGCATAGGCCTGCTGCTGCAGCTCTGATTCGACACCTATCATAGGAACTTCCATTTGCTGCAGGTGCAGCTGTAAAAAGAAAAAAAAAAAAACAAACTTGGAGAGTGATTATGGATTGGAATTAATGGAGGGACCAAGCCCATGCAGATGTTGCACTGGAAGGACTATATTAAATACCTTGTGTGAGAGATTGGATTAAGATGTCAGAATAGAAGGACTGGAGCTCAACTTCTCTCCCGAAAAACAGCAAAACTACAAACAAATGCCAAGCAGCCTTCAACCAACTGGACTGTAAACTTCCAAAAAAGATATTCTACTCCAGAAGACAAAGAGGAGACCACATCAAGAGGTAGGAGGGGCGATTACGCGACAGAAGCAACCCCATACCTCCCGGGTGGGAAGCCACACAGACTGGAAAGTAACTGCATCACAGAGACTCAGCTACAGGACTGAGAGTTCTGAGCCCCACGTCAAAACCCCACGCCTGGGGATCGGGCACAGGGAGAAAGAGCCCCCGGAGCATCTGGCATTGAAGGCCAGCGGGGCTTGTGTGCAGGAGCTCCACAGGACTGGGGGAAACAGAGACCCCATC
>PVHT020004020.1:21645388-21672803 GCA_004024745.2 Catagonus wagneri
GGAATAACATTTATAGCAACATGGATGAACCTAGAAATTATCATTCGAAGTGGAACCAGTCAGACAATTAGACAGCAACACCCAATGCTACCACTTACATGTGGAAACTAAAGAGACACAATGAACTTCTTTGAAGAACAGACAATGACTCACAGATTTTGGAAAACCTTGGTTTTTCAAATAAGACAATCTGGGGGGTAAGGGGATGCACTGTGGGTTTGGGACACAAAATCTATTGTATTGACTTATGATCTTTGTACACCTATAACTGAAATAAAATTCATTGTTAATATGAAAAAAAATACCTTGTGTGAAATATAAAAGCCCATATTAAATCCTAGTTCTTCTCTACCTCACCTCTCATTCCAGCCACTAATTCAACAAACAATATTGTGCAGACCTGTCAAATGTGCATTGCCCCTCTTACGTACTGCTTGGGTGCTTTTCTGACATATGCTTTGGGACACCTGTGGGAACTAGCTTAGAATTCCTACGTGCAACTCAGAAGTTCAGGGAGTTTATGACTCATAAAGAAACTCTAAATGGGAGACAGGATCATATGGGTAATTACTTCCTCTTCACATGCCTTGAATCCTGAGAGCCTTATCATAAATTTCATCCAAATGGGATTGCACACTCAGTATTCACAGAAGCAGTCAATTTGAAAACATATCTTTATATAGGTCTTTTCTCCTTTACCATTTCACTTTCCCTATGTCTTGGCCCACCCAGTCTTCTGTAACAAAATAATGGACAGGGTGGCTTATAAACAAACAAACAAAAAATCTGTTTCTCACATACTGGTGCTTCAGGACACCAGTTCTGGAGACTGGGAAGTCCCAGGTCTAACCGCCAGCAAAGTGGTGTCTGGGGAGGGCCTGCTTCCTGGTTCAAAGACAACCATCTTTTTGCTGTGTCCTCACATGATGTAGGAGGTGAGGGATATCTCTGGGGTCTCTTCTGTTGGGACACTAATCTCCTTCATGAGGGCTCCACCCTCATGACTTAATCACCTCCCAAAGGCCCTCCAAATAACATGACATTGGTGACTGAGTTTCAACAGAGGAATTTTGGAGGGACACAAACATTCAGTCTATGGCACCCTGGCTCCTCACTTCTACTTGCTGGGAGCATTCATTCAAGAGACTTTGTATTAAAATCCCTTTGAGCTGTGTTTTAAACGGAATCTACACTACGAATACGACATAAAAATGCACAATTTTCTATGAATATATTCCTTGGTTTTATTATCTCCACATACACATACATCTGCCATTTTAGGAAGCATCAAAACAGATAAGATCTCTAGAGGTGAGGAAATGAAAGAAGGTAAGAAAAATCCTACTGAAACACATTTTAGATATGGACATAAAAAGGGGAGCCCACTGGGAAGAGAGAAGGCATGGTCCTTGAATGTGAAATAATACTAGAAGGTCCAACATGCCACGTCTTGAAAAGTTTGGGCACAAGGACTTTCAAATTCTGGGATCATCCCAAAATCAAACTTAAAAGTCACGGTAATTTGGAAACAAGTACTGAAGTGACAGAAATAAGTCACTTTAAAAAGCCATTACTTGGAAGCAAGCACAAGAAGCTTTATACATGTGCCTTCAAGTTAGAAATATGAATACAGACATTTGGAAATGGAGGGTCTTTTAGAGTGGATAATTTCAAGAGGTCTACAGTTACTTAGTTTTGGTGGTAAGTGCTTGGTTTAGGGTGTATTTCAGCTTTATTTAAACGTAATTCAACAGTAACCCTGGGGGAAGTATGGTCAGGAGCTGGGGTTGAAATTGTGCAATTTCTAGAAGCAGAGATGGCAGAGTATTGCAGTTTTTTAGAATTATGTTTTCTCAAACCCTACAGTTTACTAAAAATAAAAACAAAACAACACACAAACAAACAAAATCACATCTAGCTTCTGTTCTCTGAGTCTTCTGTTTTAACGGTGTATTGCTTCTCTAGATTTGTCCACCTGACTACAAACCATGCCCAAAAGAGCCTATGTCCTCTGCCTGGCTTCTTCTACGCTCCCCTGAGGCTCTGGGCAACTTTAGTAGTCAAATACTTGCCACCAAAGTATATACTTTTTTCTTGTTTGTAATTTTCATGTACATTTTGAAAAGCATGAGGAAAGGCATTCCTTATGTTTCATAGAATGCCTAATAGGTAGTATTACTTTATAAATATTGAATAAACATAACCAGTTTATAAATTATTTTTAAATGTTACGTATCATCAAGATTTGCAAATATACACATATTAAAAAAGTTTATAAACTCACATAAGAAAAACATTTCATCAATGTCTAGAGGATTAAATAAAATTACCCGATAAATGATCGACTAATATACTGATAAAAAGTGGGACTGAGAACTATGAATAGACAGTTATTCTAACAACTCACAAGAACATTTATAACAATTACAACAATGCCCACAGAAAAGCAGAACGTACACTTCCTTTTCTTCCATTATGCCTATCTTTTACCTTTAAGAGCTCAGCAAATAAGGTCTTAAAATAAAAGCCCATATTTTAAAAAGCAAAATCTTGACTTACTAGGAGAGACTTCAGAAATATTGCTTCACACATGCACATGGTAAATATCAAACACTGGATCCTACATCTACCCTGTTTTTATTCTTACCTGAGAAACAAATGATCTTTATAAACACAATGACCTTTCGCCCAATCATGATCAATTAACATAGAATCCAAAGCAGGACAGCTCCAGTGGTAGTGATCTTTCCTGGAAAACATCTTCTACCAGCTGAGTGTGTTTACATTTTGGCAGCGCTGGCAGATGTGCTCAGAGACAGCCCATCTGTGTGGTGATGGAGCCTGGAACGAGGAAGGAAGCCAGGCTGGACAGAGAGCAGAGAGAGTTTACTGTGATACACTGAGTTGTTCTAGGAAATGCAAATCAGCACCTCATAGCTTTTTTTTTTTTAACATCCTGTGCTGCTAATGTTTTAAAGTTAACTAATTTGTGCATTGACCAGAATGAGCAATTTAGGTTTGGGACTGCTCTTTGGAATGTAGTTGTTGTATGACTACTATTTTAGAAAAGTTACTACTACTGTAAAAATTAATATAAAAATTTAACAAATAAATATATGTTTAAAATATTTTCCTGTTTGAAACTATTATTCAAAAATATTGTGGCCTATGGTTAACGTAACAGTGAATAAGGTAAGCATCAACTGTTCTAACTGAAGCTCTCACCTGTTCTCTTCTTTTGTAATGTTTGTTACATTCATAAGTGTTATCCAAAATCTACATTGAAGAACACAATTTGATACTTAATACAAGTTATACGCAAAATTATCTATAATTTTTTAAATAATAGCAATTTCTTTCTTTTCTTTCTCCCTTCCTTCCTTTCTCTCTTCCTTCCTTCCTCCTTTCCTTTCTTCCTTCATTCTTTTCTTTCCCTTCCTTCCTTCTTTCCTTTCTCCCTTCCTTCCCTCTTTCTTTCTTGCTTGCTTGCTTGCTGCTCCTGTGGCATATGGAAGTTCCCAGCCTAGGGGTTTAATCAAACCCCCTGGTGTAGTTGCCAGCCTACACCACAGCCACAGCAATACCATATCTGAACTGCGTGTTTGCGACCTACACCACAGCTCACAGAAATGCCAGATCCTCAACCCACTGATAAGGCCAGGGATTGAACCCATATCTTCATTGATACTAGCCAGGTTTACTTCCACTGAGCCAAACAAAGAACTCCTGCAATTTCCTTCTTTACTATAAGATTTCTCCAATCATTTTCCATATTAACATATTTTTCCAGAATCTCCAAGGAAGGGGACATATGGAGTTGTTACCCACTGAGCACATTTTTTGTGGAGCATGTCCTGGACCAGTGTTTTCTTACGTTTACTGGAGAAATTCTACTTTGGGGATTGATTCAGAAATCAGCAATCTGGAAACAAAAATATTTTAAAAAGAGAGATATTTATGTTGGCATTCAATTCTTTCACATAACTTGTTGATTGAGATTCCAGTAATTATAGCACTTAGACTGAAATCTGTATTTTAAGAATGGATTGAACAATACTTACATTTTTACATCTGAGATTATTTATTGCTTCCATGAGTTCAGTATATAGGGGAAATCATTCAGCTTCTCGTTAATATGGAGATTATGCTACTCCCATTTTCAGAAAGAGAAGGAAAGTGATTAAAAAACACAATATAAAATGGATGAAATTAGCCACCTGCAGACTTTCAACCTTAAGATCTTTGCGTAAAAAGTTGCTAACGGAGAGGAATGAAACACCCGAATTCAATCTAAATGTTTGTTTAGGAACTGCATAATTAGACCTTAACTCTAGTTCAATAAGTAAATTTTATGATACATAAATTCAGATTCTAACATAAGAGTAAACCAGCTTACATGAAAAAAAAAAAAAAACAGGAAGAGTCTGGAACAAGAATCAGCAGTGCTAAAGCAGTGCCATCGTACCATCCAGGAGACACTGCCCTGAAGGCATAGTTTTTCTTGTCATTAGAAATGATCATTCTTTTTTCATTTATTAGACTTCCTCAAAGTCTAAATTATATACCCTGCCTATATACTTACCTCAACTTTTGGTCGTGCTCGTTAAATAATGACTTACTTGTGAACCAAGTTTCCAAGGGCACTTCCTACCAGTGAAAATGTATTGGCATCAAAACCTGAGGGTTAAGAAGGTGGACACTGAAGTCAAGCAGAACACTTGGATTCCTATCCTTGTTTTCCCACTTCTGAGCTTCGTGACCTTCAGCAAATCACATGCTCTCAGCTAAGTTCATCTGCAAAACTGAGATATTGCAATACACATCACTCATGATGAGGCCTGAATATAGCCCCAGAATATGTGTGGATTGTCCATTGTATATGAATCTTTGAAATTAAAAGCTAATTATTCATATACAGATAAGATCCATATTCATCAACCGCTGTTAATGGTTCATTGTTGATTTCTAGCAAATGTTTCAAACCGACAGAAAGCTAAAAGTAACCTCATGAAAATAAAATTAATTTCTGGAGAAAACAGGGCAGCCTGAAACACAGACTAGCCAATTCTAGAAAGCATGGAAGAAGACTTAAGTATGACGTTTTCAGAATCATCCCCTGGAAGTTGAATTGCAAACAGGAGCAAGAGGGTTTAATAGCAGCTGAAATTACAAGTCCCGGGGCAACAGTAAGAATATGCAGTGTTTAAGGAGCCATTGGCCTTTGCATCCATGAAGTTAGAGTGAATAGAAATTGGATATTCTATCAGGATTTCCTGATGTTCACAAGGATTTTGATATTGCACATATCGCCACATATACACTTTACAATAAATGATTTCCCAAATTGTCACTGGTTAGGGCTGAGAGGCAGCGGAAACAAAAGCGCTGTTAAAGCTTTGTATCACCTTATATTGCCATGTAAAGTGGAACGGAGGCCTTGGATATAAGAGATAAGAGAAAATTGAAAAAAGGGGGTTTTAATTTATTGTACAATTTTATAAATGATAAAACAATAACACCCAATTGCTATACATAAACAATAGAGAAACAGTGTTGAACAGAATGAACTTGACAGAATAAACCTTTCAATTCCACAAAGAATATAAGAAATACTCAGTAGCAATTATCCTGTGCAGCAATGCTATCTCTGTAAACTTTTTTTTTCCTGCTATGTACAGTTCAAACACTTGTGCTTTTGCCTACACAAAGAAACAGTATTTATTAAAAGGTGCTACTTAAATGGGGAGACACAGGGTCTGGAGCCACAATCTGAAAACTGTAATTCAACTACATTGCCAGTTTGAAGACTTTTTTTTTTTATTTTATTTTTTTTTTAAGATTGGATAATATACTAGACCCTCACTGTAACTCTAGGTATGAACAACATAGGATTCAGTTATAAAGTAGATCCCTTTAAAGCAGGTTAGTAAATGAAGTCTCAAAAGAACTTCTTTATTCTAAAGTGGTCTTATCTCCAGAGGGCTCCACAGTGCAGCTCCTGAAGATGTTAGCATAACACAAATCTAGTATGTGTATATTAGACTCACTGTATATACACGTAGACACACATATATAACATTGTATATATGCATCACACATGTCTATTTGTACTATGTAGATATATCTATAGCACATATATAATAAAATATCTATTTCTAGGTGGGCCTTATTTGGATTTTCTTTCATCAAATATGAACAATAACCCTCTCTCACTCAATTTGTAAAACATTGGTATATTGATAATGTCTGATGGGGAAATTCTCAAACCTGTAGAGGTAACAACTAACTATATATAACTCTTCCTACACCCCTTCCACAGTTATAGAAACTCCCAACAATAGCCACATGAAAACAACTCTTTTAAGAACCAAATACCACACTGTGTGAATTATGACTAACTGGCTCAATTAGAAATGATTACTTTGTCCACTCTTTTTCCTGTGTAGTAGCTTAATAACTAGTTGGTATGTACACTGCCTATCGCATTATTTAAATAAATTGCTTCTGTGAGCATACATGTAGAAATTCCCATTAGCAATTGATATACATTTCATATGATGTACAATAATAAAGACACTTGAATGTCCAACACCTTCTTTCAGACAGAAAAACTTCCACAGTCATTTCATCAGTCCTGTGGGCTGAATCATTAGATTTGCCCAGAAAAATCTGGTTCCAAATTATTTTTTCATTCCAGTAATTTAATATTAGGTATAGAACAGGCTGGGTAATAAAGATGAAAATGTGTCTATGGCCTATTCATGTCAACAGCGCAGTAACAGCCCTGTTCAAAGGACAGGTATATTTCACAATCAGCTGCCTGAACAGTGCCAGGTACGGGTTTAAATCATGAAAAAGAAATAAAATATTAAAGCTGTGAACATATGATAGTCTCAAAAGAAAAAAAAAACAGTAGGTATGAATAATTCGATTTCTTCATTCTGCCTCTTTGCCCCCTTAAGTGGTTAACTCTTAATTCTTTTCCTTATTCTTGCTCCTAGCCTTCCATGATCTCCTTGCCCTATCCCTATAAGGAGGCCACGGTGGATTGTGAAGGGGGAGGGGAGATGGAAAGGAATACAATAGGGAATGAATTGGTCTTGTACAGTTTGTCTTCTTTGAACACTAAATGCCTTTAATTGAATTCATTCTTGAGTATTGAAAGTTCCCTGAGATGAACAAAAGTAGTCTCAGTCGATGCTGAAGCCCTTTTTATATGCTGAGCAATTTCAGAACTGGGCAACGTATTTAGAGAACACAAAGCATAGGGTAACAAAGCAATATGAAGCTAAAAAGGCACTACTCAATGAATCCATGGGATAAACAGCAATGCACAGAACACTGAAGGTATGGGATGCTTTTGCTGTGGCCTTAAAATTGGTTAAATACATTTGCTGAAAATGCAGTGAAAATGGCAAGGTACCTTGCTGCTGCTTTTTAAGACATACTTTCAATGAATTCTGCAGTGGATTTTATCTAGGAGAATTTACTCGTGTCTCCAAAATTTCTATTGAATTCAAATTAAAGGCTACTCAAACAACTTGTCTATGAATAGTTGAAATTAAGTAATTACCTACTTTTGATTCAGTAAGTCACTTTTCCACTTGATGTTCAAAATATCTACCTAATCCTTGAAAAACTTACAATAAATAAGAGGTTCAATCATAAAAGTACATCATGCTCTATCCATTTTTAGCTATGCATCTCTTTTACGGATTCTATTCTGTATTCTTAGAGACACATAAATTCTCGGAAAATATAATCTTCCGTATCCCAAGGATCTATCATATTTTTAAAAGAATACCATATATTATTAATATATTGAGAACTGTACTTCTGTGAATATCCTTTTCCTTGATTATATATATTCTCCATGCTAATATATACATACATATATATACTATATATACATATATATGTATTTTTTCCATGCTTTATTCTTTCTTCAGACTGTCTTCCTTAAGACCAAAACACATATTCCTCACACAACTTCTTCTTTTCTCAGACTGGCTTCCCTAAGAAACAAGAAGTAATCTATGTTGTTTCAGGTTAAGAGTAGAAGTGGGAACACAGAACTTCTGCTTTCTAAAGAAACAATTTATCACCAGAATTACCTACCAGCCTAGCAGTAATTACCAGAAATTAGCCTGTTGGTCAATTCTGTGATATGTTAAAATTAAAAAAAAATCACTATTAATAATTTCATGTGCTTCCTTGAAAACACACATTAATGTGATAACATGAATAAATTTAACTACAGAAAAAATACTGCTCAATTTAGTTAATTTGAAGTGCAAAATACTGATGTACATTTTCAATGTTAAACCTCAATTTTTTTCATCATCTTTGTGATGAAAACAACACTGTAGTATTTTTTCTGCACTAAGAAAACTGAACAACAATCTTGAGAGCATGACAATCTTCCCATTTGAATAACAAGAGGGATATCAAAGAACTGGAAGTCACATCTCAATCCTATCAGTCAAACTTTTATTCTAAAGGGCAAAGTGCTTCCACAAAATTATTATGAAATGTAAAAACTATGGAATCTTCCCTCAAATAAAAATAAAGTTAGGGCTTGGAAAATTTAAAATACCTTGAGACAACTTTCACGTTAGTAGCATATTTTCATGAAAGGGGAATGGTCTGTCGTGTAGACACACTGATATAATCTTTGGTACCAAAAGTACTTCTTTTTCCTGTTAATTTTACCATCTTAGATGACAAAGAGTATCTTTCCTGTAGAATGGCTCAAGATTACTGAGTGATACAGTTTAGTTGGTACCTTCTACATCAGTGGGATAAAATCTAGAGGTTTAGAATTGTGCAAAATAAAACTTTTTTACAAAGCCATTGCATGATAACCCTTAAAAAAGAGAATAAATTTTAAAATGATCATTTGAACGTTATTTATCTAATTCAAAGCTATCTCAGAAAGGATTTCTAAGCCCCAATACCCAAACCAAAAGAGATTACAGAAGGCAAACAAGAACAGAAACAAAAACATAAAGTTCATGATCAGACTCGGAGTCCTGACTGAAGGCATTTACTTGAGTTGTTTCATCTTACGGATTTCACTGCTCAAACTGTTTCCATCTTGATCTCTGCTGACAGGACGGTTCACTTTCCCCAAGGGCTGAGCTGTGTTCCTGGGCTCCTCTTCTCATGTGCTTGGCGTTGCAGGGGCAGCCCGACAGTGATGAACATATCTGATTCGTTAACTAATGATGAGGGCATTGTTGGATCTTGTAAACACTACTGATTATACATTCAAACTGTGTTCTTAGTGGAAGTGGCACTTACTAGGACCCTTGAAGTCAAAATACGTAATTTTTAGAGCACTTTGCAGGTATTTCATCAGCTGGTAGTGGATTTCTCATGAATGTCCTTTATCACCTTTCAGATAAGAGGTGGATGCTGAAACCCAGTCTTGTTTTGGATCCTATTTTCAAATCTTAGGAAGCATCTTCAGAAAAGAAGTGCATATCCAGTTTGTCTGTATGTTTCAGATGTGCTTTATTGCTTAACGCACTTTCCTGTTGTCAGTTTCAGAGCTCCTCTATTATGTAGCACATTTAATGTTTTAAATTCTAATGGCATTCTATGAGGACTTGCATTGGAAAAGTACCTGTATTTTAAGTCATCATAGTAATGATATTTGACGGCTTTTCCATTCAAATCCTTAGGGAACGGCCAGAATCCATACAGGTGAATTTCATCACAGAATCTTGTGGCAAGTGTATACATGAGCAGACCTGTGCTGGGTCTTTTGATAGGAACTTTGTTTGTCAGCCAGTAACTGGTGAAAAAACACACACACACAAGAGAAGAACTTTGAGAAACATTCAACGTACCCTGTAGCAAGTATACTATGTATTATTAAAGTAAATGAAATTTGAAAAGTAATTATATGAATGACATTCAAGATTGCTGAATAAATATCTCTTAAGCATTTAGAAAACTGAATGCATTTATCCCTTATTTTTTTTGCTTATTTTTGAGGTCATATGAATAGCCAAGTTACCTGGATTGTAGATAAATATTACTGTGGAATCTCACATTCAAAATGAACTAGAAGCAAGCATTTATATAATATACCGAGTGGAATCTTCTCAGAGAGTGTTAAATATAATTGCAAGAGGCACAGTAATTGGACAGTGATTAATTAATTTTCCTTAAAAAAGAGGATTTGAAACTATGCCTATAGGTTTTTAAAATATTTAATATTTCAATTAAAATATAAATGCTTTGCCTATATTATGCTGATTGATTCAACCCCAAATTCCATATCACATTTATCAAAGCTAATTAAAAACATTGCCTCAACCCACAAAACAACATCAAACAAATAATATAGCATATGTTTGGTAAATAGCTCACCGTTTACACAGTTTAAAATTTTGTTAAACAGGTAAAATGTATTTCAATGCTGGTAAATATTTTACACTATTCAGTAAATAGGCAAAAAAATTACTCTAAAACGTTGGATTCACCACTGTTGCAAACTTTGTTCTCCTGAAAAGCATGCACCCTCACAAGTTAATAATCACCTCTGGCAGGTAAGGAGATTTCCAATACTTCTTGGCATATTCATTACCTTAAGGGGAATCAGCTAAAAGAGGAAGAATGTGGATTTTCTCTTACTTTCAGAGTTGTCCAATTGTAAATAAAGTTAGCAAATTTTTTTTTATTTTATTTTTTTATTATTATATATTCAGGAAAATATATGCCTAACCATCCAAATATGGGGCTGGGGGAGGTTGTTAGATTCTAATAGTCCTGTGTTTAAACACTTGCCTCAGAATTAGCATATATTATTTCCTTTTTCTTTATTAAAAATAATTTGTGAAGCTTTCTAGGGTATATTATGTATATCTTGACTACTGAATGTGAAAAAAAAATCGTTTTATTTCATTTGGTTAGAGAACTATTAGTCTCTTCAAACCTCACTGCAAACATACAAAACAGGGAAAATATACTTAGCCATTATTAGCTTTTTTTCCTTCTTTTTTCCCCTTCCTTTAAACCAGGATTGACCTTTCGCATTTTTCATATTTTTTTGTTGGGTGAAGGCCATGTGCTGAATGTTGAGAGCAATGTGAAGTGCATCATAAACCTTTTGTTATCGCAAGTGTTTTGAGAAAGCATGTTCTCAGTAAAGAAGATTCATAAGAAATTTTCAGAAAACATCTAAGAATTTCCTTATAACCCAAAGATATGAGGAAAAACTATAGCACGAATATCACGAAGAAACCACAGACATAGATTTCACGCAAGGACCATAGTTAAACTACAGTTTGAAGGCTTTGAAGAAACTCTGGTATAGACTGAAGCTCTCGCAGCTCCAAGAAAGCAGGTGTTCTTAACATGAAGTGATTATTATAGGAAAGTTTTGTGAGCACAGTCTGTGTGTGGTTACAAATGTCAGCTGATACAGTTGGTTAGATTAAAAACTGTATTTATTTATACATTTTTTTGGCCACACCCGTGGCATGCGGAAGTTCCTGGGCCAGGAATCAACCCGTACTACAGCTGTAACCAGAACCACAGTACTGACAATGTCAGATCCTTAACTTGCTTGGCCATGGGGGAACTCTGATTTATAAAATGCGTGAAGCCAAAGCAAACTCAGTCAAAAGAATGATTATTTCCATTAGGAATGCCAATTATCGGGAATAGTTTGGCAGTATGAAGATCATGCTATAAAGTATCTTATTTCTAAAATGAGGGAAAAAATAGAAGAAAATAATATCATGCTATATTATTTTATGGGACTCCAAAGTCACATTATATGTAATTATAAGATGATATTATAAATAAGCTTTGTGAAGTCTGGCTTAAAATAATTTGAATAATTTCACAGAAAAATAAACTACCCATTTGTCAGGACATTTTTGGAGAAACGATGCAACATAAATGCATCTTACTAATTTTTAAAAAGAAATCACAGAAAAACAGGCCTTAATAAATGGGATCAATATATAACAGGTAAATTAAAACAAACCTTTAAAGCAGGTCAAGAACTAAGGCCACAAGTAGGAACATTTTATGAAATTAAAAGACACAAGAGCTAATCCAAATACAATCAGTAAGAGCTTACTCTGTGCTTACTATAACTCTTATGTCACGCTTGAAATTTTTAGGCCAGCCTTAAACTATCAAGATTCAGTATGCCCAGGAACACAGAACAGTTTTAAAGTATCTGAAGTTATCTGTTTATAAATAAGCTGACATTTAAAAACTACAAATTTCTTGTGAAGGGTTTATCGAAAATATACTAATGAGGAGTTCCCTTGTGTCACAGTGGGTTAAGTATCCAGCATTGTCACAGCAGTGGCTTGGGTCACTGCTGTGGTGCAGGTTCGATCCCTGACCCAGGGGAACTTCCACCTGCTGAGAGGGGATGACAAACAACAAAAACTACAACAGCAACAAAAAAAAAATAGATTATTTTTAACCCTAACTAGGAAAAGAATGAAAAATAATGCATTGATAAAATAGTGAACAATTCATACTCTAATTCAGCATAAACTGCTTTAATTTTTATCTCAAATTCATATGTTCATAAAATTCAGCAATGTTTTCAATTCAGAAAGTAATCCAGTTTCCACGTATGTATTTCTTTTCACAGAAACTGGTTTTTTTAATTATAAAATCAAATTATGACCCTTGAAGATTTGAAGAAAAAAAATGAATAAGGAAGAAAAATATTGCCTATAATCCAACCACAAAGAGATACTTAGGGCCGTAAAGTGCAGCATCCTTTCATTTCCTTAGTAGTTTTAGATCTTCATCTAAATATCACAATCATTCATAGATATACATACAATGTTATTCATCAGCTAGGCTAAAATATTAGTAATTCTACTCATACACACAATTTCAAAGTACTGTTACATAATATTCATACGATCCTGTGATATAGGCTCTAGTATATATTATCATCTCTACTCCATTGAGGGTACAGTTAATAGCTCAAGAAGTAAAATAACTTGTCCAGTTTTGCTCAGCCATTGTTGGTGTTGTACATTGCTGTGTCAGTGTGTAAGTAAATGTTTCAAAGCAGACACTGGCTCAGAGTAAGAGAAAGTTGCATTTTTGTAGCGTTTGCCAATTTCTATGGTGTAAACATTCCCATCTGGGCTGATCTGAAGGGACTGACTTGACAGTAAGCACTGAGCTGGGAAGAGAAGGCAAAATCAGCTCTTGCAAGCCAACGCAAATCAGCTTCAATACATTACTGGCTATGGAAAAGAAAATACTCCTTTTGACCTGTAGTCCCATTCAGTGTATACAATAAAATTCAACATTAAAGAACTTTGCCTTAGAAATATTCCCAGGTAGTTTATTCATATCTCATTTGCAAAGAGAGAAAATGGGGGTATAACTTGTATCTGTGTAAAGATAACTTACACATACTAAGAGAGAAGTTTAATATCATGTAATGAAAGTAGAGAAGGATGTTGCTTTATCATAAAATGTAGCTCAGTGCCAGATACCCAGTAGGCATTTAATAAGCACTTATTTAATTTATCCTTGCTGGCATCTTAGATTTATAGTGATAAGGAGATGGCTCATAGCTTAGCAATACCCGAGTGACAACAGTCAACAATGGCAAAGCACTGGGTAAGCTGGAGTCTTGGCTGTGCTTTGCCTTCAGTGAACTATATGGTCTCGGGCAAACCACTTAAAGTTATTCAGCCTCAGTTTATTCATCACCAAAATGAGATTCTAAATACAGTTTCTACTATACTTAAAATTCTCATTTATAAAAGGTCACAAAGAATCTGAATTCAGGTTGAAGAACATGAGTGTTTAACCAGTTGTAGCAGTGGTCCAATTTCAATGTTTTGTGACTATTAACCACTCCCACTTTTATAACGTATCATCTGACATAACATGCAGCCTTCCCCTTCAATAACATTACAGAGCTGTCTGATAAAAACCACTGCAGATGAAAAATAATATTTTTAGTTTCCTCTAATAGTTGTGAATATTACATAAGCTTTTTTTCATAATATTTTCCTTACTTTCAAAATCATAACAAACTGAAAATTGATTATCTAAAATTATAAAAAATCCTTCACTATTTCAAAGATAAAGCTAATGGAAGAGAAAGATATCACAAGAAAAATAAAATCTTGTGGAGAAGTTGAGAACAAATAAACAGAAATAAACACAGGGAATCCCTTTGGCTTTATCTACTATGTCAGAAACCTGAGTTTCTCTCCACACATACATCATCATACAACATACATCAAAAGTTGGTTAGATTTTAGTGACAGAAAATTTAACCTGGATTTAATAAAATCTCTTTTGGGACTTCTTGACGGTAATGCTTAAAAACTTGTACTGGTGCTTGTAGGCTATCACACACACACACACACACACACACACACAAATAAATGAAGTAGATGCAATGCCACAGGCTTTAACAAGTTTCTCTTTTAACCCCACTGAATTCTGAAAGACAACTGAAATTTATAACCTGTAACACGAGAATGAAGAAGTGGTGACATCCAAAAGGTGAAATACTGGAAATATAGAAGGGGGATGGTCCCTTAAAAAAGCAATTAGATGAGGTTAACACTGAAGTGCTTTGTGAATGATCCCTTTATATGAGATCAGGTTACTTTTTGAAAATAAAAAATTATGGAAACACTACATTTTTCTTATTGAGATTAAAAGAAAGTAGTGAAAATCATTTATCCTAAGACATGGAGTCCTATAAGAGAAAAAGAATAATTAAAGTAGAATACGTAATACTAACACTTATCAAAAATAACTTAGATATTGGAAGACGAAAACAATACCAGTGTTTTATCCATGCAGTTTTTTCCTTTACATAAACATTTATTCTAAGGAGGCACCTAGATGTTATTCTTTCACATTCCCCAGTCAACATAAGGGCAGTTTCCCAACAAAAGTCCATTTTACTATAGTAACAAAATGGCCTGATGATCTTATTTTAGCTTCTTTTGGACTATTTACAAATGGATATGCCCAGTTTACATCAATAAGTCAGGTTACATTAACCTTTCAGATAGGAGTTGTGCTAAAAATCTATTTCATGAGGAGGAGGAACAGCAAATGTGATCTATAATCTATTCAATAACAACATGATCTATAACCCATTCAATAATGAAAAATGCTTGCTAGCAAAGTGTACAAACTAAACATCAGTCAAAGATCAGAGTTCTTCTCAAAGCCCAGTGAAGACACAGAAGCAAGGCCGGCAGAAGTAAGTTCAAAATAGTTCTTGTATGCTTTCCCAGCAAATATTAAAACAATAACATTTGGGGAGGTTAGTCAAATATAGATCATTATTCTCCATTTTTATTTTTGTCATAAAGTGTGTGATGCTGAAGATACTGCCCATTTAGAAAGGTGCTTTGTCCTTGGTGTGAATTTATCACTCAATAAAGGGCTCTCTGAGCAGAGAAGTTGAGAAAGGGGCTTTCAGCTAAGAGAAAAGCCTCATGAAGAAATATCGCTGAGGCAATGACAGGGATGCAGGGTCTGGGATCTAGATCATATGCTAAAGCTGTCACTATAAATACTACTGCTGTAATTCCACTCTGCAAGATTAATTAAGGGGTAATTCAACTTTTTTTAATCTTTAAAATTTTGAAAAACCATAAGGTGATAAATAGTATTTTCACTATGTCAAATATTAATACATAATTGTTTTTTTTTCTCCTTCCAGACATCAATCTCCAGTTGATAAAAGTTCAAACTAATGGAATCAATGTTAATTTTCCTGCCTTTTCTTTTTCTTAGTTTCCCTTAATGCTGATCCCCTCAGTATATGTGTAGGCAGAATCATTTAATTGATGTGATTTATTAACATTTATTAAGTAGTTGCTGAATGGAAGATGATTAGTAGATATTTTAAAAAATAATGTCCTTCTGAGGAGATAAAACAATAAAAAACCCAGCTATGAAAACAATTATATTACGTAAATACTATTCTTTATAATGGAAAAGTATGAAAGTATAAACAGTACTATAAAATCAGACTATTGTGTAACAAATTATACTTTGCCTAAGATTTTCTGCTACTATGATGTTTGTCATAATATTCAATTAAAGTGCAATGTTGAAAAAATGAAACTGGACCTTTTCATTTTCATCAACCAATTAATGGATAAATAAAATGTGGGCATATCCATACAATGAAATATTACATGATAATTAAAATGAAATACTAATACATGCCACAAGGATAAACCTTGAACACATTATAGTAAGTGAAAGAAGCCAGTCACATAAGAGCAAATATTACATGATTTCATTTATATGAAATGCCTGGAACAGACTAATCCAAAAGGACAGGAAGTAGATGAGTGGTTGCCAAGGGCTGGAGTTGAGGGTTTGGGAGGAAAAATAAGGAGTGACTGCTAATGCATATGGGGCTTCTTCTTGGGTGAAATAAATATTCCAAAATTGATGGTGATAATAGTTGCCCAACTCTGTCAACATACTGATTTAATTGTGTACTTTAAAGAGTGCATTCTATGGTAGGTGAACTAGGTAGCAGTAAAGTTGTTACATATCAAAAAAAATACAGTACTGAATGTTTATACCTCACATTGGTAAGGAGATAAATTCCTAAGCCATACATATTATTTTCCTTTAACATTACACATTATTCACAACTCTTCAAAATCAGAGAGAATTATAACCCTATAGAAACTAAACAAATGACTTTAAAATTAGGATATCTCATCTATTTATATATCTATCCATGTAATCTATTATATACATAGTGGTATGAATCACTTTAATACGATGACATTTCTCCAAAAGAGAAATGGAAAAAATTATTCAGAAGCAAGTATGAAATTGGCTTTACCATGTTGTACAACTGAGCAGCTTAGGTACAATGGAAAATCCTAGGATTTAGAGTGGAGTCAGCTATCAGAGTGAGCTCCGCTCAAATTAGAATTTGCTTTGTGAGAATTGGCTGCTCCTCCTCACATCTGTGTTTAGTTTCCTGATCTATAAATGTGAACTGAAACATCTTATCTTCTGGGAGGAATTTAAAGACACGATACAAATAAGAATTCACTTATTTATATACAAATAAAATTTAATGCATTATGTTGATGCAACTATATTAGGTAAGGTCAATCACATTACCTATGCACACGCCTGTATAATACTCAACTGGTGAGTTTGAGTTCAGTTTAGTTTTTTTTTCTTGTTAAAAGAACTTGTTGAATTATTGCCAGCATTATACAACTAGCGCTTAAAAATCGTCTAGCAAAACAAAACAAGTGAACAAACAAAAAATATGCAGCAGTTACTTCTTTTAAACTTGATAAATTTTAAGAGGCAGAGAGAAATGATCATTAGGTTTTCATCTAGAATATAAACTATACAATTCAACTGAATATAGCAATCATGAAATTCACATAAATTTAGAGGCACTAAGACAAAACATTTATTTCATAAGATGTTTTCTTTTACCCATACTGATATAATAGAAATTAAAAAACTAGTCACAAAACTTTCTTTCCAGACTCTTTGAACAGAATATAAGTTGATGGAGATAATTAGCTCAGACTTCATAACAATAAACTTATCAAGAGGGTGAAACATAAGTCTCTTTAAAATGAAAATGTAATTGAGATGGCTTTTTGTTGTTGTTGTTGTTCAAGAGGAGTATTTCCATAATAAAGCATCTTGAATCGCTTGCCTGATGATTGATTCTACTTGGGGGAAAAAAGTCTGAAGATACGCAATCTGTGGGAGCTGGTTGTTTACAAAGCATGTGTACCGTATTTTTGACCATCTGTTTCTCTTTGTGTTAGTATATTCACGTATTACTGTTTTGTATGCTGACTCAAATTTCATTTATAAAATTCCTTAATGCATGAAAAACATACAGAGTGCAGAAAGCAAGAGATGAATCTGGGGGATACAGAGGTTCAGAAACGGACTATACCCTGCCGAAGAACAAATTACATTTAAATTTTGGAATAAGAGTGGTCGGGCTTAAAATATTGAGAAATCTCACACTGAATCTCAAATGGTCTTGCTTAACACCTCTGAAATGTCTTAGTTGCTATCTTACTATTCATCCTTACAAATATAGAGGCTAAGTGAAAGCAATACCAAAAAGGCTGAAAATCATTAAAATTCATGGGCACTCTGTAAGAGCTGTCCAGAGGGTCCTTCATTTTGTACAGACATGAAAACAAACCTTTTCGTCTTTGGCCTAACAACTGTGTATGAAAGCAAACTCAGGAACTCAGGGGCTGAGTGATGTATCTGAGGAATGTTAAATTATAATAAACTCTAAAAGAAAAAAAGAAGTCAACAGAGGCTATTCTGGAGTGTTCCTCAATTAAATAAGAAAAAATAACAAAAGAGTTCTTCAAAATGGCTGCCTATATGAGAGACTTGGTAAATAAGATCTTTAACCAGTTTATTAGAACCAGTAACTATTCACTGAAGAAGGGGTAACAAGTAGATTTCTGGAGTGAAGTGGAAATAGAAGATTAATAAATATTATAATTGATTTGATTGGGTTTAAGTCCCACTATTTGTTTTGAAATTCCACATATAATTACAGAGGGGCATGAGATGTAATGATTTTCAAAAGGGGACATGGTTTAAAGCTTTGAGATGGCTTATAAATTCTACTAAAAATATTTAATAACATTAAACTTTCTAAGTCAGTGATGCTGAAGTGTAATAAGCATGGACACAAAAAAAGCATTGATGACTGTCTTTCATAGTTCACATTTTGCCTATTAAATTCTGTCTGTCTCATATGGAGTTCCAAAATTCTTAAGTGTTTAAGTATTCTTAAATCTTAATTTTCTAATCTAGGGCAACTGCTAATTAATTTAGTCTCATAGGCCTTCAAGAAAGCTAATACACTCATTTTGATTGTTCTTCCTATGGCAAGAATTACCAGGTCAGAGACAGGCTCTGGAAGTAGATGGCAATGACTGAATTGCAGACTTCAAAATAACTTTTTAACCCTGGCAACTGATTTTGGTTAAGAAAAACAAATTGCATTGTTTGCAAACTGATTATCAATGTATAGATAAACATGCGCGCGCTTGCTTGCTTGCTTGCTTGCTTATTTATTTATTTATTTTTTATTTATTTATTTATTTATCTCTTCAGGGCTGCACCTGCAGCTATAGAGGTTCCCAGGCTAGAGGTTTTCTGGGCTGCAGCTGCCAGCCTATACCACAGCCCAGCAACATGGGATTCCAGACCTATACCACAAGCTCACAGCAATGCTGGATCCTTAACCCACTGAGCAAGGCCAGGGATCAAACCTGCGTCTTCCTGGATACTAGTCAGATTCTTTTCTGCTGAGCCACGATGGGAACTTAAACATGCATTTTATAGCTACAGAATTAAGATCTACTTGTCTTCGGCAGATTTCTGAATACAGTTTTTTAAAAACAAAAGTGTATTTAACTTATTTATAGTTTGTAGATAGCTTTTCCTGAAACTTAATTGCCTGTAAGGCTCAATTGAAGTTGACTACACTAAGGTCAAAAATGTAATTTTAATTTGTACGATTTACATAAAATATAATTTGCCGGAACAAACAAATCCTTGCCAGAAGAACAGTTCATTTCCTTTTAACATTTCATCAGTACTTTCCGCATTACTAGAACTCTAGTTCTTTGAAGAGTATTTTGGCCAGAGAGGAAAACAGCCAATCAGATATTTACACTAGTTAAAAACCCTCTATTCAAAATGTAATGGAGGACTTCCCCTTACAGCTCAGTGGTAACAAACCCAACTAGTACCCATGAGGATGTGGTTTGATCCCTGGCCTGGCTCAGTGGGTTAAGGATCTGGCATTGCTGTGGCTGTGGTGTAGGCCGGCAGCTGCAGCTCCAATTTAGCCCCTACTCTGGGAACTTCTATATGCCGCAGTGTGGCCCTAAAAAGCAAAAAAAAAAAAAAAAAATTAAAAACGGTAATGGGAGTTTGTTTGGTTCAGAATGACCTAAAACTACATTTTATATGTGGTTCTATTTATTAAAGAAATTGGGACTGCAATGCAATGCCAGGGTTTACTGTCAGATGATATGGCCAGTTTCCCTACTGACTGTCTCTTCTCTTGTCCATATTTCAGAAATGGTTAGCTACATATTTCAATGTGGGAAAACATTGCTCCTTTACAAACTGAAGTTCTACATAAGTTTCAGCTGCTAATTGAGTCATCAAAACAAAGCTGGTAAAGAAAGAGAAAAAATTATAATTTGCTTACATCTGTTCAACCTAAAACATTATTCACAATTTGAAGCTGATGATGGCTAAGCCATCGGGGAATATGATGAATATTTCAGGGAAAAAAAATCTGGTACAGTGCAATGAAGAAAGGACAGGTGTGAAAGTTGCAAGGTTATCTCATAGTTTAGTGACAGCTTTCAAGTATTTTGAAAAGACAAGTTCTGAATTTTTATACCCACAAACTACACATTTATCTACTAAACAACTGTATACAGAAAGTATTGGAATACTTGTTAAATAAAATAATGACTTGTTCGAAGCAAGAGTTTATGGAATAAACAAAAAAAATTACTATAGGTTATGATTAGAAAATAAAACATTTCTTTCTAATTAATAAAGTGAATCTCTATATGAGATTAAGTATGTCTCTATAACATATAATACGTTACATATTACATTTACATATACAATTATATATATTAATGTGTAGAAATACACATTTAAATAAACGTATATAATGTGTATGTATCACTAATTCGCTATGCAAATATACAGACACACAAATATCTCATAGGCATATTAAATATCAGAATACATAGTTGACAAAATTGCCTAAAAATCCCAAAAATAGTTTTTGGACACCAAGATTTTTTTAACTATAGTGTTAGTTGCATCAAATGTTTCTCTCATTTCCTTTCTGCTATTAGAATGAAGTTTTTGGTTGACAACGAAGATCTGTATAATTCCTGATAAACCTCTATCTAAAATGAGGCAGTTTTGTTACAAGACTTATTTCAGCTAGTTTGGTCAAGAATGTATCAAATTCCCCGACCCTATTTTCTACTTTTCAGAAACTTTAAAAATGAAATTAAAAAGAAATTTGCTCTAAAACTGATTTACTGCCAGTCTATTTGGATACACCTGAGGGACTCTATAAGTTAATTTCACTATTAAGAAAATACTTATATAATCACTAATCTCATTCACCGAACTTCTCTTGACGTTAATAGTATAAGTCAGAAGTTTTCGAACTCAATTATAAATTTTGCTTTTAGTGCTATAAATTGATAAAAAAAAATGTTGAGCAGAATAAGTTCAGCACCAAGGAATAAATATGAAATAATTCTTTTAAATCTGGGTTATGGAACCATCTCTTCTTCAAACACTTTAAAAAATACCCTGGGGATCTTAGCAATTTTGCCCTCATTGAAGAAATAGAAGGCCAACACTGAATGTTTAAAATCTTCCTGGCTTCCATACAGCCCTACCCCTCTCAAATATGGACCAAGAGAAATACTGAACAAGTGTGCCTTCAGAAAATGCTCAGCAATTGAAGATGAGAAGAGGTACTGGGGTCGCTTCTCTGTGTATTTAGAGTAGAATATCCTGTTGGAAAACAACAACAACAACAACAACACACATATTCAGATGTGTCTGGCTCAAATGTGACTGGCACTGTGCATTTGTATTCATTCCACCATGGAAACAGCTTGAATGCCTTTCTCTGGAGACTTGTGTATCTCACTGACAGCTGCATCGCCACAATATGCTGAAGTGGCTCATCTTGACAGGTCATATCCTGGATTTCACATTCTGAATGGCAGCTGGGATACCAGAGAGCTTTCTCACAGTGGGGAGGCCTTGTATTTAATCAGGCTCTGTGGGGCTTCAGAGACAAGCTGCACGTGTTGCTACAGACCATTCTAAGAAGTTCAAGATGTACCTTTGTCACTCCTTAAATAGCAGTGACATTCACGGCAGCAATTTCTGCGGCTCTGTAAGAACAGTGCTAAGTGTCTTTTCAGATCACAGATTTCCTGTGTCCTGTTATGGCACTTTTCCCTGATGCCACCACATGCAGCATCAGCCCTGTGGACACTGTTGGTAAACACTGGATGAGTGATTCAAGTTTCAAAGTGAAATCTATATCAGCATCCATTTATCTGTGTTGGTACAGATGTATGAACTGAAATGAAAAATAAAACATCTTAATCTAGCTCTGGGACATCTCATCTGTGATTGTAACAACAAAACATGAGTCCCCTCCCCTTCCCTGGAAAGTGAGTTACCTATCCTAGTTGGGTCTTGCTTCCTTCTGGGGGTGAATTTTTACTCCTTGAGCCCATTATCAGCTGGAGCATGTAGAAACCAGCCTCTGTGTGCAAAACCCTACACTTAATATGTGCTGACATAAGGAGTATTTCCCTCAGCTTTTCAGTCCCTTCTTTGTGCCAGACAAACACCTTTCCAGGGCATTTGCCCAGAGAACTTGAGAGGGCAAACTCAGGTTTGCAAACCCAATGCTCTACTTTTCACTCCCTGAGATCTCAAAGCAATATCTCTTTGACAACTTTCCTGAAAGTGGCTTGTAACGGAGTAAAAAAAAAAAAATTGTGTTCAATGGGAACATAGATTGAATTGCGGATTTCTAAGCACATCTTCGCAAAAGGACTCCTCTCAGGCCAAAAGCCGAGATTGTGCCCTAGAAATACTCATTTCTGGGACTCCAGAGATACCTAGGGCTGTGTTTCAATATTAAACCTGAAGTTTGTCTGTGAAACACCTAGGCAGAAAACATTCTAAGAGAGGAAGATCAGCGGTATGCATGAGGTGGGGAAGATCCTTAATTCACAGGTGTCAGTTCAAGTCAGAAGTGGAAAAGGCCTTCCGTTAAATATGACTCCCTAAATGAGCAAGGGCTGAGAGCTTGGGAAGCAACAGCTCTGGTCCAGGACTGTTTCTCTCCCCTCTCAAAGCAGTTATCTTTAGACTAGATGTCTTTTCTTTTTTCCTCTCCCAGCTTAGAAATCAAACCTTCATCTTTTTTTTCAAACATAAGCACATATACCCTCTTTGATCAATTTTCCTTAACTCCTTCCAGCTATTGCCTAGATGGTTTGATAAATCTTTTCATTTACACCATTTTTCTTTGCCTGAATTCTGTTGTAGAGTAATAAAGAAAAGGTTGAAAAACAAAGGATACTGACAGTGATACATACTGAATAGGGAAAGTCAAGTCATAAGTTCAATAGAAAATGGACATAATAAATTACTTGTGCTCCTAACCTCTAAAACACTAACTTGAACATATACTTTAGAATACTGCAGTGTTTCTATCTAGCTACATATTCTCTTCTAAGCAAAAGTGATTTTTCTAAAGTACTATTAAATAGCATAAAGAGATATAAAATCTTATGTATTTATTATTTATGCTGTGCTATTAAGAGTGCAATAGTGATATTTCTGCATTCTTTGGCCATGAATGTGCTACATTAAAGATAAGAGCTTGTGTGGCTCAATCTGAGTGCTTTGTATTTATAAAAAATTTAGAAATGTGTAAGAAGACCTATTCTAAGGAACAAACAAGTGAAAGGCCGCAGAGTTTAGCAAGAGGTATCACCGTGCAGCAGTTATGGGCACAGTGGAGCCAGACTGATGGGTTTCAATGCCCATTGCTGTCATTTGCTCTGTGAGCTTGTATAAGTTATTTAACTTTGTTGTGCCTCACTCTGTCATCAATTAAATGGGGATAATATTTCTCTTATGATTTGTTATGGAGACTAAAAGAAGTTAAATAATTTGTAAAGCAGTGCAAACAATGGCTGGCACATAGTACTATACTATTTATCATTGAATATAACACCCAATAAGAAAGCAATTTTTTAAAGCTCTATCCATTCTAAGTTAGAAACTGTGACTATGCAGCAAATATCTATATAAAAGAAAGATTTTATTCTTCTGAATGTAAGGAACCCTTTTAAGTCTCAACAGACATATTTTATGTCTTATATCATCTCTGGGTGGTAAGATATTATAAAAATGTTTGTGAGTTTACGCAAAGAGTCAAGGACAGTTCACCAAGAATGATATGGCAAAACTGCTATGTTATTTAGACAAAGATACCCTTTAGAATGGTTGTGCTGTATTTGGCTAGGTATGTGTATGTGTGTGTGTGTGTGCACATGTGTATAGACATGCAGAAAGCATATGTGTCCAATGCAACTACACTGAATTTTAAACAAAGATACAGATCAGTGATTTCTACAAAGTACATAGTCATACCTTTTTTATATAACTATACTTGCATGTCTTCAAATCTAAATATTATTTTTATTACATTTGTCTAGGTTGTAACCCTAAGTACACTATTTCAATAACAAATTGCTAAAATTTATTATGACTAACACATTAATTCATAAGTGTAGACCCATAGTTTCTCAGAATAGATCTTACTGTGAATACATATAGGACCTGCTTTGAGTATCTATGGACAACTTTCTTTAATATAAACTGAAATTGAAGTTGCTTATTTTACCAGTGGATCATTAGTTACATTATGTAATTATATTTATCTATATAAAGTACTTTTGGAAAAGTTTCTTTTTTGGCACTTATGCTCCACTCCTTTAGTAACCCCTTAGTTTTCAGGGCCTACTATCTGCCAGGCATTCTGCTGGAGAACAAGTGCCGAACAGGGCATGCTCTTGTCTTTAAAAGAGACTTGTAACACACATCTATTAAGAGGATTCAATGAGAAAATAAATGTTCACTAAGTGCAGTTATTCTTTTTGCTATTGTCCTTCCTCCCATGCAGAGAAACACAACTCTTCTCCAGCATATTTCCCCATCTCCACCCTGCTTCACTGTATTCGTATTTCCTTTATTTTCCAATACTTCTGCTTTACCACTTAACTGTTCATTGGAGGTAGAGTCCAGTTCTTAGCTAGGTGAAGTGCTCCTAGATGGGTCAGAGGCGATACTTTCTGAAGGGAACCCAAAAATCATTTTATTTAAAAATTTTTCATCCGATATTTTTTTTCTTTTTTGGAGGGTCCTATAGTATAAGAAAGTTCCCAGGCCAGAGAGCCAAGGATTGAATCTGAGCCTCAGCTGCAATCTGTGCCACAGCTGCAGCAATGCCGGATCCTTAGCCCACTGTACCACAGCAGGAACACCTCACTGGCCTCTTAATTTAACTTGCCTACATTTTTTATTGGAGGGGGTATGGATGCGTGACATAGGAACTGAAATATAATAGAAATGTACAGGTGCAAGTGAAAAATATTTGGGTTCATTCTCAGGATCAGGAATCATTATATATATATATATATATATATATATATTTATATTTATATTTATATTTATATTTATCTTTTGTTGTTTTTAGGGCCGCAACCATGGCATGTGGTGGTTCCCAGGCTAGGGGTCCAATCAGAGTTATAGCTGCCAGCCACAGCAATGTGGGATCCGAGCTGCTTCTGCAACCTACACCACAGCTCATGGCAATGCCAGATCCTTAACCCACTGAGTGAGGCCAGGGATCGAACCTGCAACCTCCTGGTTCCTAGTTGGATTTGTTTCCACTGAGCCACGACGGGAACTCCCATAATTTTATTTAAAACATTGATTCTTGAAAAGACTTAGAATTAATCTGTGAGTTCTAAACAGAAACTAATTTTGCTTAAACACTACATTACTTATACTGGTGTAAGTAGATACTAAATTTCAATAACAGAGACTTCATATGTAGATAAGTTAAATGTGCTGTGTTCATTTATACTTAGAGCAAGAGTTCTGATCCAAATCAGTCCATGCTTTAGGCTTTATCACTTTTTTTTACTTAACTCCACATGGACCTAAAATGTGCTACTGTATATCTGGGCCATATGCCTGAGGGAAGCCTTCCCAATTCTTAAAAAACACTGAGGATATTTCTGTATCACAGATGTTTCATTATTGAAGATATTTCAGTATCACAGATGTTTCATTTTCAAACATGCTTTGGACCATGGCAACTATAAAAATAAGAAGAAAGATTTGCTATTCCCATCAATGACCTGAAGGAAATTGTTCTTATTTTCAAAGTATGACTCTCCCTCTTCCATTTAATGTAGGTTAGTGCATTAAAACTTATCACAACGTTCTAAAAATGCAATATACCCTTACCTAACTTCCATACCTTTTGGCTTCCTTCTCGTCTTGTTTTTATTTGCTTTCTTTAGACCATCAGTAACTTGCGCACAGTTTAACGAATCAACCTTTAAGATATTCTTACAGGCTCCGGTTACCTAATACAAGACTGATACAAGTACAGTTCTGATCTTATCACTTCTGGTTGACACCCCTCTCTTGATTCTTCACTTTCAAAAGAATAAAGTTTGTTGTTACATTATTCAAGGCTTTCTAGAATCTTCACTAGTCAAACTCTTGAGGAAATTGTCTCACTCTCTTAATTATTTTCTGACCGTTTTTAATCAGTTATTACTACTCTAAAGATGTTCATCTTCTCTGAATTGACCCTGGCGATCAATGGGATGACAGATGTCAGAACCAGACCGCCCTCGCTTCCTCATCTTCTCCTCTCTGTGTCAAGCAAATTTCTTTAACCCTGCTAATCTACTATCTTCAGTTACAGAAATCCAATCCACATGTCACAGCTCCAAATGTTCCCTTTAAATGAAATAGCTCACAATTTCCACTGATGAAAGTAATTCTTCCCTTTATAATGTACTGTTATATTCATTCATTCAATTCATATTAAACAAGTACTAGACACTGCCCAATGAAATCAAAGGTGAACAAGGCAAATTCTTTACCCTTCATATCACAGAGGCATCTATTTGATTGTATTTGTGGTAAGTTTTATACACTGTTTTTGGTTAACATCTCACCTCAAGAGCAAAATTGAGAACCCCTGGAGAGCAGAAATTAAACTGATTTCTTTGTTCCTGGGTTCTAGCAAGGAACTTTGCATGTAGAGGAAGACAGCTAATTTTTGTTGCAGTGCAGTGAATTTCTGGTCTGTTGTAGATTTCTGATTCGCGGTAAATGACATGCAGGCTTTCTGGTGAACATGTTATTTCAGCTATTGTGAGTCTGTCTCAAATTATTTTACTTTTACTAGACTCCAAAGTGAATATCTAGCACAATAAAATTTTACATGAATACATTTTCGGTGTAAAAGGCACTAAAGAGTACTGACTATGGAATCAAGCTACATGGCTTTGATTCTGTCTTTGTCTTTCACTAGTTGTGTAGACTTGGGCAAGTTACTTACTTCCTCAGTTTCTTTATGTAGAAAATAAAAGTAGCAACAGAACTAGCTCATTAGGTTATTCACATAGTGTGAAAATCACTTGTAATAACAACTGGCACATAGTGTTACATGAGTATTGCAATAGTACACAATGAAATGACTACA
>PVHT020004020.1:21673803-21816343 GCA_004024745.2 Catagonus wagneri
CTTTGATTCTGTCTTTGTCTTTCACTAGTTGTGTAGACTTGGGCAAGTTACTTACTTCCTCAGTTTCTTTATGTAGAAAATAAAAGTAGCAACAGAACTAGCTCATTAGGTTATTCACATAGTGTGAAAATCACTTGTAATAACAACTGGCACATAGTGTTACATGAGTATTGCAATAGTACACAATGAAATGACTACAAAAAGGCATCTGTCTTTATATATGCCATTTTCTCTGCCAGAAACATGTCTTCCCTATTCTTTGCATTATCTAAAACACCAATTTCTCTAGCAGAGAGAGAAAAGCCATCTTTTAGAAGTAAATCTCCTCAGCATTCTTTCCTCCCCCATCATAACACTTGTTAAACTGTCTTGTAATTTCCTGATAATAATATAATCAACCAAGTGAAGGTGAAAACTGTCTATTTAATCCTAGTTTGCACCCCAGACCTAGCAAAGTGCATGGCATATGTTCAATAAAAGCTGAATGAACAGGTGAAATTACTAAAGAAAACTGAAGTTTAAGGAATTAAAACTATGAAAAGGCATGATAGTACAAAATGCAATCTAAATGTATAAACATACATAAAATGATGTGTGTATATGATATTGAGGCCTATTTTTAATAGAATTAGAAAAGTAAAAAAAAAAGAATAATAAAAAATAAATAAAACATGATATTCTACAGTGACAAAGAAGCAACTGTTATTTTGTGAGGTAAGCAAAGAGTAGAACAGTTTAAGATTTAGCATTTCTTAAAAGTTTACCTGGATAGTAAAGACAGCACCCTTATGGTTATCTATCTTACATTAACAAAAGTCTTTATTTTTTTTGGCTGCACCTGTGGCATGCAGAAGTTTTCAGGCCACGGAATGAACCCATGCCACAACAGTGACCCAAGGCTCAACAGGGACAATTTCGGATCCTTAAACTGCTGCAACACAAGGGGACTCTGAAATGTCCTTACTTTTGATGATGCTTGTAATCTGGTACCTTACAGGGACATTAAAACATATTTGCTGGAAGAAATTATTGTGTGACTGACTTTAATTTGATGGTTTTGAATTTCCGAATGCTTAAAATTTTTTTTCTTATTCTCAGATTGTCACTCCTGATGAAACTGACTTATTCTTCTTGAATTAATTTTTTCAAAGCCATAAACAAAGAAAAAAATGGGAAGAGATCTTCCAGGTCATATTTTTACATTTACAGCTTCTGTGTTCTCAAAGTGATACCGATGATACTAATTCAAACTTTTCAATTTGTACACAAAGTTCTCATCACAAATTCTAAAGAGACCCAGCGATTCAGATCTATTAGTGAGAAGTCATTTCATTAACCACAAAGTGACATCCCTCCCCTTTGATTATATAGCACAACAAGAAATATGTTTGGTCTCTGCCCCCAGTTCCAGGTATAGAGTTCCTAACCCTTGGAGTTTCCTCAGTGATGGAAATGTCTTTTGTTCTGCATTAGGTTATTTTCCAATAACACCTAAGTTTATACTAATGAGGTGACTAGTGATGGTGATGAGAAAGATCAAGTGATGGTAGGGTTAAAACTTTCAGCTCACTCCTAATCTTCAGAAAGGGGAGGGAGACTGCCAACTAGGGTAAAAGACCCCTCTAGAGAGCTCCCTGGCTGGTACAACACTCCAAGTTGCTGAAAACTTCCAGTCGTCCCAGTTTCCCCACTCCCCACTTCATGCCTTGCCATGTATATCCCTTCCATTGAGCGGTTCCTGAGTTTTATCCCTTATAGTAAACCAGTAATAGTAAGTAAAGTGCTTTCCTGAGTTACATGAGTTGTTTGAGCGAATTATCAAAGCCAAGGAACAGGTTGTGGGAACTCTTGATTTACAGTCAGTCTGTCAGAAATACACATGCCCAGGGACTGGCATTTGGTGTCTATAGGGGGGCAGGCATATGGAACTGAGGCCTTCAACTTGAGCGATCTGACACTAACTTCAGGTAGGTGTTGTCAAATTGAATGAAATTGTTGGACATATAGCTGGTGCCTAGAGAATTAAAGAACTGGCTGTTGGGATCAGAAAACACTACAAAGATTATCATGCAGAAAGTTAACAAATTGCTTAAATGTTAGATATTCTGACAGCTAAGCATTGTTCTCTAGTTATTTTAAAAGATGTTGCCATTTTCCCAAACATAACCAGAAATAGGAAAATACATGACAAAAGCATTAATTTAAACAAAAATTTTTTTTCAGTCACAAAAATGCAGCCACCTGAAACTGAAACACGTATGATCTCCTAAAGGGAAACAGTTCCTGAAGGACAATTTGTTTCCTGCAGTATTTAAATTACTGGCAGTTGAAAAACGTTTCATATTTATTCTAAATTTCTCATCAGAAGTTGTACTTGTCACTCATGTGAAATGTTTAGGATGACGTTCAGCATGGGAAAAGACATTATGGATGCTGTGGTTGCCAATTAGTATTTAAGGAATACTAACTGGTAAAGTAAAAGACAACAGAGATTTACTAACAACTAATGCAGATCTGTTTCATCTGCCAAGTTTAGAATAGACATATTTCCCATTTTAGTGATGCAGGAGACATATTCATCCATTATTAATATGCACCAGAATGGAAAGATAAACATCAGTTGACTTCAAAGCAAGTTGAGGGAGATGGCGAAGTGGAGAGGAAGATAAACTCAGACATCTGGAATAGAGTGCATTTTGCATCACGGTAAGGCATAAGGTCTGACTGCTGGTCTCCAATTACTTTTTCTAGCCAAAGTTTTTTTTAATTTCAATACATCTTATGAGAAGCAACATTTATTAATTTAAACCAGCCGAAAGAAGGGGAAGTTGAAAGAGAAATATCTGAAGAAAAAATAAGCTTTTTTTAATTACCTAAAGAGTAACTTATTGAACCTGTTTTTCAATGATGCTTTAATGCAGCTCAGCCTTGTTTAACACATATGCTTTACCTATAACTCCAATGATCCTCTCAGCAACCCTATAAAATGAATATTCTTTTTATTTATTTTTGGCTTTTTAGGGCCACATCCGTGGTATATGGAGGTTCCCAGGCTAGGGGTTGAATCAGAGCTACACCTGCCAACCACAGCCACAGCCACAGTCACAGCAAGGCAGGATCCCAAGCACATCTGCAACCTACAACACAGCTCAGGGCAATGCCAGATCCTCCACCCACTGAGAGAGTCCAGGGGTGGAACCCTCATCCTCATGGATCCTAGTTGGGTTCGTTAACCACTGAGCCATGAAGGGAACTCCTGAAGTGTATATTCTTAATGATCCCATTGTACAGATCAGAAACCTAAATGACGATGAGAAAAAGAAGTGGCCTAAAGTCAAAGAGTTGGTAGACTGTAGAACTGGAAAATAATAAAGGATCTCCTCCAGGGTCTATGCCCTAAAAATTATGCTGAACTGAATCTCAGTAATGCTATTAAAATGACCATGTCATTTTCGTTGGAATTACATCAATTTCAAATTAAAAAATCAAATTACTAAAAAGTAAAATATGACGAGGGTCCAGTAATCCATGTTATAACTTTCTTGAGTATTATTCTTAGATTAGTTATTAGGCATGTTGTATTAACCGGCAAAAATGCAGAGAAATAGAACTAACACTAAAATCTCACGTAGAAAAGAGGGTTAGCATGCTTTTCTCATTTAGGTATCTCCTTATGAAATATAACCTGAAATTAAGCAACTTTCACTTTTCCATGGCAAACATTAAATTCCAAGTTAACTTCTGAACTTGTCAATTCAAAGTTATTATTCTATATCTATGAAGGGAACAAATCATTTTAGGAATAAAATATAATATAGAGGAGGGGTGAACTGGGAGTTTAAGGATTAGCGGATGCAAACTATTGTATACAGGTTAGATAAACATCAAGGTCTTATTGTATAGCATAGAGAACTATAGTCAATATCCTATAATAAACCACAATGGAAAAGAATATGAAAAATAATGTATATATATATATAACTGAGTCACTTTGCTGTAAAGCAGAAATTAACACATTGTAAATAAATTATACTTCAAAAAAATACAAAAACAATTTTAACTATGCACAATTAGAAAAAAATTCTATAAAAATATTTTATCATCTGGATTCTATTTTTACTTACATTTGGCAGAAATAACACTGATACCAGGAAAAGAATGAAACCCTTAAGAGTAAATTGCTATGGTTCTGTGCTGGCATTAAAATGGAATACTTTGGAGACTTAGTTTCCAATTCCCAAGTAAAAACACGTCCATGTTAGTTATTATCACTATTGATTTTATTCACAGGAGCTCTAACAGAAGTTTAGGGGATTTTCTCACTAGTTCTAAAACACACATGTACAGACACACACACACACACATACACCCCCATTATACCTGAGGGAAATAAGAAGCCATTCTGATTATCAGCTCTACTTTCACTTGTAAAATCTGAGTCATTATAAATCTCAGAGGTACTTCAGAGAATCAATGTTGAATTGCTTTACAAAGATAGAAAAAGACAGAATAGATATATCATAGACAGACAGATAGATTCCTGTAGCTTTATTTTCCATATTTTCTTTAAATTTGGTGAGAACATATAAAACAAAATCATAAGCCAATATATATTTTCCATATGCACCCATTTCTATACCCAAAGTGTCTTGAAGATAATTCTAGAATATTAGAACACAGGCAGTTTTACTTTCCTTATTTTTTTTTTATTATTCTTTCACATAATGCTCATCCCAAATTCAAAATCCTCACCTTTTCTAAACCATAGGGCAAAAGAGATGGTTTCCTTTATGTGATAAGCGAAGAACTATAAACAACAGAGGATAGAGTTCAACAACTGTGCCAAGTGATGTGATTCTCTCAGTACAACACACACACACACACACGCACACACACACTCTCTTCCATTTTTCCAGTCTTCTCGCAGACAAAATAAAATAGATAGCATTCATAGGTTCTATAAGCAGCAAGAACCTTTTACTAAGATTTAAATGTTCATCTCCATATCTTAAATTTCTTGACTTTCCTAAATCAAATGCTAATTTGCTTGTTTCTTATTGTTTCTCTCACCCAGGTAAGACAATTAATGGAAACCTGTCTGTAGCACTTACTGGTTCTGTGGCATTGGGCAAGCCAACTCCTTGCACATGGGGTGAAACAGTGTATACGCATTGGTTAAAATGGAACAATATTCAACCATGGAATGAATTTAAGAAATATTAGATGAAACATACATTGTATTATTTTGCCAGTAGAGCTGTATAAAGTCATTTTTCTTGACAAAATCATCCTGTTCAATTATAAGGTTTAAAGTGGTATAAAACAGATTAATGGTGAACTATTAATGTATGATCTCAAATATTGTTGTAAAAGATTTCATTCTAATTATCTTTGCTGAGATGCTTTTATTATGGAATGAGGAGGAAACAATATTTCAGCTTCTTAATCTAAAATATCTCTGAAATAACTGCTAGAGCAAAATATATATATTTTTTCCTAAAATCTGAAGTGCTACTGTACATACATATATTTTTTTCTATTTAAAAATGAATATATTAGTTCAACAGGTAAGTTATTATCATTTTTAGTTATTATCTTGCTTTTCAGGTTATGTTGTTAAGAAATCAAAATTTTCCAATTATGTGAATAAATATATTTCTTACCTGTGAGAATCAATATAAAAGTTACCAAGTTTCTAGGATAAAAGATAAAACTTTAACTCCTGTCCAAATGCTTTCAAGCATTTATAACAGAGAAATTAGAATATAAGAATTTTCCCATATAACTATCATTAACAAGATTAGCAGTCTTTACATTTTAGAAAAAAGAACAATACATAGGTAAATAATCATAAATTTAGCATATTCACTGTTAACAAACATCATAAAATTGAATGCCATTCAGAAGCATCTGGGCAGGACAAACTCAATAACAGGGTAAAGAATTTGAGTACTTCCCCTTTAGTCAACAATATTCAGAGACTCCTCGTTAGGGACTATGACATAAGTTATCCATTATGCATGTTTATATTTGTTTAGAATAATAAACCAAAGGGATAAATTATATACAAGTGATTGATTTTGCTTTTATATGTATTAGTGCTGTCAGTTTGTTTGCATTAGGTGATCCAAACTCTGATGGCAGATACAATATTTAAAAAAGCATTCTAATAAGTGAGAGATATTTCTGATAGAACTGCTAGGGTGATAGAAAGGATTTAGTTTAACAAGCATGTTAATAGTTTGAATTTCTCTGTAATATCCACAAGAATCTCCTTGAATCATACATGTATTCTGGTGGACTGGAGCTGGCTCTTAATGATTCACAAGAGCCACTGTTAAATTTTCTTGAATTTTATAATTCATTTTACGACATCTCATCAGTAACTTGAAATTGGAAGTGGTGGAGTGTTTTCACTATATGGAAATCAGAAAATACTATAATCCAGGTTTGTTTGTTTTCCCAGAGAACTGATTATTAAACATTTATTAGCATGTGCTGCCTGAAAATAACTTCCACTGGTGAAATGCTGAGTAATTTTCTGCAACTATTTCACAACCAGTTTCTCAAAACAGTGAAAGGAACATGACATCTGGTATCAGAAGATGGATATTTGAGACTAAGCCACTGTATATAGAGTCTTAAAAAGTCACTTGACCTGCCCAAATATGCCTTAATGTAATTATTTTCAGTGAGACCTTTGATTAGATGATATGCAAAGTTTTCTCCAGTTCTAAGACTGTCTGAACCAATTACAATATGTGTTCATACTTCATTCTCCTCCCCCAAAGTAGAATAATGAAACTAATGGTTAAGAACTGGATAAAGCAGAAAACCAGGATGAATGCATCAGGCTGATTACCAGGATAGAAGAGAGAGAGGGGTGTGTGGCGAGTGAAGGACTTGGTAATGATGCCTAGACCTGGAAGACATCGAGCTGAGTTGTTCTGTCTTCCAGAACAGAAGACAGAACACAGAACTCTGCTCACAGTTCTCTTGAAGAAATGAAGGTCCAGTGTCATCAGATCTTATAATTAAAAAAAAAAAAAAACAGAACACACAAAAATTGGAAAATTTATTTGAAATCTCATGGTTCTTTTTTTTTTTTTTTTGTCAATTTTGTCATTTCAGGGCCACACCTGTGGCATATGGAGGTTCCCAGGTTAGGTGCCTAATCAGACCTATAGCTGTGGGTCACAGCCACAACCACAGCAATGCCAGATCAGAGCCACGTCTGCAACCTACACCACAGCTCAGGGCAATGCCAGATCCTTAACCCACTGAGCAGGGTCAGGGATCGAACCCGCAACCTCATGGTTACTAGCTGGATTTGTTTCCACTGAGCCACAACGGGAACTCCTGAAATCTCATGGTCCTTAAATGTGGAAAACAAATTTCATTTTCAAATATCTGGACTATTAAAACAGGACAGTGACCTGGAATCAAACTGTCTGTCATCAGTTTGATAGCCCTATTCTTTAATCAGGAAGAGAAACAAACAGCAATAGGGTGTTTCTACCAGAGATATGAAAGAAATCAGGCATTTTAATGAAGACCAACATTAAAGTACCTATACTACCATCAGAGACTAGTGCCAAATAGACACTGAAAATAATGTATTTTAAAAATCTGTCTTGATTGACCAGAAATTATATCTAAATTATACTTCTCTCATTTCAGTCCAAACATTAGTAACTAATTACATATGGAACACTACAGGGAGCCCTAGAGAAAAAAAAAAAAAGCTATTAAAAAAAATGCTGAAAAGTCACAGTATAACAAGTTGATTGCTTATTTATCTATAAGAATGCAATTAGTTTAAAACACCTAGGATAAAGACTGGAATCCAGAGACTCAAGGATAAGTCATCAACATTGCAGGTACTTAGAATGTATTTTCTGGCACTTTTCTCAGGTATATTTTCATGAACATTTGCTTTGTATGGAATAATAAATGTCTACAACATAAAACACAACTGTCACTAGATAATTTCAGCCAATTGTGAAGCAGTGATATTTTAACCCTGTGTCATCCACACCAAACTTCCCAGCGAAATTGTTTAAACTACGTTGATAAAGCTAGTTTTAAAAACAGAAGATTACTCTCTATTCTTTTAAGCTTTCACCAATTTTGGATGTGCAGCAATTCATATTTCATTATGATACAAATTTCACTTGTTCTCTGGCCAAGTAACTTTAAGTTCCTTATTGTGTTTCAAACTTGGCTTAAAATATTTCAAATTTAGATGGCTTGAGCTTTACAAACAACATGGCACACCATCAATCAATTTTTGAGAAGAGATCTTGATTTTGTTCTGCAGATGTCAGCTGAAAGCCTAAGTAGATAAATGAACTTAAAGTTAATGAAATGCTTTAGAACCCAAGTACAGGATTTGTGTTATGTCTTTTAGAGTTGGAAAAAAATTGAAATTCTATTTTAGAATTACTTAAAAACTTGTGTCTGAAGTTTGGGGTATAAATCTTTAGCTATATAGGCAGTTTACTTAGTTGTTTCCTCTTCTTGTCTATGAAGGATAATCTTCTTTTATCTCTGGCCAGGAAACTGAAACCAGAAACAGCTCAAGATCTGTGATAACTTATAAAAATAGGAATGCACTCACTTTCTGAATATCATTTTGGCAAACAGTACAAAGCTACGTAAGGTAATAGTTTTATTACACTGAAAAATCATACATCCAAAAGGAATGATAAAATGGCACAAATACTGTCCATCCTAATATAAAACCACACTCTTCTTTAGAGATATGGTGTAAAGTGAGCTTCTGGAATCAGCAATTCTGGCTCTACTGAAATTAAACTGAATGTCTAGTCTTGGAAGAGTCTGGGCCTCAACAGCCTAAAATGAGGAGTTTAGCTTTATTACATCAAAGGATCACTAACGTCTCTTCCATATACATTAATTAGCTATGCATAATATATTTCCATATTTTAAAATCATATCATTTAAATGTTTCACTCTATCTAAAACCTTTTTTAAGTACTCCTGATCCTGAATTTTTATATTATATGTAGTTTTATCCATGAGACATAGCAAAATTTTCTAATGTACACGAGGAGAACCTTCAATGCTTTTCAAATGGGTTAAATTTTTTAACAGTTATGAATTTCCCTCACACCTTTTTCAAATTTAAAAATATTTTCTACTTATTTTAGGGAGAAATACAGTGCTAATTACAACAACAACAACAAAAAAATCCAAAGCAAAGGATAGAGCTGCTTGGTGAACATATATCAATACAGGGCGATTTTAGAGTTTCCTTTAGGGCAAAAGATGACGGAAGCTCAATGAAACCATAAAACATATTTTCAATATATGACTATAATGGAATAAAGAACAAACTATGAAAATGTTCCCTAATATCATCAACCATTGCTTGTTCAGAAAGTCCCTGGTCAAAGCTAAGTGTTAAAAGGTCCAGAACATTGAGTGAGGATGCAAAATTCCCCAGATAGTTCATGTCATTGTGAGTCACAAGGCTTGCACAATGCAGAGTCATTTCCTAGCACACTCACTGCTGGAGAGGAAACCACTTGCCTCCATCATCTCCTGGCCAATCAGGGCAGCATCATATTTGAATAGTTTGGTCTGCCTTTAGGTCTCCTACCCAGGGAGCTTATGCTTGTTCTTGTAACTTTCTAGTCCCCAGATTTCTTAAGGATATAAGGAAAAAAATCTCCAAAGCTTTCCTATTACATAGATCCAAAAGAATAAAGTGAATGAAAACAGTTTGTCCAGTGGTGTGCCACATTTTTGGGGTAACTGTTTCTTCCTCTTTTATTTCCCAGTAATTCTCTGCCTCTCACCTAATCTCTTTGCAGTTCTATATGCCCCGTCATCATCGTATTCAGCGTCTCATACACTGTGAGAAATTCAAGGACTTGGTTCCTGTGCACACCAAGCAAAATGAGAAAACTGGAACAAGAAAAATGTCAAACCCACCACATATCGTGGTGGAGAAAGGAAAGAGATTTATAAATCTAATTGAATATAATTTTGTTCTGTTACCTTGAATTATTTCTAAACGGGTTATTCATTGTCAGTAGTTGTGTAATAGTTTGCTTTTACCACCTTCCACACCTTTCTAGAAGAAATTTTAGGATGTAGAATCACTGGATCCTGAAGCTTTTAGTAAACTGGGAGTCTGATTGAAATTCTTTTATTAAAAGTTAGGTCCATAATATATCAAAGTTATTCTATTCAGTTCTTTCGCAAGAGGACTATTACGCAGTGTTTAGCTATGATGCAACCTGCAAATAGGCCCTACTGTGGATTCTTGGTCTATGTTAGCTAACCTTTAATCCTGCTTGAAAACTCTTTTGTGCATCTCTGCTCACACTGGAGGTATTCCAGGCATTTGGTAAATCCTTTGGACTAGCATTCCCAAATTACCTTGTCTCTTTCTTATGTGACTCTCTGGATTATAAAGAAGGGGATTCCATCACTGGAGGAAGCCCATGTTTTTGTTACTTTTGCAGCTTCTGATCTAGCCCAGCTCCCAGCACAAGATATACATATAAGGGCTGAAGGAGTAAACATGCAGAAACACATATATTCATATTTTCCAAATGTGGAATTACGTGATTTAAAGTATTTTTGCCACTTGGATATATAAACTTTTTTAAAGAAAAATTTTATATTTCATTTTTTTATCCAGTTAGACAGTAATGTCATGCTTTCTATACTACTAAAATATTTGTCTGAAATATATTCTGTTAATTTTTTCCCATAATCAGCTCACTAATTTTGAAACTGACAGCAATTCTGTTGTAGGCATCTGCTTTAGAGAAAAAAAGAGAGAAAAATATTTGCCAGCTGCGTAAACTACAAAATGTGCTTAGCAGCACTGATTCTTCCTAGTAGTGACTTTTATTAATGGAGACTTGCTGATGGGCTATCTGATTACAACACTATGAATTCTACAAAGTTATCAATGTCTTCTTTTAATGATGACCACCAAGAAATAAAAACGAAGGTGGGAGTTTTGGCAAAGTGCCCACGTTCCTCTCCAAAACTGTTTCTTTAATTTTTATTATTTTAAAATAATTACTGTCAGATATGCATGACTGTACAATTTTCCCAAACAATACTAAGAAATAGATATCTTAATGTAAGACCATGCTGTCATATGGTGAAAATTTTATATATGGCTATAAAATAATTTCTGAGAAAGTCTACAGAATTCTATTGAGAGGAGTAAGATGATAAATAGAGTAAAATGCAGAATTATGAGTTTAGCTACAAGTAGTAATGTTACTTTAAGTAAGATCCACTGAAGCAAAGAAAAACATGAAGCTAGATCCTATTATTAAAAATATTAATAGTGTAATATAGAATTCCTTGCACTTTGGATTATATAAGAATTTCCAGATGTCATATGATTGTTTTAGCTATTTAATTCCGTCCAAGTTTGAAACAGGTGGGAATCTCACTGGATACCTGAAACAAGGAAGTTCTAAACTCAGTTGCTTGATACTACAGTTTAATTAACTTCGGCAAATTTCTCTGATTTTGTTACTAAAGCCAAGGGAACTCAGTCCATACAATCTATACAAGCTAAGTACCTAGGGATTCCTTATTACTTTATTATATTATCACTTTACTACATTTTATTTTTTTACAGAAGGAGAAAGGAATTCTTCCACTGACTTGCCTCTCCAGAGTGACATCAAAAGGCAGTATTTTTCTTCAAGAGCTTGCTTTAAGTTAGTAATTAGGGAATGGGACAAGCAATATGATCTATACTTTCATTATGAAAACAATTTGGTATTGACAATGAAAACGTATACTGCCTGAAACAAAATTTGTTTATTTTTTGGTAAGAAATTAATGGTAAGATAGCAACTGCCAGCCCAATCTTTCTGCAACACATCACTTGACTGCCAACATGGTCACTGGATGATGGTCTGGGGGATAAAAGTTTAAAGCAGGGTAGGAAATGATGACTGATTGCACAGAGTTCTTTTGTTTTCTTTTGACCATGCCTGTGGCATGCAAATCAAACCCAAGGCCCAGCAGTGACAACACTGAATCAATCCTCTACTGCTAGGCCACAGGGAAATTTAATCACGGAATACAGCTAAATAATATCATTGCTGAGGTAATGAGATCTTGTGGTGAAAACTACTACATTTAGAATGGATGAGCAATGAAGACCTACTGATAGCACAGGGAACTACATCTAATCTCTTTGGACAGAACATGATGGAAGATAATACGAGAAAAAGAATGTATGTATACATATGTACTACTAGGCCACTTTGCTGTACAGAAGAAATTGGCACAACACTGTAAATCAACTATACTTTAACTTTAAAAAATTAAGAAAGCTTGTGTAAAAGCAAGAAAGCAGCAGGCATTTACCCAATAGAGAGCTGTGACTTATCACCAAGAGTTTTTTGGTACTGACCTTACTACAAGACCTAAGCAGATGATCCAGCTGGATAAAGATGTATAGGATATGAGCAACCTGAGCACAGAAACTAGCAGTACTGCCACTCCCAACGTATATACATTGGGTTTTTACGATTATTTTCCTTTAATACTGTGCCATTAAGTAAAAATTAGCTATCAGTTATGTATATCTCACTATTTATCTAAGTTACTCATTCTCCTGAATATTTGAAGTCTAGGTAGCTATTTCTCATTGAGACAAAAATCTGTTCAAATTATGTAAAAGTACAATCTTCTAAGGAATGAAGAATCCTACATGGCATATACTAAAATTCTACTGTATACATGGAACTCTAATTTATGCACAAGTAGTAACATGGGTGTATTAGTAGGCTAAAGTTCTTAACATATGATAAAATTTATGCACAAGTAGTAACAAGGGCGTATTAGTAGGCTAAAGTTCTTAACATATGATAAAATCTACCCTTTCTTAAGAATTAAGAAAATACTTTCAGATTTTACTTTCACTTAGGCCCATGAAATAAGAGCCCTAGCATAAAAACATTTGCAGAAAGTGATTGTGACAATGATCATTGATCAGAAAAAATAAATCTGAGAATTTTCAACTTACATAATTTGATTTGATTGGTTCTCAAAATAAACTATTGAAAAATATTTCTGAAATATATCAACAAACACGCAGTGTGTTTAAATACTGTCTTCAGAATACCATATTGAACCACAACTGTCCTATCTTGAAGGGAGAGCACATTCACTTATTAATACATAGAAAGGAATACCATTCAGTGTATTAGTGGGGAACTAAGAATGGCCCTGGCTTTTGGGGATGCGCAGTGATGAGGACAGCTGGCAGAGGGACTGGACTCAGACCATTGCAATGTGGTTTCCCTTCCTACTACTGAAGATGAGATTTTAATGAGGGTTCTATAATTCTGATTCTTCTCTTGGCTGAATATTTCTCTTCACTTATGTCAATATCATGTCTGAGAAGTCAGTCCAAGTTATTTGGCTCCAACTGGAACCTGCAGGAAACAGCTTCCAGACTGCCCTTGGCCAATATGCTTTCTAATTCTTGGTTGATATATAAACACAAAACTAGAAGAAATGTTAGAGGGACTTTAAAAATATTTCATAGTCAAAAGTCCTTATTCTCGTACAATATCCTTACCTTGATCTCTTGCCGATAGGAATCATAGTGTGCTGGCACTTGAGCCATTGAAAAGTGGAACAGACTATATCGATCTTGTTTCCTACATGACCATTTTAGTGGTCAAGCCCCAAGTCATTCACCTTTTTCTTTTCATACATATTACTGTTACCTGGAATTGACACTTCAAATATCAATAGCCATAATTTGTAAGCTGTGGTCTACGCTCTGATCATGCTGATGGACTACGACCAAACAAATGGAATAAAACCCAAGTTAAACTATTCCCTTCAAGCTAAACCACATCTAAACTATTCTAAGAAGTTAAGAAATGCTAACCTTTTAAAGACTTATGGGATACTTGATTCAATACCTTCCTCAGAAAACTCAGACAGTATTTGGTCATAATCACTGTTCTAACATTTATTATTAAACATTTGCCTTTTATTTTAAATTCACAACTAATTGTTTTAATGTACATAAGAAAACTCTGAAAACAGTAGTTGCCAGGTCACTTAGATTTAAATTAGAATAGCTTTATGGAGATTAATTCAAGACATATTTTGCATGTTGATCAGTGTTCCTCTTTTTTCCTTAAAGGTCAGAGAAACAAGGGAATTTCTAAGGCTACTTCTGTACTTCTAACACTTGGATGTTGAGAGTAGAAAGGCAATAAAGCAATGCAAAACATGTAATGAATATAATCCATGAAATACATTAATGAATTTTTCTTGCAGTTCTTAAATATAGCAGTATAAACCTTCGTTGTGAACACTAAACGTCACTATTAGAATTTTTTTAAATGATAAAAATAAATTTATTTCCTCTGGCTAAAGTTTTTTTTAAATAATCATTTTCTTCTAGAAAGCATCATAATAAATATTACTTTTTAAAAATAGATTCTATATTTTGTATACAGATATACAGATTTTGAAAGATAATCAAGCGATAATACTAAGTTACGAAGTTACTAAGGCAGTTTTCTCAGGTGACGAGAATCAATTTGCAAGATGTTCAGTCTGGATGTTTCCAAGTGTCACACTTCATTATTATGATCTATTTACTTTTTATTTGGAACTTATTCTCATATTTTTATTCTAACAGTACCTTAGGCAGGTAAAATTTACTAAGCCTTGCTTTCACAATTTATTGAATACTGGACACAAGTTGGTTATGGATCAGTTGATTAATTAATTGCTGGAAAGACAAATTATCCATATTCTATCCTCATCATTTGAGATTCAAACCCTCCTAATTGTCATGGTTTCCTTCTGTTTCAACATAAGCTGAATGGTTACTATGATTTCCAGATTTACAGAAAAAAAACCCTTCTCTAGTTGGACAGCTTCACATAAATCAATGAAGTTAGAATACACCCTCACGCCATACACAAAAATAAACTCAAAACGGCTTAAAGACTTGAACATTAGACATGACACCATAAAACTCCTAGAAGAAAACTTATGCAAAACATTTAGAGGCAAAACGTTCTCTGACATAAACAGTACCAATGCTTTCTTAGGTCAGTCTCCTAAGACAATGAAAATAAAAGCAAAAAAAAAAAAAAAATGGAATCTAAGCAAACTTACAAGCTTTTGCAGAGCAAAGGAAACCTTAAACAGAACCAATGGACCGGGAGAAAATATTTGCAAATGATGTGACCAATAAGGGCTTCATCTCCAAAATATACAAACAACTCATACAACTCAACAACAACAAAAATCCCAATTGAACAGCGGGCAAAATAACTAAATAGACATTTGTCTAAAGAAGACATACAGATGGCCAACAGGCACATTACAAATTGCTCAACAGCACTAGTGTTAGAGAAAGGTAAATCAAAACTACAATGAGGCACCAGTTCATGCCAGTCAGAATAGCTGTCATTAAAAATTCTATAAATAACAAATGCTGGAGGGAGTTTGGAGAAAAAGGATCTGTCCTATACTGTTGGTGGGAATGTAAATTGGTGAAGCCACTATGGAAAACAGTATGAAGGTTCTTCACAAAGCTAAAAAATAGAGTTATCATATGATCCATTAATGCCAATCCTGGGCATATATTCAAAGAAAACCGTAATTCAAAAAGATACATACACCTCAATGTCCACTGCAGCACTATCCACAATAACTAAGATATGGATACAACATAAATGTCCATAGACAGATGAATGGATAAAGAAGACGTGGTATATATATATACATATATATGGTACATATATATACAATGGAATACTACTCAGCCATAAAAAGAATGAAATAGTGCCACTTGCAGTAACATAGATGGACCTATAGATTATCATACTAAGTGAAGTCAAAAAGACAAAGACAAATACCATATGATATCACATATATGTGGAATCTAAACTGTAACACAAAAGAACTAAGCTATGAAACAGAAACAGAGTCACAGACATAGAGAACAGACAACGGTTGCCAAAGGGGAGCAGGTGTAGGGGAGGGATAGAGTGGGAGTTTGGGGTTAGCAGATGCAAACTATTATATGTAGAATGGATAACAACAAGGTCCCACTGTACAGTACAGGGAACTATTGTCAAAAATCCTATGATAAACCGTAATGGAAAAGAATACTAAAGAAAGAATGTTTATATATGTAAACCTGCATCACTTTGCTGTACAACAGAAATTAACACAACATTGTAAATCAGCTATACTTCAATACAAACAATAAAGTATCTTAAAAAAAAAAACCTTCCTTCCGTTTTGTTTGCTGCCCACCTTCTTTGACTGCTCTAAATAACTAACCCTACCAAGCTTCAAAGTATTTTTCCATCACAACTTTGCCCTTTTTTCATGACTCCATTCTCTACCTGCTTGCACCTGGGCCCGAACCCCCACCCTAACAAATACAAGGTTTTCATACTTTATTCTTAGGCATATAAAGGGATGAATAAATCTACCTTTTCTCTCAAGAGAAATTTACAACATGAAAATATATATAATAAAATGAACAATAATCATACATTCTGATGACTGCGCTACTCAAAACACATCCCTTGTGAAGAGAATATAAAGAATATATCTTCACAAGGGATGTATGTTCTATTCAAAACATACATCCCTTGTGGAGGTCAATTTCAAAGAAAGGAGCAAGAGGAAGAAATTGTATCCAATTGGAACTTAGCTTTAAACAGAAGAAGGAGTAGAAATGATCCAGGTGGAGAAGAGGAAAAAATACACATCAAAGAGCAAACCCAGGTATGTCAATGTCAACTGAGTGCCATGAAGTCTTCCCCACTCCTCAAAAGATACTCTAGATACCTTGCAAATGCTTTTAGTCTCAATGAGAGAGAACCAAGAATTGGAAAACACGCTGGCTAAGGGCAGGCTGGCAGCTCTGTTTCCCATGAAGTCCTATTTGAGTCGTACATCTGTGAGTGACTTCTCAGCTATAAGCCATTTATGTTTTCACATTCTATAATGAGATATGAATGATAGCTGCTAGAAAATAATACTATGACTCAAGGTCAACTGGATTAAGATATCTGGGAAAAGTGCAATGCAGAAGGATATCAGAGTCCCTGGTACAGGAAGAAATATTCCATCGCGGAAATATCATGAGGTTTAAAATACCTATTATACAGTGTCTAGCTATTCAAAAGCACTAAAGAGGGACACATGTTTTATAAAGAAATATTACAGCTGTGTTGCTCATTAGTCAAAATGGAAACCATATGGGAATTTTTTTGGCATAACACTAAATTTAAAACAAGTAAGCCATTTTCAGAAAGCATTTTGAGTGAATTTGTCCATTTTCAAAGCTCTTCTTTAAAATTATTTTTCTTTCTGCAACTTTGAGTTGACTCAATACTCCAAAATAACCCATCTGAATAACAGAGATAAACTCAAATTTCCTGAAGTCTATGAGTGGTCTATTTCAGACTGTACTTTTACAGGGAATTCTGTTGGGAGACTGGTCTGATTCAGCTTTTTCAGCAAGCAAATTCCATTCACATGAATTTAGCCTGCAGATTATCACCTTAATTTTATACAGCCTTTTATCTTCACACTCATTTAAAATTGACAGACTTTCGTATCTGAAAGATGAGTCAATTAACTGAAGTCTGAAATACAGTATTTTTGTATTAATCTTAAAACTGGGAAAAAGTTGATGCAGGAAAATGTATGAAAGTAGTCTGATTATTTGTAAGAATCATATGAAAATTTACGTGTCTTTTGTTTTAATAGAAAGATATACTTGACCAATGAAATATTTTACAACAGACTGACAGTACAGATACAAGAGGTGAGCTAGTGATGTCACGTCATATAATTTCTGTAAAGCTTGGCATTCATTCATGGAAATCCACAACTAGGAATTATGACCTTGATCATTACATTGCAAATTAAGTATACAGCTAGTTTACAGGCTGCACGGTAAAAGAAAATATCTGCGATTCAGCAAAACCCTGGGAAACTTAGGAGGCTATAATAAGCAATATCTCATTGTCAAGCATAATTTTACTCAGTGACAAAAATGAAAAAAAGTATACTGATCATGAAATATACAGATTAATTACAATATTATATTTTGAATAAGAGGAAATATTACAAAAGGTACTTAGTCACAGTAATAGTGTAAAAGAATACTTAGTCTCCCAACACAAGATGAAATTACTAGAACTAAATTCAAAGTAGCACAATAAAGTGGGAGAGTTTTGCCATAGAGTAAGCATGGCAAATTCAAGTTTTGAAAATCCAAGTGAGGACAAGTTGAATATAAATCAACAATGTAGAAACATTATAAGAGAAGTCAATATATCATTGGTACTGTGTTTGACATGCAAAAGGTCTAGTAAAGGAACTTGCCAACTTTCATGGAATAAGTTGTTAAGCATATAATAACAGTATATTATATTACATGATATTATTTATATATGTGTATTTTTCCTTATATATTTATAAATATAGATTGGGTATTAACAGTATAAAAATACTGTGTTTTATGAGTATATATAGCACAAACTTTATTTTTCATATATGTAACATATAAACTACTCCAAAAATAATTTTCCACCATTTGCATTTATAGAAAATTCTATGCTTTTTAAAAATTTAATAATTATAGAAATAAAAAGAAAGAATAAATTCAATAAAATAAATGGCCCCATAATATATATACTTATCACTTCTATACATATTTCTATGTTTGTATATATAATATACACATGCAATACACATATTTGTGTGTGTATATACGTGTGTTTGCATGTGAGTATCTTCAACTATCAATAGGAAACATTTAGATGAGGGTGGGTTAGCTTAATAATGGTCTTGAAATATATGAAGAATATCTGAATTCCCAGACATATGACTTTCAAGCAGGAAAATTTTAGTAAGCTGCCTCGGTTATCATGATGATCAAAAGTTAAATGAACCTACTGTAGGTTATAGAAAATACATTCCTGAGGATGTTTATGAAAATTAAGTACAATTGTTCATTGTGATGTTTTCAATATTTATGTAAGAATAATTAGAGTACAGAATCAGTAAAACTCAGAGCCCAAAGGGATCTAAATGATTATTTATGTCAATACCCACATTTTAAAGGATACAAATCTGGGACTCAAGGATGGAAACAAACAGTCTTATCATAGGTTATCATAAGAGGAGTTTGTTTTTACCTTTGACCTTTGTAAGCCAGTGTTCTTAGTTTTGATCAATAAATATAAGAACATGTTTTAAAGAAAATAAGAATACTTTTTCTCAGTATCTGCAAAATACATCTATGACCTTCAATTCGAGAAACATTGCTATAGGTCATAAGGGTTATACCAAGCATTTCAACTGAAAATTCTTAATTCCAAGCAAATTTAAAGCAGTCATACATTCAACTAACCACAGTCTTGCACATTTCTTTTGCAGCCATTAAATTATCCTTCAAATAAAAAACACTTTGGAAGATTTGTCAAATACAAGGGTAGCATATGCATTCTCTACTAAAAGATTTTTCCTTAAAAATCATTTTGGTGAAAATGTTTATAAGATTGTTTAACTTTAGATTAACTATGAAGGTAATATCACAGAATGCTATATGTTTTCATCGGTGTCAATGATCACCAGTAAATCCTCAATCCAAGTATTTACCCTAATTAATACAAAAATTAAATCAATTCAATGAGCATAGTCCCTATTATATGAACATTTATATTAAAACAAATTAATAATTTGAGTGTGGTCACAAACTAGGGAAAATATATCATTTTTGTTAAAGTAGAATTAATGGATCATAAAATTTATAAAATGAGTAAGGCAGATATTTTATTTTCGGTTTCAATACTTTAATAATAGTTCATTATATTTGCCGATAAACAAAGGATTCAAATATAAATGTTTGAATATTTTTTCCAGAACTAATTACAAACAAATCTGAAGTTTAAACCAATTAAGCTCTTGAGTATAGATACTGGGATGGAGAAAAGAGTGTTAGAACATAGATGAGAACTACAAGAACAAAGCCCCTAAAGTATAAACTTCAAAAAAGCATGCATTCTGTGACAAAAGAAGGTACCAAATCAAAGGAAAATGTCAATGGTTTCATTTTTAAGTATTGATTTCTGTTTTCCTAAATTGATTGTCATCTTTTTTGATTGACAAGTAGTTCACTCTAATCAAAATGTTAAGTGAGAACACAAGCTGATGAGTCAGCCATCCAAGAATGCACACTCCTGAAAAAGCTCCGGTTCTATATGTATACAGTCTCAAATCACCTCTCTGCCATCTACAAAGATTTTGGAGCAACACATCACACCTAGGGCAAGGCATAACCTAGCTCCCACTCACTGAGTCCAAACACTGGCTTAGAACCAAGAGAGGATCATGAGATTATTGGATTGATGTTAAAATCTAAGGATCAACATTTAGAGTTTTATGCTTTTCTCTCATTCCAACCACTTGTAGTGCTGATACTCAGCATAAGAAGAGTAATTGACAGGTACTGATAGAACCCAACATTAAGGTACAAACAGCCTGTTGTTTCTCATCAAGGAATAATAAAACCCTAAGAAATAAAATAAGAATTAATGTTTAGTAGTGAACCTGGTGCTCTCTAGAAAGCTTGACACGCTCTGCTGCAAAATACTCTTTCAGGAACAGGATCAGCAAGGTAAGAAAAATCAAGGCCAGTTAAGACAAAAATGTCATGAATTTCAAACTCTCAGAGAAATGAAACATCAGTTTGGAATAGGTCTTCAGAAATTCAGGATAGAGTCTCATGAAAAACCTGAATTCCAGCGATCTTGGGCTAGGTTGCCAAAGGAAAAAATCACAGAAGGAAAAAAAAATTAAAGTTTAAATTCCATCTTTCTTGAGCTCTTGGATTGTGATAATATAAAGATCTTGTTGACTTTTATTTCTCTATCCCTTTTTCGTTTAGAATTTCATTTAGAAGTTAGCATCTGACTTCTTTGTCCCATTTGGATCCAAAATTCTCTTCCTCCTGTTCACGTATGTTAGAAGCTTGCATCCTCATGTCCGTGGTACCTTATTCTGCTCTTCCTTTCTTATCCCATATACCTAGTTTATTAAATTTCCCTAGTCTTCCTGATGCAGTGAGCAATGCTGTGCAGTGGATTTGGATTTGGTATCTAACCAAATAGAAGTTGTAAAACTTGATGAGACCTTAAGCACACTTTGAGGAGCAGTTAGTTGTCCCACTGAAATTTCTATGAGGCTGGGAAAGGGTTACCTAATACTATCCATAAAGTTATAGAATCTTAGGTGCAACCTCTAACCTACGTTGGAGGAACACTCAACTCCACGTTGCCCACAAACAGAATCCTCTGTGTCCACAAGAGAATTAGAGATTATGGTTTCTTCAATACTTTTAGCCTGTGGGGCACTGGTTTTGGTTCTAGCCACAGGGAGTTCCTTGCAAAAGCTGGAAGGGTAAGTGGCAGGGAGTACACTTTCACGCTAGTTAATGTTGATTCTGCCTCTCCAGATTCTTCTTTCAGAAGATATATCTAAAAATACAAAGTCTGCAATTGATATAATGCCTTAATCATTGGGTCTACAATTAATGTTGACTGTTTTTGAGTGTAAACAGTATTAGTGTAGCAGGAATGATTTAACAGAGTCATATGCAAAAGAACCAATAAATATTTTGATTTTGTGATTCTAAAAAAAAATGCATTTTCAGATTCTTTTCCCATGCTGTATACCTGAAATTAACATGACATTGTAAGTCAACTATACGCCAAAAATTAAATATTATAAAAAGGAAAAGAAAAAAAATGAGTAAGAGTACACGATTCAAATTTAGAACCTATAGCTTATATGTAACATGTCTATGCATATAAAACATAATTTTAAAATATGCTCATTTATCCATTTCCTAGAAGAATTTTGAAGAAATTATTTATGGTAATTGGTAGTGGATCTACTTGGTGTGCTGTTTAATTTTTTTTACTCCATATTAAAAAATGAGAAAGTATAACCATCCCATTATGAAAAATAACAATGACTATTATGAATCAAATTATAGTAATTATAAAAAGAGGGGTTTTGGCCTAACACTATGTATATTATAAAACTATATTTAATACAACTTATATAATAATTTAAAATTGTGTATTAAATTATATCATATGTTAAATGGTTTTTTCAGATTTTAACTATACATTGATAATTTTGTTATTAATGTATAAAGAACAAATCTTCATTTTTATATCCTGTAGTCACATTTTTAAAGTTTCAACAAGTCATTTTAAAGTTTCAAAATTCCATCTTCAAAGTCTTATGAAAATTTTCATTTTTCACAAGGAAATTTTAAAAATAACAATAATATTAGACATGTGAGGCTTCTGAATAAATACCAATTAAAAGCTTGCAATTCCAAACCAGTATAATATATTCATGTATTCACTTTAATTTATAACTATACACTTTATTTGTCGCTGTTAGATTACCTTTTGATTATTTACTAAGATTGTTTTAAAATTAGAATTAGCAATATTTTTCCTTTCCATTTTGCTTAATATGGTTTGGGAAGAATGACCATATATTAAAACATAATTGAGTTTTGTGTTTGATGGTTATATTTTTAGAGTTAAAAAAAATTTACAATTAAATGGATGCTTTAAGTTGGTAAGCCACCATAATTTTCAGAGAGGAAAAACTTTAAATAATGAAGCTTGAGGATATGAAAACTAAATGATTCTCACTGTGTTCAAGGACCTTTTTGCTCTCCAAATCATTTAAACTTTCTACCTCTAACTGCAGTATTTGGAAAGGCCTTCACACTTTAACACTGTGATTATGCGTATCCTAAACACATGGATTCCGTGAAAGCCCTTTCATGAGAGACAACAATCTCTAGTAATCAACAGAGGAGATGAAATTTTCTAAACTATTTTCCTGAATTGTATTAACCACAGGGTTTCAGAGACATTTAAAAAAGATACTTAAAGAATAGATCTTTGGGGAGTTTGCTCTTGCTTTCATATCATGTGAATCTTTGTTTCAGCAACATTCCCACTTCCTTATTTTCTTTCTGAGTTTTAGCAGCTTTGTACAGTACAAACATTATGTCAAAATGCTACATTTGCATGGATTAGTGTATTAATTCCATTAGTTCCATAAATGAAATTACCTTCCACATACACTATGTGTAAAAATTTCCAACATATTTGAAAGGTGATAGGCAAATCTAAAGCTGCTTTTATATCCTGGGCCACAGTTAAGAACTCAGTCACTTGACTTTGAAGGGAAATATGTAGATACATGGAAAGTAGCAAGTTAAGTTCTTTCTGGAGAATTCAAAGTAAGTCTTGTCAAAAACACCTAAAGTACAGTAATCAAGAGAAAGCCTATCATTACCTTTACCAGTAGTCATAAGTTTGGCCTTGCTCTTTGGAATAAAATGCTTAGGAAAGAGTAAAGTAGTTTAAATTTATAAAGGTCATGGAAAAAAAGTAAGACAAAACATAAAAGGAGAATATTGATGAACTAATTAGTAAAAGCTTCTGCACTTTCTCTGTTTAAAATAAATGTAAAAAGCCTATATGAATTCACTGTTGCTAATCATATATAATCCTATCTGGATTCTAATTTATTGAAAATCCTCTCTTTCAGCCATGCCTCTTATTACGTGTTTTGCTGTCATTAGTGAATGGAGAAATATAAACCAGAGTCTAAGGAATAAAAGTACTAATTCTAAAGTTTACATAGAGATATAAAGATCCAGAATAATTAACATAATATTGATGGACAGGAACAAAGAGGACTGACATTATCCAACTTCAAGACTTAGTATAAGGCTACAGTAATCAGGATAACATGGTGTTGACAGAGAACAGACAAATAGATCAAACAGATAAACAGCCCAGAAATAAACCCACGTTACTACAGTCAACTAATATCTGAGAAAGAAGCAAAGGCAATACAATGCAGCAAAGAGTCTTTTCAACAAATGGTGCAGGAATTACTGGTCATTCCCATTTAAAAAAAAAAGAATCTAGGCACAGATAGTTCACAAACATTAACTCAGAATGGATCACAGATCTAAGGGTAGAATGCAAAGCTACACAGAATTTAGAAGGTAGCATATAACACATAAGACACTCTACATAATTTTGGGTTTGGTGATGACTTTTTAGATAGAATACCAAAGGCACAATCAATAAAAGAAATAATTGATAAGCTGGACTGCATTAAGATAATGTCAACAGAACGAAAAGACAAGCCAGAGTCTGGGAGAAAATCTTTGCAAAAGACATATCTGATAAAGGACAAATATCCAAAATATACAAAAAACTCTCCAATATGAAAATCAACAACTTGACTAAAAAAATGAGACAAAGACATCAACAGATACCTCACTAAAGAGCTGCAGATGGCAAATAAGTATATTAAAAGATGCTCCACATCATATGTCATCAGAGAAATGCAAATTAAAACAATTAAATATCACTGTATACTTATTTGAAGGACTAAAATCGAGAACACTGAAAACACCAGATGCTGATGATGATGTGGAACAATAGGAACTGTTATTCATAACTAGTGGGGATGTAAAATGTTACAGCCACTTTGGAAAATAATTTATTAATTTCTTACAAAACTAAATATACACTTATCACAGGAGCCAGCCATCATATTCCTTAGTGTTTATCCAAATAAGTTGAAAACTCAATCCACCACTAAACCTCCACAGAGATGTGTCTAGCAGCTTCATTCATAATTGCCAAAGGAAGAAATACATGAGTGAATAAATTCATACATTCAAACAATGGAATATTATTCAACACTAAAAAAGGGAATATTTCTAGAATATACACAAAAGAAATGAGAAAGATTTTCAAATGTTTCACCACACATACACACACACACACACACACACACACACACGTACAAAAACCTAAAAAAAAAACAAAATAATACAAGAACAGGACTGGTCTGTCCAATGTCAGACAAAATAAAATTTAAATTGAAAAACACTGTAAGAAATAATGAAGGCCATTATGATAAGTGAAATAAGCCAATCATAAAAGATAAATACTTATATAAATGATTACACTTATATAAAGTACTTAGAGTAGTCAAAACCATAAAGACATTAGAATGGGGATTGCCAGTAACTTGGGAGAAAAGGGAATGGGGAGTGATTGTTTAATAGGTAGAGAGTTTTGGTTTTTCAAGAGGAAAAGAGTTGTGGATATGAATGGTAGTGAATGAGTGGTAGTTAACACCAGTAAATTGTACACTAAAAAATGGTTGGGATGGTAAATTTTGTTAGGTGTGCTTTACCACAATTTTTAAAAATTGAAGAAAAAATAGTGACAAATTAGATTTTGTTAAACTCATGCTTATCAAAAGACACCATTAAGAGAGCAAAAAGGCTGGAGTTCCTGCCGTGGTGCAGCGCAACGAATCCAATTAGGAACCATGAGGTTGAGAGTTTAATCCCTGGCCTTGCTCAGTGGGTTAAGGCTCTGGTGTTGCCATGAGCTGTAGTGTAGGTCACAGACGCAGCTTGGATCCTGCCTTGCTAAGGCTGTGGTGTAGGCTGGCAGCTATAGCATAGCTCTGATTTGACCCCTAGTGGGAATCTCCAATATGCTGTGGGTATGGCCCTAAAAGAGAGAGAGAGAGAGAGAGAGAGAGAGAGAGAGAGAGAAGGCAAACTACAGACTGAGAAAAATATTTGTGATATATGTACTCAATAAAGAACTGAAAATAAGTTAAAAATAAGATGCGTTCCTAGCACAACACATTATGACGTTGTACTCTATTAAGAATATATCTTTTTTTCAGACTCAAATTGTAATTACCAGGAATCTGTAACCTACAAAATTATTTATCTCCCAAATGAATACATTTTATCTTGCTTTGTTGAAACTTCATGTTAAATGTCAAGAGAATGAATGTTGAATAACCATGATCCAATTATAAGAATGAGATTTGTGTACAGAATAACAGTCCAAAAAACTGTCTCAAGGCTTAAACAAAGAAATGGCAAATCCCCAAAGGAAAATATCTCGATAACAAAACAAAACAAAATGAAAACACATTAGCCCAGTCCCACTTACAGTATATGGAGCAAATTATTTATAAGTCTGGGTTTGTAAAACTTTTTCTTTTAGGGCTTCTATCCATTGTATTTTATTGGTACCCTTAACTTGCCCATCCTTTCCATGTCCACTGATTTTGCTCTATAGCTTTATCATCTTATGAGCTAAGTAATCAAAAAGCATAAATGGTCTTCTTATCTCTAGACCTCTCCTTCATCAATACAATCTGTATTTATAAGATTTACTCTCCTAAATTCACATATCTAATTGTGCTTCATAAGCACAAAATTGATTGTCCTCCCAACCAGATCACAAATTATTTTTCCAATGCTCCACAGTGGACTCCATTATTCTACAAATTTACAGTTTGCTCTAATGAGGCAAAAACATTTCCTTCGGTTTTCCCTGTCCTGTTTTTCCCCAACAACCTCTTTGAAATTTTAAAAAATTGCTTTCCACTTTTAGAGTTTAGTTCAAATGCTAGGTTTTTAACATTTCTTTGCCAACCTAAGGGACAAATTTTACACTTCAGGCTATATTCCCTTATCATTTCTTTATGCCTTAGCTGGCTGTTCATGCCTCTGTTTCAATCATAGAGCTTGTGCATTCCTTTAAGGCAGAGATCAGTTCTTCCTGGTTTGTCAATCTATAGTATCTGACACTCAGCAGACATTTAATAAATACACATTATTGCTTATCTTCGTGTTATGTATTTCACACACTTACATGTTTTCATGATTGAATTTGGCCTTTTGGTCATTGCCACTTTTAAATAAGAGTCTATTTCTTACAATTCTTTCTTTCCCTCTCCCTTTCTTTCTCTCTCTCACTTCCTTCCTTCTTCTTTTTAGGGCTGCACTTGCGGCATATGGAAGTTCCCAGGCTAGGGGCTGAATCAGACTTGCAGCTGCCAGCCTACACCACAGCCACAGCAACGTCGGATCTGAGCCATGTCCGTGACCTACGCTGTAGCTTGTGGAAATGCTGGATCCTTAACCCAGTTAGTGAGGCCAGCGATGGAACCCCCATTCTCATGGATATTAGTCAAGTTCTAAACCTCCTGAGCCACTAGGGGAAGTCCTCTTAGGTAGGCCTTTCTTTTGAGCTTGTATCAATAACAGAGAAATGTTGACTTAACTCAAAAATGGCACCAACGGCTTTGTGGGGGAAACATTAAGGATTCTTATCTCAATCAGCCTTTTCTATCACTAGTAGGTCTCCCAAGTATAGCTACGACTCCTTAAATACACTGACATTTAAGCTTCCATGATATTGTCCACTAGCCATTAACACTTCTGTGGGTACTTTCCTTACCTCAAATTCATCGATTTTACTATAAATTCTTATTACTCATTAACACAGCAAAATATAAAAATCAGTATTTAGTTCCTAAGCAGACATAAATGCCAAGTTCAAAAATTTGCTTTTTTAAGAAAGAGAAAGAGCTAAAGTAATATAGCATGTAAACAAAATTCAAGTTAATGAACAGAGTAGCCATTATAAAACAACAGAAACATATATCCAGTAGGAAATTGTACCAAAGCTTCTCCCCGTCTAGGAAAAATATTTAGTTATGTGTTCCACTGTGCCAAGGACAGACTGGTTCTTTCCAGACACTTACCCTCTGACAGCATGAATAAGTCTCAGTGATGGATAGGCAGTTCGCACTTTCAGTTTATTCTTAAGGATTAATGCATTAACCCACTCCACGTGCTTCTCTCCTCCTTTGACCATGAAAGCAGGGATCCAAAGGACACTGTCATTCAGCATGGAAAGTCTATGCACAAATTTTTCTCTGTCACTTTCATTCCGAAAGCCTCCAAATGCTCTTTGTACAACTGATGGATTCATGGTAATAAAATCTGATTTAGTTCCCACATCTGCAGCAAACTCGACCACAGGGGCTAGATTACACCTAAAGAGGAAAAAATGAATGGACAAATGAAAAGTAAATATGAAACATCCACTCCTAAAACAGTGTGCATGAAAAAAAGAACGGAGAAAAAAGAACGTTTTCCTATTTTTTGTTTTTTTCACAAAGTGGGAGAGAAAAGGATAATCTGCCTGGTAAAATTACAATTTCTTTTTTGTTTCCTTTTTCTTTTTAGGCCTGCACCTGTGGCTTATGGAAGTTCCCAGGCTAGGGGTCAAATCGGAACCACAGCTGAGCCTTGCACCATGGCCACAGCAGTGCGGGATCTGAGCTGCATCTGCAGCCTATACCACAGCTTGCAGCAATGCCAGATCCTTAACCCTCCGAACAAGGCCAGGGATCTAACACATAACCTCATGGAGAATATGGTGGGTTCTTAACCTGCTGAGCCACAACAGGAACTCTGGAAAACTACATTTTCAGTAAGTCACCACACATTCAGGAATACTATCTTCAATAAGGATGTATACTCCTAGGAAGGGAACTCAAATTGTCATTTATATTAATTCAACCTGTTGCCTAAAAATACTCATGGCTGTTATCTTCATAAAAGCACATAATATGAAGAACTAGTAGGTGAATTTATGATGGTAAATTCACAAGAACTCCGCCATGCAATAAGCAGCCTAAACCACGTACTGTCCTAAAAGTAAAATACATTACACCTGATACTCTAATCCATACCACTTGTCAAGCTTAAGTCATTTTGACAAGTTTATAAATATAAGTAAATGGAGATGGCTTTTTTGTACCCTGAGGTTAAGGGAAAATAGAATCCATTAGAACATTTTCCATAAACATATTTGTAATTGCCTCCTATAATCCTAAATGGGAAAGAAAAGTAAGAAAAATGGAGTTATCAAATTTAATATGCCTTTGTGAGATGCTAACTAATGCATAAAAGCCTTTACCATAGGATCAAATATCTTTCTGTTCCTTTTGAGGACCTCCTCAAAATGCCTGCTTTCCCCGTTAATAGGCCATGTGCCCTCTGTGGTGGGGAGGATAGAATTTGTTGCCCTGTTCTTGCCACTGAAGCTCCAGGGCCTTCCAAAGTACCTGGATCTGATTTTATTCTTTTAACTTGATTTCATTCCTGTATCACAAGAAAGCTTTGGAAAGCACCTTGAATTCTATCTTCAGCTAACTTGTGATGCTTCTTGAATTCTGTCACATAGACCTTTGGATTTGACATATAGCTTTTTGTTTGCAAAAATGCAAATTTAAATTAGTTGATAAGCAAAAAATGAGATTTTTAACAAACAATAACTTGCTAATTTGGAAAAAATGATTTAAATCTTTTCAATCTATACATCCTGAAAACTCTCACACATACACACACACACACACACAAAATTTTTTTCTCTTTTTTGTCGTCTATATCAGCCTTTCAAGGGAGGGAAAATAAGCCACTTGCCTCTTTTTGCATTTTCGCAGGTTTGACTGCATTATGAAAGTTTCTCACATTTCTCTTCCTTGTGCATTTTGCCACATTAATTCTCAAACAACTTGAATTTAATTAGAAAGTAAATGTGCCTTGCTATTAAAATTGCTGGCTTATATATCCTTCCTTATCTTAATTAATTTATCTTATTGCTTCCTAGATCTCCAACAACATTTATCTAACACAACAAATATCTTTCATCTCACACAATTAGGCAAAGTCTATGTTATCAAGGATGAGTTACTAAGAGAAAACAAATAGAAATTAACACATGTTATTGAGGAATGAATAACCTCAAGTTACAGGACTTTAATAACACCCACTATATTATATGATAGAGTATTTATTTGTCTATAATCACGATCCACACACCATTGGAGATTAGTGATCACTCATGCCCCTCATGGTAAGACTATTAGGAACAGTACTGCCCTGGGAAAGAACAGCTACATGTGAACAGAAGCAAAGCGAACATCTGACAGTGGAACATGCGGAAGACTGACGATATTATAATATTTAAAGTCCTAAAATGTGCTCCACATCACCTTCCAAAAGAGTCTACAATTGTAACCCAGCTGATGACATGATGAATTTGGATAATGTGAGAAAATGCATTCTGAACAACATTAGTACAGACAGACACTTCCCCTTCCTCAGGTAAAAAATAGATAACACTTGTTAACATGACAGTTAACATTTCCTGTCATGGGAAACGGCTTCAGATCCATATCTCTGCTGTAAAAATTCCTCCAGAATTCTTTCAGAGGATTTTTTTCTTTCTTTTTGGTCTTTTTGCCTTTTCTAGGGTAGCAGTTGCAGCATATGGAGGTTCCCAGGCTAGGAGTTGAATCGGAGCTGTAGCTGCTGGCCTATGCCAGGGCCACGGCAACACCAGATCCATCCAAGCCACGTCTGCAACCTACACCACAGCTCACGGCAATGCCGAACCTTAACCCACTGAGCAAGGCCAGGGATCGAACCCGCAACCTCATCGTTCCTAGTCAGATTCGTTAACCACTGAGCCGTGACGGGAACTTCTTTCAGAGGATTTCTACCATAGAAAAACAATACTTAGGCTTCATTTTCTCTATAACTTTAAAAATATCAGAGCCAACTCTGTTAAAGAGAGCCAAAATAACATCTTACTGAATATTCTTTTCAGGGAAGAAAACCGCTTAATTACTTTATGCATTTCATCACTTTTCCTTATCACATATTTAAAAGCTCACTCCACACCCATGTTTGCTAACATTTAGGAATGATTTAGCATGCTTCTGAGACAAGTCTGTCTGGCCACATGTCATTTAACGGCTAATAAGATAGTCATCGATAATACTGGGTATTGAAAGTCAGGGACTTTCCACCACAGAAGCAAAAGGAAACTAAGAGACTAAGAATATATTTCTGGACGATAGGGTTGATCTAGGAGAGGAACCAACATATTTGATGCAAAACATGGTAAATGGCTGTGATGCAAACTGAAGAGCACCAGGAGATCAAAGAGTAATCAATCCACCTGAGCTTTTTGTAAAGTTTTTATGATATGACCTAAGCATAGCCCAACCAGGCTTTGTGAGGGATGTTAACAGAGGTAGTGAAAACAGTGTAACAGAGGGACACATCATAAAATATAAACTTTGCTGGCTCCACAAGCCTCCTTGTTCATTTTCCTTGGAGTAACTATGTCTACTTTTTTACTAGAAGGAAGGATTAACATCATGTCCACATGTGGCCAGTAAATTAACTTCTGTGTGGCTGAGTTAGATATTTAGTCATATAATTAGTTGAATGTCGCATAATCAGGGCAAGCATTAAGAAAGCCAAAATAACCAACCAGCTGTGTTGCACTCTAGCAATTCAGTAAATTTGTTGTGAATTTCATAGCATTATTAGCAGTGATACTGCTGATTGAGCAAGATTATGAATAGATTTGCAATCACACATTCTTCATCTTTCTTTAAAAAATCTTCTGAAGGATTATAATATTCAAAAGTAGCCACAATGTGTAGCAAGCATTTATGAAGTGATACATTATTTCACACGTTATTCTAAATCTCATAAAATTGAAGATTGCTCAGTTTTTAAATGGTGGATTTTTATGAGACAAAACTTCGGAGCACATGAGAATATTTAACATACTTAAGTTCTGTTTCTTTAGCCAGTTAAATTTTTTGTACTGTCCAACTATTTTGACATATCAAAAACATGAAAACATATACACAGAATTAAGCATGTTGGCCAAATTCCCTGTCTACTTTAAGATGCTCGATTTTCAATTTGTTTGGGTTTATTTTCCATCACCGATTAAAAACCTTTGGGACTGCAGCTAGCTCCACTCCACTTGTACTCTAGACCTCTGAAATGTCTTCTGTGTTCTCAGACTAGCTTGGTTGCCTCTCAACATTCTTGTTATGCAGAATTGAAGGTACTTACATTTACTTCACAGCTGTATATGAAGTTTTTTTTTTAAATACTTTAATTAATTTAATTTTTAAGGAGAGAATTGCTTATTATCTATCATATATAATACCTCAAGATCACTGAAATCTCCAGTAAGACATATCCCTTAGATTTGCCAACATTCTCCACATTTCCCTAAAGTTATGGCTCAATAGTCTAAGAAACTAGGAAGACCCTCTTGGAGTAGGTCAACAGATAAGCCTTCAGAGTTCATTGTTTAAATATGACACTAAGTGCTCAGAACACTTTTTTCCAGCTATCTTACTATGTGCTATTTTACAGTAATACAATATGACCAGAATATAATCTTGACAGTTATTATTAATAACAGCAATAATGCCCTTTCAGTTAGCCATGTGGTTATTCACGTCATGGTGTGTGTTATATGATATGTGTTGTACATCTGTGCTATCTACGAATTAGTCATCTGTGCTACTAAGGTAAAAAAGCATGTACTATGATACCAGAGGTTGTTGATAACTTCTTTACACATATAACATAGATCAAATGCAAAGGAAACAACAGTGAGTGGACTATAGACTAACCACTATTCTTTCTCACCATTAATGTTCAGACAAGTTCCAATCACATACTTTTTCATGATTTTCCAAACACACCCTTTTTCTTCATGTATTTATCTGTACTAACACTGAAATCCCTCAGCCCAAACCATCATTACCAGTGGAACCATATTTGTCAACTGACCATGATACAGCAGACAACCTCTTTTCTTTTCCGCCCTCAGAAGAAGCTCATGGATGCTATCTGCTCCTATCTTGTTTTTGAGTTGAAAAGCCAAGAGAACAAAGAATCTCTAATACCAACGTTTGCTTTAGGCTTTGTGGTTACCCTCACAAAATTTCTAGGGGAAGCTAAAACATGCAACCTGTCAGTCTCTCTGACTTTCTTGAGGTGAGGACAACAGGCCCCAGACCTGAAACCAGTAACTTTTGCAATGCTTCGAGGTAAGCAGTAGTATTATCTCCACTTAGAGGTGAGAAACTAGGTCAGACTGATTAAGAAACATGCCCAAGGACATGGTGCAAATAAAAGAAAAGCACAACTACTTCGGAATGACTCCAAGACAAGAGTTTAAATTGACACTATGTACACATTGATTTATTTCAGAATCAGAGAAAGTGTCTATGTCCATCCTTCATCCCAGCCTTCCTGTAGGAGAAAGGATGCCTTATCATTTGGTCTTAAGCATTATTATACAGGGCCACTCAGTGATGACAGACCCCAAATTCTGAGAAGTAATTAAACAAAGAGTTTTAAGTGCCTAAAATATAAAAATAACACTTACACCTCAGATCTCCTGAGGGAAACAATTTTCCAAAAGCTGGTAAAAGGATTAAACAGCTAATTGAGATGACTTTTTGAAATATGAAGCACAGGGTTAAGTTGGTTTACATGTGGTATACCAGTATGTAGTAAAGCGTAAAAATAGAGAGGAAGCATCATATTGAAGGTCTGCATTTTCGCTAAGGCAGATGAACACAAAATACACAAACACACATCTTTTATGCTTGCTGATAACAATTAATAAGATCCTCAAGTTTATAGAAATAAATACAAATGAAACACACCACGAAAAAAACTAAGTGACTAAACAGAAGAGATTTTTTACAAACCCATTTTTTTTTCCCCATTACTCGCAAGGATGGGAAGAACAGTGTCATATTATTTCTAGGGAAATCACAGAATGAAAACAACAAAAACAAACTCATTCTAGAGCACAAAGATCTGAATAATGAAAAATATGCTACACTATGTCATTCCCATACTTCAGTCAAAATCAAAATATAGTCATTTTGGGTAAAATTTGCTGCAACTGCACAAATATTCAATAACTTAATTTGGACTGGGGAGTAGGGGAAGATATGCTGAGCAATGGATATATTGTGCTTAAATCAAATAAACTTGCATGTGTGTGACTGTTTTCTTTCTCAAAAAAAGTTTATATAGTAGCAAGACTAATATTTATTTGAATTATTATAAATGTTAAGTTCCTTGAAAATGCATAGAGAATTAACATTAAACAAACCCTCTAAATCCTTTCTTTACAGTTACAAATGGAAGGATCATTTTAACTTTTCTGAAGGGTGTGTGAAGAAAAAATAATGGCAGCTGTTTAGAAATTCCCTGTTCACTGTCTTGGTGTAAAAATCCCTGCTGAGGTATTTCAAATAAGTGGGTGGGAAACCAAGAAAGATTCTTAGAATGTACTTTCAAGTACCCTTGTCCTAATCAGGGTACTTGACTCCAGTGATCAGGACTTGCTGAGCAGTTACTACTCTTTTATAGGGGGAAAAACTGATTCAGCATGGAATTTATGTTCTTAAAAATTATGTTCTGCATTAAAAAGAAAGAAGCAGCATTCTGAAATATTTCAGCTTATTACTTTAATCACCCACGCCAGGAAACCGAGGCAGAGAAACCGTGACATTTTCTCTTTGCAATTCATGGTGTTCATAAACTATGTACGATGTGGTCATTATAGTGGCTGTGGGAAACATGAGTTTTCTAACTTTTAGTGATTATATAATCAAACTTGTCATAGTAACATTGCATTGACATTTAATTTTCTTGTTTAATAAAAATATTTTGATTTATTCTTAACTATAAATATATTTTTTCTTTTCATTTTTTTTGGAAGTACAATGCAAGGTTGAAAAAAGATTTTTATCTTAGTATATATGATTTATTTGACACTTGGTCCTGGAAAGACAGTTGGTATAATGCTCAGAAGAGTTAGGTATTCTGATACCATCAAGCATTCAGAAAAGTATCATACGATGAGTAAATAAAAATGTTTTATTTTCTAATATTATAAGATAGGTTAAAGGCAAGTTCACATTCATCATATCCTATTTATTCTAAGTGGATCTTTCTCATACTCTATTTGACAGAAAGTCACATTTTGACTTGACTGAAAGGCTTGATCTCCATAATTCTTTTATCCTCTATATCTGATTCATCAAACAGCCCTGAAAATTTATCTCAGAAAATTTCTCCCGAACATAGTCTCTCTTTTATTTCTATTGGTGTTTTCTCAGCTTAGGCACCACCATTATCTTCTGAGCTGCCATTGCAATAGTTTCATAATTGATCATTTTTCAAACTGTTAGCTAAAACAATTGCTGGATCATGAATTAAATTTGGGGTCACTTATCGGCAATTTTTAAAGAATGAAAAAGAAAAGAATGGATTATAATAGAAAATGAATGCAGTGTTCCATACACAAATTTTTATGGGAATTTGTTTCAAATTTACATGTGTGTGTAGTAATGGTAGCTTGGGAAGAAATGGTAGGAGTAGAATATGATGTAAGTCATATTTCTTGCTGTGCATCTTTATTCAATAGCATTGAAAAACATTGCTCTAACCAGTTTCTGTAACACAAGGACTACAGCTTGATCATTCTGTCTCAAGGATAGTATCATCCTATTAATATCCATATTTGATCACATTATTAAAATTATCATAACCAAAATCTTCAGTGATATCAGGTCAGCTTGCCCCTACCTTTACATTCTTGAATTTTCTCTTTACACAAGTGCCTGTCTTAGATCCAGTGGCATCAGACAATTCCATGTACTTTGCTGTCTGTGTTCCTTTATTTATGACGATGATGCTTCTACCTGAAATGACCTAAGACACCCTAGGCTCCAACCTTAAGAAGTCATATTTTTTCCTTAAAACTTAAAAGGTTAATACCCATTGCAATGCTGTACATGATTTTCTTTGGCAGAACTAATTACTTCTGCTACAGTGCTCTAAAATATTTACTTAGATCTTTATTCTAACAGGTATGGAACTTGAGTATATTTAGTTGCTTGTATGGGGTTGTTACTTTAATGCAAGCAAACCATAATCATAATGACGGTTACTCTGTGTTTGTGAATTGAGGACCTGTTTAAAACGGTATTCGATCTCTCAGTCTTCTTGGGATGCTACTGAGGCTTCAAACCAAGTCCTAAAAACTCATGGGCCTCTGGGCCAGATGTTAACTTAACTCTGAAAAATGGATAATTTTGCCATGGCTATTTCCCCATTAAAAGGGACAGGCTCTCCTGGGCTTGTGATGGTAAATATAAAAGAAAAAAAAAAAAAAAATGGAGTTCCCATGTGGTTCAGCGGAAACGAATCCGACTAGGAATCATGAGGTTGCAGGTTTGATCCCTCGCCTCGCTCAGTGGGTTAAGGATCCTGCGTTGCTGTAAGCTGTGGTGTAGGCTGCAGACGCGGCTCGGATCCCACGTTGCTGTGGCTCTGGTATAGGCTGGCAGCTGTAGCTCCAATTAGACCCCTAGCCTAGGAACCTCCACGTGTGGTGGGTATGGCCCTAGAATGACAAATGACAAACAAACAGAAAAAACAAACCTACCCCCTGGTTTGGCCCCCCGGGTAGTCAGTTTATGAGCTCTGCCCCAAATCTTCTCATTCCCTGTACAGTCACATCAATTTTTATTTTTAACCTGTTTGTTCTGTTAAATATATTAAAGCTGTATCACTAGAAAGTTAATGTAGTGTGTGTTTTAGGAGGTGAATTAGACAAATGTTACTAATAAATATGTGTTAAGTTAAAAACTGAATTTAAAATGTAGCTGTTAGAATATTTACCTCTCAGAAGGTAAATACATCAAAATAAAAGCATCATCCTAAAAGTTAAAATGTTGAAATTATTTAAATTTAAAACAAGAAATACAATCTGTTTCAATGATTTACCTATAGTAGGTGGTCAGTACCTTCTGTGAGCAGGGACATGCTCATTTAAAACAAGTTAGGGAAGATTAGAGAAGTTCTAAAAGCTGATAATAATTTTTCATTTGGATTTTTTTGGTCACACTCCTGGCATACAGAAGTTCCTGGGCCAGGGGTTGAACTCTTGGCACAGCAGTGACCTGAATCACTGCAGTGACAACACCAAATCCTTAGCCTGTTGAGCCATATGGGAACTCCACATTCTGATTTTTAAAACCATCTGTAAGTCAAAATTCACCCATAAAAATACTGGTATACAGGGATGATAAGTAGAAAAAAGATATGACATAGTTTAGCATACTTCTAATTGGCAGAAACCCTCCCCTCTTTATGTTACCCAAAGTATTACAGTTTCAATTTGTGGTTTCTATAAATGAAACTCCCAGTTCTCCCTTAACCAAGACAATGCTCTGTTTTTTTCGTCAAACATCTTGTAAAATATTGAGACATGCCGAAAAGTCTATTACATATTAACCATGACTTAGAAACCTTCTCAGCAGACACTTACAGATAAGAAATATCTTTGTATTGAAGGAACCAAATTAAGTATTCCAAACATTAAGTTTTCTGAAGTTACCTATAGAAGATCATGTCTAGGAAATTTGAAAAATTAAAGAGAGGGGCAAGGTGTGTCTATTTGCATGTTTAAAAGGTAAGTGAGGAGTTCCCGTGGTAGCTTAGCAGAAACGAATCCAACTAGGAACCATGAGGTTGCGGGTTCAATCCTTGGCCTTGCTCAGTTGGTTAAGGATCTGACGTTGCCATGAGCTGTGGTGTAGGTTGTAGATGCGGCTTGGATCCCACGTTGCATGCCTCTGGTGTAGGCCAGCAGCTGTAGCTCCGATTAAACCCCTAGCCTGGGAACCTCCACATGCCGCAGGTGTAGCCCTAAAATGACAAAAGACAAAAAAAATGTAAAAATAAAAGGTAAGTGAGATTTATTAATGATTCCAAACACTGAGGCTAAAAAGCATGAAAAACACATCCTCACAATACTTTGGTAAGATGATGTAGGCAAAGAAAAAGGGTAAAAATATCCATTAAAAATGCAACATTTCTGGAAAGGAAATTATTTTCCCATCCCAAAATGGACTGCCTTAAAAGTTAGTTTTATTCATTTGAATAGGTAATTCTTTATGTCTTCCTGGCAGTAATGCTTTGCTCTTGGTTCTATTAACTATTACTGTACTATTTTGTTGTTCCTTTCTCCATGTCTGTCTTCTCCATCAGAATGCAAACTCCAAACATAATAGACCATGTAGTTTATCTTAACATCCTAATACCTACTAAAGCCCCTCAGAACTTGTCATCTAGTGGCTCTTTGATAAATTTTGTGGAATGAAAAATACTTGTTGAACAAATATGACAACAAATTAATGGAACCATTGCTTCTGCTTCCACTTTTAAGTTTCAAATAAATGTTTCTTTTTTTTGTTTTTGCATTTTAAGGCTGCACCCATGGCATATGGATGGCATAAGGAGGCTCCCAGGCTAGGGGTCCAATCAGAGCTACAGCTGCTGGCCTACACCACCGCCACAGCAACGCAGGATCCGAGGTGTTTCTGCGACCTACACCACAGGTCATGGCAACACTGGATCCCTAACCCACTGATCAAAGCCAGGGATCGAACGTGCAACTTCATGTTTCCTAGTTGGATTTGTTTCCGCTGTGCCACGACAGGAACTCCAAAATAAATGTTCTTTGATCTTTTTAAATAATCATATTTAGGAGCCATACATTTATGCCAAACGTGACACCAACACTTAAGAAATAATTATGGGACCATAATTTTGAATCTCTTTCCTAAATAATTTTTAATCATAGTAGAAAAATCCCTCTCATTTCTTTATAGGATAAGCATGCTTTTGATTTGAGACCATGGTTTTTCAGACTGATCATTTATATAATTCACTAAATATAATTAAAGCTATCAGTTACTACCTTATGCCAGATGCTATACATATCTAACTTATTCAAACTTTAAAGAACATCTATATAATTAAGCATAAATAATCATATTTTACAAATGAGGAAAAAAGGTTTCAATTTAGACACAAATCTTCAGAGCTGGAATTTAATTCAACTTTGAATCTAAAGCACTATGAATCCAAAATTTACTTCACAATACGGCAGGTTCAAATGATTTTGATTATCCAAAACACATATTCATCCCCCCACACACTATACCTGATGCTAATGACAGAATACTCTGAACTCTAGACTACAAAACTCTGTAAGTTGCATTTTTATGTTTGTTAAAAAAAAAAAAACACATTTCATGCTAAATATCATGTAGGTAGTGCTAGAGCTATAACTGACCCTAGTGTATCACTCCTCCCTTATACTCCAGATTTTTATGATAACTTTCAAAATTGAAATTGTTTTCATTCCTAATTTAAAAACAGTTATGTGTGTTCACTGCAAGGGGAAATACACACATGCTCACACACACACTCAAATACCAAGAAAAAAGGAAGTTAAGCTCCTTTTCAAATATAAAACACTTGTAAGCCTCCCTCTAAAAAAAATAACCACTATTAACATTTGGTACCATACTGAATTCCAGTATTCTAAAAAAAAAAGTTTCCAGTAATGGCCTAAGTCAAACTATGGTTCCAAGAATTTTGGTCGATGCCAGTGAAGTAGATATGGGAAGTGGGTGGTCTTTTCTCCCAGAAAAATGTCAGGGTCCCTTCCCCAAAACTATACTAAACGAGGTTTATGTAAAACAAATCTCCCTTTTGATAATGCTTGTATTTGCCAGCTCTTCTTTACATATTTTATACATACCATGGCTTTCCAAGGTCTTGATTTCATCACACAATAATCTGTGTTAATCATTAAAATTTAGCTTTGTTTTTATTTGGCTAAGAAATGATACTTTTCCCCTGATTTTAAGACATAACACTAGCTTGCATACCTCAGGAGGAAGGTCAATGCTCCAGGACTAAAGGAAACAAAACGCCAGATTAGAAGATACAGTATAAAAGTGGAAAATATTATCTCCACAAGTTGACTGATGAGAAGGAAACTTATTCATACAGCAGGGCAACCAGAAGGAAAAAAATAATTCAAACCACAATGCAAGTTGACAGGATCTATTCTAAAGTTGTCTACTGAATCATAAGAAAATAGAGTCATAGAGTTTCAGAGCCAGATAGGAGTCTGAGTCCATCTAGTTCAATGACTACATTTGGCACATCAGGAAACTGACACCCAAAATGGTATATATAATATTACTTGTTCAAAATCACATAGCTCTACTTTGTGGCAAGGCCAGCAAGAGGACCCCAACTTTCTAAACTCTCTGATGATCTTTGTTTTTTTTTTCTTTCTTTCTTTCTTTCTAAGGCTGCACCCATGGCATATGGAAATTCTCAGGCTAGGGTCAAACTGGAGCTGTAAGCCTCTAGCCTATGCCACAACCACAGCAATGCTGTGGGATCCAAGCCATGTCTGTGACCTACATCAGAGCTCACAGCAATGCCAGATCCTTTAACCCACTAAGCAAGGCCAGGGATTGAAGCCATGTCCTCAGCGATACTAGTCTAGTTTGTTACTGCTGAACCATGATAGGAACTCCTTTAGATGAGTATTATTTCAATTACGCTTCATGGGAGAATACGTACTGCTTAGCAACAAATACAATTTAACTCTAATATTATTATCTTCTGTGTACCTAGATCACAAGATATAATTTTATCACCATAATATACTACCAATACTCTAATCCCAAACCATCAAAAGGAGTAAAGATTTACATTTACTGAATAACTGATTTGTGTTTGGGTTTATTCCAGACAACTTCACACACACTATCTCATTTATTTCTATACCCACAAAAAAGGGAAGCTTGAGATTATTTTCCTTGTGTTACATGTAAAGAAACTGAAGATTAGAGAAGTAAATTAATAACTGAAGAATTAATATATATTAGATGGAGAAGATGGAATTTGAAACCAACTTTACCTGACTTAAAGCCTTATCACATTGGATTAAGATATTAGCTCCCATGAGGGAAAAGACCACAAGTCTCCTGCTTGGTTACCTGTCTTTAGAATATTTTCACATCTTTTTGGCACATAGTAAGTGCTTAATAAAAGAAAGGAGTTCTCACAGGATGGTCCATAAACCACAACTGGAGAAAATGCTAAACATTATAAGGTCAGCTTGGTGTTCACTTGATTTTTTAAATTGTTTTTTCCTCTTAGCTTTATTAAGATATAACTGACATGTAACACTGTGCTTGTTTAAGGTATACAGTGTGGTTATTTATATATGTACATATTGTGAAATAATTGCCATTACACAGTTACCATTCACATAGGTACCACTGTGTATGTGTGGTTTTGTTATTCAGTTTGTTTTGTTAGCCTATACTTTGAAGAATTTCTGGTACCTTGTAGAAATGTCACACATTGAAATGGCATTCCCTCTTCAGTCTTTCATGTTAAGTAATCAAAATTGGAAATGTACCTTAATTAGATCATTTCTCACTGGTCTTCATGTTTCAGAGTAAACATACAACTAAAAACCTCAAGCTCAAGTACAGTACTGATTCTCATTGAAAAAGTTATGTTTTCAACCTTCATTTGAAAATAAAGTATTGGACTTTAGTATGCGAGAAAAAGAAGCTCTGTTGGTGCTTCCTTCTTCAACTTACTATGTACACTCAGGAAAGTCACTCAGACTCTGTTCTATGGAAAACTGTGGTTTGTTAACTGAAGCCTTAAGCTCCTCAGAGGGACCAGCGGGAACCAATCTGAATTACTCAAGATTCATTTTCTGTCATCCAAAAACAGCTACATTTTAAAACGTGGCATGTTCACATTCACTATCATTTCCCTTTCCACATATTATTCAGCTCCTATATTCCTTTATTTTCTTAGACTGCCTTCCATCATCTATCCCCCAATTACTATCTTCATTATCTCTATCTTTAGACTATTTTCAGTATTACCATCTTTGCCCTCTGTAATTTATCACCTAGAAATCTTCCTGAAATTGAAGTTTGATCATGCCATTCCTCTACTGAGTGGCTCCATGGACTACCTGCTAAATTAAGTCTGACCTCCTTAGCAAGATACAATACACTCTGCATAACCTGTCAACCTCTCTCTCCAGCCTCACCTGCTTGCATTGACATACACAATCTTCTCTACCAGTAGTATAATGAACCTTCTCACAGGTCCAGAAAAGCTACTCATTCTTCTGCCCAGGTTCTTTGGCACATCATAGGTCCAGTTTGGACTAGGTCTCACTCTCTTTTCTCTCCTTGCTATACTTACCTCTTCAGTTGTTACTAAAATTTAACTCAAGCATCGCTTCTTTTAGGAAATCATCCTTGATCATCCAGCTTATGTCTCTTCTCTGCCTCATTATCAGTGTATGCTTCTGTGAGAACCTCTAATGAAGCACTTTGCATTATCAGTTCACTACTTTATTTCCTTTGCTAGACTATAATCATCTCAAATGTAAAGACCTGCTCTCCATTTCTCTATCTTCCTGACAAACATGTGAATAAAAAAGTGAAGGAGTTAATAGATAAACTATAAGAAAGATCAAAGCTCTATTGTGTATCAACTGAAAACAATAAATACCAAAAAATCTGGTTGTGTTTGGCTCTAGAGTACATATTTTGGGCCAATGTCCACTTACAGACAAATTTAATAGTAGCAAAATTACAAATGATTTGAACCCAAAAATAAAGTCATAGTTTCAAAATCTATGGCATGACTAAATCATGTTTGATAATGATCCTTTGATATCAGGGGAGAATGATTGCTACAATATTATACATTAACATGAACCTTATTATTAAAGCTTGGTTTATCATCTTACTCTGTCCTATGATTTGGATTTCATCACATTTTGTCCCTTCTAGTATACTCCTTATTGAGTACTTTTTCTTTCTCTTATCCTTATTTATAATGCTCCTCTCATCTGCAAATATGTTCATGTTTCTATACCACTATGTTCCTCTCCTGCCTATAACAGGAACAACAACAACATGGAAAAACCCAACATGGAAAAGCAAACCAACAAACTGTAAGTACTTCTCTTGGATTACAGGACATCATGTAAGTCCTTAACATGGAAAAACGATCCTTCATTATTTAATGTCAACATATGTTGCCATTCCCCTTCCACACTGTCCTTCATTATGTACCTAATAGTAGAGTAGTCACAAACTCTTGTTTCATCCTAAGACCACTGGAAGATTTTATTTATTTACTTACTTATTTACTTATTTTTTGTCTTTTTGCCTTATCTAGGGCCACACCCGCAGCATATGGAGGTTCTCAGGCTAGGGGTCTAACAGGACCAGGGATTGAACCCACAACCTCATGGTTCCTAGTTGGATTCGTTAACCACTGAGCCATGATGGGAACTCCGGAAATTTTTTTTTTTTTTGGCTTTTTGCCTTTATGTAGAGCTGCACCCGCGGCATATGGAGGTTCCCAGGCTAGGGGTCTAACAGGAGCTGTAGCCGCCGGCCTTCGCCACAGCCACAGCAACGCGGGATCCGAGCCGCGTCTGCGACCTACTCCACAGCTCACGGCAACACCAGATCCTTAACCCACTGAGCAAGGCCAGGAATCGAATCCGCAACCTCATGGTTCTTAGTCGGATTCATTAACCACTGAGCCACGAAGGGAACTCCAGGAAGATTTTTTTTTTAATACCACATATCACTCATACGTGGAATCTAAAATATGGCACAAACGAACCTATCTACAAACAGAAACAGACTCACAGACATATAGAATAGATTTATTGCCAGGGCGCTGGGTGGGGAGGAGTAGGATAGACTAGGAGTTTGAGCTTATAGATGCAAACTACCACATTTAGAATGGATAAGCAATGAGGTCTACTGTATAGCACAGGGAGCTATGTCTAGTTTTCTGGGATAGACCATGATAGGATATGGTCTAAGAGAGGGAACGTAAAAAAATAAAATAAAATAAAATATTTTTTTGTCTCTAAAAACAAAACAAAACAAGAAAGTATTTGTCTTTGTGTTTACTGTTCCCTTTGCCTGAGATTCCTCCTTCCCATGTGTTTAATGACTAATCATCCAGATGTACAATGATTTATTCATCCTTTCTTGCTGTGTGTTATAAAATGCAATTATACTTAAACAATTGCTCACATTTGGACAGATTCCTAGAACTGGAAATGGTGAATAAAGGAACCCACTATGTTTAAGCCTTGGTGGACATTATCAACTTGATTTTTGGAAAAGTTGTGTCAATTGACATTTTTAAAAAAGTATTTCACAGGAGTGCCAATACCAATATAACTTTGCACTGAATATTAAGAATTTTAAATATCCTTGTTAAATTGATAAATGAGAAGTTGTATCTGCTTATAATAGTACATTTTCAGAAAATGAAGCAGGTATTTTAAAATAATGTTTTAAAATTTAAAACACTTTGCCAAGTCATTGCCATTTCCATTTAAAAAAAAAAGAATCTCTTGTAGATAAAACATTTTTATCCAAGCAGTGATAGGACGGGAAAAGAAAAAGTTAGAGCCTTACATCATAATCCATAACAAGTCCTCTATTTGGTTTTAAGTTAAATTTTAAAAATCATAAATAATTAGAATGAAATAGAAATTCTGATTTCTACCCAGACCATGAATTTTATGGTTAAAATCAATAGAAATCACAAAGATAACTATTTTCTAAAAGCTACAAAATTTCAAAGTTCCAGCAGTGTCGCAGTGGTTTAAGAATCCTACTGCAGTGGCTTGTGGAGGTGCCGGTTCGATACCCAGCCTGGCACAGTGGGTTAAAGGATCCAGCATTGCTGTAGCTGCGGCATAAGTTGCAGCTATGGCTTGGATTCAGTCCCTGGCCTGGGAATTTCTATATGCCATGGGTGCAGCCATAAAGTAGGGGAAAAAAAAAAAAACTAAGTACAAAATGTCATAGATCAAAAATATGAATAAAATACTAAGTAAAAATAAGGTAGAAACTAAATGCAACACATATCACATAAGCAATGCTGTGATTTCTAAAATATAAAATAATTATTTTAATCAATAAGATCTAAAAAAAAAATCATTCTAATGCCCTGCACCAGGCTTCCTACCAGAAATGTAGTTGTTTGCAGTTAAAACATTTGCGTTAAGGACAAATAATCTCAGTGATAGTGCAAGGGAAAAATATAAGGCTGTTTTTGTGAACACATAGAAAAGTAGGCATTTTTCTCTCCCAGAAGAGAGTATACTTTGCTATAAAAGATTTAGCATTCAAAGAAGGTCAAAGAGGATGATTTAAAGTTTGTCATAAATTATCCACCAGTGCAGAATCAAGCATTGATTGAGTTATAAAAACCCATTCTATCAGTCAAAGTGAGTCAATTCTTCCATTTTTTCTTTTATGAAATATCTTTTCCCTTCTCTTAGGAAGTTATATTATCATAAAGCAAAACATTTTTATCTTATTATTTTAGTTTCCTGAAGAAATGTATCTCTTCACTACAATTATTTCTAATTTTATATACTTAGATTTTATAGACACTCCTATCTGAGGCATGTTCCTCTGTCTTCACATTTTATATTATCTATGACGTTATTCAGTGTCAACTACATGTATATTTGATAAAATTGGGGAAGGTTTTTCTTGTTTATATAAGACAATGAGAATTAGCATTTTGCATTTCTAGCCAGTGGTCATGGCTATCAAAAATGTGTTAACAAATTAACTTCCAACTACAACGTTTCAAGCAAGATATGCTTTAGTATCTTTCATCATTAGTTTCAATTTACAGTTTATGCATTTCTTTACTATATTTTCCATGTGATATTTAGAGAATCACTTCAAAATGATAGCTCTATTATTATTATTATTAACACTGGACATTTGAAATAAAGATATTTAGAACCTAAGCTATTTATCCAACAATACATTTCCTGGCTTTATATTTCTCATTTTATTTTTTATTGGTCTAGGTGAATTATAATACTATATTAGTTTCAGCTCTATAACACAGTGATTCTAGTAATTGTCAGGAAACCAACTTTTCTGACTCCCAATATCTAGGCTATTTCTCTATACTATGCAGCATAATCATCATGCAGTATATCATCATAGCACATACATCATCTTTTCAACTGTCAAGGTTTTAAGTGCCATAAATGACCTTATATATGATTCCTCTTACATATTCATCTTAGAATTCGATGTTGTATAAATTTTAAGACAATACATGAATACAAACCAAAATTTTCTGAAATCCTACATTATTTCATTCAATGAATAAAGAGCTAATACTTCAATGTAAAATTTTTGATGCTAGATCCTGAGATACAGACTAAATAAGTGAGACATGTTGGGGAGTTCTGGCTTTTCTAGAGCATACTGAGAAGTCCTGCACTTAGCAAACATTAAGAATCACCTGGGTACTATGATTAAATGCACATTCTGACTCAGCAAGTCTCGTGCAAATTCTGACATTCAGTATTTCTTTCTAACAAGCTTCCAGGTGATATCAATTCTGGTAGTTCAGAAACACAATCTGAGTGGCAAGTATATATATATATGCATATATGTGTGTGTGTGTGTGTATATGCACACACACATGCATACATACTATATACACACACACACACACATATACACATATATACATATATATTTAAATGGATATTTTTAAGTGATTGTTCATTGCTGTTCCTACATTATTTGGGAAAAAATGTGAACCAAGAGGAAATTAGAAGGGCATTCATCAAGCATAGCAGGAACTAAGGATGTTGATGAACAAAGAAAAAAAATAGAATATAGCTGTCTTGGCTAGAGGAAGATGAGGACAAGATAGAATGGAGAAAAGGAAGGTAGAGAGAAATAAAGAAACAAAATTAAACTTGAAATTCCAACCAGTCAAAACAATGACCAAAAGTGTTTTGTAGCTCTTAGTTAACAATTTCTGAATCACTCAGGTCAGATTCATTATGTCTAGTATCTCTGTTTAAGCACAGTGGGAAGTGGCATTCAAAAACATGTCACCAATTGTAACTGTTAATTAACCCCTCTCCCAGGGTCCTCTGTATAATATCAAAGAGAGTAGTGGGACCAGGTTTACTCTAGGATCAGGCTGGACATAGTCTTTCTTCCCCAGAAAACCAGTACTGACAGGCTGCTTGACATTTCCTACAATTCCCAATTAGCTCAAAGAATGGAAAGAATGCACTATCACTTTTCCACACCAAGGTGTAGGGAAGAGAAGACCAGGGAAGATGGAATGAGGACTTGTTTCTCCACCACCTTTCAGCATTAATGTCAGTAAATATCTTATTTTTTTTGTTCTCATGAGAAAAGCACTATTGCTAAGTTTATGAAATTTCTGAGTATAGACAATACAAATGATTAGAATGCACTTTTTTTGTAAATACACATGGGACTAAATTCTTCAAAAAACTTAAAATACATGTGGGAAAATTTAAGAAAAATTTAAATAACATTTTGCAAAATCAAAAAAATTTTCACCACTAAATAGTTTTATTTTTTAATGTAAGATCTACACTGTTACAATTTTATTCCTAACACAAAATTTTAAAAAAGGCTCAAGTAAGGATTCAGAGATAGTTTTAAACAGATTGCATAAAAGGAGCTTTCTAACCCTGTTTTATTTTACCTATAGTGATATATAACTTATATATGTCTTCCAAACTCTAAATTCTTGAAATTTTACAGCATATCTTTAGATAAATAATTATATGTGGGGTAAACTTAGAGCTGAGATTTCATAAAGGCAATTCTATCATTCTGTGGGTTCTGTGAGTAGGTAAATTGTCACACCCTAGGAATAGAGAAAGAATTCATCATACAATAATCTCAGTTTCTATAGAAACTTAGAAAACTAAAATAGAAAAAGGCACTCAACTTTTACTCCAATATCAACTACAATGAAATGTGCTTGGACTCTTGGACTCTATTTTGGGTAATGGTTTTCCTGTGTAGCATTAATTCTTTCCAATATTTAACATACGTCAGGCCATCCAACTATCAAATATAGAATTTAGTATCGATAGGACAATGTCTCAAATGCTTATCAGACGAGGCAAAGTTTATAACATATCAATGCCAGGTTAAATTAAAATGTTGCTTATCTGGAGCTGTATGACAAGATCTTTAACATCAACAGAACTTTATCATTTTTTATGAATTTTCCCTTTCAGAAGGATAGCAAGTCAAGAGAAGTAAGATATTTTCAGTCTGGGTGACTGATCATCCGTGTTTCTCTATCCTGACCTCCTTGCAACATGTAACTCACAGACTGAGGAAATATGACTAGGTGTCTTGAGGGTTGCACATATAAAGGATACTGATCAAGTGGACATAACACTATTATTTGAATTATCAGTTTGGGCATTATTTACTAAGAAATAAAATTATTTCTCTTATGTTCATTTTTCTGTTATTTTGATATATATGAAACCTAGACTTTACAAATCAGTTCAATATTTAGTCAGTAATTAGAGAATCAAAGACAGTCTTTAACTGATTTTCTTACTTTCTTTTCCCCTTTAAGAGTCACATAATGATACTCATCACGGCTCCTGTTTTGTGTAATATCCTACCAAACCCAGTATTTATTTTAATTGATTAACTTATGATACAAACAGCTACCGCAGGAGAATCTCTTCCAGGAGAAGAAATGTATGACGTGTGTGTGTGTGTGTGTGTGTGTGTGTGTGTGTGTGTGTTGCTACCATTACATGTACAAACATACAACATGAACACTTTCCACAGGCTTACTTTAAAATATTGTAAAATATTAAAAATAACATTCTCCAAAAATGCACTTCAGAACAATAACGCCATGTTTCTGTGCCTTGCCCTCATCCTCAATAGGATAACTGTTTGAAGCAAAAATTCCTGTTTGTATGCAAAGAACCAAAACTCTGTCTAGTATGCAGATACTCATACACACAATACAGCTCTGGGAAAGTTAGAAAGTTGAAAGATTTTAAAGACTGTTACTAAAATTTGTAACAATTTTAACCATTTTGATATGGAAGAAAAATATTTCAAGGAATGGGGCTTTGATTGAGTTTTAAAGCAAAAATCCTTTTTAATGCTCTACAGTAGAGGAGACATTTGAACAGTTAAAAAAAAAAAGGCTACATATATTCAGGGAAGGAAAAGATATTTGGCAGGCAGACGATAAGTCAGATGCCATGAGAGATGAGTGTTTTTAGGAAGGATGGAAATCTGGTATAATGATATGTCACTGAAGTCCCTGGGTCCATGAGACTCAAAGGAATGAGTTCCCCAAGTGGATATCATTACAAAAAAGTTTTTCTGCAGGGATTATTTGGTTCTAATGCTAAGGGTGTTCTTGTCAAAGTTTTTCCTTGGAAAATCAAAAACCTAATCCTAAACTACACTTCCCTAGTATATACTTTAAGCTAGAACATTTCAACTTCTACTTTTGGAAACTAGCAAAAAGAGAAGAAGAAAACAAAAGTAATTCTGGCAGTAATTTTCATACCTTCATTAATATGCTTATCTCTCAATGTCTTCAATACTTCTTGGTATTATAGACTCTTAGGATTGGTCACTGTTATGTTCTCGTTAAATAAGTTTTTAAAATAACCACAGCTTAGTTAAGTATAAAGAACCTCTTGATGTTCTACTGTTAAAAACACTACATTTGCATGCTCAGACACCAGTGTGAGACTTACAACAAGTGGATAGGTACGTTCTAAAGATCTAATGCATAGCATAGTGATTATAGTCAATGACACTCTATTATCAAATTCAAAATTTGAAAATTTTAGATCTTAATTGTCCTCATCACAGGAAAAAGAAGAGATAATTATGTGATCTGATTGGGGTGTTAGCTGACACAATACTCTTAATTTCAGAGTTAGGGGTATGGCTGAACCAAATGGGTTATGTAAATCCCAGGGCTAAAGCTTAAAGGGGTGCAGGAACAGAATCAGGTCACATTTGGAACCTGTATCCCTCCAGCATTAATCTACTTTACAAATTCTCTCTTTTACATTGCAACTATTTCTACTATGCTCTAAAATGTTTCCTTCTTTATTTTACTGGCCCTCTGATTTTAGTCTCTTCAGAAACTCCAAAGCCTAACTTTTTCTCGCAACCATACTTCACACAGACCTCAATGTTTGAAGCTCATTACTTCCACTATCATTCTCTTATCAAGTATTTTTGCTTCCTTTTGGACACAGTTTTGTTGGTATATCTATATGCTGACAGAGTCTTTCTCTCAGTTCAATCAATTTAAAAGTTCAGATTTTCAAAGCCTCAACTGATGTCAAATCAATTTCTGACCCCATATCCAACTGAAAGTAAGGCAAAATGTTTGTAGTTATATTCATTATTACGAATTGCATTCTTTGAGAGTGTTCTCTTATGACTTTTTTGTGGCTACACCATTTTATAAAAAGCTGTTGTCTATTTACAATTAATATATAATTAATTATATTTATTTTTTTAAGACTACATTTCAAAAGATTTTTTTAAGATCTATACTTTCCCAGGATGGATTCCAAAATATCTTCAAGACTTCAAATTATTTATCAGCATGATGAATCACTATATTTTTGTATTTATATTTTAGTATTTCATGTTTCAGTATACATGTTTCATATATCCAGCAATTTTTTTTTGGATAACTAAACTAAGCCAAAAAAATCTACTGAGATATATGAACTGAGAATTTAAAGGCACCAACTAATACCTATGTTGTCATCATAATCCCATGTTTGCGTTTCTCTCAGTTAATTAAAATTATCCAAACACATGACTCATCAAATATCTGCTGACCATCAATGAAAAACAAACAGGTACGTTTAATTATGTGAGAAAATTCAAAAACTAAAATATACTAATAAATATACAAATATCATGTATAAAGAGTAATGAAGGCAACCTGGTCTGAGACATCAAATAAAAACCTATTATACTGTGTTCTTAAGAATATGCTAAATAGTTGTCATTCCAAAAGTAAACTTACATATTCCATCATTATACATAATGTTCATAATTTTATTAAGTTAGCATAATTTATAGAATATAAATAGGACTGTTAAGATAATTAATCACATTAATTAATTCACTCACTAATAGAAAAAATAATTTTCTTTAGTGAATAAAATAGTTTTTCTGAATATTAAATTTAATATAATTGTCATTTGACCAAAAAATAAAAAAAGCTGGTATGAATCTTATTGCTACAAGATCACCTTTTTTTTTCAACAATACAATAATTTTAATTTTATATTCTAAGGTAAACGTAAATTTGGATATTATACATAGAAAGATATTATAGAAAAACATTTGAGATTTTAATAATTCTTGATATTAATATTAGATTTAAACATTTCTGCGAGTTTTCTACTTCTAAGTATAAGGTCTTTGTAGAAATCACAATCCCCAGGAACAGAAGAAAGCTCACCTTATTACAAAATTGTGACTGTCAATCTCTTTTCCACATTCACTATCTAGCAGAATGCCAGAATTCCCAACAACTGCGCAGGTCTTAAATCTGCGATTTTTCATTGGTGAAACTTCAGGTAGGAGGCTGTGCAGATCCTGAGAAATATTCAGTGTCCGGCGCCTGTCCAGCACATAGTGTATGACATCACCAGGCTTAAAACTGCTCTTGACCACTGAGACATCTCGTTCTGCATCGAGAAAACGAAGAATGTTCTTCCTATATTTGAAATACAAGAAAAGTTTTTCATTAATGAGAACATATTCAAGGACTGGTGATGTCATCTACAAAGTAACATGATAAAATTTGTTTGTAAATCTCTAATCTTTAATTTCAGGTGGTAGTTAAACCAACCAATTAAGCAGATTCTACAGCAAATAAATGTATTTAAGAAAATCATTTGTACATGGTTTTGTAAACAGATACAGAGCATACATGGCTACTTGTGAAGTGAAAAAACCCGTCTATCAAAATATACAGGGAGTTCCCTTTGTGTCTCAGTGGTTAACGAATCCGACTAAGAACCATGAGGTTGCGGGTTCGATCCCTGGCCTTGCTCAGTGGGTTAAGGATCTGGTGTTGCCGTGAGCTGTGGTGTAGGTCGCAGACACGGCTCAGATCCCGCGTTGCTGTGGCTGTGGCAAAGGCCGGCAGCTACAGCTCCTGTTAGACCCCTAGCCTGGGAACCTCCATATGCCGCGCGTGCGGCTCTACATAAAGGCAAAGAGACAAAAAAAAATATATATATAGAGAGAGAGAAAAGTTCGTTTATTAAATAAAATTGCCAAAACTTGATTTTGCTTAATTAAATAGTATTCTTCTAGCTTTAATTATCCATAGTCATCTATTTTGTTTCATGTTGTCTAGTTAAGGTGAAGAGAAAAAAACCTGAAATTGTCTGGAATCACATCTTAGTTAACTCTATTAAAAAGGCTGAATTTTGCAATAAAACACACATTCAAATCATGTGTAAGTTATAATTATTTGAAGAGTTAAAACTGCAGCATTATTTAAATGAAGGTTTTCTTCCAAACTCAGGAACCCAGGAGCTAAGACAGGTATATTAGAGGAAAAGATGGACAGATAGAACCCTGGGCCATGCATAGCAGAGATAGCTACTTGTTCCTCAGTATCCTTTCTTCCAGGGTTTCCATATATGGATCTTCTAAGTTTTACTTCAGCATGTGGATGCTCAGCTAGAACATTTCCAAAGTTTCCAAATGCAGGTGCAGCTGGATTTGGTCATGTGCATTAGTTTTCTTAAACAGGATATGCGTGGATCAAGTGCATCACCATATGAGAAAGTAATAAACTTCCAACTTGTTTAACCCACTGTATTTTATTTTTTATGGAGAACTTACAAATATTAGGCACTATTTTTAAAAATTTTATTATAGTTTTTTTTCTTTTTTTTGTCTTTTCTAGGGCCTCACTCGCGGTATATGGAGGTTCCCAGGCTAGGGGTCTAATAAAAGCTGTAGCCACCAGCCTACGCCACAGCCACAGCAATGCGGGATCTGAGCCGCATCTGCAACCTACATCACAGCTCACGGCAACGCCAGATCCTTAACCAACTGAGTGAGGCCAGGGATTGAACCTGCAACCTCATGGTTCCTAGTCGGATTCGTTAACCACTGAGCCACGACGGGAACTCCCTATTATAGTTGATTTACAATGTGTACTAGTTTCAGTTGTACAGTAAAATGAACCAATTAGACATATATCCATTATTTTTTCCCTATGTAGGTTATCACAGAACATTGAATAGACTTCCCTTTGCTATATGGTATGTCCTTGTTAGTTATATATTTTATATACAGCAGTATGAGTTAATCCCATCTTCCCAATTTATCTCCCTCCACCACAGTTTCCTCCTTGGCAACCATAACTTTGATTTCAAAATCTGTTTGTTTCTGTTTTATAAATGAGTTCTTTTGTATCCTTTTCATTAGACCACAAATAATTAAAAACATATGATATTTGTCTTTCTCTGTCTTACTTCACTTAATATGATATAGGTCCATCCATGTTGCTCCAAATAGCATTATTTCATTCTTTTTATATGGCCTGATAAGATTTCCATTATATAGATATGTATCACATCTTCTTTATCCATTCATCTGTCAATGGATATTTACGTTGTTTCCATGTCCTGGCTATTGGGAATATGTTGCTATAATCACCAGGGTGCATGTATCTTTTGGAATTATAGTTTTGTCTGGATATATGCCCAGTAGTGGGATTGCTGGATCACATGGCAGCTCTATGTTTAGCTTTTTGAGGAACCTCCATATTGTTTCCCATAGAGGTTACACCAACTTACATTCCAACAACACTGTGTGAGAGTTCCTATTTCCCATACCATCTCCAGCATTTATTATTTATAAACATTTTAATGATGGCCATTCTGACTGGTGTGAGATGGTAATTCATGCAGTTTCATTTCGCTAATAATTAGCGATGTTGAGCATCTTTTCACATGCCTTTGGCCATCTGTATGTCTTCTTTGGAGAAATGTCTATTTAGTTCTGACCATTTTTCAATTGGGTTGTTTTTTTCTGATACAAAGCTGTGTGAGATGTTTGCATAATTTGGAGATTAGTCCCATGTTGTTTGCTTCATTTGCAAAGATTTTTCTCCCATTCTGTGAGATCCACTACATTTTAAAGTCATCTAAGGGAAGTTTAGTCTATTTCATAACTAATAAATTGATTTAAGAGATGTGAGCTGCTACATAAACATATATCCATGTACTAAGATGATGGAAAATAAGAAAATACCTACCCTATTTATCTATCCGATATATATATAGCTGGCTAGAAAAGCAGTGACCCTTGTCATGACGTGGGATAGTTCTTGATAAAACTGCTGTCTATAATAATTTGAGAGTCATATCCTGTATGTAATAAGCCTGTTGCCCTTTGGAAAACTTGCTGACAGCTGCTTGGTTGTTGTTTTATGTTGGTTGCCCCTTTTATCAACGTCCTAAAAGAGGCAAAGTCAGGCATGAAAGAGCCAAGTTAGAAGCTCAGATGGAGGAAAATATCTCTGGCAATAGCCTATAATTTAAACCCTGTGAAAGTCCAGTAACTGGGACTCAAATGTTTCCAATAACTCATTAGCAAGAGATACAACTATAAACCAGAGCCATCTCAGGGGCAAGAGGGATACTGCCTTCTCCTTTAAGTCTGCAGATTCAAATGACTTAAGAGTAGCTGTCAATAAATTGAGGGGAAAGAGGGGTAGACTAGAATAATTAAGGGAGAATCAGAAGGCTAAAGAATTGGATTCGGAGTTCCTGCTGTGGTACAACGGAAACGAATCCTACTAGTGTCTGTGGGGATGCAGGTTTGATCCCTGGCCTTGCTCAGTGGATCGCTGTTGCCATGTGCTGTGGTGTAGGTCACATATGTGGCTCAGATCATATCGTGTTGCTGTGGCTGTGGCGTAGGCTGGCAACTACAGCTCCTAGTCGACCCCCAGCTTAGGAACCCTAAAAAAAAGGAAATTAAAAGAATTGTATTCAGAAGGAATCTTTCGGTGGGGGTGGGGTGGGGGGGAATTTATATCAGGAACTAACTACAAGGAAACAGTCCAGGAGCCTAGTTAGGTTTTTGACATATAAATCTATGACCTGCCTTACAAAAAGTCTGGGACTGCATGATTCTCAAGCTAGCAAACATATACCAACTAGAGGTAATCTGAGAAAGCCCTCTTCTGGGTTGAAATTTGGATATCATTTACTGAAGTGCTTTTACTACAAGCTTGTATTTTCAGAGTGCTAAAAACAATGTCATTATTATAACATTCAAGATGTGACAGACATATTTTTCCTCTAATGCCATTATTGTTTAAGCTTCACCATTATTTGTAAATTTTATTACTGAGCACAAAATATCATCTCGTCTCATAACTCCGCCAAAAGGGTAATTACCCAAATCATACTTATAAGCCATAAGTATGACTAGCAAGGAGGGATGTAAAATAACTCATAACTTTCCTTTTGTTTTTTATTTTTTTTTAAATTTTGGTTTACTTTAAATAGGTTGCAGTTTAACGTGTGATCTAATTAGAAAACCAGATGATTGAAAATTAATTTGGCCTGATTTTATACACAAGGAATATGCCCATCAGCCTTCTGAAAAAGAGTATTTTTTGAAATTTTTTTCTCAAATATCTGGAACACCAGGATTGCAAGGAGCGCAATTTGTACAGGAAAATCTATATAAATGCCCTACAAATGAAAGTTTAAAATTAATACAGGAGTTCCCACTGTGGCACAGCAGGTTAAGGATCCTTCAGTTGTCTCTTTTGCTGAGTGGGTCCTATCCTTGCCCTGCCCAGTGGGTTAAGGATTTGGCGTTGCTGTAGCTACAGTTTGGATTCTATCCCTCACCCATATGACCTGGAGGGCAGCCAAAAAATATACAAATAATCAGATGCTGTAATAGTCATCTCAGCAAAGTACTGATTACATAGGAAGAGAATTGCTGGTGAAATTAGCAAACATATAGTATGAAATGCATAATTATGTTAAACACAAAAGTTTGTCACAAAAGTTAACAAGCAGCAAAAGCAGCAATCAACTTTTGTATATATTAACTATTATTTAGTTGTTTGGTGAAAAAATTATGTAATGCGTGACATCTGTATTTCAACAATTTATTTTCCGTTTCCTGTGAAAATGACAAGCCTGACACTAAAATAAAGACTGCACGGATGTGGTCAAATCACCAAACTAGATGGTGTTATCATTTTCCTTTAAATATAATTTAAAAGTGTTGCTGTAGGTATTTGAATATATAACTCAAAAGTAGTGGCATGTTTGCAAGCATGAAGCAAAGAGACTAGAGGTCCAGATTTGAAAGAAGACCCTTTAGCTTAGAATCCAAAAGGGAAAATCTCGGTAGTCATAAAAAAAGTTAATATTAATACTTAAATGCTTGTCAACTGATAGCAAGAGGGACTTTCCAATACAGCGCCTTCGCTATGTTATAGAAAGTTAGCACCAAAAATATTTCCAAATACTCTAAATCCCTGAGTATAACAGTACACCTTTAATTTATTCATTGTTAGGAAACATTGATATAACAAAGTGTACTATCAGAGTTCAATAGGAAAATAATGCTTAATGAGTAAATAATCATTAAGTGTAGATGATACTATTATATGTATTCTTCCAATGCTGCGTTATAAGATCAGTAGTAGTTTATTTTATTTTTAATTTTTTTAATTTTTGGCCATGCCCATAGCATGCAGTAGTTGCCAGTCCAGGGACTGGAGCCACAGCAAGGACGATGCTGGGTCCTTATCCCACCAGGCCACCAGGAAACTTTGAGTAATTTATTTTTTAAATGGAAGCAGTAAAGACAGTAAAAACCTTTCCAAGACAGAATACAAAATACCAATTCACAGATACTAATCACAATAGAAAAATGTGAGCTTCTTAGGCAAAACTTAGAACAATTGTCAGTGTAGAACTGCCTTTTTAAACTGAAATAGGGGAGGGGGAAGGAAACCTTGAATGTCTCTAGTTTGATCTTTTTCTTACATTTAACCACACTTTTAGTTTCTATTTTAGGACTTAGATCTACGCATGGAAAATTATCTGAGCTAAGATTCCTCGTGTAGGATGTAAGAACAACTGAAAATAATTACTATGAGTGAATAATGTTGTGACTTCAATGCTTAATATTTTTCTTTGGAAACAGTAAAGAAAAGTTAGATTTTTTTTTTTCTCTAGAGCAGGCTGTAGGCATTTTTTAGATTATTGGTTTAAAGGACTATACAAGTTCTATGGATTTGTTAAGTCTAGTTGTTGTCCAGGCTATGAATCTATGAAAAAAAAGGAAAAAAAAAAACTAGTGCTTAAATATAATTAACTAAATGTCATTGAAAGCATGAAAAACTCTTGTTCTTACGTTGAACTGAAACCACATGCATCTCTAAGGAGAACATATTCGCTTTGCTCAGATGATAACTGATAACGAACAAAAACAGTACGTTAAACAAAATTACTTTAGAATGAGAGGGAGAAAAAAGAAAACTCTAATTTCTGGGCTCTCAAGAAACATGAATCAACCAAAGCCAATGTTTTATATGCAGACTACCAGAGTAAGTTTTTCCACTATGTGGTCGTTTTAACAGATATTTAAAGCAGGGGATTGTATTTTTTGTGTGTGACTTAAAAGAACAATTCTAAAATTCTTTACAGGTCTTAATTGTCATTTTGTAAGCAAAAGTGAACTTCCTGAAACACTATCAGAAAAACAAACACCTATATTCAGCAACTGTTTTAAAGATAAAGATAACTGAAAGAGTCAAAAAAAAGCTTCACTTTCAGTAAGACTAAAAAAACTTAGTCATAAAGATTATTTTCTGTTAGGCAATGTCAGCTTAAACTGAACGGTTGGTTTAGACTGTTAAACCGACAGGAATAGATTCTATACAGAAACTTTTCAACTGAATTTTCAAGCAGAACTTCTCTTTCAACATTGCCCATCCCTTGAAATAGCAGCTGCAGAGTCCTGGAGAATTAATTTACTAAACATTGTTTTCACTTGTGAAATGTTAAATATAGCTAACCTATCACCAGGTGCCACTCTTTCTTCTCTGTAGGTTTCCTGTCAACAACAAGCACATGTGCTGTGGCAACTAAAACTTAATCTAAATGACATGTTGACTCCATCAGCAAGTATTGTGAGGCAAATTTTACAGCTGGAATGCATCACAAGTTGAGAAACAAATTAGGTAATGATACATATATCAGGAATCAATTTTTGTAAACCTTTGACTCTAGACAAAAATCACTGAATCAATTCAATTGTTACTGACATAATTTGTTAAAAAAAAAAAGCTTAAGAAATGCCAAGAGTTTCATTATACCTATAGAAAGCACAGTTTTTTGCCTCAAAAGATTATTTCTGCAAGGCAATATGCCTCTAGGCTCTGGGAGGGGAAGAAAAAAAAAAAAAAACCTGTAGTCTTGTTAGGGCTTCTGAGCTTAGATTCCCAGCTATTATAAGAAATATATATTTTAGTTAGTATCAAAAGAAAAATTCTAAAGACACTCGAATGTAAAGGCAAAATTGCCTCAAAAAGCTTGAAGAAAAGCACTTCAGTTTAATTTACCCTTCAGATGGCCATCTGATACTTAGTCCAGCAATTGGTAATATTGGAGGAATACTATCTTATATTTTATTATATTAGGGCAAAATACACAACCACTATGTACTTAATAATGATGCATTTTAATAGTATGATTTTTAGTATTAAAAGATAGTCTTCCAAAAAATTTGTCTAATAAGAGCTCTCATTCTGCAGTCAGATGGGCCTGGCTTTGAGGTCTGACTTCGGGAAAATCAAACTGTGTGACCCAAGATGTGCTCCACTGAACAAAATAAGCAGAACTGTATGCAGATCTTTTCTAAAGTTAATCAATGCATGCAACAGCAAATTCTTTTTGACAGGTGAAGTACATATACATTTCCAATTATGTTTAGTCAACCTGCAAACCTTATTTAATATAAGGTTTGATATATGACGACACTAAGAGTTAAAAATATGTTTGCTGACTAATTATGTGCTTAATCCTTATGAGCAGCTGAGCTCACATATTTCTATACATTCATATCTGGTATTGTCATTCTTTATGTTTCTATTTAACACATGAAAATTAGAAAAAAAAGACCCAAAGATTAAAAAAAAAAAAATCAAGTCACAATTGTTTCACATGACCAGATAATCTCTCAGTACAAGGTTCACAGATACACTCACAACATCTGATGCATCTTAAATGTGTCTTTTTTTAGCTTACAATAATAAAAACAAACTACTACCTATAAAATCAAGCCTTTAACCAAGCTAATTAGTTTAATTGTGAAGTTAGCTGTGGAATACATAAAGTTTCCTAAATCTTTTTTTTCTTTTTAGGGCTAAGTTTCCTAAATCTTGATGAATTTAAGTGCGATGTGTTAACACATAGAACTATCTCTCAAACAACCCCCTAGAGGTACAGTTGTTGGATGAATATATATGGATCAATTCTTGATGTGATTGTGAAAGCAGCAGAGTGCATACAGGGCTGGAAGAATTAATAATAAGAAAGAAAATCATTTCTACAAATGGAGGGAAAAACAATTTATCTTCAGTGACTTTCACATTTTCATGCAAATAGATAAATAATTTATTAGGAATGTCACAAGAGCATTATAAGTTTAATGCTCATTTTAAAAATGAGAAAGATTTGTAAGTGTAGTTCAATCATGTAAGATCAAAATAATTATTTGTAATGTCTTAATCAAAACTTCAAAGCAGAATTTTGAAAACACTTGTAAAATAAAACCACACCCACTTAGCAATATGGTAACTTCATAAACGCTATAGACGTTGGGAAAAACCAAAGGAAAATAACCCAAAATACTTTATGATTAATTTCAAACATATTTTTAAAAAAAGCCAAGCCAGAAGTTCTCTTGTGGTTCAGTAGGTTAAGGATCTGGCATTGTCACTGTAGCTGCTTGGGTTGCTGATATGGCACAGGTTTGATCTCTGGCACAGGAATTTTTGCATACCTGGGCACAGACGAAAAAAATAAGCTAAGTCAATAATCGGATATTCTTATATTCTAAATTTTTTATTATAGGTGTCAAATGGATTGATACTGGTCAGTACTGCTATAAGCAATTATAATTTTTACGAACTGTTTGTACATTTTACAATAATTGTCTTAGAAATTGTTATTTCCTTGTAAGGAAGTGACAACTTTAGATGTATTATTCAATGTTTGATCACTATTTTATTGTTTACTTCTTTATCTGTTAAGGAAAACCATATGAAAAGAGTACTAACATTTCATTCATATATATTAGCTGTTATAATTGAAAATAAATCACCCTCAAAGATATGAATGCAACCCTCATCAATTTGTGAATGTGCAATAATGAATTCCTTGTGTCAATTTATGTTAAATACACTTAGCTTGAATAGCTTAATAATAGGAACAGGTGTAGCCTCATACACATCTACAATATTCACTTTTTTCATAGATGCTAGGAAGGCATGGCTAGCTATACTAATTAAATTATTATCAATTATGTATTTATTTATTAAACTTTATCTAATATATTACCTAGCATGGCTAGATATATTAAACTATTATAATTTCTTATTTGACATCACATTCTTCCACTGCTTTCCTTTACCCGATCTATGCGGCCTTACCTGACACCTTTAGTGCCAAATCATTCAAACTTGAAAATTCCCTTTCTAGGCATCCTTATAGATCTGATATTTTCTTTTTTAATCATCCATATTTCTCTCTTCCCAATCTACTTCTAAGAAATGGTAATCCTGACTCTGTTCTAAATTCAACCATACTGTATTTAACATTATCTAGTCCTACCTTATGTAATTTTTTTCCTTATAATTATCTCACCTCTTACAGGGTTTCTAAATTCAAATGTGGGTACAGGCGGGTGAGATACTGAGGAAGTTATCAGGTAAGTATCATGAGAAAAGGGAGTATAAAATTGTCAAACTGGAGAGTTCATGGTCAGTACTGGTGACAGCCATCGAGTTCTCAGGCGGAATCTTGGTCCAGAGTTGTCATGTTTTTCAATTTCTCAAGAGTACATGAAATCTGTACTTTTATAAGGAATATCCTAATTTTTACATACTGCTTTGTTTCTTTTTGCCCAGTTGAAATAAATATTGCTTGCTGACCATATTCTACTCAGACAATACTGGTGTATCAACTCCTTCAGATTTGCACTACATCATATGTCACTCATCCCCTTGTTCTTGTACTCTGCCTACAAGTATAGAAAATTTACCCTAAACTAAAAACAACCATACTCCACCTGATATTGCCATGGTTTGATTCCTGTTTCCATTCCAGACACCTGGAAAACTTTAAAACAAAGTAACCATTCCTGCAGTTCCATAACACCCATCTCTTTTTTTTATATGTTTTTTTAATTTAAAAAAATATTATAGTTGAATTACAATGTGTGCCAATTTCTGAAGTATAGCAAAGTGACTCAGTCATATATACACATTCTTTTTTATATTATTTTCCCGTCTCTTTAATTTCCAGACATTCTTTCAAGTATATTTCAACATGCATTTTGCTGCAATGCCTACTATGAATTGCTATGCACACCACTAATATGAGCGTGGTAGACCTTCAAATTGTTTATAAACTACATTATACGTAGGTGTGATCCAAGAATTGAGGAGGTAGAAACCTAAACAGATCATCAGCTTACCCTCTTAACCACTAACCTACTCTTACCTATCTGTGAGTTAATATCCAGTCATTGAATAATCAGCATTTTACCAATACTAGAAAAAATGCAATGATTTTATTATGTAAAGGATGGCTCTCTTAAACTTTTAAAGAGTTCTGATTTACTGAAATTCTGATTTAAACATACCACTCAATACAGAATGTAACTACAGAGAAAATGATTGGCTTGCTTCTTCCATAATTAGGAAGATCTGACCCTAGCTTTCTTATCAGGTATAGGATTATAACTGAAAAAACACAAGATATAATAGATACATGTAAGCAGTGAGTTTGATTTCAAGAGCTTGTCCAAGCTAAAATGCCAGAATCTTACAAAGAGTAAAACTGTACTCTAGAAACCTTATTTGCTAATTTTTACCTATTTAGGATACAATTATTAAGACTTTTACTATAACACCACATATAGAAATAGCCGTTTATAGAATAAATTGAATTTATTTCAAATCTTTGGCAAAATAGTAGTTGAATAGGCTATAATTCTATTTCGTGTGAGCAAACGTAAGATCAGTATGAAGAGTTTAAAAGAAGTTAATTCTCAAAATATATGTCCATCCTGAGTAACAGAGTAAAGTATGTTAAATATTAGGACTCTGTGGACTATTTTATTCCATTAGTACAAAGAGAGTATATTTAAACTCACATACTCACCCTTAAATTTCTGACTGTATAATGGTTTCAGTTTTATGGTATACCATCCTTCAGTGAGCAATATTAAGTAGAGCCGGTTCACTCTTATTATTCATAAACTATAAATCAAGCATTCAATATATTTGCCAAGCCCAACGTATTCTAGAACATGATGTGAAATTTATTATGCCTTATTAAAGAAACTCACCTTATCTCCAGGACCAATGAGGAATTGATTTTCCAACCTTCTACAGAATGCTGGAAGATTGAAGAACCAGCCTTTCGAATGATTTTATCAGAACTATTCACAAGTGATCGACTCAAACACAACTCGCCATCTCTGAAACAAAACAAAAATGGCAACTTTGTGAAAGTAAGAAGCATACTATATACGTAGCATAACGCATAACTTGATTGAGATTACTGGTGACAAATTGTAGATACAACTTTTTCTACATGTTAGAAGGAGAACTATGAACATGATGAAAGGTATTACACGGATTAGGTGAATACAACTTTATCAGGACAATCATTTACACTATTTCTGAAATAAAACTATTTTCATATAAAGAAAAGACCTTTGTGGTATTTAAAGCAAAAAAAACAAAAACTCTTCAAAGTTCTGTTCCCCTTTAGTCTCTCCCTCCCTACTGTGTTTGGACAATAGAGACAGGATGTTTGGTCAGTTCTCCTGCATCTGTATAACAGTGACTCCTAAGACTGTAATGTTATTTTCACAGAAGAGGTAGAGACTCAATGCAGAGAGCTTTTTTTTGGAGTAAGAAGACTTTGGATATCAGGTGATCTGGGCAGGTTTGTGATTCTGTCATTTACTAGCCTACATGTCCTTTGACAGTATTCTCTTTTTGGGTCAGGTTACCCTTACCTTGAAAATTAGGAAAACAAACAAACAAAACATTAACTAATATGCTTTGAGTTTGTGAGGATTACTTGAGACTCTACATATAAAAGTAATTCATAAAGCACAATTGAGTGCTAATTTCTAAAATTACATTGGTTTCAAAATATTTCAAGGGCACAAGATGCTTTCCTGATGGTGGTGGCAAGATGGAGACTGGAATGGGTACAAAACTCGATCAGTAACCATTATTACTGGTATTTACTATTATAAAAAAAATTAACTCTGCTACCCCCACCAATCAATATTATCAGGCAAGTATATCATGTGACATCCTAATAGCAGGGGTACTGGTGGTAGACAGATACTTATGGCAGCATTTAGACCATTAGAACCTTTATAGAGGAAACTAATCATTGTTTAATAGACTATTTCTTGGTTTATGGCACAGCACTTTCAATATCTGGATTTCTTTACATGCCACCTTTTAATATTTGAGACTCAAAAACATAGTTAGAACGTAACATACCTATTTGCTCAGTCACAAAGTCTAAATCTATGTTTATTATGTAGGCAATCCTCCCCTGCTATCACTGGAAACATTGCCTGTGAAACAGCTGCTAGATGAATTCTGTAATTGGAGGGTTATTGTTTGGTATTTTGGTTTGCATTCGTTTTTAAACATATAGTTGCAATTTGAAGCAACTTAAAGAATCAAATACAACTACTCCCTGTGAAATTTAGAACGCTATAAAAATTAATATGTTTTAAGCTGTCCTACTGATTAAAATGATATACTTCCATACCTATGCATGGCTAATAACAGTCATTTTAGAGAGGTCATTTAGGATGCAAGGAAACATAGGATGCACTTGCTGCTCAGTGGCCCAGAGTCGATTTTTATACTACATGTCTAATGATAATAACTGCATATGAATGAAAATATACACAGTTAACCTTCACACTTTTGGAGATGTGTCTTCAAGAGTATGGACACAAACACTCATTCTTTGTAGGGGCAGGGATCTTTCCAATCGTCATCTCACTAATTACCGCCCTGCCAATACTGTCTTTTTGTAATACATATTGTGATAATTATAATAATTATTTTCACTGTCAATAAACTCTTATAGGAGAAGTAAGCTGGCATTTTAAATAACTGTGGAAGATCACTTTACTGGCAGGTAGATAAAGATACATTTTTATGAGGCAGAATGATTGCTATGATGTTGTATAGAGCCTTTTTAGAACCCTAAGATAAAAAAAAAAGCAGTGGTTTAAAAGTTTAAATCAGTTTTATATTAATGAAATGCTACTACATTACTCTGAATTATTTTCATTGAACTGCTGATAAATCAAATTTCAAACTTTTATCATTGGAAATAATTTTGAATGAAAATAGCTACAACTAGTCACACATCTCCTTGAAGTCAGTGGAATTTACATGTGAGAAGGCCACGTTTCCTGCAGTCTGAGGTCCTGGGGCAAACTTATTTGTACAGAGTTAAAGTGGTCCCAAGGGATCTTTCACTTCTGACCTTGGTAGTATTCAGTTTTAGAAAAGGCTTTTCCTTCCTGTGAACGCAAGGCATGAAGGATGTTGCCACCCCCTACTAGTTTCTCATTCCAGATCAGACAGGACTACTCAACAGCTGCACTGAAAACATTTCTGGCATGAGACTATATGCACAGGAAGATTCAATACATACTTCTAAAGGAAAAACTACATCACATATAAAAGAAATAATGCATCATATAGCAGTATATAAATTACTGCTGCTTGTATGGAACTAAGAAAAATCCCACTTATGTGGTCATCTATGTGCTATCAGTAACAGAGGCTAAACAATAGTTATGTTACTAGTCTTCATAAGTATTTTTCCCTTTGAAATATGAGTTGCCAGTCATCACTAAATTTTTTCTATTAATTCTGCAGTACATAACATATATGATTAGTTTTGTTTCATGAAATCAGGTCCCCCAAAGCCCTGCATTCAACCCCATAGTAAACTCTTCTTGACTTGGCTTGGGAATGAAAGAGTTCCCTTAGATTAAATTTCCTCTTTAACATAAAAATTTAAGTCATTTAAATGAAAAAAACTTACATCAAACTGAGCCAGGACACAAACAGCAGGCAATTTTGTGTTTTCATCATCTAAGTGCCAAACAACTAAGAACAAAGGTGAGATGTATCACCTCACCTTATTGCCTATGGCTTTTAGAATTCCAAATTTCGCATATGAAATAACATGCAGATTCTGGTTTCCTGAGGTTCAAGAGTGGATTCTACCCTACAACAAACTGGAACTTACTGCTGACAAGGATAACACTCCAAGTATGAGTGCTTATCCCCACTGTCAATTCCATCAGAAGTTTCAGAACTAATACTGGCAATCATTTACTGAGACAACCAGAGTACACAGTCAAACTAAAAAAGATCTCCAGATGATAAGAAAAGTAAGTTAAAGTCTCATTTATGGTCAACCAGGAAGAGCATGTGGCAAGTTTTAAGGAATAACAAAGGAAATGTCTATACGATATTAAAGTTTATGTTACATTTTAAAAGGCACTATTTCATTACATAAGTATACCCACATATTTTTATCTATAGGACCCTTAACACATTTCTAATTATGCCCACACAGAACCAGTTAAAAATATAGGCCAGTGATGAGGCAAGTGCCATTCTTTCCGTTAAGAAAAAAACATCAACTGTGAATAGACTACTTTATACCCCCACTGCCCTTTGAGTTAAAATTTATTAACCAGTCACACAGACTAGTCAACCTAATTAATAGGTCTGCTTCAAAGGAAATAATTTTAAACGTCCGATAATTACTTGACCTATTCCTATTCTCCAGTAATTCTTTATTTAAAAAAAAAAAAAAAAAACCATGCCGTTAGTACTCCTCTAGAGACATGAGAATGTGGATGACTGGTCGGAAAGTTGTGTTGCTGTTCTTTTTTTCTTTCCGTGTTGAATGATTGCTCAATGTTGGAGGTAAGAACTCTGTTCCACTGACTCTAGACTGGACCTCCAGTGTTAAATAGGGAGGGAGGTTGCATAGTTGAAGAAACTGCCTGCCTATTGCAAAATGGTAGCCAGAAGCTAAATATGAATCTAAGGAGAGGCTCTAAAATGCAAGGATTAGGAAGGGCGGCCCCTTAACAGAATCTACTGCCCAGTCACAAGGCACGCAGTGCCCCCCAAAGGTCAGAGACTGCGGGTTGCCTCACTGCCAATTACTGGCCTGGGTTCTTGGGGCCAGACCGCCACTCTAGTTTACTCATCTCAAAACGAGCCCCTCCACATGGCTAGGGCTGTGAGTCGTTAAGACGATCGTTGGATGAGTCAATTCCTCCACCAGAAGCACTATTCGGGAGTTGAAACGAAATCATAAACTGGTATCACTAGCTTCTCCTCTCAACGCTTCATCTGAGGGCAAAGGGAAAGAGCACGCGGGGCGGGGGTGGGGGGGAGGACCAGGTGTCCTCACGTTGCCCCTCGCAGCGCCAGCTCCCCGGTCCCGGGGACAAGCCGGCTCGGCCGCAGCAGCCAGGATGCTGCGGGGCACCCAGGGGGGCGTGCGACGCCGGCACCCGCCTCTCAGCCTCGCTCTGCACGGCCGTAATTGAGGGTTTTAATTACGGAGGAGGAGCCCGGTTGCCGACTGAGCAGTAAAAGTTAGTACGATCATTATTTGAAAAGGGGCCCTGATTCCTGCAATAAACGTTTTCCCCGTCTCCTCACTCATTCTGCCATCCTGTCCGCCAGCTCTGGCGGAGCAGGGGGTAGCCCCGCGCGCACCTCTCTTCCTGTTTGATGAACTCCGGCGCCCGCCGCGCGCAATCTCAGAGAAGCAAGGAAAGGGTGGCTCAGCCCGAAAAGGGTGCGAGGAACCTCGCGGGGCGAGCCCGTCAGCTGCCGCGCCCCGCCTCCTTCCTCCACGCCCGGGGCAGCGCCCACCGGCAGGCTGGCGTCCAGGAAAGGCCCCAGCAGAAATGTTCCCCAGGAAATGGGGAGCATCCCGGTTCGTTAATTCCCCCTGACGACTAAGGGTGCGCTCCTCCTCCTCCTGGCCGGCAGTTTAGGCAGGCTCGGCCTCATGTGGCGCCTCCTCTCGCCTCTCTCGTCCCGCCCACTCTTGCTCTCCAGGGTTGCCAGACGAGGGCCGGAACCTAAGTGTCCTGGCTAGGCTTGGCCGCTTTGTCCTGGCTCACGCTTATCTTCGGAGCCCACTAGCCCAGAAGGGAACAAAGAACCTCGACCCCCACGCCCCAGCCTCCGCCTCTCCCCCATGCGCCGGTTCACCACCTTCCTAAAGACCCCTTTGTCTGCCTGGGAAGCACGGATCTACCGGGGATGCCCACTCCCCCGCCCAGGGTCTTTCTTTTCTGACAATCGAGCTAGGCTGAATTTTCAACCCACCACTCCCTGCGTTGAGGACCTCATACAGTTCGGCATTTTCCCCCGAGAACAGACCATTTAGTGATTTGTTGACGCATACCAATCATCCAGCCCATTCCGTATTACCTTTTTCATTCTCCTCCAGTCCCTTTCGATTGTCCTAACTTAATATCCTACAGAATAACAATTTCTTCTGTAAGGATAAGCCAAGAGTCTTGCTCACCTAAATTCTCATTACTCAGGGAGGCGCAGGAATATTAAGAAATGGAGTGCCTGAAGTTTGTGTGTGTGTGCGCGCACACGTTTTGGCGGTCCTCTGCCCACCCCCACACCCCCAAACACAATGCAAGGATTCTATCTCCTTTTTCATAAATGTCATCTCTGCCAGTGTGCAGTTTCTGGTGGCGATAGCGGACGCCTCGGGATGAGAGAGGATTTCCGAAACAGGACTTTGTTCAGAGTTGACAGCCGGGTTCACATCCTCAGAAAACGTTTCTAAGCTATGTAAGCAACATAGAGTTACAGCCACCTCCTGGGTAAACTTCAAAGACACAGAGGCCAAAGGGAGGGAGGAAGGAAGTGTGATATTTAGAGAACTTACTGGGGTGGAGGAAAAATCTGAACTCATCTAGACAAACTAAAGAAAGAGCAGAAATGCAGTCTGTGTGAAGCTACAGTACCCAGTTTCCAAAACTGTAACCATGACGCCCATGCGTTTTACCCACGGAGAGCAAATAAGGAAGTATGGTTGCTTGTCTCGGAGTTTCTAATTCGAATTATGATACGCAAATCTACCCAACGCCAAAGAATTGTAAAGAAACAGAGGAGACACATTTCCTGCCTTCTGGGCTTTAATTAACTTCAGCCTTTCAGGAAGCCAGCTTTCTCTAGTTATCTCCCTACAGTGATGGGGCAGAGAAAGAAGGAAGGGCAATCAGATGGTGAATAAAGACATCTCGATTGAGTTCTGCCTTCGGATTAAAAGGACAAGGGCACCCGTTCTTTGTTGACACTTCTGCAATGACTTGAGCTTACGAGCCCCGGCACCAATAAAACCGTCACTATCACCGCACAGGGCAAGTAGAACTCATACTGGGAACCCGCGTAGAGAGCACACACACCTCAACCACAGCCTTTGTTATTTAATTCATGAGACTAAACATTCACAAGCTGACCCCGACGCACACACTACCCCAACCCTCACTCTATCGTCTATATTCACATCTCATTTACGGCTTGACTTTTTGTCATATCCTAAAATGAAGCTTTGCATTTACCCGATGAGTTGCGTCTCCTGGTGCTCCTCACTTCTTGCTATTTCTTTTGTCTTATAAAAGATCAGGAGCAGACTTATCGTGCAGATCGTCCACCGCTTCCTAATGGAGCGCATCTTGGGTGTCTGGGAAAGTCCTGGTTGCCCCAGCTCCCTCACCTTCTCTTCATATAAAGGCTCCGTTTTGGGGAGATGTAGTCACGGGGAAGGGGGAATCTGTAAAACGCGAGGAGAGCGTGGAGCTGGGATCTCAGGGGCAAGTCTCGAGGGTCCTCCGCAGCCCAGCCGAGCTCCCGCTGGTCCTCGAGCGCTGCCCAGCGCACTCCCTCGCAGTTCCCGCCAGCCCTGCCCCCGTCGCTCCGCGCCGCCTCCCTGGGGCTCAGGTTTCTTTTCCGAAGAGACACCTTGTGCATTTGGAGGTGGCGGCCGCTTCTGCAGCTGGGTTCGGGGGCGGCGTCACTGGCCCTTCCCTTTTTCTAGCAGGGAAATGATGAGCAAAACCAGCCAATCACGGGACTGAGGGGGCGGAGGCTGCTGCTGCCTTGCGTTGCTGGCTGCTGCTAGCAGAGTAACGTCGCCGGCGCTGTCTGCACTGTGCCGGGAGAGGAAGCTCACAAGCTCACGGTCGTGTGTACACACACGCACACACGCACACTCGCACGCATTCGGGCTTGCATACCGTGGGAAGAGTGCAGAGCACTAGGAAGAAGTCAGGTCGCTCTCTCGGAACACCGAAGCGTTAGCTCTGAGCACAAGGAAGCACCGAGGTAGTCCGTCCGCATCAGTGTGGAGAGGACACCTCAGCTGGTGACAGATCAGAAACGCGTCCTGCTCGGATAGAGCTGGGGGTGGGTAGCAAGAGGGGTAGCTTCTTCCACGCGTCTTTGCTAAATATACACACACTCACACAGACAGGCGCGCGCGCACACGCAAATGCGCGCCCTCCCAAGTAGAGTGAATGGGGGAGGAGGGGAGGAGTTGGGGAACGTTTTACATTCCGTGCAGAGCTTAACCTGGAAAGTACAAACACACACGAGCGGCTCAGTTGATCGCCCATTCAGGGTGGGTGGTGGATGACCACCCGACTCAGAATCTTTCAGGAAACAAGTGATAAAAGGAACTTTTGTGGATATTTATGTGACTCTCATTTATTGCTATTTGGAAACTCCTCACGCAGGAGTCAAGGAAAACTCCAATTCTACTTAAACTTCACTGAAGAGAGAGAGGATTCTGGGAATAGCAGGACCTCGTTTTTAAACGCAAGTACACCTATACTCAGGAAGGAAGGAGGAAAGAAGGAGGAGCAAGCTCTTCTACAAGGTCTCAATGTGTATTTAGCCTGATTCTCACCCTCTTCTTCCCTCTCCTGTTTGTTTAGTTTTGTTTTGTTTGTTTAGTTTAGTTTTTTACTTTTACCATATTGACTGGGAGGGACACTTTCCGCGTCTTATTAGAGTCTTCAGTAAGAATACCTCTCCACATCTATGGTCCTCACCCTCTCCCAGAGAGATGCTTGTTGCACTGGTTGTACCAGCCTTGGTTTGGCCTTTACCTCGGGGCTAGTGGAGGCAGCGCTCAGGTGAAACAGTGCCTGGAAGCCAGGCGTTCCCCCTATCACTTTGAGCAGGTCCCAAGTTCTCTGCCTCCCCCCTCCCCATAGAGATTCTCTAAATTACATTCCTCGTTCCTTCAGGTTGAGCAGTGTCTGCAGCTGTGGGCCGCTGAGGTTTACAGGTCTCTGAGTCGAGTAATGTAAGGGTGAGGCTCACCATCAACTCTCTACTGGAGGGAGATTAGGGTGGCTATATTGAGTTTCTAGTCCTCTGACAGCTTAAAATAACAAGGATAATAGCCAACACCTCTGCTTAAAAACCCAAGATCCCTGGCAATGTTTGCCATCATTCCCTTAAGATTTAGAAAATGAAGAACCTCTCTGGTCTCCAGCCTCCTGTTCGCAATGGAGCAAATAGGAGGTTGGGTTTAAAATACTCAAAGGAGCAAGTAATTATGAACCTTTATTGACACTGCAAGTGGCCCACCGGGAGCCTTTCGAGTTTATTGATATCTAGGCAAATCCCGCCTGCCTTAATGCATATCTATCACACAGCCTTCCCAACAGGCAGAAACTGCAAGAATAAAACAGCTTCTGATTTAAGTTAAAGGGGACTGGGATGCAGAGGAGGTGGGCAATGCGTGCTTAGATGCTAACTTCTCTAGGTTAACTTTTTATTTTATTTTTATTTTTATCTTTTGTCTTTTTAGGGCCGCACCTGCATCATATGGAGGTTCCCAGGCTGCAGTCAAATCTGAGCTGTAGCAGTGTAGGGTCCAAGCTGCGTCTGTGACCCACAACACAACTCATGGCAACGCCAGATCCTCAACCCAATGAGTGAGGCAAGGGATCGAACCTGCATCCTCATGAATCCTAGTCGGGTTCATTAACCGCTAAGCCATGAGGGGAACTCCCCCTTAACATTTTATTTTGAGCAGAAAACAGGTATATTCTGGATTTCAGAATAAAACACTACTCACTGATGATGACTGAATAATATGTATCACTTAATTCAATTTACCCAGCATTTCTTAAGCAGTTACTGTGGGCCAGTATGTAAGGCCTTGGGAACACAGAAATGAATAAAATACAGCATCTGACCAAGCAGGGAGATCACTCACTTCAAGGTGGACAGATTGTGAAAAATAAATAAGTTGCAATATGGCACCATGAACTAACAGCATCATTTGAACTATGTGCCTTGTATTTGGGTAAGCTGCTGGATGGAGGCAGATAGCTTGTTTAAGCATCTGGGAGTAAGGAAGGTGAGCTTCCTAGGAATGGCATACAGAATAAACTGGGGTTTGCAAAACTAAGAGGCAAGCCAGGTGGAGGGATAGTAGAAGGGTAGAAGCAGAGGAAAGAGTAGGTGTTACTTCAGAGAGGAGTAAAATGCTGCTGCTCTGGGGAACTCTGAAGTAGTTCAGTATTGTTGGAACAGGAAGTGGAAAGGGAGAGTATGAACATAAGTCTTCAGTGTGATCGTAATGATCTAAAACTACACAATGCCAAACTCTCTTCTCTAGTGGGCAGGTTGCAATATGAAAATCTTCAAGAGGAAAATGGTTTTAATTCTTGTATTAAGCTTTGGGTTAAATTTGGGGACACTGTTCACCTGGCCCAAACGAGACAAAACAAACCCACTGACAGCAAAACTAAAGCATAGCAAGAACTAGTCATGGCAACACGTAAGACAAACTCAGAACTCTCAATGGTATAATGCTGCTTTTTTGGAATTTGTTAAGCATAGTACTTTTTATATTGAGATGAACACTTCTGAATGATTGATAATGCTTCATGAAACTCAAGAAATTCCCCTATCCATATTTGAACAATTCAGTGTTTAGAGTGTAATTTAATGACATTTGTTTGATATTATTAGATTCATGAAAGATGCATCCATAACAACTTGCAAAGTTAAACATATAGGCCAACACCAAGGCCAAAATTGAGGAGAGTCTGGTTTTTCTTAATATCCTCTTAGGTATAAGAACTATAAATATAAATGTTGGGTAAAAAGTCTTATCCACAGAAAAGTCTTCTGAACTTACCCCCCCTCCATTAGAATGCCTGTTTTAATGATCCTGAAAAATTAAAGTTGTTCCTAAATTTCCATTCTATCTTTGGACTGTAAGTTCTTCAATAAAGAGAACATATTTGTCTTTATTCAGCACAAATCTGCAATTACACAGTATCCTATGAATAAATAATGCAAGAAATGGCAGTTGGCTTTAAAATGCTACTTTATCCTTTAAGTTAATGTAAATCATGTTTTAATTGCTGGCTGTGCCATCAACTTCAGCTGGAAAGAAATGAGTAGATACTTGCAATCTCATAGTGGGGCTTTTAATAACCCATAACATTTTTAATAGACTGTTTTTTTACAGCAGTTTTAGGTTTTGCAGCAATATTGAGTAGAAAGTACAGACTTTCCATATACCCAGTTGGGAAGTTGAAATATTGACTAAAATCCTCTGAACTGAGAAGGATTTTTGAAACCAAAAAAAAAAACCCAAAGTAGTCAACTCCATAAAATGCAATTATGAAGTTTGTCGGGGGTACTTAACATATAGGCAGGAAGGATCCCACACACAGATGATCCAGGGGCATTCACAGCTTCACTCAGCACCATGGAAGGTACAGGGGGATTTAAAGAGGCCAAAGCTAAAAATAAAATCTGACAACCAAATGAGAAACACATCCAAAGTGGCTGGAACCAGGGTTTTTTTCCCCCCAAAGGTCTCATGACCATTAACCACCTGCATTAGCAAAAGGCATTCTTCCAGTTTTCATATCAGATGAAGGCAAGAGTAAAGCTGACAGGTAATTCATCTGGCTTGGATGCATTCCTTATGAGTAGATCAACTTTCGGTCATGAGGAAAAGGGGGTGGGGAGGACTATGGGCCTAACATACAGCTGACAGATGGAGCCAGGTTGGGTCAGTTATATATACCCTTACCTCCAAAGGTTCACAGCCTCCCTGACTATCAGAATCCCACACCAGAGTAGTATCTGCGTTAAAGTCAATGAAACTACATCGCCACTTCACTGTCACCCACAGTCTGTAGTTTATAATAGGGATCACTCTTGGTGCTGTACATTCTATGTGCTTTGACAGACAGACAATAAGATCCACCATTATAATGTCAGTATAAATATCCACCATTATAGTATCATAAAGAGTAGTTTTGCTGCCTTAAAAATCCTCTGTGCACTAGATATTTATGCCTTTCTTCCCAAGCTAATTCCAGGCAGCCACTTATATTTTTATTCTCTCTATAGTTTTGCTTTTCCCAGAAGCCATCGAGTTGGAATAATACAGTATGTAGCGCTTTCATACTGGCTTTTTACTTAGTAATATGCTTTAAAGATTCCGCCATTTTGTTTCGTGGCTTGAAAACTCATTTCCTTTTAACAATGAAGCATATTCCATTATCTGGATGTACCATAGTTTATTTATCTGAAAGTCCAAGTTTTGGCAGTCATAAAGATGCTATAAACATGTGTAGGTTTTTGTGTTTGTAGTGAAAATGTTTTCACCATCCTGATAAATACCAAGGAGTTCTGTTGCTAGTAAGGTTGATGGTAAAACTATGGTTAGCTTTCTAAGAAATCTGAAATGACTTCCAAGTGGCTATACTATTTTCCATCCCAACAGCAAAGAATGAAAATTCCTGTTGCTCCACATCCTTACTAGCATTTAGTGTTTTCAGTGTTTTGGATTTGGCCATCTAATAGGTTTGTAGTGGGATCACAGTGCTGTTTTAATTTGCATTTCTCCAATGACATACAATATGCTTATCTGCCATTTGCATATCTTTTTTGGTGAGACGTCTGTTCACATCTTTTGTCTGTTTTTATATCAGGTTGTTCATTTTCTTATTTCTGGGTTTAAGAGTTCTTTGTATATTTTAGATAATAGTCCTTTATCACATAGTCTTTTGCAAATATTTCTTCCAGTTCAAGGCTTGTCTTCTCCTTCTCTTGACCTTCTCAGAGCAGTTTTTAATTTTGATTAAGTCCAGTCCAACTGTTTCATACATTGATCATGCCTTTGATGCTGTACCTAAAAATTCATCAAACCCAAGGTCATTGATATTTTCTCATGTGTTCTAGGAGTTTTATAGTTTCCCCAAATTAAATGTAGGTCTATTACCTACTTCAAGTTAATTTTTGTGAAGAGCATACATAAGGTATGTGCACATATATATATATTATATATATTATATTTTTGCATATGGATATCTAGTTCTTTTAGAATTTATTGAAAGGACTAACTTTTCAGAATTTTGTTGCCTATACTTCTTAGTCAAAGATCGGTTGACTACATTTGTATGGATGCATTTCTTGGTACTTTATTTCTTCTATCGATCTGTTTGTTTATTCTTTCACCAATATCACATTGTCTTACTACAATTTCATTGTAAATCTTGAAGTCTGATAGTGTTACTTCTCCAACTTTGTTCTCCATAATGCTGTGTTGGCTATTTTGGGTTTTCTGTCTCTCCGTATAAACTTTAGGATCAGTTTGTAAATATCCTTGGAATAACTTGCTATGATTTGGAATCTGTAGAAAGTTGGGAAGAATTGACATCTTTAGAGTACTGAGTTTTCCTGTCTGTAAAAATGGATCATATCTTCATTTATTTAGTTCTTTTGTGGTTTCTTTCATCAGAATTTGGTAGTTTTTCCTCATATAGATCTTGTATATATTTAGATTTATACCTAAGTACTTAAAAAAAAAAAAAGGATTTATGGTCACATTAATGGCATGTGAAAGTTCTCAGGCCAGGGACCAAATTTGAGCCACAACTGTGACCTACACCAGAGCTAAAGCAATGCAGAATCTTTTAACCCACTGTGGTGGGTTAGGGATTGAACCCGCACCTCCACAGTGACCCAAGCCACTGCAGCTGAATTCTTAACCCACTGTGCCACAGCAAGGAGCCCAGTACTTCTTTTTTTGAATGCTAATATAATTTTTTTTTCATTTTGAATTCCAGTTGTTCCTTGTTAGTACTCATGATATTTTAATCATGGGAATGCTGTTCTAGTAGTCAGGAATCTCCAGAGAAAAAGAACCAATAGAATGTGTGTGTGTACAGAGATAAGATTTATTTTAAGGAATTAATCACACGATTGTGGAGGCTGGCAATCTTTAACACTGCTGGATATGCTGGCAGATTGGAGACTCGGGAAAAGGGAAGAACTGACGATGTAGCTCATGTCAGAGGCTGCCTTCCCTCTACCTTGCGGAGAGAGCAGTCTTTTTTTCCTTAAGATTTTCAACTTACTGGATGAGGATCCCTCACATTATGGAGGGTAATTTTCTTTACTCATAGTTTATTGATTTAAATGTTACTCTTTTCTAAAAAAAAAAAAAAAATACCTTCACAGCAACATCTAGACCGGTGTTTGATCAGCTGTAGGGGTGTCATGACCTAATTGAGTTGGCACATAAAATTTAACCATCACAGATGAGCTGACTTAAATTCTTTTTTGTGACTTTGCAATATAGTTAGACTCATTCACACAAAGTCTTTTAACCTATGAATCAATGATCAAGAAAAACAAGAATCATATTAATGAGAAAATTCATCTATTCACCACTAGACAATTCAATCTCTTTATTTGATTCAGACAATTTATCTAGTTTTTAAAAATGTATTCTAAATTAGGAGTTCCCATTGTGGTACAGTGGAAATGAACCCGACTAGTATCCATGAGGACATGTGTTTGATCTCTGGCCTCACTCAGTGAGTAAGGGATCTGGCATTGCCATGAGCTGTGATGTAGGTGGCAGAGGCAGCTCAGATCCCACATTGCAGTGGCTGTGGTAAAGGCCAGCAGCTACAGTTCCAATTGGACCCCTAGCCTGGGAACTTACATATGCCATGGGTGTGGTCCTAAAAAGCAAAAATAAAATAAAAAATAAAAAATAAAAATAAAATACCTAGATTGTAATGCAGTTTAAAAAATATATTCTAAATTAATTCATTTTGCCCGTGTAAATATTCATAAAACTTCACAGATTATTTTTTCTGTATTGTATATTCATTGTCCTTCTGTTACTTTAACTTTTTTTCTTCATCCATAATAACCAAATATAGTAAGCCTATAGCAGAAGGGTGATTTTGATTTAGGTACATGATACAATCATGAATCTAATATAATTTCTGGAACAACAGGAAAACTTCCATCATTGCTATTCTCAATTCTTCCCTGTTATTTAACCTACATTACTTACATTATCCTTTGCATTTAATACTTAATCTCTATGTAAACATCAATGTCCTTAGAAGAGACGATCCTTATGTACTGTTAGTCAAATATCTTTTAATTTGTGATATCCATTTGAAATGCTTCTGACATCTTTTAACTACTACTAGTCAAATATGCTTCAGTTTGGAATAAGCACTTCAGTTCCTCACAGTCCACATTTTAATTGTCTATAAACTCTTATCTCTTTTAGTTCTATGGACTTAGGTCTTCCTGTTTTATCTCCTACTGCACAGACCCCTGCAATGTTAAAATAAACAGTCATACCATCCCATACATGTTTTGGCAAGTCCTAGATGCCCTACCTTATTACCTAGTAATATTTTTGTGTTCTCCTTTTGCTGTTTTTCTATGCTTAATGGTGAAGGGCAAAACTATCTAGGAGGAAGAGAATAACCATCAGGCTAAGTATTACTCCAAACTGCTCAGCTATTTTGTAGTGGTCACTTAATAGACAATTTTGTGTGTCACTATCTAGAGGATTTGTTTGGGGCTGTAATTTCCTTAATCTTTGTATACCTTCTAAAAATCTCTCTCGTATCTGATTTAACCAATTTCTTTCAACTCTTTAATTTATTTTCTTACATTGATTGCCCAATCTAATCACCCACTTAATATCATTTTTAATGTAACTTTCCTTCATTTTATGTTATTTTGAGTTCATCATAGCAAAAGCGAATAAGAGATAGAAGTAAATATTCTTCAAGGCTAAAAATTCACTTGTGTAAGCCTGTCACTTTCTAAATAACTTTATTTATGTAATTGATTTTTTTTCTTGGTCATGCCCATGGCATGCTGGAGTTCTCAGGCCAGGGAACAAACCTGTGCCACAGCAGTGAGTGACCTGAGCCACAGTATTGAAAATGCCGATTCCTTAACCCACTGAGTCACCAGGGAACTCCTATGTAATTGCTTTTATAGGTATAATAGTAGACAACAGACATCTATGGAAAATATTGCTTTGATGTACATATTACAACATGGGATGGTTCTATGAAAATTGAATTTTGTGAAGTAGATATTTAAAATTATTTTTAATGCTTATTATTTGAAGATGTTAAAGAAAAATAATCTTGAAATCATTACTAAGTGGCAAACTGGGTGATGGATGTAGCCTGTAGAAGACTTTTGTTTTCTTGAAAAATGAAATGAAATAAAATAAACATACACATACACACACGCATACACAATTAGCTGTCAGTATTTCAAATTTCTTTTCAAATTATCATCGAACTTGTTAATGCCAGATTCACCTACTCTGATGGTAACAGTTAAGTGGAGTTAAGTAGCAGCTGTTTCATCTCTGTCTATAATCTGTGTTTATTTTAGGATTTTTTTTAATTCCCTTAAGCTTTAACTTCTTGGCCCCTGCAGATATTTGAGTTTGCAGTACTTCAAGTATTTTATTTAAAGAGATACACTTCATGATTTACCTAATATATTGAAATTTAGATAATATCAGCTCTTATAAAGTGAATAGTTGATCAAATAACTAAATAAAGCCCTTATGCACTAAGATTTTGGATCGCAAGTCAGATATGCCTAATCTGTCAGCCGGAGAAAGTTGCTCTGGGAGAATGAATCAGTAGATAGTTATTGGAGAGATCCTGGGGGAATAAAGGAAAGATATTGAGTCTAATTCACATATGACCTATGCCCCATAATATGAATAATTGATCTGGTCTTGTGAATTGCCATAATCATATTCCCCTACATTCCACAAGAAAACTTGATGTAAATAGCTATGGGTATCATTGTGGTATTATGGCTAGCCACATGCTCACAAATACACAGATTATGCAAACTGTGATAGCTTATTTTAGTTACAATTGTGATCTTCCCATTCAAAAAACTTTTTAAAATGTGTTTTAAAATTCTACTGAGAAGAACAAAAATATCTGGGGGTTTCACACCTCTGTATGACTCAAATGTAAAACTATTTTCCTTTTGACCACATGTTAGAGATATAAAGAAGAAAGAAGAATGGATTTATCCTCTTGCAATCTTTTTGAAGAGGAGTAAATTTACAGGCAATTTTCAAGAGTGAGCGGATTATAATTATAACATTTATGATGTGTAAAATTCCTCTGGAGGCTAACCTAGAACCTATGAATATTTTCAATGTGTGTCCTCGTTATTAGGGACACCTGTCATATCTCTGTTGAGGTGAGCAGAGGCGTTCAGGCAGTTGATGATTCTTGTCTACAGATGTTGAGATCCCCTTGAAGGTGAAGTAACCTACAGGAAGCATTAAAACTAGCCTTATATGTAATTTCTCTGGTGACAAATGGTAGAACAAGCACAAAAAGACACATCACACTACCAGTTGATTCAATTACCCACTTAATCCCATGGTACAATTATTCACAGCTTACAAATAAGGGGTTAAAGGGATGACTAGAAGCCCACGGAGACTCTGTAAGCCAGGTACTTTCAGGATCTCACCTTACAGTTTTAAAAAATGAATTAAACTATTATCAGCTGATTTATATATGGTTATTCATTTATTTATTCATTAGTCAAAATATTCATTGAATAATTATGTATTGTGATTAGTTGTGAAGGAGTCGACAGGGCAATGTAGCAAAGAGTAATAAAGTAATAAAGTCTTTGAATAAGATGGTCAGGGAAGAGCTCTCTGAGGAGATGACATTTGAAGTGAGGCTTGCAGAATATGAGGGATATTGCAATACAAAGAACTGGGTAAGAACATTATAGGCTAAGAGAATAGAAAATTCAAAGGTTAGGAAGCAGACAATGGCTAGGTAGAAATGTCAGAAAATAAAGAATACGATGGGAGCCGTTATATTGTGGATAGTATATTAGTGAAATAGAAGATACCATTTTAGAAGGTATTTGAGGAAATCAAATTTCTGACATATTTTCCAAAGCCTGTGAAAATAAATATTTAGGACCTGTATAATTATCTTTAGGCTGTGCTACTTCTCTGTTTGAGACTTGAGCTCATGAATTTAAGCAGACCTGTCAGTCTTGTTATACGGCTATTTCTACTTGAGTTGAGTTACACAGGTTCCAGACATGGAATGTACATGCTTGAGGTCATCAGAGTTGAGGTTCTGCCTGACAAGTATGGCAGAGGGACAATGCTGATGGTGCTTAACAAAAGATGAAAGGGCCATCAAACCAAGATAGGAAAAAGGAGAGTCAAAACAGAAGGGCATACAGGCATAAAGATAAAATCTCTAAGCAAATGGGATGAAATTTCAATACAATGAAATAATTTTAAGGGACTATAGAAGCTGAAAAGCTGAGAGGTCGTATTTAGAGTGAGATACTTGCAACTAGGATTTCAGGGGAAAATAAGTCAATGACCCTCCAAGACAGAAAATTTCTATGGGAATGGGAGACTATTGGGAAACTAAATTTTGCTAGAGATGAGGGAAAAACTGCAGAGAAAACTAAATTTTGCTAGAGATGAGGGAAAAACTGCAGAGAAAACTAAATTTTGCTAGAGATGAGGGAAAAACTGCAGAGAAAAACCAGGGTTTTGGATGGATCATCTACATGATTATTTGAAAGCACCAAGGATGACAGCAGGATTAAATACGGATTGCTTGAGTTGAGCAGGTCTTTAGTTACTGGGAGTGCATAGGTGGTTTGTAGATGACAGCATGACGGTTTGTAGAAGAGGATACTATTGAGGGCATAAGCTTCAAGGAGATGAAGAGAGGTCTTGTATATGTAATGGAGATCCAAAAAGGATATCTTTCCTATCACTGGCCATGGTTCATATGCCATGTCAAAGAAGAACAGCCTTGTGAGGGCTTGTTGAAGAAGAAGAGATCTCTCCTTGAATACTCAGAAGTGATCATTAAGTGATGAGAAGACTAGTTACTTAATCTTAAATTATTATAACCAAAAGACGAAGAAAGCATTTTGAAGGTAATTCTAGATTTGTAGATACCCCCATATGTAGATTTTTTAAATTATTGGTATTAACAATTTTAAATTAATATTTATTTTTGTTTAAACCATGTTTTCTTCCCTTTAACTTGGTACATCAACTAAAATGGATTCAAATTTGCTGTTAAAATATTTCATTATTTCTTATTCAGCATATTAATTTTATTAGTTAGCTTTATTAATAATAAATGACCCACCCCCAAATCACAGTGGCCTAACAACGCATACATTTATTTCTTGTTCATGATAGATGTCACTGGCCTTTGATCAACTTCTGTGGCTCTGCTCCATATGTCTTCTCATTCCAGATTCCAGCCTCAGGGAGCTGGCTCTATTTGGGACATCCGGAAAGACAGCTGGCAGGAACTCTTGCTGCCTCCTCAATTCCTTTTCAGATATTTCTGTACATTGTGTTCCCTCACAGTCTTTTGGCTATAGCTTGTACTGTAGCCAGGGTCCAAATCAATGAGATGAGAGTACTATAAGGCCCTGCATGCCACGTGTCCATAATGAGGCCAGGTAAATCCCTGACTAGGAAGAGAGTTAAAACTTAGCAGCAAAAGTAAGATCTACCACTGGAAGGTATCAGTAGTATGTCACACAAGATATAACAGATAAATCATTAAGAGAGGAATACTCTGGAAATAAATCCACACTGGGCAGATACACTTGTATCTGTCGCGGAGAGAAATCCAAGCTGACGAAGTCTACAGGGTTCAAAGGGATAGGCGATTTAAGGACAGAATAAATGCCAACAATATTTTTTTTCTGTAAAAACCACAGAAAATAAAAACATGCAAAGCAATGGGAATAATACTGTTAGAAAAGAAAGGTTAGCTAGTCCAAATATTACCAACACTTACAAAATGGCAATTCTGCCATGGTAAATTTTCCATGATCCAATGTCTTGTCACCAAATTTACTGACTCTGATATTTAATTTTTGTCACCACTCCACAAGTGCTCCATGTGTCAAAAGGTAGGCTCACATTATTAAGGCCTTGAAGCTAATAGCTTGTTTTACTCATCTCAACATAGGGATGGTTTTGCCAGAGGGCTAAATGTATCTGAAGGCTGATGGCCAAAGCTCTCTTTTCATAGGACTATGCTTGGCTAACTTATATCTTCAAGTTTATTTTCTATAGTATTTCTGGTTTAATCTTGAATCTTTCTGATTGGTATGTTTATTATTTAGCAATCTTATTCCATTAGTCAGGTTCCACTTATGTATTCACGCTATGTAGCTACATGATATACACATATTCCTAAATCTTAAACTTGGAGAAGGTTTCCCATTTATTACATTACCTTACTAGATTAATAATGTTTATCATTGAAAGATAGACTTCAAAACTCTTGAATATCAAAAGAACAACCCCAAATAGTTATCTTATCAAGGCAGAAAGATCTAAACAAAGGAACAATTAGCTATAAGAACTGAGGTGAAAAAAAAAAAAAAAAGAACTGAGGTGTTCAGGAGTTCCCACTGTGGTGTAAGGGGTTAAGGACCCAGTGTTGTCACTCCAGTGACCTGGGTTTCATCCCTGGCCTGGCTCAGTGGGTTAAAGATCTGGTCTTGCCCCAGCTGTGGTGTAGGTCACAGTTGAGGTTCAGAGTCAGGGGCCTGGAATCTTCCATATGCTGCAGGTGCAGCTGAAAAAAAAAAGGAAAAAAAAACCCTAAAGTGTTTACAGAGGCATAAAATTGAGTTAGCTGTTCTTTCTCATGGTCCACTGTGGGCTTTGCCAAGGCTCATTTTAATTTCATTATCAATAAATATATCATAATAATAACATTCAGTGATATGTACTATATGAAGGTTGGAACTTGAAGAGTTAGGTGAAGTCTATAAGCAGTAACCAGCACTCCGACCAGAGCACAGACATTTCCATCATCCTGGAAATGGCCTTTATTCCTCTCTCCATCTACCATGAGCAATGATTCTTAACAATTTATTTCACCATACATAAGTTTATCTTATTTTTGAGCCCCATAGGGATGGATTTATGCAGTACATACTCTTATCACTTCGTTTTGAGAGTTCTCAATGTTGTGTTCACAGCAAATTGTATTCTGTTGGACTTTTAACTTTCTGCATTTTAATCCAGAAAGTGGCATGAATTTAGAAACCTGTGTGAACATGAAGCTCACCTCAAGCATTTCCCTTCTCTTAGGGATCACATATGTGTTAGTTCATTTCCTTTGAGAAGCAGAAGCCAAGACAGGATTAGACATACCAAAGATGCACTGAAGGAAGGGTCTATGAGGAATATAGGAGGCAGCTGGAGGAGGCAGGGAGATCCATCAGACTGTTATGCAAGTGCTACCCCTGTGTAAGAAGAAGGAAGGATGGAGGGCTGCGTAGGAAAGTAAATGTCAGCTTTTAATGCAGTTATATAAGCATTTCAGTCAAGCATATGGAGAATCCTTAAAATGAAGTTGCCCATTTGAAGGCATTAGTAATTCTGACATAATCATTCATTAGCCGGGAGCAGTTCATTGGGAGAGTGGTCCTGGCAGGAATGTGGCAGAGAGTTTAGAGTGTAGCACCTGGGGTCTTCTATTAATTATCTTTCTGCAGCAGGACATGTTAGGGAGACATTTTCAGGGCCACCCACCCTTAACCATTCTTATCTATGACCCTGCCCCAGATTTACTTCTCAGTACATGTTCAAGAAGCAGTTTTTCTGTGATTCTCATGAGCCTCCCTTTCTGAGGGGAATCTCAGAAGACAGTGGTTCGTTGAACAACTATACTCGACACTGCTGTTGATCACAGGGCCATATCCTCTACTCATTGTTTCCCTCCTCCTCTCATTCTCAGCAGGAACCTATGATAGTCTTGGTAGCTTACCCAGTGGTTTGAACCAAACCACCATTCATGAGAGTTCCAAACCCTTGGTGATGATAATCTTCCTAGGAGAGGGCTGTTGCCTGTGTTTCTTAACAATTACATCAGAAGAAAGGAGGAACAGAAGTGTCTAAGTGGGTCACATGAATTCCACATTTACTCCTCCCTGCTCCCAACAGGTATATTATCACACCTGCAAAGGAATTCTCTTCTGCAAGGTCATTTTTGCAGATCACCACTGGTGAAATTATTAGGAATCGGACCACAGCTTGCACCAATGTCCCACCTTCCATTCAGGATTGCATTTCCTTTGTTTACTGGGTAGCAAATGAGTCAATTCCAAATCTCGGTCTTACCACATGGTTTTTGAACTAATATCAGTACTGCTGACATTATTTCACATTGTCTGAAAGTAACTCTCTGAGAAGTAGTGCCTGTGGCAGCCACTCCAATATGCTACTCATGATGGCAACTGTGTACAAATTGCTTCTGATGGTTAGGTGCTACCTTTGACCTCCATGCTTGCAGGAGTCCATCATCCTTCTCACCTCAGAAAACACAATCCTGTAACAGCATTTATTGCCATGAACCCGATCAACGGACAACAGCTGCCCTTGAGCTTCTCAAGGATGGTGTTCCTCTCACCAGCTTATTACTATTGCTTTTGTAATTGAAGTTATTTTCCAGACTCTTCCTCAGAATATAGGTAACTTGTGAGTTTTCTGGCCTTATGTAATACATCCAGTAGTGCCCACTTTTTGCAGCTAAAAGGGGAGCTACAGCCAGGTGCCAACGGGTGTTCGTGTTGCCTTCTGAGGTAGTGATCACTTACTCATTTTTAAGCAATGGAGACATTCTAGTCCTAACTAGGAAGGAACAGACTTCTTCATGAAGGACAGAGGAGTCAAAGGATCTGGAGATATAATGAGTTCATCAACCCAAATGTCCCCAATTCAAGCCTCAGGATCTCGCTCTTTCCAACAAAGAATCCTTCAATGGCAGAGCCTTTGCTGTAAAGACTGACAATTCAACCTTCTGGGAAAGGAAAACTCTCTGCTATTATCATAATTAATTCCTGGGCCAAATTCTCAAGAGAGTGCCTATACTCAAGTCAGTTTATAAGCTACCATGGAGGCCCTCTGAATTTTATACTTCACCTTCAGTTGGTGATTAATCACCCACAGCCTTTTATTGGCCTTCTCTGATACATCAGAGTCAGTGAGTAAGAGATACCTGATGTGATTTCCTTAGAACAAATACTTCCCTCAGCCACTCAAAAGCCTGAGCTACTGCAGCAGTGAGTGCATTCATTTGTACCAGTATAGCAATCCAGTTCACCCCAGGTGAGAGTTTTGACAAATGCACCCCTATAACTGTAGGGCTGCACCTCCCACCAGTGATGGAGTCCTTCTTGCCAGCTTGCTAGCAGGACATCAGCTTCAATATCCCAAATTAAGAACGATTTACTTAGACCACTGCTGAAACTAATTGTCTTAAGGCAGGATCTCTGGAAAACAGACTCTGAGTTGGAGATTTGCAGGTGGGAAGTGTTTCATTAGTACCCTCCGTACCAATATTCATAGAAGTAAAGGCATTAGAGCTGGACAGAGAGAGACGCTGAATTTCAATGCAGTTATGAAGTATGAAACTCATGTAGTTTTTAGGGATGCACTAGAGTTGGGATGGCCCTTGAGAGTGGGCTTGCCTTGAGACCACTTTAGGATGGGACCTGACTTGAGTATAGGTGCTCTCTTGAGATAAAGGAAAGAGAGGGACTCAGCTGCTGGCATTCACAAATGGTGGAGGAATGAATGTCTCAGGTCCTGCAGGGGGATTCTGGACACAATCATATTATCCACTACAGACAGGGACCGAGAATGACATTGCATTGGTCACTCCTTCTTGGTTTTGCTTTCATAAGAATGGTAGGACCTCTATTACCTCCTGTTTTTACTGTAATTTCTCAAATTATTACATAAGTTTATTTGAGTTTCTTTAGATTTATTCTGTATCGTTAATATTGACTCACATAACAGATATTTTAAGTTATACATGTTAGAATTTTGTTATTTAACGTTCTCTACAAATGACAATAGATTTCTTTCAAGAAACCCAGGATTTTAGAGCAAAAGGCGGCTTATGTCTGACACTTCTTACAAAGCCTAACTTCAGCAAATGCAGTAACTCTGTAGACTTTAGAAGAATGGGCTGTTTAATTAATTCATGGAGGCTCAAAGGAAAATAAAAAGAAGTGAAGAAAAAAATAAATACCGCCTACAGTTTTAAGTAGATTTTGTTCATCTTGCTATTTGAAGTAGCCCATTGTTAATTTTGGAAATGCTTTACAATATTTAACTTTCAGCTCATCCTTAATGCCACTGAGATTTACTGTCTAAATGAAACAAAATAAGAGACAGTCATGTAAGTGACAAGCATCTCTGCTCTACTTTCTCTCTGCAGTGGGATAATAGAGCTCAGGTCCACTGATTCAAGCACCAGTGTAGGGGAGCTTCCCATGGCTCATAGCATAAAATCCCCAAGATAATATGTGCAGAATTACACTCTAAAATGATATTAAAACTCCTATGGTAAAGTAATATATACCATTACGGTTTGAAGAAAGGGTATTTTTTTGGTGAGAGATTGCACATTCAAACATAGTGAATGCTCAATGTGGCATTTATTTGGATGGGCAATGAAAGATTCATATAAATGTTCCTGAATGATCACACAGTTGCACAAAAAGTTCAGCAACACTTATCTAAATGTTTTCGTATTGCCATGGGAGAGATTCACATGAAAAGCCTGAAAGTGCACATTTGAATGTATGATTAATAAAAACAGATCTAGTTGCTATTACTCTAGCATCACCCACTCACTCTAATGTTTACACAGGTCTTTGCATTGTTTCCAAATATCAAAATAAAATGTGGTGCGAGAGCTGAAAGAATACTTTATAGATTATTCTGAAAAATGAAGAAATTAAACTAGAATGAATTGGTAGCTATTTTATTATATTTTCATAGATTCAAGAGAGAGTTTCTGAATGAGTGTTTAGAACCTTGTGATAGAGGAGGGGGCCCTTGAGAGAGTACTGTGTTTGTGTTTAACACAAAAGGCATAAGATTCTGTTTCTTTATTCCCCACTTCACTCAGTGTGACTCCAGGGTTGAACCAAAATATTCCTAATCACTGGAGAGAGCACTTATCTTTGAGAGTGGAGGTTAAGAATTAAGGGATCATAGGATTTTTACACATTCTAAATATCCTGGAAGAAGAAGAAAAAATAAAGGATCTGGGGAAATTGCTCACAAATCAGTAAGAAAGACATTAATTGTGGGGTGCCTGCCTCAGGACCGATAAGAGAGGTTCAAAAAAGTCAAGAAAGAAAAATCAATCTGATTGCTATGGATTGGGAGGCAGACTAGGAACTCCTTTAACAAAGTTTATTTAATTATTGTTTTCTCTTTAGGAATGGTCACACTAAAGACTAAGGTTTAAAAAATCCCTTAGCCCTTGTGTGATTAAAACTGCTAATTAATTATCATGAATTAATTGTGGGTTTTCACTTATGACTCTTTGAAGTATCTACAGTCATTAGTGCTCATGAGTCTTCACAGCTCTCCATATGCCACTGGCATGTAAGGCTTTGGGACGACAGTAGATAATTTAGAGATTCAGTAATTGAATACAAAAAATATACCACTTTTTCCTTTATCCTCAACTTTATTTCCACCTCTTGAGTACTTCCCATTATAACTCATTTTCCTTTAACCACATCTCTTCCTCCTCACAACACTCTTCTCCATTTCATCCTATAAAATGAGTACGTCTTATATGAAAAGATGCTCAACATCTCTAATTATTCAAGAAATGCAAATCAAAAGCTCACACTGACCAGAATGACCATCATTAATGTCTACAAATAACAAATGCTGGAGAGGGTGTTCAGAAAAGGGAACCCTCCAACACTGTTGGTGGGAATGTAAACTGACACAGCCAATGTGGAGAACAATACGGAATTTCCTCAAAAAGCTAAATATAGAACTGTCATATGAACCAGCAAACCCACTCCTGGGCATCTAACTGGGAAAAACCATAATTCAAAATTAGACCTGCACCCCAATGTTCACTGCAGCACTATTTACAATAGCCATGGAAGCAACCTAAATGTCCATCAACAGAGGACTGAATAAAGAAGATGTGGTATATTGTACATTGGAATACTGTATATTAGAATATTACTTAGCCATAAAAATGAATGAACATGGATGGATCTAGAAATTATCATACTATGTGAACTAAGTCAAACAGACAAATATCATATGAGATCACAAATATGTGTAATATAACACAACACAACAGTACTTCCAAAACAGATTCAAAGATTTTGAAACCAAATTTATGGCTACCAAAGAGGAAATGTAGGGTGGGAGGGATAAAATAGGGGGTTGGAATTAACACATACATGCAACTCTATATGAAATTGATAGGTGAAATGGATCTACTGAATAGAAAGGGTAAACCACCCCATAATGTGTAACAACCTATATGAAAAAGAATATGAAAAGGAACAGATATATGTACGTGTATAACTAATTTACTTTGCTTCATATCTCAAACTAACAAAACTTTCTAAGTCAACTAACACCAATAAAATTTGTTAAAAAATGAGCATGTTTTTATTAGCTTATCAAACATTCTTATTGTAAGTTGTCTCTCTTCTGTTGGCATTTTAACAAAGCCTAAAAGATTAGTATAAATGTTATTGTGATGGCTACTTTTATGTGTCAACTTGGAAGGTGTATGGACAAAATAAACATTTCAGCTAATAAACTTTGGGTAAATCAGACTGCCCTCTATAACATGGTGGGCCTCATCAAATTCATTGAAGTCCTGAATAGAGTAAAAAGATCAATCTCCCTAAGCAGGAAGGACCTATTTAACAGACTGCCTTTGGACTTGACCTATATCACTGGCTTGCCTAGGTCTTGAGCCTGCTGGTCCACATGGCAGATTTTGCACTCACCAGTCTCCATAATCATGTGAATCAATTGCTTATCATGCATCAACCCCCTCCCCAACCCCCAGACATATACATCTTATTTGTTCTGTTTCTCCGGAGAACTCTGACTGATACAGCTATCATATGAAATTTGGATATTCTAATTTAGGTAAAACAATATATCAGAAATTTAACCATAATTACATTGTTAGCTTCTCTCTATGGTTATAACTAGGTCCTTAAATACTGTATGCTTGCATAGCAGAGCTCACTTAATGGGAAGATTATATCACTAACTGCACTGTCAGGGCAGGCTTATGAGTGTACACCGGCTATCTCGCTTAAGAAAGTGACAACAATAGCAGTTAATTTAATATCCAAACTCCCCCAAAACATCAATAGTAAATGGAAAAGGAAAAAAGAGGGAATTAGAGAAAGAGTGCTAGAAATCTGCAGAAGGATATCTTGTAGTCTTAGACTGAACACCTATCTGTATGTGTACAGTGAAACTCCATGAAAGCAGGCAAAGAAAAAAAATCCAGAGAAAATAATTGCCAGGTACCTGTAAGCTAGACAACTGCTATACCTTAAAGAGGGTCACAGATCCTTCCATCAACCAGCAACCAAAATGAAGGAGCCTCATTAAGCACACGAGGCATTTAGTAGAGATCCAAGAAAGGCCACAAGTTAGTAACTGGCCTGAACTATTTCTACAGAATACTCCAGAACAGGGGTTAGGAAACTAAGAACCATATCTGACCTGCTGCCTGATTTAGTAAAGCTGTATTGGAACACTGCTCTTATTCAATTACATACTATTACAGAGGGTTCTGTGTTTCAACAACAGATTTGTTCAGCTAAGACAGAGACCACGGGGTCTGCAAAGCTTAAAATAGATGCCATCTTTTCCTTTACAGAAAGTTTGCTGATTGATTCTTCCTCTAGACTCACTCTGATTAAAAGAATTTTCATGCAACTCGACCTGTCAGAACAAAGTCCAACACTGTTAAAAGTGAGACAACAGAATTCAATAACCAGCAATGGGAAATTTATAATGCCTGTCATCCTATTAAATTTGTTTACAAGTGTTGACAGAGATGGTAAAACAGGAAGCTCTGTCCTCCCATGGATAAATGAGGAAAAAACAACACAATGGATAGGAAAGACTGAGACATGCTCTTGCCATAAACGCCATGCCAACATAGCCCTATACAATCAGGAAGGAATGCTCAACTCCCAGTTTCACTGAAGGCTGTGTCTACAAAGTCCACGAGGCCATAGCAAAAAAGGGAGCAGCTGGTAATGAAAGGAAAGGCACTCCCATCCAGTGCTCTTCCTGCTCTGACCAAGGCTCGCTGCCCATCTCCCAGTTTTTTCTTGAAAGGGGTCCATCTGCACACTTTGAAAGCACTACCCAAGGGTTGGCTTCTAATTTGTCACCTATCTATCTATCTATCTATCTATCTATCTATCTATCTCTCTCTCTATCTATCTATGTTTTGTTCCCTATTTTTATCTTTAGATGCCAAGGATTTTGTGATTTTTAGTCTTATTTATATGTTCCGTAGTGACTTTTAAATGGGATTTGGAAGATAGAAGATGAAATACTTTTAGTTGAGTGTTTTACTACATACTTTATATTTGAGAGGTTTTACTATATATACACACACACACACACACACACACACACACACACACACATATACACATATATATATATACACACACATATATATATATACACACACATATATATACACACATACATATATATGACAATTGTTTTATTGGCGTCATCATAGGTTTAGTGGTTACAGTGCTATATTCATCTTACTAAGAACTGTTTTCAAGTTAACTGATAAGGCCAGTCCCATTAAATAGAACATTTTAGATTTCTTCCCATTTTCCCATGATGTGTTGGAAAGGTAATCAGCTTATTCTGATTGAATATTATTATTACAATTTCACCTTCAGATAGTTTAATACACTTAGGATTACTTGTATTATGTTTATATTTAATATACAATTCTACATTCTATTTTTCACTAGATTATATGAGTCATGTACTCTTTCCTGAAAGATTAGCCATATATATGTGTGTGTGTGTGTGTGTGTGTGTGTGTGTGTGTGTGTGTGTGTGTATATATATGTGTGTGTGTGTATATATATACATACAGACTTTTGCCATGATTTTACCAACTCGGTTCTGTCTTTTAAAACTACATAGCTGGAGTTCCTGTTGTGGCTCAGCAGGTTAAGAACCTGCCATAGTATCCGTGAGGATGTGTGTTTGATCCCTGGCCTGTCTCGGCAGGTTAAAGATCTACCGTTGCTCCAAGCTGTGGCATAGGTCCAGATGCACCTTGGATCTGGTATTGCTATGGCTGTGGTGTATGTCGGCAGCTGTAGCTCCAATTTGACCTCTAGCCTGGAAACTTCCATATGTGCAGGTATGGCTCTAAAAAGGAAAGAAAAAAATTATATGGCATCTAATTGGTAGATGATACATTAGATGACCTCAGACCCTGGTATGGAAAACATTTTTTAAATCAAGTTCTAGCATTTTGTTTGAGCTATAACAATGCAAATTATAACACTACTACAATTCTAAGATGTACTAAAAAATAAGAGGCATAACAGTCATTGTGCCAGGTGGTGCATTTCATTTCCAATGACAAAGCTTATTACTATACAAAATGAGTCTACTGTAAAAAATGTTAAAAATTCTATCTAGTGCATCATCAATTTCTTTAATTACCTCCTATTAATGTGCCCTCAATAGCAATACATGGTGCAGACAAGCCACCAATAATTAAATATTTAAGTGATATTGTGCATTTTTATTAAAAGGAGTATTTAAATAAAGCAAAAGTAACTTTATATCCAATAATCTCCACTTACATGAATGAAGATTAAAGCAGTGCATTATCTCTCTTAAGGAACTTGATAGTAATCACTGAGTTTCCGTAATAATGAAAAATTGGATTCAACAAAATTTAAACAATGCAAATAATCATATATTTCACTGGTTCAACATTTCAGTGTGTTAATTACCTTCAAAGATATATTCTGCCTCAAAGCCTCCTTACACGCTGAGGAACATATTGAAGAATTATAAATGTGTCATGTAAAATATGTTGTCACATATTCTGCAGTTACTAAGTTTCAGAAAAATCTGCCCAAGGCTTAAGGAAAAAAAAAAAATAAGAGTTTAAACTGTTATCCATCTACAACAAAAGCAATAGCTCATCAGTTAAATGTGTTATGGTAATTTTGTGAAATGTAGAAATTAAGGTACATCTGTTAAAAGAATGATGTGTAACCAGTAGAACTATAGTAAGTATATGAAATTATTAAAATGCTCATGCTACGCTAAATAAAATGCAGTTGTTATAAAACAATATATACATTATGGTAAAAATAATATGGGTAAGTGTAGTATTGTGTATATACATGTACATTAATAATGTGTAGAAAATGAAAGGAAGATGGCTAGTTAGCATCTTGAAAGAATTATAAATGAATGGTAACAAAACATCATCTGCATAGTGCGATATATTTTTATTTTCCTTCATGTGCTTTTAAAACATTTTTAAAATTTTCACTATGAATGTGTATGACAATTATAATGAGAGTGATAAATCTAAGAAAGTATTCATTAATGATTCTAAAAATATTTATTATTTAATACATACTATACTGATAATTGCTTATTTCACCAAACATCTTTGTTTTCCCTAAGATCAGATACAGGTATTAACCAATTATTATTATTATACCTCCTAGACTTGGTAATAAGATATTATATCTTATAATTATTATCACTCTTAGATCCATCCATTCCATTTTATACTCTATTTACCTCCAAGAAAGGACTCTAGTTCTTTCTTGTATATCTAATTTCATTTATCTTCTCTTGCTAACCCCATAAATGAGCATGAATTTTGTGGTGGATTTTGGGGTGCCCCAGGAGACTTGCTCCATTAGAAACCATGGGTGTTGCAGGATGATGGCTGGCAGCTAAGTACTTCTCTAGCTTGAAGGTAATTGAGCCATCCGAGATTTAACAATCCCGCCCTTGGAGTGGCCAGTGTGTAATGATGGCTAATGTGGGGCCACAGCTGGCTCACCCCTATCCCTTGATTCAGGACCTCTCCGAAGGGCCACTCCCATCTCGGGTCTCCAGAGGGGTTGTCCAAAGCCTCTGTTCCTAGCGTATCCAGTTGCTCCTTCTTCTCTTCTCACCCCTACTTTCAAGCATTTTCTCACGAATACTGTCCCTGAGAACATAGCCCAATACACTGCCTGCATACACATCTCTGTTTCTGGGTCTGTTCTGCAGAGAATATGTCAACCTGATGATACAAAATTGTTTCCAGGGATTATTTACTGGGAAATACAAGGCCCTGTATAAGAAGGGGAGCTCATTTTCAGTTCAGACCCCACACGAGAGACACCTCTTTCTCTTGCCCTCACACTTAACATAGCAAAGAACCCTGAAGTAAGCAGAAGATTTCAGAATAGAGAGAGCTGCAGCCAAAGTCACTAGGCAGACACTATTCCTGTGGAAAACAAGCCAGGCTGTCAGTCAGCACACTGCAGAACATCACAGTGAAATCTCTGTGGAAATCCATTGATGAAGATTCTACTTTAAGTGAACTGTGGTCCTTTATGATTTCGAAGGCTAAGTATTTAGTGGTAATGGCTCATAAAAATCATCGTCAGAAGGAAAAGGATCAGCAGAGTTGGGATATTTTAATTGAATTCAATTAAAGAAATACTTATCAAGTTCTTATTCTGTTTTTCTAGCACTGTTCTGATGTAGCCAAGCACACAGATTAAAAAAAGAAAAAAAATACTACTTCATTACTGATGATGAGAACTAAGGAGAAAAACAAAGCCAGCCAGAGAAACAGGTAGTGCTGGGTAGAGTGTGGGATTTAAATAGGATGAGGAAAGAAGAGGTAGCGAAATTTGAATTAACACCTGGATAAGCTGACAAAGAGAGCCATCTAGTTATCTGGGAGAAGAAAATGAAAAATGTGATTTAGAAAATACTGTAATAGAGATTTTTATGGGGAATAGCATGGATTAACATTTCTTTACTTCCATGGTGAGGTGAAATGCAGAGCTTCTTACCTGCCCACTTACCATCCACTTCTCATTGTTCAGACCCCTTACTTGCTTACCTTGCGTGGTATCTGGCACTCAGCCAGTCCTGTCCTACATCCCCACAATTCTTAAAGTCTTAGAGCTTAATTTAAATATTACCCTTAAAAAAAGAAGGACATCCTGCCATTTCTGACAATGTGGATGAACTCTGAGGACATTATGCCAAGTGAAGTAAACCAGAGAGGTATTAAATGTTATCACTTGTATGTGGAATCTAAAGAAGTTAAACTTAGAGAAACAGAGATTAGAATGTTGGTTGCCAAGGGCTACAGGGTTGGGGGAATGGGGAGGTGTTGGTCAAAAGGTACAAACTTTTACTTATGAGTTAAGTTCTAGAGATCTAATGCACAGTATGGTAACTATAGTTAATCATTATATATTTGAAATTCACTAAGAGTAGACACACACACACACACACACACACACACACACACACACTCATAATCATAAACAGGCACGAAATCTTCCTTTCCTTTTAAAAGACTGATGCCCGTTCATCTTCAGATCCAGCGTGAATGTCAGTTGCCTTAAGTGACATTTCCTTGCCCTAAGAATAAGGTGTCCCCATTGATAAATGTGTCCTTAGCATCCTAGGTCTTCTATAATACTAGTAATTTAATTACTCCATTAGGCAGTGGATCAGCTGGGGTTAAGTCATTAGAAAAGAGTCTAATGACTTACATCTTACGTCTAAATGATGTAATTTAATAAAAGTTTTGGAAGAGCTGAGAAGATAGAGGATTATAGTTAACAAGATATTGGCAGCAATTGGAAGCTTGAGGAACGAAAAGAAAATGTGGTGTGGTGACAGTCCAAAATCCAGGATGATCAGTTGAGAGTTGAAAACATGCATAGGATGCTGTTATGAATCCATGTTCTCATATGGGACCATATTTAGAGTGGCCATTTGGAAGAAGTGAGAACCACTGCAGAGATGCAACCATCTTAAAAAATGTGACCAGAGGTAGAATAAGAGGGTAAAGAATGTCTTAGCTCTTTCTCTGCTTCCTACCACCAGCAGTTCTTTGTGGTGGGACCCAGAATGGAGCCTGGTGATGTGGGGACCAGGAAGATGCTGTCTGTGAGCATCAGCCCCACTGCAGTGCAGAGAGTGAGAGGGAGAAAGGGCAGACATAGGATTAGCACTGACTGCAAGTTTTAGGAGGAGGAAGACTGTGTTTTCCTTGTTTAATTTATTTTCAGAATATGGCCTTGTGCCTAGTACACAGCAGGTGCTCATAAATATTTATTTGAAGGATTAATGATACCAGTGTCCCCATATATGTGTTTGTGTTTTATCACACACATATTTCTAGGATTTCGGAAATTCTCAATAACCTTTTCTCTTCATAGCACTCTGTTTAAGAAATTCCTCTTGACACAGCTTGATAGTTTCCTGTTCTATATCTGAAACATACTTGTCTAAGAACATTCAAAATTCAGGTATCTGAAATGGATAAAACCAAAAAGGCAACATCCCTTACACATGCCATCTTACTTCAGGTTTTTTTCTGCCCGAGTTTCTTATATCTTCACAATTTACTCCCTTCCTAATGCATCCTTCACTTTCTTATTTCCTCTTTCATCTGTTTCTTTGGGTAATTTTTGCATCCTTAGTGATGGCCATCCTTGATACTTTCTTTTATAAGACTCGTAGTGGCTTGTGGCCCAGGAGACAGCAAGTTATACTGGGTTTCTAACATACTTCAAAAGCTCTGAATTGTATTTTGACATCAAAGAGCCATAGAATGATAGAATGACAGCCTTAGATTATACTTGGAGAAGTCATCTAGTTTAATCCCAGTCCTTCTAAAAGGTTTATAATTGCAGTCTAGGTAGGTCTATTGTCTACATTTCTTTTTCCTTTAACTCAAGCTGACAAGGATGGCATTTCTACCATCTCACAAGATACCTTATTCCACCATTTAAATAGTGATAGAGAACTACTTTTTCTCTTCCTCCTTCTTTACGCATATTTGTGGAGTATTTTTTCTTGTCTGAACATTCCGAAAACATGAGGAACAACTTGTTAGTACTGCTGACATATAATGGTACTAACTTTACAATGTAAGATGCTCATTATTGTATTAAGATGTCTTCATTGGTAGAACGCGTACAAAGTTCATAGTCCATAAACACAAACTGCCAAAGTAAAAAAAATTTTTATAAATGCCTTTAGGTTTTGCTTCCTGATTTCTGCTTTTATTAGAAAATTAGGGCCCATTTAAGGTAAAAGCCTTCTCTCTGTCTCTGCCTTCCTTTCCCACCTCCACTCCCTCTGTCTATTCTAATAGTCAGATAATAGTAAATTCTGTATTCTCCCTTCTGCTTCATTATTTTTCTCTCTCTTTTCTGAGTTCAGAAGGTGAGCGATGTGCACAACAGTTGAACCTGTCTTCACATTTGTTTTCCAACCACCATGTCAGTGTGGTTACCTTTACCCAATAGAGATGTCTATTCACGTCTGCTTTTTAATCTAAGACACCAGTCCTGTGGGTGTAAAAATATTTGGGGGATAGTCTCTCATGCTATTTCAGACTCAAAGGAAAATGGTGATTGTATGTAGAGAGCAAATTTTAAAATTCCCGTGTTTTGCTTTATTTGCTTTTTTTGTAAGTTTTGTTTCAAGTTTCAGATGGCACATAAGACATCACTTTTCTTTACAGCAGAATCCTTAAAAATCATATACATTTACCTCATGACACCTACTTCCCTAGGAGCCTTATAAGACAGAGGGAGATGCAAGTTTGCTTTCTGTAGGAACAACCACTTGGAGCCTCAATCTTTTGCCACACGTCAAGCTATTTTTCTCTTTTGGGTTGGAAAATGACCTCACATTATCATAAATTCTCCTTCAGGCTACAGTCTAGAGTTGAAAAAAATTCTGTGCTGAATCACCCAGATCTGAGAGGGATATGAGTACTGGTTAAAGTTCTGCTCCCATGGACACTCCATATGGGGCCACAGTGAGAGCTCCATGCCACCCTGAAAGTACTGTCTCTTCCAGTTTGCTCAAAGTCACCAAACTTACATTCTAAAATCGTCCTTTTAGTATTTCTTCTCTAAATATTTTCTGTTCTCTTAGCTATTCACACTTTCAGACAGAAATTACACATCACCAAGACAACTGTATACTTATCTCTATGTATACAGTTTTTGGTTTTGTTTAATTTTCCTATGTTTTGTGGTGAAGTTATGCTTTGCATAGTAATCTTTTTGAAAGTGGGTTCCATTTGCATGACACAGTTTACATCTTACAATGAATTACAGTGGTGCAAACCGAGGGGTACAAAAATGTTGTAGTGATTATTTCTATACAACTGAAATGATAGTTGTTAACTATTAAGCCTTTATTTTCCCTAGAAAGAAGGGACTTAAACTATTACTTTGCAAACAAACACTGGGAAAACTGAAAGAGACAGTAGTCTGAGGAAAACAATAACACATTTGAAAACTCATTTTATTAAAATTAAAAAATCTTTTTCTCTTGATTGTACAAAAAGCTTATTGTTATGCCCCTTTATATTCTAGTTTTGAATACATTTATTTAACATGAATGATATGGAATTAGTATATACTATAGTACATTTGTGCTATGTAATGCATACTGTATTTCTCTATCTCTTTCAGTCTCTCTGATCTGAGTGTGTCTGACTCAGATGGAAAAGCTGCAATCACTTTGGTTGAGTCTTGAGTGGTGCTGTTGTCAAGAGAACTGTGGCCTGTTGAAAGTCATTTCAAAAAACTTAAATTTTTTTTTGTCTTTTTGCCTTTTTTTTTTTTAATCTAGAGCCGCACCCGCGGCATATGGACGTTCCCAGGCTAGGGGTCTAACAGGAGCTGTAGCCGCCGGCCTTCGCCACAGCCACAGCAACGTGGGATCCGAGCCATGTCTGCAACCTACACTACAGCTCACGGCAACGCCGGATCCTTAACCCACTGAGCAAGGCCAGGGATCGAAAACCGCAACCTGATGGTTCTTAGTCGGATTTGTTAACCACTGAGCCATGAAAGGAACTCCAAAAAACTTACATTCTTAATTTTTTTTTTAATTTCTCAAACATGCTAGAGGAGAAACATGGTTCATGTTATCTATTCTCTTTTGTTTTTATTCCAAAGCTGTTCTCCATCTGCCTCTTTTACACTTTTCCTCCTTCCCCAAAGAAAGAGACTCTAGCACCCACAACCCCAGCCTGAGGCATTTGGGTTCTACAGTCTGGGCTCATAGTATAACACCCTGTTTTTTGTACACATTTCAACCTATATTTATAACAGTTTTATAAAGAAAGTCCAACTAATGAAATGCACTTGTCTCTTCTGACAAAGTTTAGGACTGCAGGTTTAATTTTCAAAGTAAAACTTTAATTTTGAAACAAAATAGTCTATATATTTGTAAGCAGATGACTTAATAATGACCATAGCTGGTCATTTGGTCCAGATCGTTTTATTCCAAGACAATTCTGGAGTTTTATATTATTTCCCTATATGTGAGGTGCAGTCATGATTTACAGTGACATAACCTCTCACCAATGCATCTGATAAAGTTCTGAATTAGACTAAGAAAAGCCTGCAAACCACTTTTTATCTCCCAGGTAAAATAACTGAAAGAGAGGGAAACACATTGTAAAAATTTTGGTACAGAAAGTAAGAGATTATTTATCTTAGCTAATTTTAATAATTCTCTTCAGTTAGGTTGGTGTCAGTAGCTTTATGTTGCAGCAAGATCTTGTAAAGATTTTCTCTTTTTCCAATGAATTTTCTTGTGAACATTGCCAGGAAAAGTGTGTGTATATTTGTGTGTGTGTGTGTGTGTGTGTGTCCCACCACTGGTATTGATAGCTACTGGCGTTTTCCTTATTCATTAGCATAACATTTAAAGGACTGTTCCTAATCCCTCAGTATTTCTTCAAATATGATGGCTAGAGTTGGCATTTTGCCTATTTATTTTCATTTTTATTACTTGTACGGCATCCCAGAATGTGTTAAAAGAGTATCTGTATATTATTAATTATCCTTATAATTTAGCTTAATATTAATTTTATTCAAAAATACTGCCAGGTACATCTTTTTTTTGTGTGTGTGTCTTTTTGCATTTTCTAGGGCCGCACTTGTGGCATATGGAGGTTCCCAGACTAGGGGTCTAATTGGAGCTGTAGCTGCCAGCCTATGCCAGAGCCACAGCAACATGGGATCCAAGCCGTGTCTGCAGCCTACACTGCAGCTCATGGCAATGCCGGATTCTTAACCCACTGAGCAAGGCCAGGGATCGAACCCACAACCTCATGGTTCCTAGTCAGATTTGTTAACCACTGAGCCACGACGGGAACTCCCTGCCAGGTACATCTTGATGTTCCAGGTCTTTCTTAAAAATAGTTTCATTATCTTTTAAGTTATTTACACAACTGTCCCCACCTAAGAACACCTTTTGCTGTATCTAGCAATTCGATTCTTCTCATTTTCACTGAGCAACTCTGCTAGGTTGCCTGACAGTGTGATCAGACCTTATCCCTCAGGTGTCTGAGACAATGACATACTCATACCAAACCTGTTGTACTTATCTACAGTAAAACTTGGACAAGGAGGTAGAAGAATATACCCCAAAAGCTCTTTTCCCTGCACTCACTATGTGACAGCAGCCCAAAAATTTCCAGAGGAGCTAAGATGGTGGCTCTTTTTTCTTGCCTACTTGTTTCTTTGCACAGGAACCTGAAGTGACCAGGTAGTAACCATGGCTCAAATATGGGAATCTTGCTGTAAGCTGTTGAAAACATTCCCCCTCTGGGAAACATTATCTTTAAATCCCTAAAAGCCAAAGGTTTAGAGACAGGATGCACAAAAGAAGTCACTGGGAGTGATGATAAGCACAGCGCAGAAGCAGTATTGTGGCCTCTAGAATCTTCACCCCCTAAGATTATACTAACAGTGATTTGCAGAGCAGAGGCTAATTAAAGGTGTAGATGGAATTAAGGTTGTAAATCTGCTATCCTAAAAGCAGAGAGGTTATGCTGCGTGATACTAGTAGGTTTCATGTAATCACAGGCACTTTAAAAGCAAAAGAGGAAACTAGAAGAGTTAGTTGAGGAGGTGTGATGGCAGAAGAGGCAAGAGAGACTTGAAGCATGAGAGGGACTCAACCCACTGTGGCTGGTTTTGAAGATGGAGGAAGGGGACCATGACCTAAGGGATGCTGGTGGCATCTGAAACCTGGAAATGACTCTCAGCTCTCAGTTAACAAGGAAACAAAGACCTGAGTCCTACAATGGCAAGGGACTGAATTCTGCCAGCAATGTAAATGAATAAGGAAATAATTATTCCCTAGAGCTTCCCGAAAAGAATACAGCCCTGATGACACTGATTTTAGTCTGGTGAGAATTTTATCAGACTTCTGACCTACAAAACTCCAAGATGATAAACTTGGGTACGTGTTTTGGTTTTTTATTTCTCTTAACATGTTAAAAATAAATATTATCATTATATACTTCAATTTTCTTTTTTCAAACAAGGGATGGAAGCAGTCTCTATAAAGACATATAAGCTAAGTACAAAGCATGGAGTCTTCCTTCAATGAGCATTTCAACACGCACAATTTTAAGCTAAGTACAAAGTTTTAATATTTATTTTTCTGACATAATTCACAGAGGAAAACTTAAAACTCAATAAAAACCCCAAAAATAAAAGTTTCAAATTATTACATGTCATGAATTCTTATACAAGGAAATATCATGCAACTGTTAAAAAGGCCAAGCCAATTTATATAGATGGTGCTTTAGGAAGAATGAATGGCTAGTAGATCTAACAAATACCTGGAGTGTTTACATTTTTTAGTATGAGTTGATATGTATCTGAAGGTTTACATACTTAGAAATTAATATTCACTATGTTTTGATAGTACTTTTTAATTTATTTCTGTATTGTTTGGATGTTTTGCAATTATTATTTTATAATAGAAGGAAAAGTCAAGGTTCTGTATAATTACACACAAGAATTGACAGAATTATACACACTTCTTTGAATGGGCTGTATATTGCCTACTCAAACCACTTTGGTGAATTTTGACGTGATATGCATATCTGATGAGTTTTAGAGGCACAAACAACCTAATTCCTAAGAGAGGGATGAAGTGAGAACTGGTCAGTAAATCTACAGGGGAAATTTAATCACAGGGTGAGTGTGAAAAGAGAAAAAAAAATAATAAGGATCTTAGTAGCCACTACCATTGATAGTGCCATCATCACTGAAGGGACAGACCTATCTTCCAAAAGGAGTGCTTCTCAGAGTATTAATTCTACCAGGAGAACATAGAGACAAACTGTCCTGTGCTGCTTTTAGATTCAAAATCACAGTTCTCATTCTTTGTTCATAAAGAATACAACGGGGTTATTAAGTTTGGTTATTGTTCTAGTCATCTCAAGTGGGCAATGTAACCAATTATTACCAACTTTTTTTACTTTCAATTTATAAATTGTTCCTTGGAGTGGATGATAGCTATGACTAGATATATATATTTTTAAAATAGCTGGAACTCTACTAGATACATACTCCCTATCTTAGTGGACACCTAAAAATCTAAATTTCCCCTGCAGATTTACTGACCAGTTCTCACTTTATCCCTCTCTTAGTGTCCCTTTATTGGACACTTTCAGACAAGCAGACTTTTAGACAAGTGTACTTGTCATTTGGTAATCTCTTCATATAATTAACTTTACTTATGTTGGCCTAGTTAATCAAAAATACTTCATTTTTATATAATAATATTTTACTTTCATGGTTCGTGTTTTTGGGGGAATTTGTAGGAAGATAAACATAAAGAAAAGCCATAGGGTTTGAGCAACAGAGAGTTTAGCAAATATTTAGTCCATTATTTGACCTGAATCCCATTACGAACACAAACTTACAATATGATAATTTTAAACAATCACCCACTTGGATGGTGACAGCTGTTTGGTTTGTTTAAATATAAGTCTACATGTTTCTCTACAAACATTTCAGAAAATGTCAAAATATGTGAACGAAATAAAAATAGCTCCAACTATTGTTTTATGTTTGGATAGATGTCTATGTAATGCTACATTTGCCTAGGACAAAAGTTAGTAAACAAGATAGGATTTTGGAATAACAGGTGAAAACTAGTAAGCCAGAACATAAGGTCATGCTACCTTGAACAACATTCAAATTATTCCTGACTGCATATGTGATTGCTTTTCCGTGCTGTGTGTTTGTTTTCAGCACAGTCTATGAAATGTGGAGAATCAGTGAAAGAAGTTAGCTAAAGACTCTCCAATTAGATCCTGTCTATGTGAAGGCTGGTGTATGCTGGGCTCAACAATGACTGCGGTACTCTTGCCTGGTAAGCATTCCATGATTCAGAAGAATGTGGGACTTACATATTATTTATTACTGAGAAGAGATATCCAGCCTTTTCTTACTTATCGAAGCTTTTTGTGGTGTAATTTCCCAGCTTGTTACGAGTACAGATGATATAAATCGGTAGATAATTCTTCTTGCCCTTTCCTAACCGACACAGCGGTTTTTGAATGCCAGTGACAGAGATAAATAGGGAGGTGGAGCGGTAGTCTTCAGAGTTGTTGTGAACTGTGACTGTAGCTCCTTTGCCCTGTCCAGTTCAGATTTGCTATTTTGTAACATTTAGTGCAAAAGACTTTCTGTGAGCCCTTAAAAAAGTCTGAGAAAGTTATCAGAGAAAAAAACGTTCAGAGATTCTTGGTGTACAGATTCTTGGTGAGCATCAAAAACTCACTCTCTTTAGGAAAATGTACACAAACCACAATTAACTGTACAAGAAGAGTTTTGGTTTTTTTTTTCCCTTCAGTATTTGTTGTTTGGCAATTTGGTATAACTTTTAAAACACTTAAATATATCAATTTTAGGTAACACTTTTTTTGTTTTTTGCTTTCACACAAAAAATAAACACACAAATATGTGTGTATTCACTTGCAGGGTTACTGACTTATAATTCAGCAGACTCTTTAAAGTCACTGAATTACTTTGAGTAATAGCCCCATTATGGGGTCTGCAGGACTCAATATAAATTCTCTAAAGAGTTCACATTAATTTCACTGTTAATTCTTTTTTTTTTTTTTTTGTAGTTGAGTAGGGGGACAATTCACACAAAAGCACATCCACTCCAGAAATTCTACGATATGAGAAAAATCAACATTATTTCAAAATCATGGTTAGAATTTTAATAAAAGCAAACAGTATCCCCCAGTAAAAACATATGGCTTCAGACTTTGCTAATAGTTCAGTACAGATGAGGTTTGGAGAACAAGCTGCACAGTTTTGCAGTGAGGTCAGAAGTTCTTCAGTAATAAAGATAAGATAAACAGTATTTAAATGTTTTCTGCTCATTTTTACTTTTCACCTTTATATATGTCCTTTTATCAACCTTTTTATAGAAAGGCTGTAAGTATACCTGCAAAAGTAGGATACTTAATATTTTTATGAAACTGTAATGAATTTTACCTGTTTATACTTAAAAGATTTTTAATTCTCCAAGTTTCTATTAAAGTGAACTAACCTGACAATTAAGTTTGGTTAGTCTAAATCAACTAATTAAGCTTTAGCTTTAGGATGTGTTCAGTGCAAAATACTATTATAAATTATTAGGGTAATTATTTAAGTTAATTCCATAACTTCCCAAATCTACAATTCATCCTATACTATAGGAAAACAACTTTAATGATAAATACATGGTATGTGTTGGTGCAAAATGTCAAATGGAAGGAATATTCAAAGTTCTATTCTTATTGCACTAATATTTAATGTAATTTCAAACTTAAACATGCTTATTATAAAACAAATTTTAATAATGCTTGATGATTTTATGTAGCTTTTATTGTTATTACATTAATTCAAAATTTAGATAAACATTAATATATTTTCCTTTTATTATTCAAATTTATCAATTTCTTGTACAACTTAATTATACCTTTACTTAAAATTTTATTTTATAGTATGACCTTCACACTGGTGTTTCATCTTATACTTTAATAAGCTGAAAACATTTTGCATTGCTTTACTTTTCTATAATACCTTTTTCGAGGAAAGTAGATTAGCATTATATTCCTTAGTTTATAAGTTTCCTGCACTCCACTCCCAAATCCCACCACCAAGATTACTCTGCCAAGAAATAATAGCAAGGTAGAGACTATAAATTATTCTCCCGAGTTTGGCAGTTGATCTTAGAGACAAAGGTAGAAAACAACTGGTAATAATCTGTACCAATTCCCTGCATGTGATGTGTTCCACTTGCTGTAGTCCCTTTTATTGATGATGGCACAGATACTGCAGAATATGAAGCAACTGTATAATGAACTCACAGATAATATTCAAACTAAAAGCCTTAGTGTGGTTGTTAATATTTTTCATGCAGGTATGTTTTTGGGAAAAACAGATAATATTTTAAAAAACATTGTGAACTTAATATGAACAATTTTTATATATTTTTTTATTTATCTTTTTCTTTTTAGAGCCACACTGCTGACATATGGAGGTTTCCAGGCTAGGGGTCGAATGGGAGCTGTAGCGGCCGGCCTATGCCACAGCCACAGCAATGCGGGATCCAAGTCACTTCTGTAACCTACACCACAGCTCACAGCAATGCTGCATCCTGAAACCAATGAGTGAGGCCAGGGATCATACCCGTGTACTCATGGACTAGTTGGGGAACTCCTGAATAATTTTTAAATCAAGAATCACATTCAAATAAATTATCATAGTCAATGTGGAACTTGCTCTAAAGACTTTTGGAACCAGAAGCTGGGTATGTCCTCTCTGCTTCTGTGATCATTATTCATTTTACTGAGTTTGTTAATATGTGTCTACGTTGAAAAAAATAAATGTTAATCTATCAAAAATGAAAATTAGAAAAAAATTCACCATGCACGTTCTACTATTAGTTGATGTAAAATTAAAAGTAAACACTAAGTCGTTAAAATAAACATGCCATAGATAACATGTAAGAGTACCTATTCTATGTGTAATAAGAATTTTCACTGAATAAAAGATAAAATTTTTAATTTATAATAAAAATATCAGTCTATTCCATAACTGAACATAGGATTGTTTATGCTTAATAGATACAAACTCAAAGAGGTCATTTAACAACTAAGCATAAATATAAATGTGATTCACTATAGCAAGGTCTGGCTGACCCTTATGGACACATTAATAGTTATAAGTTCCAAAGATACAGAACAGATTCTGGAAGAGTCAAGTCATTATCATTCCCTTCATTATCTAAAAAGTTCAGTGTACAGCAAAATGAAAAAATATAAATCACATTTAGGTATTATCTAGGAAAATCTTATTTAACACACCTTTTAAATGCTATAAAAATACATTGCTTTTTAGATGTCATTTCTTATTTTGAGAGAGATATTCAATCCCTTTATAATTAAAGGGCATGATTGCAACTGTAAGCAAGATTTTTTAAATAGGCTCTGATTTTTTAGATAAAAATTGATATTAAAGTAAACCGTTCATATTTTAAGTTACTCTCTTTTACCCTCTTCTTAAAACATACATTTATAAAGAAGTTATAAACTCAAAAAAATGATGAAAATGGAAAATGTAGTATTGCCGATATTTTGGTGTTTGATAGTCCTTTACTCTCTCTACACAAGTTCTCAGAATACATTCTTCTTTTCTCTAGAGGCATTTCACACCATGCTTAAATATTACAAACTTATGATGGGCAAGACTAACAGAAATTGCTGCAAATCCTGCCTTCTTCAAACTCAAATCCAAAATTTGATGGGGCCAGTATGGCCTCTACAACAGACAGATTTGCCCAGTGCTCTACAAGGGACTAAACAAGAGAAACAGGCAGTTACAGGATGCTCTTGTTTTAATGTTTTATTTTGAAATAATTGTAGATATGCATCAAGAAACTGAAACCATATTAAAGGGAAGTTTCACACACTCTCTGCTCAGTTTGCTCCAACGTAGCTTCTGTTAAATAATAAACTGAAATACGTTAAAATTTTCAAGAGTTTACTTGAGCACTCATCTGTTTTGAATTTGGCAGCGCCAAACTGAAAGTGGCTAGGAGGAGTTGGGGAAAGACTTTTATATAGCAGACAGGGAAGCAAAACAAGGAAATTATTTGATTGGCTTTAGCTCTTAAAAAGTTACTTTCTTTGGGAAAGATTAGTTAGCTGTTTGTGTTTGGCTGTTCTTAAATTTTGTTTTCTTGGGTGTGAGTATACTGACTCTGGTTTCAGTTTTAGTTTTCCTATGTGGACTGAAGGTAATAGAACCATCTCAGTCTAATGGCCTCTTAATTACTTCAACACAGACTACATGATAATAGAACATTATCAACAATAGGAAATTAATACTGTTGTGCTATTAACCAGAGCAGTCCTTTCTAAAATTTCACCAGTTTTTACATGCGATCATTTGTGTGTTTCTATGAAATATTTTATGTACACATTTATCACCACAATCAAGCTACTGAACTGTTCCATTCCCGGATAAGAAATCCAGATTTGCTTATAAACAAGTCCTGAAGATTTTCTCTGAGTGTTTTTTTTTTTTTTCTAAAACCTTTACATTAATGTCTATTCTCCATTATAGATTACTTTTTTAAGAATTGAGTTTTACTTTTTTCACGTAGATGACTGTTTATTCCATCATTCATTTCCCGTTTCGTCCTCTGAATTACTCTGTAGTTGCTGAAAATCCATTTATTTTAAATGTATGGAGCTATTTTTGGACTCTGTTCATTTCACTAATCTATATGTGTGTCATGAGGCTAATATCACATTATCTTGATTATGGAAGCTTTATCCTGAAATTAAGTAGTTTGAATTATACAGTATTTTTTATTTTATCAAACTGTTTTAGGTGTACTATATTCTTTACATTTACACATAAATTTTAGGTTCAGCTTGCCAGTTTTTACAGAGAACCTGCTAGGATTCTGACTGGAATTTTATTAAGTATGTTGGAAAATTTGGAGAGGATTAGCAGTTTAACATTAAGTCCTATAATCCATGAGCATGTTACATCTCTCCATTAACTTAGTTATTTAAAAAATTCTATCAGCCAAATTTTACAGTGGGCTTTCATATACCTTGTGAAATACAGACTCAAGTATTTCATAATTTGGATATTACTGTAAATTGTATTTTATAAGTTTCACTTTCCAAATATTTGTTGCAAGTATATGGAAAAATAGCTGAGCCTATAAGCTGATTGTCTACTTTGTGACCTTGCTGAACTCATTTATTAGTTCCAGTAATTTTTTAAATAGATGCATCAAGATTTTCAACATACACAATCACATGATTATAAATAACAATTACACTTCTTTCTTTCTAAAATGAAACATTTTTTCTTGCTTATTGCAATTAGCCACTAATAAACTATTGAAAAAAATGGTGAGAATAGATATTGTTGCCTTTTTCCTGATCCTAGAGGGAAAATATTTATTGTTTTTTTAGTAAGTATGATGCTCCATCTAGATTTCTTTTAGATGTTCTTCATCAGAATGAGGAAATTCCCTTCTATTTCTAATTTGGTGATATTTTTTGTTTTTATGAATTGGTGTTTAATTTTCTCAAATTATTTTCTTAAGTAATTAATCAATTTATTATTATGCTTTTTAGGGTCTCATCTGTGGCATATGGAAGTTCCAAGACTAGAGGTCAAACTGGGGCTGCGTCTGCTGGCCTACACCACAGCCACAGCAACTCTGGATTCAAGTCGTGTCTTTGACCTACACTATAGCTTGCAGCAACGCCGTATCCTTAACCCACTGAGCAAGGCCAGGGATCAAACCCACATCCTCATGGATGCTAGTCACGTTCATAACCTACTGAGCTGTAACAGCAACTCCACTCTCAAATTATTTTTATGCACCTATTAAGATATCTAAATCTTTATGAATTATTTCTCTGCATCTGTTCAGTTATAGTTTGGATCAAAATTTGAAATCATTTCCTTATTATTTTCTTTTATGCTGTTTATATACTGAATTGTATTAATTTATTCTCAGATATATCAACCTTGAATTTCTAGGACAAATGTCACTTGGTTCTGATTTGTTATATTGATTATACTTTGCTAGACCCAACTGGACAAAATTTTGTTAATAATTTTTGCATCTGTGTTCATGAAGGACACTGGTATGTAGTTATCTCTCCTTATAATGTATTTATCTAGTTATGATATCAGGGTGCTGGCCTCATAACATGAGTTAGCAAGTTGCAGGCATACAAGTTTGATCTCAGCTTGCCTGCTACAACCTGTGCTTATCTCCTGGGCAACCTGAAGTCATAATGCTAACCCTTGATTAAACTTGAAAGAAAAGTACTATTAAGTGATTATTATAACCCTGTGTTAGGGTATAAAATAAATCAGGGACAATTTTATACGTTTTTATCAGCATTTAACTGATTGTTATTTTGTGCCAAGTTTGTCTTACGTATTCTCTTTTTTGTAAAAAATACAGTTTATTTATTTTTATGGCTGTACCTGTGGCATATGGAAGTTCTTGTGCCAGGGATCGAACCTGCGCCTCCCCAGCGACCCAAGTTGCTGCAATTGGATTCTTAACCCATTGTGCCACATTGGGAACTATTGTTTTATGTATTCTTGCTACCTGCTACTAAGTCTCATCATGTAGCCTGGTTTTAGTTATATGACCAGAAGGGTATAAAAAAACTCTCTTTGGATAAGACCATTTATCCCCTTAAATATGCTATGCTAAAATGTTTACATGTGCATTAACATAAAGCTAAGAAGAGTATAGTTTGGGGAACATTCTAAATCCCATATACAGAAATATAGATTTGCTCCACCTTTTCTTTTGGCAACTCTCAAGACTCATGATTCCTCAAATTTTATTTACAGTGATCTTGGGCTATGATAGATTCACTGTGGCTAATTTCCCATATACCTTATGTTTCACTTATACCCGATGATTCAAAATTTGACGATAAAGTTGTCTTGTACAACTGAGAAGGGACCGAGGGAGCTGCGCCCAGAAGTCTAGGACCTCTCTGATATTTGCCTTTGATTTCTTTCTCCTGTTTACCGCATCCTTTACCTTTATTAAAACATTGCACGAGTGTGCCCTGTGAAATCTTAGCAGTCTTTTAACTTATGCAACACTGTGCAATTACTGAGAAAGTGTTCCTTCCTATTCTGTTATCTGAAATAATTTTTGCAGGATTGGTATTATTACTTAGAATTTACCAGTGAAGACATCTGTGCCTGAAGATGTTTTTGCAGCAAGGTTTTATACTGTGAATTTATCTTTTAAATTAGATAAGGCATTTTTCTTGTTTTTTTAATTTCTTCTTGGGCCTGTTTTGGTAACTGTGTTTTTCAAGGAATCTTTAAATTTCATCAGACTTGATGGAATAAAGTTGTTTATAATATTTCCTTAAAATGTTGGAGTTCTTGTTATGGCTCAGTGGTAACAAATTCAGCCAGTACCATGAGGACACAGTTCAATCCCTAGCCTTGCTCAGTGGTTTGAGGATCTGGCATTGCCGTGAGTTGTGGTCTAGGTTGCAGATACAGCTCTGATTGAACTCTACACTGGGAACTTCCATATGCCATGGGTGTGGCCCTACAAGGACAAAAAAAATTTCCTTAAAATTTTGATGTTTGTGAAACTTACAGTGCCATCTCCTCCTTCATTCATTATATTATTAACATAATTATTTTTACCTTGATCAATCTAGCTGGATATTTATCAAATTTATAGGCTTTTTTGTTTGTTTTGTTTTGTCTTTTTAGGGCCACAACTGCGGCACTTGGAAGTCCCCAGGCTAGGGGTCGAATCAGAGCTACAGTTGCCAGCCTATACCATAGCCACAGCAACATGGGATCCGAGTGTCATCTACACCACAACTCATGGCAACACTGGATCCTTAAACCACTGAGCGAGGCCAGGGATCAAACCTGCATCCTCATGGAAACTAGTCAGGTTCATTACCACTGAGCCATGATGGGAACTCCCAAATTTATAGATATTTAAAAATCCACATTGGTCTCAGAATTTTCCCTTCCTTTTTTCATATCTTCTTTCACTTTTTTTTTGGCTCAGTTTGCTATTTTTTGTTATTATTTTTATTATACTTAATTTAAAATGTGTTGCTTGTACTCTGAAAATTATAAGGCACTGCTGAAAGAAATCAAGGATGACTTAAACAGGTGGAAAGACATACCATGCTCTTGGATTGGAAGAGTCAATATTATCAAAATGACTATACTACCCAAGGCAATCTACACATTCAATGCAATCCCTATCAAATTACCAAAGACCTTTTTCAAAGAACTAGAACAAAATAGTTTAAAGTTTGTCTGGAAACACAAAAAACCCAGAATAGCCAAAGACATCCTGAAAAAGAAAAATGGAGCTGGAGGAATCAGGCTCCGTGACTTCAGACTCTACTACAAAGTACAGTCACCAAAACCAAATGGTACTGGCACAAAGACAGAAATATAGATCAGTGGAACAGGATAGAAAGCCCAGAATTAAATCCACGCATCTATAGTCAACTAATCTATGACAAAGGAGCCAAGAATATATATTGGACAAAAGACAGCCTCTTCAATAAGTGGTGCTGGGAAAACTGGACAGCTACCTGTAAAAAAATGAAACTAGAACACTTCCTAACACCCTGCACAAAAATAAACTCAAAATGGATTAAAGATCTAGATATAAGACCAGATACCATAAAACTCTTAGAGGAAAACATAGGCCACACGCTCTCTGACATAAATGATAGCAACATCTTCTCAGATCCATGTGTCAGAGTAAGGACAATAAAAAGAGAAATAAACAAATGGGATTTAATTAAACTTCAAAGTTTCTGCGCAGCTAAGGAAACCCTAAACAAAACGAAAAGACAACCCACAGAATGGGAGAAAATATTTGCAAATGATTCAACTGACAAGGGATTAATCTCCAACATTTACAAACAGCTCCTACAGCTCAACACCAAAGAAACAAACAACCCTGTCCAAAAATGGGCAGAGGATCTAGGCAGACAGTTCTCCAAAGAAGACATACAGATGGCAGATAAACACATGAAAAGATGTTCAACATCGCTCTTCATTAGAGAAATGCAAATCAAAACCACTATGAGGTACCACCTTACACCAGCCAGAATGGCCATCATCAAAAAGTCTACAAACAATAAGTGCTGGAGAGGGTGTGGAGAAAAAGGAACCCTATTACACTGTTGGTGGGAATGCAAATTGGTGCAGCTACTGTGGAAAACAGTATGGAGATTCCTGAGAAAACTCAAAATAGAATTACCATTTGATCCAGCAATCCCACTCCTGGGCATCTATCCAGCAGAAACCATGACTCGAAAAGACACATATACTCCAGTGCTCATTGCAGCACTCTATGCAATAGCCAGGTCATGGAAACAACCTAAATGCCCATCGACAGAGGAGTGGATAGGGAAGATATGGTACATACACACAATGGAATGTTACTCAGCCATTAAAAGGAATGAATTACTAACATTTAGAGCAACATGGATGGACTTCGAAATTATCATGCGAAGTGAAACCAGTCAGACAATTAGACAGCAACACCCAATGCTACCACTTACATGTGGAAACTAAAAAGACACAATGAACCTCTTTACAGTACAGACAATGACTCACAGACTTTGGAAAACCTTGGTTTTTCAAATAAGACAATCTGGGGGGTGAGGGGATGCACTGGGGATTTGGGATACAAAATCTGTAAAACTGACTTGTTATGATTTATGTACACCTATAATTGAAATAAAATCCATTAAGAAAAAAATAAATAAAATGTGTTGCTAATTTCTGCTGTTCAGCAAAGACCTAGTCATACATACATATATATATGTATTTTTTCAAAATATATATATGTACATTCTTTTTCTTACATTATCCTCCATCATGTTCCATCACAAGTGACTAGATATAGTTCCCTGTGTATACAGCAGGATCTCATTTATCCACTCCAAATGCAATTGTTTGCATCTACTAACCCCAAACTCCCAGTCCATCCTACTCCCTCCCTCTCACCCTTGGCAACCACAAGTCTGAACTCCATGTCCATGAGTTTGTTTCCTTTCTGTAGATAGATTAATTTGTGCCATATATCTAGATTCAGACAAATATCATATGGTATTCGTCTTTCTCTTTCTGAATTATTTCACTTGGTATGAGAATCTCTAGTTCCATCCATGTTGCTGCAAATGGCATTATTTTGTTCTTTTTTTATGGCTGAGTACTATTCCATTATGTTCACGCACCATATCTTCTTAATCCATTCATCTGCTGATGGACATTTAGGTTGTTTTCATGTTTTGGCTATTGTGAATATCACTGCAATGAACTCAGGGATTCATGTGTTTTCTTCAATGAAAGCTTTGTCTGGGTATATGCCCAGGAGTGGGATTGCTGGGTCATATGGTAGTTCTATATTTAGTTTTCTGAGGTACTTCCATACTGTTTTCCATAATGGTTGTACCAATTTACATTCCCATCAACAGTGTAGGAATCCCTTTTCTTCAAACTGTCTCCAGCTTTTGATATATGTTGACTTGTTAATGATGGCCATTCTGACCTGTACCTCACTTAGTTTTGATTTGCATTTCTCTCATAATTAGTGGTGTTGAGCATTTTTTTCATTTGCCTGTTGGCCATCTGTATATCTTTGGAGAAATGTCTGTTTAGGTCTTCTGCACATTTGTCAATTAGGTTGTTGGGTTTTTTTTTTTTGCTGTTAAGTTGCATAAATTGTTTGTATATTTTAGAGATTAAGCCCTTGTCAGTTGCATCATGTGAAACTATTTTCTCCCATTCCGTAGTTTTTTTTTTTTTAATGGTTTCCTTTGCTGTGCAAAAGCTTGTAATTTTGATTGTCCTGTTGGTTTATTTTTGTTTTTATTACTGTTGCTTTGGAAGACTGACCTAAGAAAATATTTTCACTGTTGATGTCAGAGAATGTTTTGCCTACGTTCCCTTCTAGGAGTTTTATGGTGTCCTGTCTAATGTTTAAGTCTTTATAAGCCATTTGAGTTTATTTTTGTGCATGCTGTGAGGGTGTGTTCTGGTTTCACTGATTTATATGCAGCTGTCCAGTTTTCCCATCACCACTTGCTGAAAAGACTTTTTCTCATTTTATATTCTTGCCTCTTTTGTTGAAGGTTAATTGACCATAGGTGTCTGGGGTTCAGTTTGTTATTATTTCCTCTCTGCTCTTTTCTTGACTTCTTAAGGTTGATGGCTAGATCACTTAACTGTATTCACATGCAGATCCCTGAAGCTTCTTATAAGCATAACTACCCCATCTCTTGTTTTCTGCTCTGCAATTTCTCTGTTTCATTGTCTTCAAATCCCATTATCTATTTTCTCAACTCAGTGACACATGCATTGCTTGGAATTATTGTCTTAGCACCACGATCTGGAACTGTCTCTAAGAAGAAATCTGAGGTGATAAAAGAGCTTCTTTATATTATTTCCTCTATCTGGTGTATGTCTAAAACCGTGGTTTCACTTCTTATGTCCATTTTGTTGTTGCTTACACCAGAGGGGAAATTAGCCACAGTGAATCTATCATAGCCAAAGGACATTCTAAATAATATCTGAGAAACCATGTAGCTTGAGAGTAGCCAAAAGAAAAGATGAAACAAATGTCTATACTTTTATATATGAGGTTTAGATATGTCCTCGAAACTATACTCTTCTCAGATTTACTTTAATTCACATGTAAACATTTTAGCATAGCAAATTAAACTGATAGTTATTATAGAAAAAGAAAATCACTAGGAAAAATTCACTAAGAATAAACCAGGTAAGTAACTCATTTAATTTTGCACTAGGGTTAACAGTTTTGTTGTATGTATATTCTATTCTGTAGTTCTATCAAAGTTTGATAAATTTTAAAAAAAAGTTTGATAAATAATAAGATGCTTTGTTTGAGGGCATGTTGGAACGGTGCAGTAAAAATGATGTATTTTTACAGGGTTTACATCTTTAGAGCTGAAAATCACCTGAGGGAGAAGCTGATGATTATTAAATGTTTGGTTTTAAAAAATCAGAATTCTGCTATGTTGTATAGTCACGCTAAGTGGTAATGGTGTATCTAGAGTAATTTTGAGAGGTTAGATTTTCTGTTTTATGTTAGAGACAATTTACTTTCTCATCAACAATTTTCCTTCCATTGAAATCTTTCTTCTTCTGGGCAGGTTAGAAATGTGATCAGAAACTTAACTGCAGCATATTGTACATAAAATATCACTCTTTGTGTATAAAATATTCATAACTTTAAGTGCTTCAATGGTAATAGGATACAAGAAAGGGTATTTTAAGTTGAAGAAAATGATTCATACTGGCCACTTTAGAGCTATTCATATTATCAAACTTCTTTGAATCTTCTGAAAATATGCTGGAAAAAATGACACTTAGAAGCAACTATTTTGCCCAAGTAGTTCTGGGTGGAAGTGAAAATGACAAAATGGCCATAAATGAAGAACAGTGAGATATATTTTAGAAACGATTTATGAATATACTCAGTCTTAGTATCCTACAAATGAAAAATTTTCCCAGCATAGGTTTATAATATGTGTACACATATATACTTATATTGGGGTAATATTTATAGTTAATGTCTAGTATATGTATATGTAGACACTCAGTATGTACAACTTTACTAAAAATGGGAAATAAACTTTTATACACTAAACTGTGACTTCAAAAACAGTGAATAATTTTGAGGATTAAACACAGATATAATAACAAAAGTCACCTTTATTTTATATGGAGGTTCCCAGGCAATGGGTCAAATCAGAGCTGTTGCTGCCAGCCTATGCCACAGCCACAGCAACGCCAGATCTGAGCTGCATCTGCAACCTACACCCCAGCTCACAGCAATGCTGGATCCTTAACCCATTGAGCGAGGCCAAGGACCGAACCTGCATCCTCATGGATCCTAGTCTGGTTTGTTAACCACTGAGCCACAATGGGAACTCTGACTTTGTAGATTTTTAAGTTCTGTGCAGTTCACAAAGATCAAATTAGGTATATGTAATTTCTCCAAACAACAGACCCAGCAATAATCCCAATAACAGTTTTGCTAAAAACTTTTAAAAATATTTCTAAATTCCAGGAACTGTACTAAGCCCTTCATTTACATAGAACTCATTTAACTCTCACAAGTCCTATTACTATTTTGAATTCAGAGGAGGAAACTGGTGATTAAAGAAGTTATGCTATTTGACAAAGTTCACATAAGTGAAAGAGAGCTAAGAATCTGTCTTGGATATATTTAACACCAAAGTCTGTAGTCTTGGCCACTGGGTTAGAATACAATGACTACAACTGAGCATCAGCAAATGTCTGGTAGCTATCTTATAATTATTTTAAGTGTTGTAATTAAAATAAACTAACTAGATATTTAAGAGTATTTCTCTACTCACTTTTTGTGTTACGTTTATTTATTGCAATATGATTATAACCATATTGTTAACTAACAGCTTCATCAAGTCATATAATTATAATTATCCCTATCCATTCTTTTAACTATAAATATTTAATTACATTTTTACATAGCTTGCAATTGTTTTTCATTGTCTCATTTATTCAAATGATTTGAAAAATAATTACAGTTAACATATTTTGTATGCCCAGAATTTGAAACAAACATTATTTACTTTTGAAACCTTTCCGTGATAGTGGCTAATAATTTATTTTATAGAATTAAAAATGTTCATGAAAATATTATCCGTTAAATTTGGATACATAATTATCTTTACGAAACTTTCCAAACATTAAAAATCAAGGTATGGTTAATATTGCCCTTAAAAATTGCTGTGTATTTAAAATATGCGTAATTGTTTACTAAGCATTCTGATTTTTTTCATGATAAATTAATTAGTATATTGTTTTTTCTATTGCAATAATTGCAACCAACTCTGGCTAATTTAACCAATAAAAGAAATTTAATTGATGAATATGGGGTCATCCACAAAGTCACAGGGAGGGGAGAAAAGCTAGATAAGATAGTATCAGAAACAATGGCTCTGGAAATTTGGAAGCTGACGCAAGTGAGTAATATCTTTATGATAATGTCAGAGGATTTAGTTATTTAATAATTATTATTATTGCGGAATATTTTAAAGACCTTGTTCAAAATAGAACTTCCAAGAAGAGAGTGTCTGACTGGTGCACTTGGAGCATATGCTCAGTAGCTGGCTATGAAAACATACATTGTATTTTGAATGTTAGTCCCAACAAAACTGTATTTGTAGGGTTATAATAGTTTCCCAAAGGGAATCCAACTTGTTGTTATGGATTGTGGGTAGAGACATTGATAGATATCCATTAAAATAGAATAATCCATAATTGTTTTTCATCACTAATTCTCTAAGTAAAGTGCTTCCAAATTTAACAGAAATGATTTCATCTAGTTTTAAAAACACCTACTTTTCTGTAAGAATGTATTTTTGGTCCTAAAATTTCCAATAGTAATCATTATCAACCATTTAGATTTAACTACATATAATTCAAGATTCATTACTCACCTTTCTTCTTTTTACTTGCTTCATTTCCTCTGTAATGAGGTCTTCTCTCTGTATTATTTAAATTTTGACTACAAAACTTTTTCAAGTACTTTCCTAAGATTGAGTATGCAGGTAACACAGTCTAAATCTTTTAACACTGATAGCTGTATAACAGTTTGGGTGAGTACAGGATAGGGTTGCTGTCCTATTTTTTTAGCAGCTGGTACCTAGTGCTGCTTTTTCTTATAGTTTTCTATGTTACAGATGAGAAATATAAGTTCAAGCTGTTTCTTTTTCATTTAAAAAATATTTTTGAGGGGCGTTCCTGTTGTGTTTCAGCGGGTTAAGAACCCGAACAATATCCATGAGGATGTGGGTTCTATCCCTGGCCTTGCTCAGTGGGTTAAGGATCCAGCATTGTTGCAAGCTGCAGTGAAGGTCGCAGATGTGGCTCTGATTTGGCATTGCTGTGGTTGTGGCGTATGCCTCAGCTGCACCTCTGATTTGATCTCTAGCCTGGGAAATTACATATACCATGGGCGCAGCCCCAAAAAGAAAAGCAATTATTATTTTTCTTTGTACTGAGTAGCTTGTGAGATTTTCTTCATATAACCTGACTTTTCCTCATGTTTTGTACCAATCATGTAAATGGACTCCAAAATTATATAGCTCATACATCAGGTAGTCAAAAGAAGAACATCTTTGAAAACAATAAAGACATTATTGCTTCAGCCCCATGACAACTATAGCAGTACTATGTAATGTAAAGGGTATTAAAACATTGCTGATTCTTAAATAATAGATTTAGATAAACCTATTTATGCTACACTTGTGTTCCCTGCTCTTTAGGACTAAGAATGTCACTTAAGAAAATACATAACATATTGTGCTCCAAAATGACCATTATAATTCAGCATTTTCATCCACTCTTGTGTTCTCCTAGATACAATGGAATACATAAAGCTAAAAACTGTTATTTCCCAGTTCCTTTGCTACTAGGACTCTGGCTGTCTATATAGTTTCTGCCAATGAGATTTATTCTTTTAAAGTTGGAAGTTGAAAGAAGTTTGACACCGTAACTATTCCTGTGTCAGCTGGCAAGCAAGGCTGGATATGAGAGTTGGCAGTGGGCAGTTTCTGTGTTCCAGAGTCTAGTTATCAGCTCAGTGAGTCCGTGGTAGCTGTGGAGGCAGCAGCAGTAATAGCAATAGCAGCTTCCTCCAGTTACTTTACTACAGCATTGACAATAACGAAATGACCCTTACTCCACAGGCATTTCCTGTGATATTGTAAGACTTAAATTATTGTGACTAAATTGTTTTTATTGAGCACACAGAGTAGTTGCTGTTTCTTAACCTGAATCCCGAAAGATATAAAAGGTAGATATCATAGAAATGACACGTGCAGATGTGTGTGGGTGTGTATAAGCAAAGTGAGCCAACCCTGGAATTAAACCCGCTTTACGTCTATTACCCACTTGAACTGGATGAACCTCAAGTTACTCAACCTGCGATGTTTATAACATGCTTATTACACTGTATTATGATAAGAACTAAATAGTGGAATATATGTAAAAACTTGAACTACATAACAACAGTAAATAAACTGTGACAAGCAGCAAGGGAGCAGTTACTGCTGTCATCTGAGAGTTGAAATTATGGAATTCTTTGACGTTTCCTCTTTTTCCATAAAAATTACTTTTTGTTGCTTACATATTTTATTCAGTCTACTGGTACTCAGTAAATGGATGCACTGCAAAACAATAAAAAAGCCAAAACAGATGTGGAATTTTCATGACTTCTAGGATATCATTATGACAGGTGATGAATAAAAAAAACACATTGAGCAGGAAAATATACTTAGGTAGCTAAAAAGAATTGTGTATGTGTGTGAATAAATGGCTTGTGTTGCTGAAGAGTGAATCACATTCAACGTAGATGTAATAATTGAAATGAATATGCATTGAATTCATTGAAATCAGACTAGTTTTATGAAAATGCTTTCATTTCAGTAAGACAGAAGCTAATCAAGGCATAGATGCTATTCTGAGTAAATTAAAATAAATTAGTTTAAATATTCAATTTTTGTAAATATGCTGTTTGAAAAGTTTTAAGATTTTGTCTAATTTTAACAAATTTACCCATTATAAAAATATTTCCCCCTATTTGTAGAATTTACATTTTCCTTCACTTTCTCCAAAGATTTTCAAAGAAAATTTGCATGAATTAAATTTCTTTGAATTGATTTCACTACAAGTATATTATACTTTACAAAAGTTTTATGTGTTCTTTTAAACATTTTTCTTTACTTGAAAGATGAAGCAAATGAAAACAAAATAACTTAAAAATTCACTGTTGAAAGCACATATGAATCTAGTTTCTTAGTTCCAGCAAATGATTATTTTATGGTGATTTTGAACAATGCAATTTTGAAAACATTAAGGTCTTTTATGATCCACCACATCCATAAATAAAACTAGGAAATAATAAAGGAGAATGTATAGCTTCAATCCACAACTATTTTTTTTCATTTATGATTATTTTTATTTTTTCCATTATAGCTGGTTTACAGTGTTCTGTCAATTTTATACTGTATAGCAAGGTGACCCAGTTACACATACATGTATACATTCTTTTTTCTCACATTACCGTGCTCCATCATAAGTGACTAGACAATTAATTGTAAGTGAATTTAGTTCTCCCAATATTTTCAAATATTGAGATTCTGATAGCTTATTAAAGTTGTAGACACTAAATCTTTGACTTATAATTTAGTTCATAGGTTAGGATTTATAAAGTTTGAAAATTTTAACAATTCCATTAATTCGGTTAAAATGCTGTTTTCATGTTTCCTCACTGATAATATGATGTCATTAACTTTCAAAATACTTAATATTAACCCTAATTTTCCACACATTTTGCACATTTTCAACAAAGTTTAATACTCAAAATTCTAGACTTTAATGATGGGTGTTTATAATTAAAATGTCATTTAACATTATTATGCTTTGAAAGATGAAGAATCAGAGTAAAGGAAATCTTAACAAAATATTATACTATAGAATTATATGCAGGGAACCTGAATATTATCATTAATCACAAAAAAAAGATAATGGAATTGCCTCTTTTTGTGGGTATGTATAACACAAGCATTTGTGTGTGTGTGTGTGTATGTGTGTGTGTGTGTGGTTTATAAACAAACTGTCCAATTTGACAGATAACTTTAAATGTAGTTACTTTGTCCTTGTTAACTCAGCAACTGACTGAAATTTCAATTATCTTATTTTGGTAATCTGGCAGAAACTTTTGTGTCACAATGATGAAATTTTGGCATGTTCCCTTTGAGGCATCTATAATAATAGGTACTACAAAATTATATCATTTCATCATTTAGTCACTTATAACTATTCACCTTCTATTTTATTTGTTTTCTTTCTCTCCACATCTGTGGCGTATGGAAGTTCCCTGAGCCAGGGACCAAAATCAAGCTGCAGCTGTGACTCATGACACAGCTGTGGCAATGCCAGGTCCTTAACCCACTGTGCCATAGTGGGAACTCCTCACCTTCTATTTTACGCGGATCTTCAATTGAAATGGGTCAGTGTAGAAAACATGAAAAGAAATCAAGAAATTGGTGGAAAGAGCCATTGTGAAAGGGGATTAGGGACAATTTAGAACATCTCAATATAGCAGAAGTTAGAGAACGTAGGCTCTCAGGTCAATGGTTTGGGTATGATGTTTTTTTTTTTTTCAAATCCTGGTATTGTAGAGATTTTTATCATTCACCTCCTGTGGTTACATTTATACTGCCTATCTTCACCTTTTTCATCTTATTTCCCTGAGAAAGGGACAAATACACACACTATTTTTCCAAGAAGATCCTTGTACAGAATTAAAAATAAATTGCTTTGGAATACGAAGAAAGATTTCTTAAAATTTATTTTACGACACAGCTAAGGAAGCTTCTCCAAACTACTGGCCCCAGAATGAGATCCACATATATTTTGAGATTGGTCTGTACCACGTTGTGCATTTTGGCAACCAGGTTTTTGTCTTGAGGTTTCTGGGAAGATGAGGATTAAGTCGAGGGTAATAAAGAGAAGAGGTGCTTTATATTATGAAACCATGGATGAGAATAAATATAGTGGCTACTGATTTTTAAAAAAGAACAATATTATCTAAGCTGATAACATTTTTATTAACGGGGCTTAATAAAAAAAATCATAAAAACTTATCACCTCTTTTAACTCACATTTTCCAGAAATTCCTTTTTTTTCCTCAGCAAAACATGTAAGATGTAAGATGCTTTATCTTACATATTTCTTAACATAAAATATGTAAGATGCTTTATCTTACATATTTCATTCCTGTCCCTGATCAAGACAGAAAGAAAGTACTATATATATATATTTCCTGTTCCTGGGAAGGGAAAGGAAAAGGCATGGAGGGATAGAGAGAAGGAGACCAGAGGGGAGGAATTAAACAGAGGGCTAATAAGATAACTTGTATATGAATAGATGCATTATGAGAAAAATGTATAGATACTATAAGTTGCCAATATATTAAAACATTAGTTTCTTTTTTCTAGCATATTCTTCTCTAAGAAGAAAGGCAAATATAAGGACTATATTTCAAAATATTTACAGCTAGTTTTGTTAAACTTTGTAGTTTATACATTTTTTTATTTTATGGAAAATCCTTTACTACAAAATGTTGAAATTGGTAATATGGAACTCAGAAGTTATGAGTCTTCTCTTAACATTCTTAGTACTACTCTATTCATTGAAAGTCTAATTCAACATTTTTTCATTTTTATTTTTATTTTGCTTTTTAGGGCCACACCTGCAGCATAGCGAAGCTCTCAGGCTAGGTGTTAAATTGGAGCTACAGCAGCTGGCCTACGCAACAGCCACAGCAATGCAGGATCCAAGCCACATCTGCAACCTACACCACAGCGATGTCAGATCCTTAACCCACTGAGTGAGGCCAGGGATCAAACCTTCATCCTTATGGATCCTAGTTGTGTTTGTTAACTGCTGAGTCATGAAAGGAACTCCCCAATATTTTATACTACATGTTGCATTGCATTATTGGGCAAAAGTCAGGTTAATTTGAGCTATTATCTGCTTACCTCACTTTGTTTTCTTTTTCTTCTGAGAATCATTATTTTGGTCATAGCTAGTTTGAGTTTCTGGCAGTTTATTATCTGAACTCATATTAGATATTCATAGTCTCAACAGGGCTTACAAAGATGTATTCATATTACTATCCATTACATAGGAGATATCAGCTTATAGGTATATATGGTTTGGCTCCCATCATTGTAATGGTTCATATACTTTCAAGAAATAATATATGTATTTTTTTTCTTTTTTGGTCACACTCACAGCAAGTGGAAGTTCCCAGGCCAGGGATCGAATCCAAGTTACGGCTATGGCAACACCAGATCCTTAACTTGCTGTGACACAGTAGGAACTACAATACATGTATTGTTTTATTGCCCTTTTATTTAAATTGTTATTTTTACTTTGTGAAAAAATTCCAGTTCATGAAAACAAAACAATGGAGAAAAATACAATAAAATATAATTCAAAAGCCTAAAGGTAACGATCAGCTTTAAGCAAGTATTTGTTGATGAAAAGAATGATGTTATTTAGCTATCATTGCAAAAGATTTGCAAAATTCATGAGCTAGCAAGACAGAAATACTTTTTTTGTTTTCTCAAATGTTTCAAATAAGAAAAAGTCATAGAATGTTACAAGAAAATAGACACAAAAACAAATTCATTGTACTCATTGGCTCAATATTATCATATTACTTAGAAAGAATAAAAATAAGACAATAAATCAAAGAAGGCTCTTAATCATTACTTGTCCTAAAGAAGTGAAAAATGGGAGTGTGGAAAACTCCTAAAGGAACATAGAAGTCAGGTTCCAATTAAGAAAACACAAACCACTCTAAGTATTTTGATCACAGGATATTTAAATTGATTATGTAGGTGACGGAAGGAATAAGAAGTCACACAAAGTATGCTGAAACCAGCCAAAGATGAGCAATAGGAAAACATTGATACCACTCAGAGGCAGGAGGAACACAAGGAAACTATGTGGTCACAAACACCCAGTACGCAGACGGTATCAATCTCAACATTCACCTTCTGATAGTGATACTTTAGAAGCGTTTCGGAAGCCTTTAGCATTTGGGGAGGACTGGGTCAAGTGTACATGGAATCTGTATATCTTACAACTGCGTGTGACTCCACAATCATAAGTAAATAATAAATTTAATTTTTAAATATATTAAATAATCATACATATTTTAATAAGCTACCATCGAGAGAGGAACTCACTGTAAATTTAATTCTCAGAAATATAACTGTCATGAGACATGAACATAATTCTTTTTCTTATATTTCTTTATATCTGCCCCCATAAAGCCTGCCTATGTAACAGAACATAGAAATCAGTGATGAGGGTATTAACAGAATCATAACTAAACTATATAAAGCATGGCCTAAACAGTTATCAGTAGAAGAGATCACAGTTTGAAAAAATTATTACTTTTTTCATTTTAAAAGTTTTATTGAAGTATAGTTGATTTACAAGGCTGTGATAATTTCTGCTGTACAAAAAAATGGTTCAGTTATACATACACATACATTCATTCATTTTTCAGATTATTTTCCCATATAGATTATCACAGAATATTGAGTAGACTTCCCTGTGCTATACAGCAGATCCCTGTCGGTCAGTCATTCCATATGCCTCAGTGTGCATATGATAATCCCCAAATCCCAGCCCATCTCTCCCCTTCCACCTGTCCTCTTTGCAAATAAGTTGATCTATATCTTATTTGCAAATAAGTTGATCTATATCTTTTTTTTAGATTCCACATATAAGTGAAATCATATAATGTTTATATTTCACTATCTGACTAAATTCACTTAATATGATAATCTCTAGGTCTATCCTTGTTGCTGCAAATGGCATTATTTCATTGTTTTTTATAGCTGAGTAATATGCCACTGTATACATGTACCACATTTTCTTCATCCTTTCCTCTATGTTTTTCAGACCAAATGGCTGACTAGGAATGAATCTCCAAAATAAACAAAGAGCTGGTCTAGCTCAGTATCAAAAAAGAAACAACCCAATTCAAAAATGGACAGAAGATATAAATAGGTATTTCTTCAAAGAAAACAGAAAAATGGGCCAAAAAAAGAAAACACATGAAAAGATGCTCAATAATGCTAGTTACTAGAGAAATGAAAATCAAAACAACTATGAGGTACCACCTTACACGAACAAGAATGGCCATCAACAAAATGTCTACGACCAACAATGTCTCCACGCCCTTAACCCTCCTACACTGTTGGTGGGAATGAAAAATTGATGCAGCCACTATGGAAAACAGTTTGGAGGTTCCTAAAAAACAAAAAATAGAATTATTATATGATCCAGAAATCCCACTCCTGGGCATCTATCTGAAGAAAACCATATTTTGAAAAGATACATGCACTCCAGTGTTCATTGCTGCACTATTTACAATAGCCAAGACATGGAAGTAAAAGTTATTACTTTGCAATAAGCTATATATAAATTTTTTGATGTTGAAATCACTATGATAGCTTTGCAATGGGTCCCCTTAGCTAGGCTGAACTCTAATTTCCAGAATCCATTTCTTTTGTATTTCCATTTCGGGGGGTGGACAAAAGGGATGTTCTTGCTAGATTTGGAGGACAGAGGCAGAACTATTTTATAGTGTGTCGATATGTGTGCACATATGCGTGTCTATTTACTGATTTACTTTGTTGACGTGAAGCAACAGTGGGTTTGCAAGTGCTTTATTTTATCTAGATCCCCTTTCAGTTTCTTTAACTAGTAAGCTAGGTGTGGGTTTGATTTCTACAGTAAAAGGCTTTGGAGAAGAGCACTAATTTCTTCAAGATAACTTTGTCACCATGGTCAAAGGCAATAATAATGCACCCAGATTTTAGTCCATCCCTTTTTTGAGTTCTAGCTACTGCTTATAGGTTCCGGCTTCCTCAGTGACCTTCCTTTCCTCATGCCTGCCCTCTGTATTTTAGGCTTCAGTACCTGATCCTGCTACAACAGTCTTCTTATAAAGACCACTTAACTAGCCCTCACAATTGCATAAAGCAATTCTCTGTAACAAATCCCTATTAGATCCTCTATTGGCCTTTGACTGATAGAGTCATGAGTGTACAAAACAATAATGATTACCTTTCTATAAATTTGCTTTGGAGAAATATAAGTATATATTTGACATGTCATCATTGACTGAGACATATAGCATTACTTTAATAATATAAAGCTTTATCTGGAGATAATTGAAATATATTAAGGGGCTACCAAATAAGCACTTAAGGAGTTGGAAATATATGTAGTACAAATTTCATTTGGAAATCATCCCACAATTTTATTATTCATATATGCAATGACTTCATTTTAAGATATGAGCTAAATTTAATGAAAAGAATAATTTAGTACTTGCAGAGTATAACAAGATGTTGATTGTGTTTTAAATATACAAGCCATTACAATATTAAGAAGATGCCAACTCTGTATTTATGAAACTCATTGACAGTCAAACCAAAAAATATTAATTTTGAAAAGCTTACAGGCAGAACTTCAAAGGAAGATTTCACTTTTTTCCACAGGAATGCTAAAGTTCCAAAATAGATATTGACTATCCCTTGCTTCCTTTAACCCTGCTCTGAGCCACCATCTAAATCTAAATCATAAACTGAGCATCATAAACTATGCATAGTTTGAACATGGAAAAATTAAACTGGAATTTTGCCAGAGTTCTGCATATCTGGTGCATCAATAATTCTGTCTTCTATCTAAGACCAAAATTGTAATGCTTTCACCTTCAGACAGTGTGAGAGACTTTGACTTTTTGTCATCCTCACATGAAGTTCAGACTGAATTTCAAATGGCTCTAACAAATCATACACAGTCAAATATTAACTTTACTGCAGTTGCATAGTTGTAAGCAAACAGACTTTTACTATGGGCTCTGCATCACTGTATGGTCGCAAGGGTCATATTTTGATTATATTTTCCAGTAACATTTGATTGAACAGAGGACCAGCCAATGTTTGTGTCAGGCTTCCTGGAAGGATTGGCACATGATTTATCTATACTTAACCGAATTGGTCAGAACACAGCCCACAATACATGAGAACATTGCAAGGGATCTTGTATAATGCAACTGTTTCCTTTTCTTTCCCTGTAAAACGTGATAAGCACCAGTTTCTCTGCTCTCAGAATATCCATTCTTCCTACAGAGACAAAAGACCTGTACTCTGAAAACTATGAGGCTGATGAAAGAATACAAAGGTGACACAAACAGATGGAAAGATGTACCATGCTCTTGGAATGGAAGATTCAATATTGTCCAAATGGCTATACTACCTAAGGCAATCTACAGATTCAATACAGTCCCTATCAAATTACCAATAACATTCTTCACAGAACTAGAACAAAGTATTTTAAAATTTGTATGGAAACAGAAGTAGCCAAAGCAATATTGAAAAAGAAAAACAAAACTGGAGGAATCAGGATTCCTGGCTTCAGACTATACTATAAAGCTCTAGTTATCAAAACAGCATGGCACTGGTACAAAAACAGAAATATAGATCAATGGAACAGAATAGAAAGCCCATAAATACACCCACACACCAAAGGTCAACTAATCAATGACAAAGGAGGCAAGAATATACAATGGAGAAATGAAAGTCTCTTCAATAAAGAGGTGCTGGAAAAAGTGGACAGCTATATGTAAAAGAATGAAATAAGAATACTAAAACCATATGGAAAAATGAACTCAAAATAGCTTAAAGACCTAAATATAAGACAGGATACTATAAAACTCTTAGAGGAAAACATAGGCAGAACACTCTCTGACATAAATCACAGCAATACCTTTTCAGATCCACCTCCTAGAGTAATGGAAATAAAAACAAATATAAACAAATGGGACCTAATTAAATCTAAAAGCTTTTGCACAACTAAAGTAACCAAAAAAAAAAAAAAAAAAAATGGAGTTCCCGTCATTGCTCAGCAGAAACAAATCTGACTAGCATCCATGAAGACACAGGTTTGATCCCTGGCCTTGCTCAGTGGGTTGGAGATCTGGCATTGCTGCGAGCTGTGGTATAGGTCACAGATGGGGTCCGGATCTCACATTGCTGTGGCTGTGGCGTAGGCTGCTGGCTATAGCTCTGAATCAACCCTAGCCTGGGAACCTCCATGTGCCGTGTGTGCTGCCCTGAAAACACAGAAAACAAAACAAACCAAAAAAAAAAAAAAAAAACCTCTGAAAACACAACCCACAGAATGGGAGAAAATCTTTACAAAGTGTACAATCCACAAGAACTTAATTACATCTGTCTTAAGAAGCAGTACTGTCTGGTAAGACAATAACACCTTTAAAAGCAGGGCCTCACATTTGTCATCTGAATGTTTAGCAAGGTGGTAGACAGTATGGATTTTAAAGTAGTTGTAGAATGATAGAATATGAATGAACAAATAAATGAGATCAGCTGTTTCTCTGATTAAACAGAAAATGCCTTCTCCTCTGAAATCTGTTAACTTCTCTATGGTATTTTTGTGTAATGCCCTTTCCTAACTCTTGTTGGAGTTCTCATTCACTTCCTGTTGAGGGTATAGGCACATATAAAATGTAAGTGTATTTAGGGTTAGTAGTTTAAGGGCTCTGTCTAAGGTCAGTTTCCCAGGTTCCTTTTTGTACATTTTTTTCAGGTTTATCTCATTCTCTTCTTTATCCTTGGATTCTGCTACTCTCCCAGCCTAGTTGTCTTTGTTGTTGTTCCTGTTTACTCCAATGGGAACACTCAATAAATGGGTATTACTAAGCATGTCCTCAGGGAGTAGAATATATTAGAAAATATGGCCTAAGTACACAGTTAGTAGTAAACTAGACTGTACTGATACAAAATGACTAGAAATAACAGAAGTAACTAGGTTGGCACCAAATATTTTCTGACAAGTAATTATTACATTGGACAAAAAGCCACAAGCACACATAAAAAAACCCTAGTAGACTGGATTTTGGTAAATTTTGCTGACAAGTAATACTTCAAAAAAGCTGAGAAAATATTTAATTTGCATTGGCTACCTGGGTAATTGTTCAGTGTAGATTCTGATTCAGGAGGTCTGAGGTAGGCATTCTGCAGTTCTAAAAATCTTCCAGGTGATGCCAATGCTAATCTTTTGACTACTATTATAGTATAAAAATTCTAAGATACCAGTTTTGTTTTAATGTAGTCAAATAAAAACATAATTACAAAATATATCCTTAATATCACTTTTATATTTTATATAAACATGTTAAAGTATGTTCATAAATATCTAGTATAGCTAATACATCTGTCAAATATGTCTAATAGATGCTATTACCTCCTAAATATATATCTAGTATAATATTATGATTATATTATACATGTATCTTCAACAAAATAATTACAAATAACTTTAATATTAATGGAAATAAAATGTACAACCCAACATTCAATATCAATCAATTTTAAATTTACATTTCTTTTTTTTTTTCCCTTAATGGATTTTATTTCAATTATACATTTCATATATGTCATATCTAGTTTTTTTAGAATTCTATTTTATGTTTTTCAGGATAGATTTTTCTTTCTTTTTCCTTTTTTTTTTTCCTGTCTTTTTAGAGCCACACCCACGGCATATGGAAGTTCCCAGGCAATTGCTACCTACACCACAGCTCACGACAATGTGGGATTCTTAACCCAGTGAACAAGGTCAGGGATTGAACCCGCATCCTCATGGATCCTAGTTGGGTTAGTTACTTTTGAGCCATGATGGCAAGTCAAAGGATAGGTTTTTCAATAGAGTACACTGGAGTAAAAAATTAGAGAAAAGATATTCTTACATCAGCCCTTCTGTTAAAGGTCTTGTGTAAAAGCACGGGAGAAAATTATTAGAGATGTATTTATAATAATCAGTTGAGTGTATCGGTGATGTAACTATATGAAAATGTTAATAGCTTAGAGTTCCTTAGACTGCCTTTTCTTCAGTTATTCATTCATTTCTGGTGATTTTTCTTTCCTTGGTGGTGATCCCTGCAAGTCAAATACTAGTAAGTTAATTCCTGGCTCAGCAAGAAACCAGAGCTCCACCTAGGGGTAGAGTCCCAGGCTGAGACCTAGAAAGCGAATGCTGCAGCCTATATAACACAATTCATGTAATTCATAGATAGAAATTGTTTAAGAAAAGTAAGATTGCATATGAAAAATTATGTTTTACTATTTTACTTTCTTTGCCTCTAGAAAAAAAACAGTTAAGTACTGTGATATGCTGTTTTTTTTTTAAACTTATCTGTAGAAATTTTCAAAGTACTTTTCAAAATAATTAAAATACTACATTAGAAATGGATAAGGGGAGTTCCCGTCGTGGCGCAGTGGTTAACGAATCCGACTAGAAACCATGAGGTTGCGGGTTCCATCCCTGCCCTTGCTCAGTGGGTTAAGGATCCGGCGTTGCCGTGAGCTGTGGTGTAGGTTGCAGACGCGGCTCGGATCCTGCGTTGCTGTGGCTGCGGCGCAGGCCAGTGGCTACAGCTCCGATTAGACCCCTAGCCTGGGAACCTCCACATGCCGCAGGTGCGGCCATAAAATGACAAAAGGCAAAAAAAAAAAAAAAAAAGAAATTGATAGGGTGCCATTTCACATTATTAACAATGATGAATTTATAAAATTCTAGGGTCATTGAACTTACTAGCCTCTTATAAACCCTACTGAAAATTATGTATTATCCTGACATTTAAATTTTGGAATTAGGTGTTATCTATACTAAAGTGTTATTTACAGTTGATGTCTTTACTGGCCTATCTTGAGAAAACAAATTGCTTAAATTCTTTTATATTTGTAGAACTGATCTACAATGCTGTGCATTTCTCAGTACAATTGAATAATATCAATCTCTTGATTAGCTTCAACTAATAACTCTATTAAGTTAGTTTTTGATATAATTGACATATAACATATTAGTTTCAAGTATAAAACATGATTCAATGTTTGTATAGACTGCAAATTGATAACCAGAGTAAGTCTACTTAACATCCATCACCATACATATTTACACTTTTTCTTATGAGAACTTTTATACATATTTACACTTCTCTTATGAGAACTTTTAAGCAACCACATACTTAGAACCTACCTTTTTTTTTTTTTTTTTTTTGCTTTTTAGGGTCATACCCCTGGCCAGTGGCGGTTCCAGGCTAGAGGTCCAATTGGAGCTACAGCTGCTGGCCTACACAACAGCCACAGAAACATGGGATCCAAGCCACGTCTGTGACCTACACCATAGCTCATGGCAACACCAGATCCTTAACCCACTGAGTGAGGCCAGGGATCAAACCCACAACCTCATGGTTCCCAGTCAGATTTGTTTCCCCTGCACCACAATGGGAACTCCTCAGCACCTAATTTGTTTTGCACATATATTTTATCTGACCAAAACATAGTCAGACAGCAAAGTGTCTTTGATTCTGTTAGATAAATATAAACAACAACAACAACAAAATTGCTGCCCTGTATACCGGAGGACCAGGCTTCTCATATCCTGCTTTTAACTACCCAGAAAATTCCAATGAGTGATTCACACACTGGTATGCTACCTCTTTCTCTTGGAGATCATATTGCTCATTAGTATACTACAGACTTTGTAATATTCAGAGTCAGGAAACCTGTTCAACCTTCTCCAGCCCATATTTTATAAACTAATTTCACAACGGAATCCGTAATTTGTCACATCTCTTAATGTTCTTCAAAAAGAGTATATTTTGCATACAATTTTAACACTCTGGAGTAGAACGGAAGCACATAAAAGCCATTACATAATGAAGGAAGAGATGAATCATTGCAAAGGAGCAGGAAATAAAGCAAGCTTGGAAGTGCTGCTTTAAGCAATGTCACGTAGCTTTTTATCCCCAGGGAATAAAAGCAAAGTATGGAACAGATTATTAAAGAGTTATCAAGAATACAGGGAGGAGGATTGTATCACTAAATACTTTCATTTCATCACTAATTCTCATGTTAGAAATGCGAACATTTCCAGATTAACCATTAAGGGCTGAAACCACAAAGCTAATTGTCAGCTATTGCATATTCGACACAGAGAAGAAATACTGAAAAAAAAAAAATGCACAGCCCTTCTAATTTCTTTAGACGGACTCAGGATTGGGTAATTAAGCATTGTTTAATATTATTAACTTTAGGTATGAGGTGTGAGTGATAATGCAGTTCAGATGTATATCTATAATGCTCTTTATATGGTGTAACTGAAATTTGCAGTTTTCAATACTTTTAAAAAATCAAAATTTGACCATATGTTACCACTGAGAAATAATGTTTTCAAGCCATAATTCATTATGGACACATTGTGCTATATTTCTAAGAAAGGCAGAAATTTAGAATAGTATGAAGCCACTAAAGTTCTAAATCTTCACAGGTGCAATTTTCAGCACATAGCAGCACATTTTCCCCCATGTATTAACTGTATATATTTTTGAAAGTATAGACTCATATTTGACTTAGCTCAAATAGAATCATTTCTTTTTATAGTTTTTGTAAAAAAATTTTTATAGCATAGAATTCTTTTCAAGTAAATAATATCCATCATCTTATGCTAGTCAAGCATATTCTTTTAGGAGACTGTGGAACAGCTGGAAAAACTTGTAAAAAATCAAACCATTTGAAAATATTTTAATGAGAATGATTATTTGTGAGGTCCTCTGAAGAATGCTAAAAAGAAAAATTCTCCCTTCTGCCTCCTGATTCTCTGCCAGGTAACTAACTAGACCTCCCTTTACCACTCCACCCCCTCTTCTCATGCTTGACCTTGTTTTACACTTTGATCTGATGAAGGAGCTACCAAGAGAAAAACCACCTTCATCAACCACCTTCAGACTATTCAAATGTACTGACAGAAGTCTCCAAAATATGTCCAAAAACATTTTCAAAAGTCTAGGAGACTCAAGGGGTGTATGTGTGCAATTTCCTTTGCTAGACTTAGTTACTAATTCCCTTTGGATTTATGTAGGCCTCGAGGAAAGGATGATATGGGGAAAAGGGAAAATGTAAGAATAGTAATCTTAAAATGGCTCAGCTTCCATCCTCATCTCATCTCAGTATTTTGTTTACATCCTGAACAGTCAACTGACTGAATGCCCAAAATAGCTGTTTTCCTGAGACAAATGTCAAGGGAGCTCTATGAATCACAATAGTTAATGACAAAACAACATGCAGTTCCACCTGCTAATTTGTCCCTTTTTCAGTTCATTTTTTCTTTCAGCTTCAATGGCTAATTTCATTTTCAGTTATTTTGTGCTTCAGATTCCTGTTTCTTTCTTCTCTCTCTTTTTTTTTTTTTGTCTTTTTGCCTATATCTAGAGCCGCACCTGCAACATATGGAGGTTCGCAGGCTAGGGGTCTAACAGGAGCTGTAGCCTCCGGCCTTCGCCACAGCCACAGCAATGCAGGATCCGAGCCCCGTCTGCAACCTACATCACAGCTCACGGCAACGCCGGATCCTTAACCCACTGAGCAAGGCCAGGCATCGAACCCGCAACCTGATGGTTCTTAGTCGGATTTGTTAACCACTGAGCCACGAAGGGAACTCCTCTTCTCTAATACACACTGAATCCGAAGACTTTAATGATGCTTCTCTTCCATCATACTGTTCTTCCCAAATATTCTTTTTTTCATTTACTTAGGTAAAAATGTCAAAGTGTGATGTCACGATTTAAATGTATTAATGAAATAAATATTTTGCTTTTTTTTTTTGCTTTTTAGGTCAGTACCTGCAGCATATAGAGGTTCCCAGGCTAGAGGTCAAATCGGAGCCATAGCCTTCAGCCCATGCCACAGCCACAGCAACAGCAACACCAGATCCAAGGCGCATCTGCGACCTACACCACAGCTCATGCCAGCTCCAGATTCTTAACCCACTGAGCAAGGCCAGGGATTGAACCTTTGACCTCATGGATATTAGTCAGATTCGTTTCCGCTAAGCTACATTGGGAACTCCGAAATAAATATTTTAAAAAGACAGTTCTATCAAAAGCCGTCTATGGATTTTTGTGCTGAGTTATGCTTTACATGGGCAGTTAAAGATAACTGTGCTGACTACAAATTCAAACTTCTGGTTACAAAGGGAAAAGAACAGATTGGAGATTAATTAGGAGGTTGGGATTAACATATACACAGTACCATATATAAAATAGATCACCAACAAGGACTTGCTGTTTAGCACAGCGAACTCTATTCAATATTCTGTAATAAGTTACATGGGAAAAGAACCTGAAAAAGAATGGATATATGTATTTGTATAACTGGTTCAGTTTGTTGTACACCTGAAACTAACACAACATTCTAATCAAATATATTTCAATAAAATATATAAAATCGGTGTAACAGCAACAAATTATATTAATATATAAACTTTTGCTCCCTATATTCACTAAAAATTGGTGTTAAATCTTGGAAAGTAAAACATCTCTTGATTAGTCAAAATATTCTCATGTTAGAATCTCAGGAAATACAGTTCTTTATATATGATCAAGTACAAGAGAGCCACACTTTTTGCTGGGAAAATTAATAGTACAATGAAAAGAAAATGTGAATTGGATGCAGTCACCATAGATGTGCTAGTTCTACCACTTATCAGCTATGTGACTTCATTGAAGATCTCTCTCTCAATGGACATAAGAGTTTGCATAGCTATAAAAAGGAGCTAATAAGAATACTTTCCCTACCCATATTCACAAAGTACACGTCAGTTGACAGATGTACATATTTTATTTAAACTTTGAAATGGCATACCAATGTTCTCTATCAAAATACAAAACCTTACGGGAATGTAGTTAGGATCTAGACAAAAGTAAAAAGATGGAAGGAGATAATTTTGAAATTACAGAGCAGAAAAAAGAATGAGGTAGAACTGTAACTTATCTCTCATGTAGGAAAGTTTAGTGTGCAGCTGGTTAAGAGACTTAGCCCTGGGTCTTCAATCATGACCAAGTTGCTGTCAGACTTACCTACAGATCTTCAATCATGGCCAAGCTGTTGGTCAGGCCTAAATAACAATATCCTATGTTGTAGAATAATAAGGAATTTATGTATCCATCTTTCTGATGCTCTGGGTGTGTACTGGCCATTATTTATTTTACAGTGTTTTTCAGTCTCGTAAAACTTGCTTTAAAAAATTTCCAGGTTTGCTTCATAAATTTATATAAAGTAATTAACAATGCTGACCAACTAGTAAGATAAAGGAGAACAGGGTAAGAACATATTCAATCTCTTTTAAAAATTTTACGTTTCTTTCTCTGCACAAGGGCTAGCTAGAGGAAGCTTGCTTTGATCCCAGGATTACTGTCTTAAATTTTAGAGAGACAGTAAAACATCATCAGGATCTTTGTTCAGAAAAGGTAAATCATAAATCAATGCCCTGGTGCATTTTCTTGTTTGCCTCTGATTTTTCAAGGTCTCCTTGACCTAGAAGCAGAATATAACCAAGGTTTCCATGCTTACTCACCTCTCACGGTCAGTTAGCTCACAATACTGATAATCAAGAACTATAATATTGCTTATCAAATTGGTACATACAGTTGCCTCATTTTTCTAGTTACTGATTGGTTATGACAACCACTGTTAAAGTCTTTCTTCCATATTATGCACTTCTCATACTTTCTTTAAACTATGGCTACTTCATGAGAGCAAGGTAATCTCTTTTGGCATATATATATTGACTAGTGGAGATTTAAATTTATTATACACTTAGAAGCTTATCCAATAGTCTTACTGTTAGGAATATCTACAGAGAAAATGATAGTTATGGTTATAATCACGACCTGACTATGGCCCAATAATAAAGTTAGATCTATGTAATTTTTGATTAACATAAAGATTTCAAGTTGTTGCATAAGTGACTCATTCTCAAATTTTAAAAAGTCAGTGTGGGAGTTCCCACTGTGGTACAGCAGAAATGAATCCAAGTAGGAACCATGAGGTTGCGGGTTTGATCCCCGGCCTCGCTCAGTGGGTTAAGGATCTGGCATTGCTGTGAGCTGTGGTGTAGGTTGCAGATGTGTTTCAAATCTGATGTTGCTGTGGCTGTGGTGTAGGCCAGCAGCTGTGGCTCCGATTCAACCCCTAGCCTGGGGACCTCTATAGGCCACAGGTGTGGCCCTAAAAAGCAAAAAACAAACAAAAAACAATAAAATGTCAATGTAGATATTTCTTAATCATCATCAAATGGTAATCGTAGCAACAAAATGTACTTTTCTATAGAACTGTCATGGTACCAAAGGCATTGGAACTTTCATTGTTGGTAATGATTGACATTTTATTGGCCAGCTAGGGAATCAAATACTTAAGTTTGAAATAATTTGACCTATGCTATTCTACTTAAAAGAGCTCTATGCTTTGTGTCAGTTTTTCCGCCTGTGTTTCTGTTTATTACCACTGAAAAACTCATTGGCTTATTCCTCTGCACTTCTTCATGTGAACAAAATAAAAGCAGAGAAAATATATGACTTTAAAAATTACAAAAAGTAAAACCACCTATAAATCCATGCACACAACCAATGTTATAATTACCTTTCATAGTGATGCATTTAGAGAGGTCATCAAAAACGTACTGCTTATTATTAACATACTGGGAATAACTGAGTTTAAAAACTTGGTATGTTGAATTCTAGTTATTTTACCTGAAGAAGTTCTAGCATCATGACCTTTCTCTCACATGTGCAAAAGAGAAGAACTCCATGCTACCAAATGTTCTATTATCCCAAACTTTTATAAATGTTGGAAGTTGCTATATCCTAACAGTGGGAAATGGTAAACATAGCCTAAGGGCTAAGACTAAAGTATATTGGAGAGTTCCCATCTTGGCTCAATGGAAACAAGTCTGACTAACATCCATGAGGGTGCAGGTTCAATCCTCAGGCTTGCTCAGTGGCTTAAGGATCCAGCATTGCTGTAAGCTGTGGTGTGGGTCACAGACGTGGCTTGGATCTAGCATTGCTGTGGCTATGGCTGTGGCCAGTGGCTACAGTTCCTGATTCGACCTCTAGCCTGGGAACTTCCATATGCCAAGACAGAAAGAAAGGGAAAGAAAAGAAAAGAAGGAATAGCAGAGAAACTATGCCCTGGATTCAAGTGTAGTGTATCCTACAGATGTTGCCATTACTATAGAAAAGCAGACCCAAATTCCCACAAATTTTTCCATCAATATACCAAAAACCATCATGTTTATCATTTAAAACTGAGTACCCAGTGAAGAAAGAAAGTACGGAATTATGGTTGCGTGCAGAGTGTGGTCATACACACTCCCTGATCGTCATAATTTTCTTCCCTGGATCTTGGGTGAGAAAGGAGAAAAGGCAACAATTAAAGGAGGAAAACAGCAGAGACAAAGGGAAAATAGAAAAAAAATCAATAATAATAATTTCTGGCATGTTTTTCTCTAGACACAATAGTAAACATGCGATCTTATGATTGGAAGCAACCTTGACATGCATCTAGTCCAAATACATCAAAGTCTTTGCATATTGTGTATCTTTTGAAAAGCTGCCAGATTTGGTTGAAAGGAAAGCACACAGGAGATGGAGTAACAATATCTCACTTCAACTATGTGAAGCCATGGAAATGTCACCTAATCTTTCAAGGCCCTGTTTATGACACTGTAAAACAATAAGGGAAAGGGTATAAATTATACACATATCTCTCCAGATTGTTTTGAAGGTGTCAGTGAAAACATTTTGAAATCCCAAAGTGCCATCCAAATATGGAACAAAATTATTATTTTCCTTCACTTGCAGCAGAACTAAGAATTAAAACATCAAGACATCAACTATAAATTTAGTTAGCTGAAATAAGAAGTTTTATTGCTTTTTCAGATTTAGAAAAGACCTAGAGAAAGAAAAGATACTATTAAAAGGAAATGATGAAATCAGCATTGCTTACGCAGACACACACAAAGAGAAAGCAGGTTAAATAACAAGAGAGTTTACCCAATTATAGGACCTATGTGGGGCTGACAAATAGTTCACAGGATGAAATAAAAATAAAAATAATTTTAAAAAACAATGAAATTGGAGGTTGAAGTTAAAAAATGTTGTCACTGCTGGAAATAAAGAACCAAGGTTATGCTCAACACTGAGCATTAAAATGAGAACAATTAGACTTTAGAAACAGAAATAATGTCCTTGGAAAGAATAATGTCATGATGTATCAGTAAACACTTACATAAGAATCTTTTTTTCTTTGTGGAAAAATTAGCCAAAAAAATCATGTCCTTAGACTAACAAGGGGTCTACTGCAGACCTGCCCAGACATTCTGAGAGGTAACTGGAATAATTAAGAGAGAACACAGTCTTGGCATGATTAAGCATGACTAGGTGAAGGCTGGTAATGAAAAGGGTAGGTAAAATTAAGTATGATATTTACTGGCATCAAACATCTTATTTCTACAGTAAAGACATTGCAAGGACAAGTTGGGATTTTGTTAGAGGAATATGTTATACAAAGCAATATTTATAGGGCAACTATGATAGGCTATAAACTATGCCAAGCACTATGGAATTTATGCTATTTTTTCTTTTTCTTAGTTGAGATATAAATGACGTATAACAATGCGTAAGCTTAAGGTGTAAAACATGTTAATTTGATATATTTATATATTGCAAAATGATTACCGCTGTAGCATTAGCTAATAACTCCATCAAGTTACATAATTATCATTTCTTTTTTTGTGTGGTGAAAATAAATTTCCCTGCTGTACCTAAACACTTAAACTTCTGTATTTCATTGTCTTTCCAAGCTTTTATCATTCTTTTAAGAATTTCCATTTCACTGGCATGTTTTCTGATTATTAAACGTGACTGGCACCTTTGTACCTCTGAAAGTTATTTTTGCTGTTGTTGGCTTACTGTGACTCAGTTCACATCCTCAATCTATTCTAAAAGAAAGGGCTTTCATTTCGGTTCAAAGGTGCTCTCAACTTCTTAATAACCCAGTAACCTTGGTAGCATAACTTCATCTATAAGTCAATTTCCTTATCTATATAATAGGAAAAATAATAATATAAACTATGTAAATTGGTTATAATTTTATGCATATGTAATAACAGTATATGGCACCTACAGATCATTTTACTTATTTTTTTATATTTTTAAACTTTTTTCCAAATCAGTTTATTAAATTAGAGATGAGTAGAAATGTAGATAAAGTGGAATGAAAAGATATTAGTAAAATAGGGGAGTTCCTGTTGTGGCACAGTGGAAACAAATCTGACTAGAACAATGAGGTTGTGATGTGGGTTATGTTCTGGCAAAAGAGCAATTAATTCTTGTTACTTTTTAATGCTGTTACTAATTTTCCATACTTCCTATGTAGCCATTTAACTTTTACAATCACATACAAAGAAAAAGAAAATCATCACTGAAGTCCAAACTTACAAGTGTTGTATAAATAGCCTTTTGTTGCAAATACTTGAATGTATCAGTATCAGAATCATTTCCTTGTCAACATAAATCAGTGTTTTTTGCGGTTTTATTTCCTCAAACTCTTAGATATTTTAAGGATTAGTAGTCATCTTAACATCTGTACGCTTGGAATTTTCCTGGATATCCTCTCGGGTAATAGAAATGAACAATTTCTGGCGGGTGACAGATTCTTCATTAATTTGGTTGTTCTTTTTGACATCAAAAATATGTGTAATAAATTCAATGTAAATTATAGGTTTAGATAATGTTTTAAAATTTTTAAACCTTGGTTGTAAGAAAAACTATGACAGGATATTTGTAAAATTAGTGAACAAAATTCAAGAACGAAGAAACTATACATAGAGCCAGATACTAGACTATGTGTTCCCTGAGCCTTCTGAAGTGCTCATCACTTCAGATATTTAGAGCTATTGCACGTGAAAAACAGAAATCATTTTTTTAGCTTGAAATGTAATGCCATTAAAGAAATAATTAGTAATTCATAGGAAGCATGGCCATTTTGGGTAAAGAAGAAATATTTTGGGTTTAAGCAAACATCAAGAGAAAGTGAGGTGCCTATTTTTCAAAGCAGTGGCTAATTATCTGCTTAATGAAAATTACATTATAGCTTTGTCATTTTTTCTCCTTTTTTCCCAATTAGAATGAATAAAAAGACTATTCAGATTAACATCCTTGTCTTTAGTTTTAATAACCCATTTAGAGGACTTATCAGTTCCAAATAGCCTTCACTAAAATCATTCCATATCACCTAATTAGCTAATATAAAACTAGAAACTTTCCTTTGATTATACTAAAATATAAGGTGATTTCCAATGACACCTTGCATAGTAAGCCTGTTTTATACCTATTATGTTAGAACGTAATCTATCTTGCTATCCAAAATAAATAAATAAAAGATTTAATTAAGATTTCATTAATTAAAAGATTGTCATCGTGTCAAAATTATCAGCGAATATGAAGATTTTAAGAAGAGAATCTGCTTACAGTATGCCATTCTAACACCAATATGAAGCCATCCCTGGAAAAACCTTTAATATTTAAAATAGTAGGATTTTTTGTTTGTTTGTTGGTTTTTAATTTGGGAAACAAGTATCTGAGAATTATAAAACAAGTCATGGTTACAATGGCATGATTAATCTGCTGTGATTAAAGTATCACTTTAATGTCTGCAGTACTGAGAATGAAAATCTGTACCTTTTTGTATTTACTGGACAGACATAAATTCTAAGGGTAATGCAAACATTTATTAGTAGGAACACATTTCAAAGGGAGGCCTGCCACCTTCTGTTCTTAATGTTTCTCATCCAGTTTCAAAGTAAAATCAGTAGAATTAAATCGCTAACTTACTCACATTATAGGATTAATAGCTTAACCAATGATTTTACTTCTAGAGGAACATTAATCCTAATTTCCCTATGTTCATTAATTCAAACATGCATAATAATTTATTTCATGGAGTTCTCTTATGATGCAGAAGGCTAAGAATCTGGCATTTTCACTGCAGTGGATTGAGTTGCTGCTGTGGCATGGGTCTGATCCCTGGCCCAGGAACTGCCATATGCTGCAGCTGCTGCCAAAAAAAAAGAAAAAAAAAATTTCTTAGCCAATTTAAATTTTTTCCAAAACTTCACTTGCAGATTACACCACAGAAAACTTTGCAGAGTTTGCGTGTGTATACTTATTATGGTATTGAGTCCCAAAACATTTAAAATATTTGATTTTCTCCTTCTAAGCTTTGCTTTTACAGTATATGCAAGCTATGACTGGAAATGGAAATAGTTTTATTTTTATTTATTTATTTATTTATTTATTTTGCTTTTTAGGGTCACATCCATGACTTATGGAGGTTCCCAGGCTATGGGTCGAATCTGAGCTGTAGCTGCCAGCCTACACCAGAATCATAGCATGCCAGATCCGAGTCACATCTGCGACCTACACCACAGCTTACAGCAACACAGGATCCTTAACCCACTGAGCGAGGCCAGGAATTGAACCCACAACGTCATGGTTCCTAGTCAGATTCGTTTCCTCTGAGCCATGACGGGAACTCCAAGAATTCTTATCATATAAAATAAAATTGCAGGGAATTGAATTAGCAGAGGGCACTGTGAGTCTCAATGCAATGGCACAAGGAGAATGAAAGACGAAAATTTTAGACCGCAAACACACCAAAAAAAAATTTGATGACACAAAGGGAATACTTTTTTTTTAAGTGCTATGTGGCCTATTTTTAACTTCTTAGGTTAAATTTCTTATGTGTAAAGAACATTTCAAATCTAGTTCACAGCACATTAGTAAGGAACAATCACTACAACTTTAAGAGATTCTAGTTTACTCCTACAAAGGAAAACAAATATCAAGCCCACTCCTTCAAGGACATTCATGATGCTTTGTGACATATATTTTCTTTTCCCAATATCGCAGTAATTTATGAACATGAAAATTCTTCTTTTCCTTCTGTTTGAGGCTCGATAAGTACCTCTATCAAAATTTAAAAGCTGGAGGAAACTTTAGTTTCATGTATATAATCAAATACTTTCATTGTCTACATGAGGTCCTCAAAGATTAAGGACACCTACTGAATATCCAAGGTTATATACAACCAATTAGTCACAGAGAAAGGTGTAGAAATAAATGTTCAGACTAGAGCTATGGTGTTCTATTTTGACTAATGGCTCATCTCCTACAATACTTCTTTCCACTCTTGAGGAAAAGATCAGTCTTCTATCTTTTCCTCAATTATTACAGCTAACTCCCACCTTGCGGATTTTTCTTTAACTCTTGGCCTGATGTTTGTTCTCTTTCTCTCAAGGAATGTGTGTGTGTGTGTGTGTGTGTGTAATATATATATTTATTTGTATATATGCTTATACATACTTATTTGTTTATATATGTACATACATATGCACATATATATACACACGCATGCACACACACATAGTTGTCTATCTCATTCCTGTCTATTTATCTACTTATCTATCTAAATTTATTCTTTGGTTCTAGAAAAATGTCCTTCAATCTATTGTACATGTGGCTGATTTGAAACAAAGTTCAGATACTGAGCCTTCCCTTATTCAGAGATATACTGTAGAATTAGTTTTGAAATAACGTAACAGGAATGGTTAAAGTATTTTAGATGAAAAGTAAAGCCATTTGGTTACAGAAAAGGATGGATTGCGGGTAAGGTATAATGACAATAACAAGAGAAACATCCCCAACTAAAATCAAGGCTCAGATTAACAGAAAGTGGTGTCAAAGCTAATTTGTAAAAATAGAATCAAAGACTTATTGGTTTTACTTGGATCCTATGTTCTGTTTTGGGAGTTTTGATCCTAAGTCATTTTAGAATCATCTGGGCAGTTACACCAGATTGATTGAACCTCTGAGAATGGTGCCCAGGCACCTGTATTTTAATACATTGCCCAAGTGATTTGGATCCCTTTGCTTTATTTAATGTATTTGAAACCCCTCATTTCATTTACTGCTCTAAGATCACAATTCGTGATTATAACCAGAAGTCACACAGAAACTTATAGGTGGATTTTTCACCCCTGGGGGGATAGTGAAAATATTTCAGGATTGTGACATCAGAATCAGACTGATAAGTTTACTGAGGCACTAAAATATTGACTTGTAATTCACACTACACTATGAAAGCTAAAAAAAAGAAGTAATTGAAAGTATTTCAATCTTACAAGGGAATAAATCATGGAAAGATGACTGAAGTTGAATGTCAATACATCATGTGCCATGAGTTTAACCAAGTGTTACTTGAATTCAAACAAGAAATTATTTCTGATCCCCATGATCTTGGTAGTATCCATGGTGAAATTCTTATCAAGTTAAATGTAGGTGATAAAACTCTAGTGGATGAAGATAAAAGAGGGTCATATTGCTGGGTTTTGATTAAGAGGTTTAAGGTAAAGGTTAGTTGAGTTTTTAAGTATTTTAGATATCAAATTATAGAAAAATGAGGGCTTTTTTAAAAAAGTCATTGTAGGTTTCTGAGATTAATAATATAAAAAACTGGCTTAATGTTACTGCTCAAATAAACTGGAGGAAATGTATATGGAACTGATATCTTTAAGAAGCTTATAAAAATAAACCAGAACTGATAACAAAGAAAGAAGTATAGAAAAATAAATTTGAATAATGAAATCAACAGATGCAAGTGAAGCATGAAGATTTTATGATTTATTTGTAGTAAGGTTCAAAAATAAAGGGTAAGTCTAAAATTCATTTGGATTTTGGGCCTATGTCATTCAGAGAATGGTGGGGCCAGGAGTGGACAGATACCGTAGGTTGGGGATCCTGTGGTATGTAGTTCACTAAAGCAGTATTCTTTCAGAAAGCACTGTACTGAGGTAAAGGAAGCAGGATAGAGAAGAAGAAAATGTGCAATGACGTAGTCTCAGATTAAGTCTGGCCTTGACCTGAGAGGGGTGGGGTTGGACACTCAGGAACATAACTTTCAGTGCAGTTATTCCACATGAGTAATTTTCTAAGGAGGGGGTTATATATGTGAGCCTAGCAGTAAAGCTCCCATTAACAGGGGGTGTGTTCATGGCAGAGTAAATCAGATCTTAGGTGGTGGTATCAAAAGCATCTTACTGCAGGAAAGGATCAGTTTTACTGGAATACTCAATTTAATGTTCCAGTTGTTCATCTAAGTAGAAATGTCCAGTGTGTTACTGAAAATTCAGCACATGATAAAAGCTACAATTAGAGATTTAGAGTCATCCATTTATTTTTCATTCAAAATAGTGTCATAGGAGTTCCCATCGTGGCGCAGTGGTTAACGAATCCGACTAGGAACCATGAGGTTGCGGGTTCGATCCCTGCCCTTGCTCAGTGGGTTAACGATCCGGCGTTGCCGTGAGCTGTGGTGTAGGTTGCAGACGCGGCTCGGATCCTGCGTTGCTGTGGCTGCGGCGCAGGCCAGTGGCCACAGCTCCGATTAGACCCCT
>PVHT020004020.1:21822360-21847654 GCA_004024745.2 Catagonus wagneri
GGGTCTAATCGGAGCTGTGGCCACTGGCTTGCGCCGCAGCCACAGCAACGCAGGATCCGAGCCGCGTCTGCAACCTACACCACAGCTCACGGCAACGCCGGATCGTTAACCCACTGAGCAAGGGCAGGGATCGAACCCGCAACCTCATGGTTCCTAGTCGGATTCGTTAACCACTGCGCCACGACGGGAACTCCTCACTATTCTTTTAAATTTGAGTTTCTTTAAATATATGAGCTAGAATTATCATTATATTCATTTTTATAAGGAAACTGGGGAATCAAGTGTTAAGTACTTTGCAAAACAACCCTCAGATTCTAAATAAGAATCTGAACTTGAACATAAATCACTGCAAGTCCCTATTTTTAACTTAATGCTATATCCATGTATTTCACTATGTCAGACTCCTATAGCTTTAAAAGTATTAGATGAATGAATGAAAGCACGCTGAATTGAAAATAGCTTATTATGAAGAATTTACTGAAGGTCAAGGCAAAAATTTGTAAGGGTTGAATTCAGGCACTTGCCTACCAGTTTGTGATATCTGTCTAGTAACTGATACAGAGAGATTAAGAATAAAATTTAAAAAGAAAATAGAACCACTCCTCTCTCTTCCTCACCAATGAGGTTCTCTTGGTAGAAAAGAAAGAAATAAAAAATTCTTCACATCACTGTTACCATGAAGCCTGATTATAAAATTCTATGATTAAATTTTAAAGCACTTTGATAGACTGCCTAAGTTAGACTTACAAGGACAAACAGAAAAATAATTTCTTATAGAAGCATCCGTGCCTGGGTATTGCAGTGATTATTGATGTGTTTCCTGTACTTGTGTCTGAACATCTGTGCCCTCTGAAGGGACTGATTTCTTTACCAAAAACATATTTAAATCTTATAAAAATAATCAAAGAAAATATCTCATTTTCAGCTCAATATCTCAGGTTACTGATACTTAATAGCTGATTACAATGCCACATAGGTTTCGACATCTGAAGGCATATATTCATTCTTTAATATGAATAAGATTTCTCTCACCCTGGCACTGTCATTTCCCCTGAAATATCTCAGTGATGTGCTGCCTTGATATATAAATATCAGCACCATGTATCTGATATTAACAGAATATTCTAAAAGCAGGTTTCTATGTTCTTTATCTGTGTCCTATTCTACATGATGAAATATTTTTAGTTTGGGTCAATTTATAAATGTCTAAAACCTGACACTTGAAATATTGAAAGCAAGCACACTATTGGAGATTTTTGTACCAACACAAACACATTAATACAGCAGGAAAGTACGATTTGAGTCAGTTTGTTGCAAGGAAGACATCATTTTCCTGAAAACAAACGGTGTCTTAAGTTTGGCTGCCATCAGGATGACAGTGCAGACAGCTAAAAGACAGAAAATTGCTTAAAGGTCCACTTTTCGTGATAATGATTGAAAGGAAATGCACTGTGATACTATAGAGAAATGCGGGTTTTTATAATTTTTATTTTCCTAAAGGAAAGTGCTACATAAAACAGACATGTGAATGCATGCTTACAGTAGTATTTATTTTATCAGGTAGAAAAATAAAAAAAAACTTAAAAATAATTTGTGTCTCATTTTATTCCTAAATCTTTCAATTTGCGAAAAAAAATACTTTTCTGGGGATACAAAAGTCAAATATTTGATCTTTTTCTTTCTCAGTCACACAACTTAAGGTTAAAAAAAAATCATTTTCCTGATGATATGCTGTTTTGTTCTGTATCCAACTGGAAGCAAAATATCTTGGGAAGAGAAAAGATGTCCAAAAATGTGCATGGTTGAGGAAAATGCATACTGTAGTGATTTTCCTCAGCTTTTCTGAATATGGTGTTCAGTGTATAAAAGTTAATAGGTTTATTTATTGTTCTTCTTTACTTTTAGTCCATAAGGCTTGAAATAAGTTTTCTAGTTTGTTTCTTGCTATTGCTATTTTAAAATGAAATATTTCTAAATTTCTTCAGGATATTTCATTTCATTTTTAAATTTATTTAATCAAAATCGTTGACACTCTTTCTCCATTTAGAAAAGTAGTAGTGTGTACATGCTTATAATAACACACATATGTGTACACACACACACACACACACACACACACACACACACACAGTCAAACGAGTGAAGAGAAAGTCTTGTTCAACCTACGTCTTGAGTGAAGAGAAAGTCTTGTTCAACCTACGTCTTGAGCCATAATTTGGAGGTTACTGGACCAGAGCCTCATAAAGGTAAAGCTATATTTCAGGCAATACAGTTTAACTTAATATTTATTTAAAATCCAGGAGACAAAACTAGAACAGATGGACTTTTTCCTTCCTTCAGTACATAACAACAACAATACACAAACACAGCTATGTATAAATTTTTTTTTTTATGTATTACTCTGTTGAGTATAAATCTGCTTTCTTATATTATTAAAGACTGCTGTTTTCAGGGAGGCATTCTAAGATGTAATATTTATTAATTAGTTTCTTTCTAAGGGATTTAAAGATTAATTGGAGTTAGCTCTCTAACTAAAGAAATAAAATCTCAAGTTTCAAGTAATGATGACAGATGCTCGGGATAATCTATTTTGAAGGTGAGTTCTCCTGCGATCTTTCAAATTCAAATTCTTTTATGTGGAGAGTTAGTTAGCTTTCTTGTGTACAATGTCAACTTAGAAGACTTTATCCAATACATATCTCTTTAATAGTTTCTGCTTTTCGTTCCTTGGGTTTCAACATCTGGTTTCAAATTTTAGAGCAAAGCAGTTTAAGTGGTTAAGATGTTGTTGCCCTGAGAGTTCCCTGGAGGCTAGGTGGGTTAATGATCTGGGGTTGTCACCACTGTGGCATGGGTCGGATCCTTGACCCTGGAACTTCTGCATGCTGTGGGTGTGGCAAAAAAAAAAAAAAAAAAGATACAGATACCCTGAGGTCAGTTGCTTAGGACTGCAAACTAGGGGAAAAGTGAACTCTGAGATCAAATATGTACAGAAAACTTAGGGGATTTAAAGTGCTATTTTCATCTATTTAAAACAGATATGGAAAATCCATTGACATTTTCATGATAGTCTTTTGACTTTATAATATGTCTAATACAGTATCTTTTTAGTCCCCCATAGAATGCCTATCAACATACTGAAAATATTTATCAGTGTTCTCATCAGTCTATGGCAACTGGAAATGCAGAGCCTTTCCTTTGTTCTCTGTTGAGGAAAAATTTACCTAATCACAAAACCCAATTATTTTCACCAGCCACAAACATTTAAGTGCTTAGATAAAGTTCCATTATATTCCTCTATTACCTGCCAGGTCATTATGTTCAATGTTCTGAGAGAGATAATAAAATTTGTTCAATCCAACCATGACTCAAGAACATTTCTAGCCTGTGTTTTTTGCTGTAAGTAGGCAAGAAAAAGTATTAAGGCAATTTCACTAAATATAAATTTTCAACATATATATTATCTGATATTTAAATGTTTTTAGATATTAGCAAATGTTTTTAGATATTAGCTATTGTTTCACTGTAGATCATAAATCATAGATATAACCAAAAGTTCTTAAGCTAAAGAAGATAGACATAAACCTCTTTTTTTTTTAAACCGATCAGAAGGGGTTTTAATGGTAAGTTAAAAAACAAACTCAACAACTAAACCTCTGTTTAACTAGCTAGTTTTCTCATACTGTTTTGATTACCCTCAAAAGAGCAATAAGGGACAACTTAGCAAATCAAATATATCCTTTAAAAAGATGAATATGTTCATAGCAAATATAACCAATATTTACTCTGACTTTTGTATGTGCCAGTCACATCTCTGAGTTATAGACATAGATATGTAGATATTCCAGCCCTCACTATAATATAAAGATGTTGTATATCACGACTTCCAAAGAAAGGCTTGTAAATCATAATTTGCATGTTTCATTACATGCATGACTATATAACTGCCATTGTAGAGACCAAAACAAAAGATGGATGGATAGTAGAGATGTTTTGATGGTAGACAAACAGTGGCACTGGGATGCCTTAAAGTTCTGTTAAGACCTTCAGTTTTACAAGTGATTCACACATGATTTCTATAATGTGACATTATTATTCAATTTTCATAGTATACTGATGACCTCAATGCTGCTTTCCCTCTCATATTTCTAACCAATATAACCTCAACTATCTTAACGACAGTTTAAGGATCTGGTAACATCCAGTCTTTGACATTCATAAGATAAATTTCCAAAACCTTTTCTGAATAGGTTAGTGAGAACATTGTGGAAATCATGCTTGCTGGTAAATGCTATTACCTCCTTAGCCCTTCCTTCACTTTCACTATGAGCATGGATACTTGTATGAAATTACTATACCTGCCACACAAAGTTCAGGAAGGTTACATTGATCTAAGGACCAGGTGACTAAAGTCTTAGTAAGTTTACACATGCATTACTAATTTCACAACTTTGGAAGTACACAAGTAGTAAAATCATGCATTTGGGGAGGGGGATAGGAAAGAAGGGTCTCAAGCACAGGTGCATAAGGTGGTAAACCAGCAGCCATTAGTCCAAAACAAGGTCACAAGCATATTTCTGTTTGATTTCAAAGCTTCAAAAGCATTACTTTGGAGATTTCAAATAAAATTCTAGATTTCTAGTTTCTCATGAAAAACCAAGTGATCTGGACACATGGGTATGTTTTTCCATAGCTGCAGATAAATAACATTTGCCCTCTTCAGATTGGCTTCCGCTTTGGCAAACAGGTGATTTTGGGAGCGTGTCATGCTCAGGAGAGGATATGTAAGTTTCTTACCTTTCGCCATACCCTATCCTAGGCATCTCTTTCATACGGCTCTTCCTAAGTTACATCTCTTTATAATAAACCTGTGATCTAGTAAGTAAAATTTTTCTCAAAGTTCTGTGATCTGCTCTAGCAAATTAACCACATCCAAGAAAGGAGGGAATCATGGGAGCCTCTGATTTATAAAGAGCTTGTCAGAGGTACAGGTAACAACCTGGACTTGGGCCTGCCATCTGAAGTCGAAGGAGTGGCTTGTGGGAACCCCTATACATAGCAGATCAGTCAGAAGCACATGTGACAATCTGGACTTATGACTGGCTTCTGAGGTGGTAGGGGGAGAAGACAGTCTTGTAGGGCTGAACACTTAACCTGTGAGTTCTGACCACATCTCCAGAAGTAAGAATTGAAATGAGTTGTCAGAAGTGAGCTGAATTACAGGATGCCCTGCTGGTGTTCGAAGAACTGGTTGTAGATGGAGGGAACACCTCCAGTGTTGAAATTGCATCCAGGAACTGAAAAGAGGTCCATTCTAATGACCTCTAAAGATCTTATCTCCAAATAATGTTCCACTTTGAGGTACTAAATGTTACAACTTCAACATATGAATTTTGGGTAAGACGCAATTTAACTTATGATTCTTACCCCTGCGCATTACACCATTAGAGATTTTCCATCATCTTTAGTTTGTGTGTGTACACTATTTAGGCTACTTCAGGAGAAGATAAGTAAGCACAAAAATCAAACCAAGACAGACAATATGGTCGTCACATATTCTCCTTAACAGTTGCTTTTAAGAAACAGCCAGCCTAAAATTTGGTTTAAAAAAATCTCTGAAATCTCACAAAATGCATTAGACCAGAAGGCAACAGAAATCTCTTGTCTATGAGAGCATAATTCTGTTTGATTATATCATTAGATTTTTTCAAAGACAGAAACAAAAATCTCCCACTTTCTATGCTGGCAGTGACTCACCATACTATCATTTATAATAAAGGCAAACTCCCTGCTAATTCCATATATTATACATAGTCATACAACTCCAAAAGTTTGTCTTCCTGTTTCCTTATAATAAAAATTCATTTCCATCTGTGTCCCAGCAAGGCAGAGTTTTCACTGTTTTATGTTAAGTTTTGACAGCACTTATGGGGATCAATGGATAAAATAACACAGTGCCATATGATTATCATATATTTCACACATAGAAATAACATTTTCAGTGGATTGGAAAGGAAGAATACTTGAAAACAAATGCAAGAAAGGAATTACACATATGCAAAAACATATTGGATACTACTGTATTTAAAATATTCAGCACATCTGTTATTAATCTTCCCCTGCTATGAAAAAAACTGTATTATCTACTAAGAATTAGCTACTACAAAATCCAGAGGGATGTTGTAATAGTCCATAAATATTCAGAACAGATAGGTCAGTTTCGTGGGCTTTGGAAAAAAACAAAAATTTTAGAGTATCTTCTGTGAGTTTGCTGCTATTCTCCTGATAAGTAACTGATTAATAGGGTAAGTTAAATAAAAGTACAAACAACAGAGAATATAATCCACTTTTAATATTGAGGCCAGGGCCTCTATATGCTAATACTTCCAGGAGTTTGGCAAAGAATCAATGATACAGACAGATCCTAGGATCATGGAAATGTCTTTAGTGTAGTTCCCACTAGGGATGCTTTCTATTAAGAAAAATAAGTTATAGTCTAGCAGTAAATCAAACTCCAACAAGAAACACTAATTAATTTTTCTTTCAATTTTAGAAAGCAGGTTTGCTGAGAGAAATGACTATTAAAATGTCATGTTCTTATGTCTGTCAAGACACTTAATGATAAATTACGTATATCTTTAATCCTTAAAATTACTTAAATGTCTAACCTGATCTTTTGTGCACACAGAATGACATGCTGAATGTGCTCCTCAGTCTGCAGTTTCGCAGGTGCAAGTTCATTGGGAATTTTTGCTAGCAAAACAAAAATCACAGAATCATGGTGCTACAAACACCCTCAAATTTAAAATTGCTTAATTTGGACTTCTTTTTTTCTTTTCCAGAATCATCTGGGAAGATTACACACCTCATGGATGCCATTAGTGAAGAAGCTTCATGATTATAGCCATATTGCATCCTTTTTCCTATGACAAAGATGCTTTCCTTGACCAAATTCTAATCGGTCTCTTTGAGCTCTTTTACAATCGGGTTTTAATTTTTAGACTTCTGTCTTCAACTTTCCATTGTCCAATTTTAACAGAAATCCTGCTGTTTCAGTTTAGCCAGAATCCCCTAACCTGGATATCTGATCACTCTTGATATCTGACCAGATTCCTCCACCACTCCCAGGAGATAGTTGGTCAATCGTGCCTGCCTTCAGCAAGAACCCTGTTGGATCTCTTTTGCCAAAATCCCCCCTTACTCCTGATGTTTCTTCTTAATTAATTTTCTATCCACTGCACACTCCAACTCTAATCCCATCTCCATGGTTATAAATTCCCATGTTGTTTTTTTGTGTTCAGAGTTGAACCCAGTCTCTCTCATGTACTGCAAAACCCCATTACAATGGTCCCTAAACCTATCCTGATAGACCCCTGAATAAAGTCTGTCTCTAACAAGTGATATTTTTGCTTTAACAGTCCTTTATTTCTTCCTTCCTCCCTTCCTTCATACCACTCTCCCTCCCTTCCTTCCTCCAATCTTTCAATTCTTGCCTTTCTTCAGTTCCATTCAATCTTTCAATTCTTGTCTTTTCCTTTCTTTTTTTCTTTCTTGTCATTAAAATAAGTTTATTAAAGGTTAAGTTTCCACAGAGTAACTATGGGTTACTATGCAAGACTTTTTTGTTGTTTTTTTTGGGGGGACTGAACCTTTCTAAATTGATGTAGTAGATGTACCAGATCATGGAACTGCTTACAGAAGAAGTCATGTTAAGGAGATGGATTGTACTAATATTAAGGGGACAGAATCTGAATTATGTGACCTAAAATATCTTATTCCAGAAGATGAATACCCATAAATTCACAAGTTGATTCACAAGTTATTCATCTGACAAGACAGTAAGTGTAAATTTTGTAGTTTATTTGTGTACAATTTAATATAATTTCAAGGATAAATGCTTTTCTAGAAAATTAGAATAAATAACATTTATCAAAACCTACAAATGCTCTCCCGTGAAATTATAATATGTTGGAAACTTAAAGAGGAAAAGGATTACAGGAGTCATCAATCCAGTCAAAATTTCACATAAAAGAAGAGGAGATTATTTTATGTATTCAAAAACAAATTACTATTTGACATATAAGATATAAGGTACAAGATGAGTTATAAATATGAAACCATGTGATTTACACAGAGGTCTTTTATCACATTGTAGAAATGGGGACAGCGAAACAAAAACACAATGAAGGTCATTTCCAGCATAACACAATTTGTGATGATTATCAAATAATAATAGCTGGAGAGTAAGCACTGAAGAATGTGGAGGAAGAAGAGGTATCTGTGGGTTAAGCTGTCAGGGAAATAGAGGTAGGGCTTGATTTAGAATTTTAAGAATTGCTAAGCTTTTGTGCATAATTTAAGTCAAAACATATTTTAGGGAAATTAAGAATATCCTTACTTGCTACTAAATAGCAAATTACAAGCCCCCTCTATCCCCACCATCAGTATATTTGTATATGATATTGATATATATGAAATAAATTATATATATATATACACACACACACACACACACACACACACACACACACACACACACACACACACACACATACCAACACTGGCCTTTGCTCCCAGTTCCTGACATAGAACTCTTAAAATTGTTGTAAATTCCTAAATGTTAAGAGCACCAGGAGCACTTTTGTTCTAATAAGGTGACTTTGGGTGGGCTTCTGGATGACAGCTGGTCACCAGAAAGACAAAGCCATGTTTAGAAACTTGGAGTTTCCTCTAGGTAGAGGAAAGGGGCTAGGAATAGAAGTAATGATTGATCATGCCAGTGTGATGATAAATCCTCTCTAAAAATCCCAATAGTGTGGGATCCAGAGAGCTTCTGGGTGGCTGAACACATCCATTTACCAGAAACACACCTCAACTCCATGAAGACAGAAGCTCACAGGTCTGAGAATCCCCTAGACCTTAAGTGATCCCCTATGAATCACTTAATCTCACTGTTCATTTGTATCTTTTATCACATCCTTTAATAAGCCAGTAACATAAGCAAATATTTCCGAGTTCTGCAAGCTATTCTAGATAATCAAGTCTAAGGAGCAGGAAGCCATGGGGACCTCTGATTTTATAGTCAAGTCAGACAGAAGTTGTGGGCAATCTAGGAACCTACAACTTGCAGTTGACATCTGAGTGGGGGGCAGTCTCCCGGGACTAAGGCTTTAACCTGTGGGGTCTGATGCTATCTCTAAGCAGATAGTGTCAGAATTGGGTTAAATCATAAGACAGACAGCTAATGTCTCACAATTGCTAGGCACATCTCAAGCTGGAAGTATTCTGAGTGACAGTAAGAGAAACAGGGACAGAGAATTGGGGTTGTCCCACTCAGAATACAAATTAGGGCTATCATCTATTATTCAGTCTTTTCCCCAAAGTCAAAGAAAGCAAAAAAAAAAAAAAAACTGCCCTCATGTCCATCGTTTCTATCAGCTTTCTTATCTCAATAAATTGCTCTCTTGAAGCAATCTAGAGAGTTTAGGCTTTGTCACATTTTTTTTTTCTGTGACAAATGTGTATTGTAGTCATATAGGGCTTATTATTATGCTTTAGCTTGGCTCAATGTAGACTACATGATAAGAAAATGAAGCTTAGTAGTATTAAATATATGCTGAATTATTTTTATAGAATATATATAATTTTTATTTTATTAATTTCAGAGGACTCCTTCACCTGTGATGCTTTTATTTCTTTAAACACCCTTTTAAGCAGTGAGTATGATTTTCTATAAGATACTTTCTTTCATGATGTCTTTATCAAAATAGATCATATCACTAGACAAAAATGTACTTCCTTATAGCAGACCAGTATTTTTTTATATGGACTGACATTTATAGTGTCTTGTTAAGCAAAATCTATACTGAACAGGTATTAAATAAATGGCTGTTGAACAAAATTGAATATCCCTCCTTTAAAAGAGAAACTCATCAAGGAAGTGAAAAAAATTGCTATTTTCCAGTGACTGCTTAATTATCTTTTGGATATTCCACATGTATCAAAAAAAAAAAAAAAAAACACGCCACCTGGGTGCTAATATAAGTGAAAGAATTTCACAAAATATATTAGGAATAAATAGCTGTGGTTGCAATTTGAAGCTGATATATGCTATGTGGCACTCTCCTATTTCTTTGGCTACACATTTTGATTTCATTCACTTCTGCAACCAGAGATCCAAACTTTTATCTCCATCTCTCGATCACCCCCATTTACCTCATCACGTTTCACCCTGAAGCCAAATTTAATAACTGAGCTTTAAAAGTGAAAGCTGGGGTAGGTTTTATCTTTAGCAACATAAATAATGTCATAATTCTCAAAAAGAGAAAATGCCTTCATTTCATACAGCAAGATAAAATTATATAGTTACTCTAGGATCTGGGCATAGAAAAAGTCAATGGGCTATTTCAAATCATCTTTATTAGCCATGCTATAAAGATGTCATTCAGTACCATATACTGTTGATATCTTTATTACTTTCTTTTCATACTGTAATCAATAACAGTAGTATGAAAATCTCTGCAAGTTACTTGGTCATCTTGTAGCCCTATGGGATGACATCGAAAACTCAAGAAGATATGTAATCAAACATTATATACAGGAACGTATCCATCTGACGCTGAGCTAATACAGTAAGTAGCCTTCTTGATTTACTAATGAGATAAAAGTCAGTGAAAGAGGAATAGCAAATAAGCACTAAGAGTGTATTTCTATAGCTTTTCTTTTCCCTTGGCTCATCATTTTATTACTGAACTGGATGGCAAAGACTAAATAGCCTTTGAATCTGCATCGGCAGTTCTATAGCTACTCAAAATACATATTGTCCTGCTGGTATTTTATTTTAGATCATAACTTTTTTTAGTTTCTGAAATAAATTTGAGGTTTTCTCACTGTTGATCTTTCAAAGGAGCTGAATCTTCCTGGAAAAATAGAGTGCCCTAGAAACATGAGGGTCAAGTCACAAAGCACACAGATAAGCAAGAGTTTCTTGAGCCAGTCATAATTTATTATTTGAAAAGTATAGTATCTTATTAAGACTCTCTTGGGTGCATATTAAAGAAACATATTGAAGCTGATTTAAACTAAAACCACAGGAGATATTAGATGAATAGAGAAGTATTTTCGGGAATGCAAGGACAGAGATGAGTCATTCCTTAGACAGACAGAATCTATGGAAAGTAATCGGAAATACTGGATGTACTTTCTCTCTGTTTTTTGGCTTTTTCCTTTCTGGTTACATACTGACTTTAGCTTCTTGGTGATCTTAGCAAAACTTTGCTACTATATCACTCCTGAATTTATATACCATAGTTCCAAATGTGTGTAGAGACCAACTAGCTTGTTCTGAATCCTATTTTTAAATGCCACCATCTTAACACTATTATGAGTATGTTTGCCTTTTCAAATTCATCAGGTTTAACTTACCTGAAAGCAATTTCTTTAACTTTTTTGCTTTTATTATTATTATACCTTATTGATTCATCTAATTTTAAACTAGTAAAAAATTATAAAGAAAATGTGACAGATATTTGAATTGGTTCTAGTTTGATGAACAATGTACTTAGTGTGTGTATCAAATATACTTTCATTTATCTACATTTCTAAATTTACACATATATGTAAATATGCATATTTATAAAAATTTTAAAAGTATATCCAATGCATTATATTGGCCATATAAATGAACTTCAGCTATGAAAAACTGGATCAAAAAAGGTAACTGATTTTGTTTTGATAAAAACATGAGATGAATCTTTTCAGAAACATGGTATTAAAATATTCTTTGTCATCATGACATTTATTTATTACACTGACTACTACATAATTAAAATGACATTTATCCTTGAATACAATTCTATATATTTGAACCAATATACAGTCATTTCCCTCACATTAGCATAATTTATATAATTTAAAGTATACGTAATTAATACTTTTGGAATCCCAACTCCTATATACAGAAGACTGTTAGGAATTCCTCTATTAATCCAGAAATGCTTCCAAATTAATATATTTGTTTAATAATTCATGCAAAAGGAGTCATGAATTATAGCTGTAAACTGATAGAAAGGAAGATAAATAATATTTGGTTGTGTTTTGGCATTGACTAGTTAAATAAACATACTTAGGTTGTTCAATATAAGTCAATACAGAGGAAGTTACAATTCAAGATTTTTCACAATCAAAATGCTAATCATGTTACTATAAGCAATTTAATTATTGTGAAGAAAACAGAATGCATCTGCAGAAAAGTCTTGAGAGGACACCGAGCACTCACTTCTGGCTGATGTCTAGAGTCAATGTAAGCAGAAAAAGGAAAATTAAGGAAGAATTTTAAAAGCTTTGACTAAATATTAAAGGACTGTCCCAACATAGAACCGATCTACTAAGTCAGGGAGAGTATTGTCTTATTCTTGCCTTTCTTTTTTTCTACAAGTATTTAATAAAATCTCTGTCAAACTTCTTTTTTGGGGGGTTCTTTCTCTCTTGGCTCTTGGAATCCAAGAAAATATTTGTGAAAACACTAGTTGAATAAAAGCTAAAGGAACAGATAATTCAGAGCCCACACATGGTAAAGAATAGAGACTTTACAAAAATACCTTATAAAAGTTACTCAACAAAGAAACAGACACAACATAGAGCAACCAACAACAGCAAAACACTAAAAAGAGAAAATGATTTTTAGAGTCACCATATTATAATACCCAAATGTCAAGTTTAAAAATATATGAATTTTACAAAAAGAGAAGAATATATGGCCTATTCACAGAAGAAAATAACAGAAACTGTTCCTGAAGAATAGGTTGAAATTACTAGACAAAAACTTTATATCAACTGCTTTAAATATGTTCAATGAACGTAAAAGACCATAAACAAGAACATATATGTAAGCAGGAATAAAATGTATACACAAATAGGGAAAGAAATGATAAAAGAGACCCAAAGAGAAGTTTTGTGGCTAAAAATTTGGAGTACTGAAATGAAAAAGTCACTAGAGGATTTAAACAGAAGATTTGAGCATATATAGAAGAAAGAATCATTGACTTGAAGACAGTCATTTGGAATTATCCAATCTTAGAAATAGGAAGAAAAAACGAAAATAGTGAGTAAAGGAGTTGCCATAATGGCTCACTGGTTAACGGACCCGACTAGCATCCATGAAGATGTGGGTTCGATCCCTTGCCTCACTCAGTGGGTTAAGGATCTGGCATTGCTGTGAGCTGTGGTGTAAGTCACAGATATAACTCAGATCCCGTGTTGCTGTGGCTCTGGCATAGGTTTGTGGCTACGGCTGCGACTGGACCCCTAGCCTGGGAACCTCCATATGCTATGGGTGCAGCCCTAAAGGACAAAAAGCCAAAAAAAAAAAAAAAAAAGGTGATTAGAGTCAAAGACTCGGGAGATACCAGCAGTGAATCAACAGTAACAGAATCAGAATCTTGAAAGAAGAGGGGAGAAATAATGGCCAGAAAGACTATTTAAAGAAATACTGACTGAAAATATCCTAAATTTGAACAAAAATATGTATCTATTCTTTCAGGAAGCTAATGAACTCTAAAAAGATAAAAACAAAGAAACTCATACTGAGGCACATTATAATTAAATTGTTGAATGTCAAGGGTAAAAGGAGAATCTTGAGAGTAGCATGAGAGAAATGACTTATCAGAAAAGATATCTTCAATAAGATTAACGGCAGCTTTTTCATCAGAAGCGATGGAGACTAGATGGGAGTGAGACGACATTCTGAAATGTAGGAAGAAAAGAAGGGAAAACCTGTCAACAATAGCTCTGTATGGCCAAACCATTCTCCAAAACTGAAGGATAAATTAAGCCATCTGGATTGAAAAGCAAGCAAGCAAGCAAGCAAGCAAGCAAGCAAGCAAGCTAAAGGAGTTCTTTATAAGTAGGCCTGCTCTACAAGAAATACTAACTGGTGTTTTTCAGCTGATATGAAAGAATACTAGATAGTAACTTGAAACCAGATGAAGAAATGAAGAACTCTGGTAAAGATAACTACTTAGTAAAAATAAAGTATGGTCTTATTTTACTTTGGCTTGTAACTTTGTTTTCTACATGATTTAGAAGATAAATACATAAATCAACAGTTTATGCATCTATGATAATGTAAAAGTGATGTATAAAGATGTAATTTGTGACGGCAACAACATAATGAAGTTATGTGTGAAAGGACATGGGTAAAACTTAAATGCATATTTCTAAGTGAAAGAAAACAATCTGAAAGGGCTTCTGTAGGATTCCAATATCTTGGAGAAAGCTAAACTTTTGAGACAGTAAAAAGATTAGTATTAGCCAGGTGTTGGGAAGGTTGAGGGAAAATAGATGGAGCATAGAACATTTTTATGCAGTGGAATTGTATGATACTATAATGGTGGTTACATGCCACTATGCATTTGTTAAAATCCACATAATGTACAACATCAAGACAGAACACTAAAGTAAAATACAGATTTTAGGTGACAGCACTGTGTCAATGTAGGTTCAAGAACTGTAATAAATATATCATTTTGGTGGGGGATTTTAATAAGGGGGGAGACTGTGTTTTGTGGAAGTGGAGGGTATTAAGATAGATCCTGTATACTTTCTGCTCAATTCTGTCATAAACTTAAAACTGCTCTAAAACATAAAATCTATTTTAAAATATGCCACATAAAACAATGCTTTATGAAGCTGAACTAAAACTACAGAGACAAATAACTGTTACAATTTATTTAGGATTCCTGTGATTTTTTTTTTTTTTTTGGTAGCAAGAAGAGAGGGATTTCATGTATACAAAAGGTAGAAGAAGACGAAAAATGATGCAAAGCAAATGAAGCCCTCTCATAGGAAGAGATGATTGTTTATACTCAACTCAGGGCAACAAAGGGAGAGGGGCAGTACTGCAGGTTCCCTCGGATCAACTCTGAAGGCCAAAGATAGATACCCTACCGTGAGAGAAATGAAGCAATCTTGTTTCTCACGGCTGTCACTCTTCTTCCGTAAAACCAACATCAAGTTGAAATTAGAAGTATACTAGGTTGGAAGATTTTGAGAACAGGGCCCAAGACAAAAGGCATTGTTTCTTCCGAGTTTACCTAGGTAATAGCATATTTTCACAGCAGCATGCACCTTGTCCTTGAATCCAAGAAATCCAATCATTTCTGAGAGGTTAACAAGCCAGCAATAAATTCTTCTGTCAAACATCACGTCAGAGTGGTGGGACTTGAAGATACAACCTTTGGTGTTTACTCTGCGATTTCTTTGTAGCTACAAGTGCCTACTGGGTCATTATAACAGCAGTATGCTTAAGGAAATGTAGAAATACATAATTAAGGGAAATGCTGACAGTTATCTTTCTCTTAGATTTACACAGCTGGTTTTTGGAGCAGCGGTGGACCTCTTGCATCAATTTGCTTTTGATTTCAATCAACATTGATTGCCCAGACTGGACCATTAAGTGCATAAGCTGATTTCAGAGAAATGAAATATGATGGATGTAGAAATCAGTGCAGGGAAGCTAAAGAACAACAGGAAGAAATCAAGGGTCCTGAAGTAAATAAACCCATTTACAACTGTTTGCTAATCAGCTTTTTTTTCTCTTTTAAGTTCAGCAGTTTTGTTGATTGTTCTTTTCTTCTTTTCAGAGTCTGAGTCTAGAGAATCTGAAATTCAGCGCATCCTGAGAACTATATAATGGTAAATAAATTCATGCTAGTAGCATTCTCTAAGTTAAAGACAGTTCTGCATCCACAGGGAAGTGGCAAGAGTGAGTATCTCTGAAGTGCCTCAAACACACAGAGTTGGATTTGAGCGGTGGGAGCACCTAGAGATTCCGGGGATAATGAAATTTTTGATATTTTAGAATAATTCTTTTATTTCTTCATGACGTGAAATCTGAATGCCCCTTTTAAGCCAGTCAAGTTTCCTTCCTCCTTAGACACTTACTGTTTTATTCAAACAATAAGGTGCAACTGAAACCCATCTTTATTAACAACCAGTAACAGCAAAAAGAAAAGGAAAGGCATTAGAAGCTTGGGCTTCTTAAATAAATGAGCTCTGGCACTACATGCACATAAGTTATTCTGGTTACCTTATACGCTTCGCCCTATTCCCAAACAAGCTTGAAACAGCTTGGAGTGAAAAAAATTAGAGTCCACACATTAAGTTAAAGATGGAAAGAAAGGGAGAAACACTGATTTAAAAAGGGAGACTGGAAGGAAATCTTCATATTTCCAACTGAAAAGGAAACTACCTAGTATTTTAACACATACAAGAAGTAGAAGACCTATTTCGTTTTCTTCTTCTTTATCTTCCATCAAAGAGCTTACAAATTATTTAGTAGTTTACAAGAAGCCATCTCAGTGCTTTTATTTATGTGTGTTACAGGCTGTTATATCCTTCTGGATATAACACTTCATTAGAAAAGGTAGTGATTCTTTATTTCCATGCTAATATTGTATTCTTAATGCCATGTTTATATTCCTCAGATCGAAAAATGTTCTTAGACTTTGATTCCTTATTTTATGTAATATAAGGCATATGTGTTTAACCAAACCTGTAACTTTAATATTTATGTTGTATAATTACGACACAATTTTGGTTTAATGAACCATATAATCTTAAACAGCAAAAGGTATAGGCATACTTTCACAAAACATATTTGTGAATCTTCTTTAAGTCTTCAAAATATGGATTCAAAAACTGCAGTGGGATTGTAGCTTTACTGAAATAAACTCAGATATGTGCAGAAAAAGAATATTTTCTCCAGTACTGAGATGACTCCTTTTATAAGCCATCACATTCCTCTATAGTGAAGAAATATGTCCTTGCCATTCTAAAAACTCTTTTGATTGAAGCATTCTTCTTACACTACAAATAATTCCTTTGATAACTGGATATATAGTCAATTTCTCAGTTCCATTCTTCCTATTTCTTCAAAATGGCAAATAGGTACATGAAGTGAAACATACGACTAGTGATTGGTACTGACCATTTGCGTGGGAACTTAAATGGAGGGACGCCAGTCAAAACACCAATACTTGGCCTCTCCGCATGACCTCTTTAAAACATCATGGCTGGTCACAAAGTTGAAATATTCTAAGAGCAAGAAGGGAAGGTGGAAGTGCATTTGCCTTTTTGAAGACAATTTTGAAATTCATAAATCATCATTTCCATGATATTGATAAATTAGAAGCAAGTCATTAAAACTAGATCATATCCAAAAGAGGGAAATTAGAATCTAATTTTTGATGGGAAAAAATGCCAGTGAGTTTGCAGACATGTTTTAAAATTGCTATAATTTGTGACCTATTTATATATTCTTCCCACATGTAAAATACCCTTCTCTCCCATAACTCTAAGAAAGTCACGTATATAATGGAATCATGTTCAGTTTAATGTTCACCATTTCATTATCTGAATTAGCTCCAGATGTGGATGAGTCTTTTCAGGTACAATTCCTACACTATAACCATTCTGGGACAATTCTCCTTTATCTGAAAACCTGTGAACTGTAAAGACAAATTATCCACTGATCCCACACTCAACATAAATAATATCATGGTGATACTGACCTAGGATAACTGCTATAGATCATCTCATTGAAAAAGTGAGGAAAGCGAGCACACAGAAGTCACATGTATACTGCAAGCTAAAATCTAGCCAAGACCATGCTGCCAGCTTCTTGATTAGTTGATTAATCCTATGGCCTGGGAATAATTCTGGATGGCTTTTGATCCACCTTTAAGGTTCTTGATTCTATTACCTAAATTCTCATTTCTTTTCCATTAAAAGATTGATACTTGCAGTGAACGGTTTTCTCAGCGTGCACCTTGCCCATTCTAGTTCTAAGGTCTGATAGACTATTTTGCTCTGCCGCTGTCCCCCTTAGTCCAAGCTAGCAATGTTTCTGCCAATATATTCTCTTAAAAATTTTGTAGGTATCCCATGCATATTAATAGCATTTGTTTCACTAGCAAACCTCACACATTTCATCAAGATAAGTCCATCTCTACTAGTAAAAGGTAAACTGAGCACGGTAAGATGTTGAAGAGCTTATCTGAACAAAGGGATTTGAACTGGGAAGTGCCAAAGGGAAAGAAGTTAGGAGGTTGCCATCAATAAGAGGTAGGGAAAAGATTTTTTATAGAGAAGATACAGAAGCAAAGAAGGGAAGTTATTTGATTGCTTACAGCTTAAGCAGTTGCCTTATTTGAGAAAACTGGTTGGCTGTGATTGGCTGTTCTTAATTTTCACTTTCTTGGATTTGAACACACTGTCTCTGGTTTAGGTTTTGATTTCCTTACTGAGGCTACCACGGTGTTAGAGACACTTCTGTCTAATGGTCTCCACATTTAATCACTTTAACACTGTCTTTGGCTTCCTGTAAGGTTGTGAGGAGAAGGTCCTTGGGATGTTTAGAGGCTCTATTATTTAATAAAGAGGATCAGTGGGGCAAGACATTAAGATGTGGAGAGGAACGGCTGTCTGTTTGAAGTACCACAATACATACTTCTTTGGCTGTATAACAGAGGGTTTTGTAAACATGCTTTTAGTCTTATAAAGACTATATTTTCCTGACAATGCCCTGAATTTGATCCCAGCTCAGAAAACATTTTTAATTTTTCAGAATCATTTGCTAATAGCAGAGTGTGTGGATGACAAATGGCTTCACTGTCAGCTCCTGAAAGTTCTGATTCATTTATGCTAAAAGAAATTTGTTTTTTAAAATCCCATCTCCCCTCTTTCATGTTTTAAAATGAGCAAAGAAAAGCAGCCACATGGCAGTTTTAACACGCCAGCTATTAACTAGATCATCAAGTGCATTTTTCCTATTTTTCATGTTAGCAAAGGTGACGATATCATTAAACATCCCACCTTCCATTAATATTTCTCTCACTTTGTTTCACCTGCCACCAACAACCTCCTGAGTCTGTTCAGGCTCTCAGCAGCACTCTCCTCAATGTCCTTCCAGCTTCTCCCATCATCTGGCTTAAGCCACTTTCACCTGTTCTCAGTGTTTTACTGTAGTGGCACCACTCCTGGTACCCAACTCTATTCCGACTACACATTACTCTGAGACAAATCAGTGCAATGTTTAGTATTCAGAGCAAAAACTCACTCACAGATCTGTAAATTGGGTAGGGTTTTGGAAGTACAGATTATTTTTGCTTCACTCACATTAAGTAGGGATTACTGGATGCTAGAAGCTGGATGCTCGGTTTATCTGAAGGCCGATTCATTCACATATCTCCTGGCTGATGGTGGCTGTAAGTCATTATCTAAGATAGTGAGTGCTATTGGGCAACCTTACAAGTCCCTCTCCATGGGTCCTGGGCATCTCCCAACATGATGGCTGGGTTGCCAAGATGAACATCCAAAGAGAAAGAATCAGGCCTTTCCTAGCCTAGCATCTAAAGTTAAGCAGTTCCTCTTCTGCTAAATCTACTTATTAGCAGAGGTTCATAAAAGCTGGCCTATACTTAAGTGGAAGAGAATTAATCTCTTCTATTTGATGGACAAATATCAAGCAATTTGCAGGCATGTTTTAAAAACAAACTCCTAATCTTAACCATAATAATTCTCTCTTTTATGCTTCCAATCCTGGTTCATGTTATGCTAAATAGCATAAACCATATAGAAAATACTTCTGTCCACTAAACTTTACTTTTGAAACCTTTCAAATATCTCTTTTTTGCAATTAAATTAAAAACTTGACTTCTTCTCTCCTTATATTCCTGCTACAACAATCAAAATAACCACAGCACACCCCCTCAAGGGAGATGGTGCTCAGAGAGATGACCATTTAGGAGAAATTGAAAGGATAAATATACATTAATATATTTCACAGTATATTGCCTCTGTTAACAATCTAAGCATAACCCTCAAAAATATGACAGGAGGGAAAAAAACGGATAGATGAATGAATGTCACAATCTGTGGATGGATATTTCCCTGGATTCTATGGTTTCCAGAGAGTTGGAATACTAGTTTGAATCACAGAAACGGATTTTAAAATCCTCTTTTAAGATAATATGATCTGGCAGTGTGGAACAGGTAAAATAGATATACAGATCTGTGAAACTCAAGAGAAAGTTCAAAAATACGCCAGTGCAATGTAAAGATGCCTGTACAATTTTATAGAGGAAGGAAATTCTTTTAAACAAATGTTGCTGGAACAATGGAATAGGCATATTGCACAAATGAACTTTGATCTCCTTCCTCAAGTCATGCACAGACAAAAACACAGCACATAGTGATGGCAGACAGAATACATATCTACATGTAAAAACTAAATCATAAGGCCTCTTAAAGGTACTGTTTCTAACATGAAATAGTTATTTTTATGAACATTAAAAATTACTGATCATTAAATGACAGCATTGATAATATAAAAAGTTGTCATATTTATAATCCATGTCTGACAGTGAATTTGTACTCAGAATGTATAAAGAAAACCTACAGATCTGTAATAAAAAATACAAATACATTTGTTTAAAACATGAGCAAATAATTTAAACAGACATTTCATAAAAGGGACAAATATACACATGGCCAATAAACTCATGATGAAACTCATGATAACTGCATTAGGTGTAATGTAACTATAAATTAAAACTATGATTAACTTCCAAGTTATAAAGAATTTTAAGGATGTAGAACAATTTGAATTTTCATACACTGCTTGTGTGAAATGTAATATAAACAACCTCTTGATAAATCCTTTGGAAATTTCTAATAAAATTAAACATTGTACCTATTGTATAACCCAAATTTCATTCCTAGTTATTTACCTAAAAGAAATGAAGTGCAAAAAAATTATGCAAGATTGTTTAAAGCTAGTTTAATTATAATTTTCAAATAATGGAAAAAATATCCATCAATGAAAGAACAGATGATCAAAATATGACAGATTTGTCTAAAAGAATAGCCTTCAGTATTAAAAAAAAATAAAAGAAAAAGAAAAAGAAAAGGAATAGGGAGTTCCCTTCGTAGCACAGTGGGAATGAATCTGACTAGAATACATGAGGATGTGGGTTCAATCCCTGGCCTCACTCAGGGGGTCAGGGATCCGGTGTTGTGGTGTGGGTTGCTGTGCCATGAGCTGTGGTGTGGGTTGCTGATGTGGCTTGGATTCCAGGTTGCTGAGGCTACAGTGTAGGCCAGGAGCTGTAACTCCAATTCAACCCCTAGTCTAGGAACTTTCATATGCAGTGGCTGCGGCCCTAAAAAAGCCAAAAAAAAAACCCAAACAAACAATGAAATATCTGTGAATGCAACAACCTAGATGAATCTAAACTTTCTGCTGATTGAAAGAAGCCAGATACAAAAGAGTACGTATTGTATAATTCCATTTATATGATGTTCCCAAACAGACAAAACTAACCTATGGTATTAAAGTGAGAGTGACTGGAAAGGTGACTCAAGGGAACTTTCTGAGACAAAATAAATTTTCTTGATTTGGGTGTTTACATGATTGAATCTGTTAGTAAAAAGTAATCACAGAAATACAAATATTGAATTTGTACATTTTTCTGAATGTAAATTATTTTTAATTGAAGTGAAATTCATATAACATGAAATTAACCATGTTAAGGTGCATAATTCAGTGGTATTTAATATATTCATGATGCTTCCATCTAATTTCAAAGTTTTTCATCACCTCAGAAAGAAATTACAAAGAAATTACATACACATTAAGTAGTAACTCCCAATTCCTCCTTTCACCCAGTCCTGTGGACTAACCAATATGTTTCTGCCCTATAGACTTACCTATTCTGGATATTTCATACAAATGGAAACACAGAATCTATGTGGTTTAGTGTCTGATTTCTTTCACTTAGTAAAATGTTTTCAAAATTCATCCACATGGCATGAATTAGCTGTGGCATGAATTAGTACTTCATTCTTTTTTTACGGCTGAATACTATCTCACTGTATGCATGATGGTAAATATTATGTGTCTATCTGGCTGGGCCACAGTATCCAGATATTTGGTCAAACATTATTCTATATGTTTTTGGAGGAATTTTTAAGATGAATATAAAGACTTGGAATAAAGCAGATTATCCTCTATAATGTAGGTGGACCTTATCTAATCATTTAATAGGCTTAACAGAAAAAGAATGACTTCCCCAAGCAAGAAGAAATTTTCACAGAAGACTGCCTTTGGACTCAAACTGCAACTCTACCCTGAGTTTGCAGCTGGCCTCTCTACCCTGCAGATTTTTAATCTGCCAAGCCTCCACAAACTCCTGAAAAAATGTCTTAAAATAAATTCCTCTCTTTATATATATGCATATTAACTATTTGTATATCCATTAAGCTATTAATGGGTATTTGTATTGTTTCTGCCTTTTGGAACAGTGTTGATATGAATACGTGTGTATTTGTTTGAATACCTGCTTTCAATTATTTGAGTGCCCGTTTTCAATGATTTTGCATATATACTTGGGAGTGGACTTACTGGGCCATACGGCCATTCTATATGTAGCATTGTGAAAAAAATTTCAAAATGTTTTTAATAACAGGTAAAGTATTCTCTCCAGCAATTAGGGTTTTGGTTTACCCACATCCTTCCCACACTTGTGATCTGATTTATACAGACATTTCCTTCCCGTGACATCTTAAGGTAACACACATTGGGACCGACTTCCTGTTCAGTTAGATAAATGGATAGTTCCATGGGATGTAAGAGGTAATCCATGAAAAGTCTCTGGCACTTTAAATATTTTCTACCACCTATCACTGAAGCTCATTCAATTACTATCAAATATATAATTGAATAAATTAATTGTTAACTCCAGAAGTCTCTTGTTAAATCACTTGGCAGAGAACCTTCACCAATATAATTGTCCTAGCTAGCTGATAGGAATTAGTTATTAATTTAGCAAGGATTTGAGAGACCAAACTATAGAACATGGGTGTTAAGGTTAAAGGGAATAAAATTAGGTCAAGACTTAGGGTTAGTACTATTAGTGGCACACTAAAGTAAAGTATTTTCAAAGTGGCCCCTGGAAAACATCAAGTTCTGCTTAGTAGGAGAAAAATGAAAGACAATAAAAGAGAAGATTAAGGATACTATACACAGATCTTAAAATTCTGCTTAGGAACAGCCTGAGATTGGCATGCACACATAAAATAATATATATTTAATAAATTTTACATAGTATTAATATTAATATAATCAATAGATATACTTTATATAAATTATTCGATTATATCATATATATTATAAATTTATAAGAATTAAAAGGAGGGTATTTACTCTGTTGTAGAACTTTTAGCAAAAGTTTGAAATTAATAAGATCATGAAAAGTTGGAAATGGAAAAAATTCTAAAGGGTATATTTATCCTTATCATTTTCCAGAGAAGGACATGAGTATGTCAAATAAAATAAGTAAAGTTTTTAAGGTCAAATGCTAGATAAAAAGCAAGAATTATTTTACTGCCATTTGCAGCACTCTATATGTTAGCCATGTTGAACTATATTTGAAATTATCCTCAAATAGATGGTATATATTTACTCTGCAGTATTTAGCTCAAGTATCACCTGCAGAATTCTTTATGAGCCTTGTTACTTCTGTCTGAATGCAAGCCCCCTCAACACCTAAGTTTTTGTTTTTGTCTCTTTAGGGCCACACCCACAGCATATTTCTGTTCCCAGGCTAGGGGTCAAATTAGAGATGTAGCTACTGGCCTAGAGCACAGCCACAGCAATGTGGGATCCTCAACCTAATGAGCAAGGCCAGGGGTTCAAACCTGCGTCCTCATGGATACTAGTCAGGTTCGTACTGATGAGACACGACGGAAACTCCCAACATCTAGTTTTGACAATACATATTATCTTCCTATCTGTCTGTCTCTTTCTCATCTACTCATATTTATCTATATCTACATTTGCCTTTTCATTTTTCTTTTCTTCCTAATCTAGTTGAATTATTTAAGAAATGAACTGTACCATAGTTATTTTTGCATTCTTAGAGCCTCCTGCAGTGGCTAACACATACTTGGTACTTGTTAAAGAAGCAACTGAATGAATACCTACTAAAACTATCACTTAATACACTATAATTTTTCTCATTAACTTCTTTTAAATGGCAAAGAAAATTTCTCTTATATAAACTATGGAATTAAAAATGGACTATGTCATTTTTATTTACTGATATATTTAAAATATCATAATAGATACCACGATCTTCATATTGGGCTCAATAATCTCTTTCCTTACCATTTGTTATTGAATTAATTTTATATCTATATTTCACTTTTTCTTTTTCACCGTCATTGTAGTGCTTTCATTTTTATGCCCAGTAAGGTCTCCCAAAGAGGGCAGATCTATTTAGAAGGATGTACTATTCTTTTCAATTGTCATATTCCATTCCTTTCTTCCAATAGCCACATAACTTCCAACTATATATTTTGATAGCTTCAATTACATGGAATATATCTGGTTTCATTTATTGTTTTATAGAAGCTTCTGTAAATTCAGAGCACATCAGGAGGAGTAGGCCTTTTAGGTTATTTCAGCTATTTTGCATTGAACAAATAACATATTCGGCAAATTAAATAGACACTGTCAGAGACACAATGGAACAATTGGAGGCTAGGCCAAAAATATGACTAAGTAAATATATGAAAAGAAATATTTATAGAGCTTTGTCCTACTCATTTACCAAGTGGGAAAAAAGATGTAGCTATTTTATCCCAGTCTATGATGGCTATTATAACTTCCTAATACTCAGCTGCTTTATACAAGCAATTTCACTTGGCTACTCTACATTCATTTATCGTATCTGAATAATAGTCAGCAATTTTTATTTTTTTTTAATTTATTTATTTTTTTTTCCTTTTTTTTTTATTTTTGCATTATAGCTGGTTTACAGATTTCTGTCAGATTTTCCAACTGCACCATGTGGTGACCCGATTACATGTACATATATGGATTTGTCACATGTAATTATATATAGTTCCCTGTGCATTACAGTTGGAGCTCCTTGCTATTCCATCCTTAAAGCAGTAGTTATCCCCACTCCCTCCCACCCCTCCCCCACCCCTCCCCCGCCCCCTTGGCAACCACAAGTCTGTTCCCCAAGTTCCTGATTTTCTTTTCTGTTGAGATGTTCATTTGTGTAGTGTTTTATTCTCCAGTTATAAGAGATTTCATATGACATCTGTCTTTCTCCTTCTGACTTGCTTCACTCAGTATGAGGGTCTCTAATTCCATCCATGTTGCTGCAAATGACATTATTTTATCCTTTTTTATGGCTGAATAGTATTCCATCGTGTATATATACCA
>PVHT020004020.1:21850886-21959420 GCA_004024745.2 Catagonus wagneri
TTTTCTTTTTCACAGCTCCCTCCCTGGAGTGCTGGTTACGGTCCTAATTGCCTTTCTCTCTCACCTTTTTTTTTTCTTCACTTGTTCTACCCAGTTATTTCAGGGGTTTCTTGCAGTTTTTGGAGGTTTAAATTGATCAGCATTCAGATGATGATTTGTCCAACTTGTTTTATATTTAGATGCGTTTTTTGATGTATTTTTGGGAGAGGGTGAGCGCGACCTCTTACTCCTCCGCCATCTTGCTGCCTCTCTAGCAATTTTTATTGTTATGCTGTAAATCTACCTGAATATTGATAAAAATATATAGTATAGAAATTGCATTCTCTCATTCTCATGATAATTTAGTTTGTCTTTTGAGACCATTATCTATTTCAGACTAGATTTATGTCATTGCATCCATTCAGAGATGTGACTTTGGTTTCTATCCACCTATCTATTTATCCATTATTTATTAAGAAAATATGCTCATAATTGTCTAGATTTATATATATATATATGTATATATATATATATATTTGGATTCAATGACATAAAATATATACTGTATATTAATGTCTCTTTTGTCTTTCAGATAAGCACATCTCTCCCTGGAATTAGGTGATGTTGTGAAGATCTTTATTCCTAAAGGATCAAGTTTTCAGTGTATAAATCTGAAAACTGTAATATGTTAATGACATAAACTGTGGATAACACAAACAGATGGAATGATGCACCACACTCTGGGATGGGAAGAATCAATATTATCAAAATAACAACACTTTTCAAGCAATCTACAGATTCACTATAACCCCTAAAATTACCAATGGCATTTTTCATAGAGCTAGAATATAAAGTTTTAAAATTTGTTTGGAAACAGAATAGACTAAGTAGAGCTGAAGTGATCCCAAGAAAGAAAAACAGTGCTGGAGGAGTCAGGTTCCCCAACATCAGACTACACTACAAAACTACAGTAATCAAAACAGCATGGTACTGGCACAAAAACAGAAATCTAGAAAAATGGAACAAGACAGAAAGCCAAGAAATAAACCTACCCACCTCTGATCAATTAATCTATAATAAAGGAGGCAAGAATATACAATGGAGAAAATGCAGGCTCTTCAACAGGTAGTGCTGGGAAAACTGCACAGTTACATGAAAAAGAATAAAATTAGAACATTCTCCTACACCATACCCAAAAATAAACTCAAAAAGGATTAAAGACATAAATTTAAGACCAGATACTATAAAACTCCTAGAGGAAAATGTAGGCAGAACACTCTCTGACATAAACCACAGCAATATCTTTTTGGATCCCTCTCTGAGAGTAATGAAAATAAAAACAAAAATAAACAAATGGGACCTAATCAAACTTAAAAGTTTTGGCACAGAAAATGAAACCATAAACAAAACTAAAAGATACTACAGAATGGGAGAAAATATTTGCAAATGAAGTGACCAACAAGGGATTAATCTCCAAAATACTAAAAAAAAAAAAAAAAAAAAAAAAAAAAAAAAAAAAAAAAAAAAAAAAAAAAAAAAAAAAAAAAAAAAAAAAAAAAAAAAAAAAAAAAAAAAAAAAAAAAAAAAAAAAAAAAAAAAAAAAAACAACTCATACATTAAAAAGAAAACAAAAACAACCCAATAAAAAACAGCCAGAAGATCAAAACAGAAATTTCTCTGAAGACATACAGATGGCCAAAAAGTACACAAGAAGGTGCTCAACATTGCTAATTAGTAGAGAAATGCAAATCACAACTACAATCAGGTATCACCTCACACCAGTCAGAAAGGCCTTCACCAATAAATTTACAAACAACAAATGCTGGAGAGGGTATAGAGAAAAGGGAATCTTTCTACACTGTTGGTGAGAATGTAAATCAGTGCAACCACTATGGAAAACAGTATGAAGGATCCTTAAAAATCTTAAAGTAGAACTACCTCAGGACACAGAAATCCTGCTCCTGGGTATCTATCTGGAGAGAATAATAATTTGAAAATACACATACACCCCTATGTTCATTGTTGCACTATCTACAGTTGAGGAAGTGGGAGAGGGTAGGTGAGAGGAGCGATTTAAATGCTATTTATGGAGTTTATAACACGTATGATTTGATCAGTGAGGCGTTACAATTGGGAATAATAACTATGTTGTGAAAATGCTTCTAGTATCATGGCATTTCAAAAGAGTGTTTTTTCTACTGCATCCAACTTTAAGGCAAAGTCTGTTCAAGGTTCATCGTGTGTTTATCGGACCTCCATTACATCTGAATTTTCTAATCAATCAGGCAGTAGTGAAAGCAGGTGTAACAGTAGTGAGATGGTCCAGCGCACACAGTAAAGGAGCATTAAACATTGTCTTCTCTTAACATACTTTCAAGGTCCAGCGCACACAGTAAAGGAGCATTAAACGTTGTCTTCTCTTAACATACTTTCAAGGTGCATTTTGTTCTTTTTCCATACTTCTAAGCTAGACTGTGTTCCTTTTAGATTGCTGAACTCTTATCTGTGTTTGCTTAAAATAGCGTATTAGGGCAACCATGTTAGGTATGGCAAGACAATGTCTCTGTAACATGTGTTCCCTCCGCCCCCCCAAAGAAACTACTCTTTTATTTTTACAGGTCAGTTAAGTTTTCAGTGTGGTCAATAATTTTAGGGGCAGGAGACTCAAAACAAATATGACATCACTATTGGATACAGCACTCTAAGCCTTGTTTTGGTATAATGGGTTAATCACATCTTTTGGGGAAATGCAGCATTAATAAATTACTTGATGTAGGAGTTCCCATCATGGCTCAGTGGTTAACAAAGCCAACTAGTATCCAGGAGGAAACAGGTTCAATCCCTGGCCTCGCTCAGTGGGTTAAGGATCCAGTATTGCCATGAACTGTGTTGTAGGTCACAAATGCGGCTCGGATCTGGAGTTGCTGTGGCTGTGGCATAGGCCGGCAGTTACAGCTCCAATTCAACCCCTAGCCTGGGAACCTCCATATGCCAAGGGTATGGCCCTAAAAAGATTTATAAAAGGACAAAAACAATTACTTGATGTAAGCTAAAATCATGTAATGCGCTTAAAGATGAACGTATTACCATAAAAAACTACCTGTACATATTCAATGTAACATTTCTGCCTTCTTAAACTTTTATTATAAATGTACTTTTTTTTGTCTTTTGTTATTTTAGGGTTGCCTCTGCGGCATGTGGAGGTTCCCAGGATAGGAGTCTAATCAGAACTACAGCTGCCAGCCTGCGCCACAGCCACAGCAACGCGGGATCTGAGGTGCCTCTGCAACCTACACCACAGCTCAGGGCAAAGACAGATCCTTAATCCACTGAGCGAGGCCAGGGATCAAACCCGCAACCTCATGGCTCCTAGATGGATTCGTTTCCGCTGAGCCATGACGGGAACTCCTATAAATGTTATTTTAAAAGACAAACTGAGTGTTTGATCTTATTGTGTGTTCCTATGTTTGTATGGGTACAATATAACCTATAATTTATTTTCATCATTTGAGTATGCTTAGGGAAGTGAGAATAAGGCAATGTAACAATATTCATCAAAACTGCCTGAATTAATTACAATTTAAATAGTGCACATGTCTATCCCTTTTAAGTCTGGAAAATTATTAAAAAATGAAATCCTATATCAAATATCATTTATATTTAGGTTATCTTCCTCGAAACTAAAACCTACTACATCTGACATTTCCTATGCTGACTACCTTTTGAAAAATAATATCAGAGAGCCAACAAATATAAGTTTTGAGATTCAACATTATTCTACATCTAAAATGAAAAACACATAACTATTTTTAATCTTGGGAAGAAGGGGTAACTAGTTGTTTATGAACTAACATCTATTAAATTAATGGCTTTACGTAATTCTTAGGTTTTCTAAATGCAGCTCATTAAGCTTTATGTTCTTTTAGATTCATTACAGCAGCACTTCGTGAATTTTGTTTCTTTTTACTCTATGATCCTCCTCTAAATCATTTGACAGGTGAGGAGGCTTAACCTACTTTCCCAAAGATAAAAATCTCTTCAAATCAGTGGTCCAATATAATCTTGAAAATACCGTCTCCTAGAGCCTATAGGATTTTCATGGACATAAGGTAATATTTTAATCAGCTTGGGCTGACTTAAAATACTACAGATGGTGCAGCTTAAAGAACAGAAATTTGTTTTCTCTGAGTTCTGAGGGATGGAAACCTGAGATTAGGGTGCCAATATGGTTGGATTTTGGTGAGAGTTCTGTTCTTGGCTTGCAGACAGCCACCTTCTAGCTGTGCCGTCAGAGGCCCTTTCCTCTGTGTGTGTCTGCAGAAGTGGAGTCTGGTGTCTCTTCTTATAAAGATGCTCATTGTATCAGATCAGAGCTTCACCCTTAGGACCTCGTTTAACTTTAATCACCTCTTTAAAGCCTTATCTCTATTGCAGTCGCAAGGAGGAGGAAAGAGCCTCAACAGATGAATTCAGGAGGGACACAATTCAGGCCATCCTAGTACTTATCACAGAATGACTAATACCACTGGGAAATCTTCCCAGGTGTCCCTTTTAGCAATTCAGTAATTAGTGACCCCATTCTATTACCTCAACAAATAGTCACTGTTCCAGGTATTGTTTGTTTAGGGACAAGGTATAAAGTGATGAACAAAGGAGAACCAACTGTTGCTCTTTTATATTGTATGTGTATATACATATATATATATGCATAAGAGAAAGTTCCTGATATGAAAAGATTGAGGAATGAGGGAAGGCTTCCCTGAGAACTGTGTCGGTGAGTCTTAGGATGAATGGAGGGATGCTCTGCTAGACATCCAGCCAAGTGGCTGCACTAAGCAGTTTCTGAGCCAGGTTCCACTGCGGTACAGCCTGCAGGCACACAACCAGGAGCAAAGGGTGAAGCACTTCCAGCAGTTGCCCTTCTGCCAGCATATCAACCTGGAGCTGCTGGAGCGCCTTTGTTAATCAGGTGTCTGAAGATCCCCTCCATGGCTGCCATGGATCTTGGAGGGACACAAACATCCAATACAGCAGCTATCTACCTGAAATGCCATCTAACCTATACAAGAAAGAAATACTGGATTTGACATGGTTTAAATTTCCTTTTGGAAAACTGAATTCATAATCGCTGAGTAAATGATAAACACCATAAACACAAACTTTCAGCTGTTTAAGCTAGATAACTTCAAAGGGAAAAATGTAAAAATGCCAGAGATTTATAGTGTTTGCCCATAATCCTGATATAAAGCAGTTACATAAAAAACATAATATGCACATACACGCACATACACAATACTGATGGTGTTTGATATCTTATTTGGTTTTATCCAACCAGATATCAGAACAAACTGGAACTGCAAAGCAACTATCATGAAGGGCTCCGCTCTTCCCTGAAATCATTTGTTATGCACAATGAAGGCTGCTGACAGGATATATTCATAATCCACACTTAAATTCTGGGAAGAACTGACAATAGTGAATAGAAGGAATTGAGATCCATAAAATCTCCACTGTATTTAATACTATTATTTGATAAAATGAACTGAGAAAAATTATTGTGTTATGCATTACATATTGCTATTCACCTTTTAACGGACAGCGAACAATTAAAAAATGGATGCAGTAAAGGGTCAAGACTTCCTTTAATCTCTTCCCTCCACTCATTTGACATCTGTAAAGTCAAGTAAAGAATTGACATCTGTCCATTATTAGTTGGGTTCTCTTTATTTTATGCACTTTAAAATTCCACAAATCTGACATTCAGAAAATAAGCTTGGGACAGGGACAAAGGTAACTATTTGGAGGTAAACACATTAAAGGAGGCTAGCAAAGGATCTTTTTAGGACCCCACGGTTCTTATTTCCCTAAGGAGTAAGAGAACACTAAACCATTAGTTTCAACAATAACCTCTTAGTAAATATATCTTCATTTGTTTTGTCCAGTTCCAAGTCTGCCCCCTAGAGAAGAAATTAAAATTATGATCTTAAACATTCTGAAATATGACAGTTCTCTTTTAGAAAATTTTCATTAATTTGAAGGATTCACACTGGGCTTATAATCTACTCCAAAATTGTGGATTCTGAAGTTCAACACTGAAAATAGTAGATCAAATATATTACAAGCACCAAAGAAACAAGAAAGGAAGTTTTTGTCTCAATTCAGTAAATGAATTAAGAGAATGGGTTTCAAGAGATGAGTAGTTTAAGGTACAATCAGTTATAATGCTTGTTTTGAAAATGGAATTTGCTCATTGTAATTGATACGTCAGGAACAATTTAAGCATAGAATTAATTTTTTGACCATGCCCATAGTATGTGGAATTTCCTGGGCCAGGGATCAAACCTGCACTACAACAGCGACCTGTGACAGCAGTGACAATTCCAGATCCTTAACCCACTAAGTCACCAAGGAACTCCCTGGAATGAATTTTATATTTGCTTCTTATATGTAATTTTCTTCATGAGAAACATGAACTAAACACACAAAATTACAAAAAGCTGAACCCAACAGCATAGTAATACATAAAAATACACACACCTACCAGCTACTGCAGTTCACACATGTTTTATGAGCCCCACTCAGCCACATATGGTATTACAACTTTCATTCCAATTTCAGATAACTCTATTTCCACTACTTCCTAATAACTCAGGAGTTTCATCCCTTCTGATGCCTACTTCCACAACTAAAGATCAGTTCTTTTTCAAAGCAAAGTGACATATTTATTGCAGTATTTATGTAGTTCTTACAAATTTTTAACATATATAAAGTTGTGCTACTATTTTTATTTTTTCTGTTTACCTCTCTGTAAACTCAGGATATCTTAATTCATGATTTTTCATAGCTAGTAATTTTTAGCAATACATTATAGGGTTATTTAATGAATTAAACCAATGTTAACTACATTTGATAGGAAAAGAATACTTATCCTAGCATCTCTTGAGAACAAAAAATTAATTAGCATCATTAAAAAACAGCTGTAATATGTATTAAGTCCATGAGCGGCACACTTCTGTGAAGAGAGTATGCTTTAGTAAAAAAGTTGATTTATAAAAGTTCACTTTTAAAAAGTATGCAATAGACCTGACTATCTAGTATTTATTCTTTTCAATTTACTTGTTTTCTTGAGATAAATTTAAAATAAATTAAATGTAATATTAATATAAACAGAATATTTTAAAATATTTGATTTACATAATTCTTTATGCATTAACACCTAAATATTCATATGCAGATGTATATGTAAGTCCATTAAGTTCACAAAAGTCATTGCTTCTTTTAGGTTGGTGTGATATTTGTGTTTAATATTTGTTTCAGGTATCAGTGGCTGTATAATAAATTATTAAAATTACTGACTTGAGATAACAATAATTTGCTATTTCTCTTGATTCTGAGGATTGATTACAAGATTCCTCTGCTGTTGTATCTGCATTTATCATAGGTTTAGCTGGGTGGACAAAGTTTCTGATGGACTCACTTTTCTAGCCATTGTCACTGGTTATCAGATGGTAAGCGGTGGTTCTCCTCTATATGGCCTGTCATGAACCAGTGGGCTAGACAGTTTCCTTTTATAGCACTCAGTGCAGCAATCCAAAGACTAAATACAGAAGCTACAACTTATCTTAAGGCCCAGGCCAGAAAGTAAGACTTCACTTCTGCTACATTCCATTAGTCAGAGCAAGACAAAAGACCATTCCAGACTCCAGGATAGGTTAAATAGAGTCCACTTCTTGATGGAGTGTGGCAAAGTCACACTGGAAAGGATCATTAGATGAATGTTTTCATGCATATTTGAAAACAATTTATCACAAAGTGTATTTGAGGAGTTCCCGTCGTGGCGCAGTGGTTAACGAATCCGACTAGGAACCATGAGGTTGCGGGTTCGATCCCTGGCCTTGCTCAGTGGGTTATGGTTCCGGCGTTGCCGTGAGCTGTGGTGTAGGTCGCAGATGCGGCTCGGATCCTGCGTTGCTGTGGCTGCGGCATGGGCCAGTGGCTACAGCTCCGATTAGACCCCTAGCCTGGGAACCTCCACATGCCGCGGGTGCGGCCCTAAAAAAAATTACAAAAAGGCAAAAAAACCAAAAACAAAAACAAAGTGTATTTGAAATGTGTTACCGGAGAAAATTATATGAACCTTTTAAAAACAGAACCAGAAGTAAAGATTACTATAGTTAAAAGGAGTTGTGAACTGATCAGTGAATGTAAACAAAACAAAAATATAAGTAGCTGGAATTCATACAAACTACAGGCTTGTATATAAGAAATTCTCATGCATTGGGCTATCCGAATAAGTGCACAATGGTGTAAACAAATAGATGAGCGTTTTGGTAGAAGGATGGAAGTTTCTCCACTGGGATGGTGTGAAATGAATTTCACAAAATTTCAACTGTCTTTAACAATATGTGAATTTATAAACTTGTTATAAAAAGCTTAACAGTGGTACAAATTTCAGGCAGTTTCAATGAGAACTTCTGTGTCTTTATTTCCTAATTATTTCAATTTTCCCTCTTTTATATATTAATCTTATCATGAGACTAGCTTCCTTATAGTCACAAAAGGATGCCTATAACAAAGCAGACCTGTATGCTTCCCGTTTATGTTTGGTGAGCATTTTAATTAACTTGGGCCTTTATGACAGACTGGGTAGTTTAAACAACAGACATTTATTTATCATCATTCTGGAGTCTAGGAAGTCCCAGACCATGGTGCTGGCAGAATGAGTTCCTGTGAGAGCCCTCTCTCTGGACTGCAGATAGCAGCCATCTCACTATGTGCCTACAAAACTTCTTGGTGTGCGCAGCCAGAGAACAAGAGAGTCTATCTCTTCCCTTTCTTATAAGGAAACCAGATCTTATCACCATGGCACCACGTCATATCTCATCTAAACCTAACTCTGCCAAAGGCCCCACCTCCAAATCCCATCATATTGGGGATTAGACTGACAACATGATTAAACTTTAAAACTATCATGAAACTCAGATACAGAATTTTTAAATATCCATAATTTTCTAATCCACAATTATATTGACTATAATACAAAAATATACACATTTTTAAAAATAATTACCATAAAATTAGTTTTCTTATTTCTTCCTTTCTTAAGCCAATCTACTTAAGCATAAAATAGGGAAAAATTGAAAAATTGGTCACAGGGAATTTTTATCTTTAATTTTATTTTTGGTATTAATAAATAAAACGTAATTTTTTTTTAAGGGCCGCACCCACTGCATATGGAAGTTCCTGGGGTAGGCGCTGAATTGGAACTTTAGCTGTGGGCCTCTGCCATAGCCACAGCAACACAGGATCTGAGCCATGTCTGCGACCTATAGCCCAGCTCACAGGCCACATCTTAATCTACTGATCGAGGCCAGGGATCAAGACTTTATCCTCATGTATACTAGTTGGGTTTGTTACTTCTGAGCCATGACAGGAACTCCAAATTTTAAAATATTACTGCAAATTTTGGTAACTCATATTGAGCTTAATTTTCTTTAGCTATCTATTTTTTAAATTTATGTTAAATTTTAATTTATGTTGAATTATAATGTAGTCTTTACTCATTGTTGCAGGTTCAGTATCATCTCAACTGTGAGAGATGAGATACAGGCTGAATATTTGATCATTAATCTATTCACAGGTGATCAAGTTATTGGGAACTGATTCAGGATGTGCCAATCTCAAAAAATAATAATATAAAAGAAAAAATTAAATGCCTACTTTTGCATTTTAATAAAGACCTTTTAAAAATATAAGCAATGTGAATGTTCTCTTTTTCAATGATTAGTACATTCTCTTTGCATAGGATAATCTCCATGGGGTTTACTTCCTTTAGTTGACATTTGTTATATCATTTCTATGAATCCCAAAATCGTTTTGCTATTCACATCGATTTTCTGAATCCTTGAAAACATCTTATCATTTCTCACACCATTATAAGACTAACCTATCTCACTTTCCAGATTCAGGAGTGAGTCCTTGACCTAGGCCTGGACAATAATTTTTATCACTTTTCATCCTTAGTGACAACATCTATGGAGTACCTATAATGTGACAAGCAGTGTTTTATGATGCTGGGAATACAGTGCTATAATAAGACAGATAAGGCCACTGATCTCATGAAGAATACACTGGTACAATGCATTTTACTTTTCTCTGCTATCCCCAGTTTTAGCCATAGGGCTCAAGGGCAGGCAAGTGATTCAAGCTATCCAAATGAGATAAACTCCTGGGATTTCTGATATGGGTAAACAAAATGACCTTAGTCATTCCATTTAGTGTTTAAATGACTGACTATAAGCTAGTGTTCTCGCTGAGGCAGTCTGAATGGAGCCAGTTAAAATATAGTCTACTGGATCCAGCTGTTCCTGAAGGACTTCACTCAGATTTTCTGTTACCTGAACATTCACTTTCCCTCTTTTCTTTTTAAAACAACAAATTCGTTTGATTTTACATTACTTGCAACTGACAGTGTCGTGAGTGTAGAATCAGAACAAAAGGATTTAGTGGGATAATCTCAAAGTAGAGTGATACTGAGATACATCACCAAACACCCTCAGTTAGTCTTATTTGCTGCAAAAGCCCACATACATCCCCTCCTCTGCATAGTGCTGGAAGCACTGACCCAGCTTCTTTTATGCTTCTTTCTCTGCCCAAACAAGTCAGCTTCTCAATAACTTAATTTTTATTCAGACATGTGAATCATATATTAAACTTAAAGTTACTTAAAGTTTTATATTCTACTATGACCCTGTATACTCTAGTCCACATCACTTATTTCTTAATTTACTTATCATGAAATCAATATTGTACATTTACTTCCAGAGCTTTTAGGGCCTTTTTACTGACAGCATTTCCCACAGCCCTTAAGAAAACTTAGCTGCTTTTTTTGACTCAACTCAGAGATTCCTACGTTAAACAATGTTTAAAAGAAGTGAGCAGCAATTCACAAGTGGAGGTAACAGGATGCATCAAGAGACCAGTCCCTAGGGAAGAGTATCTGTAGGGTATCTGAAATGTTGGAATAAGCAGGAATAGGGAAATCTTAAATGTTTGTGGTTTTTTTTTTATATTATTGATTATGGTGGGGGGGGATTTCCATTCCATATACACCTTTAAGAACAGTATTCTGGGGAGTTCCTGTCGTGGTGCAGTGGTTAATGAGTCCAACTAGGAACCATGAGGTTGTGGGTTCGATCCCTGGTATCACTCAATGGGTTAAGGACCCGGCATTGCCATGAGCTGTGGTGTAGGTTTCAGATGCAGCTCAGATCTGATTTTGCTGTGGCTCTGGCATATGTCGGCAGCAATAGCTCTAATTAGACCCCTAGCCTGGGAACCTCCATATGCTGCAGGTGTGGCCATAAAAAGAAAAAAAAGAAAAAAAATAATAAGAACAGTATTCTACCAAAGATTGTTCTTTTTTTATTGGGTCATGAAAATATATTCCTCCAAGTGGAAATGGTAAGTTAGATGTTTCCAAATTTAACTGCTAGGTTAGGTGGGTTATGTTTTTTATGTATATATAAACTTACATATATTTAATATTTAGAATTTTAAATAAGATAATTTTTCTTTACTTTTATAAAGTGATTGTATTCACTAGCCTGAAGGGGAAAAAGTATTTTATGAAGAATAAAAACAATTTTATTACGCAGAGTGTAGAATGTAATTACACTGGAAATGGAGATAATTTAATTATAAGGTTCTCATTATTGACTTTAATTAAAATGTGAAAATTGAAATACTATATTTCACTAGTGAGAAAATGAACTAAAGTTGTTAAAATTAACTTTCCTGAATATATAGCCCTCCCCAAACCAGTAAACTCTGGTTGTTTACTTATTCTGTACTAATCTGGCTAGTAAACAGTGATATGCAGGGTGATCTTTCTCTTGATTATGCAATACTGAGTACTGGAACTTCCATAATTTACTGATAAATTATACATATATACACACAGTATCAAAAATATGCATGTGAGTAAAAATATTTTTAAAATCCCAAAATGAACTATTTTAATGGTCTAGTGGCCTTTTTAAAAACTAATTTGCTTAGGCAAATTTTTAAATTTTGATTTGATTTAGACACTCAAAAGCAAGCATGTTAACACTTTTGCAAATTCTTCTAATAGCTAGAGAATATTTCAGTCCTTCTTTTTAGTAATCACTTCTGAGAAATAGACCCACAATAAAAAAATTCTGACATTTAAAAACAATGAAAACAGTTTTCTCTTTTGTTAGAATTTATCTTTTCTTGACTAATTTCATCTTTATAGTGTTTGCCTAACTTGAAGCAGTGGAACATCTTTAGCACCTGAGTCAGTGCAGGAATAGGTGTCTCTGCTTAGAACTAAGTTAGGTTATATTTATAATTTGATTTTAAAATAAGCTTATTTTTGATAAACTTAATTTATATTTGTCCTGTTTTCATTCTTATATCTTGTTTTTCCTTTATTTTCTTCTTCTATTTATATTTTTCCTCATAATATTTGGCTTGAAAATTCAAGTGCCTACTTGAAATTGATGAAATTAATTCACATATATACACTTATTTTCTTCCGATATCAGCACAAATCAATTAAAGTGACCCTTTAAAGGCAGAAATCCATAAGTAAAAAAATACATAATGAGTTGATAACAGTAACTACTGGAAAAGAGATAGCAGAAAAATTACTGGTAACAAACTAGGGAGGGTAAAACAAAGGGTCAGTTTCCTAGAGACAACGTAAAACTTTGAGAACAGCCTTGTCATACCAAAAGAATAAAACTAAAGGAGAGTGTGTATTAAATGCTCAAGCTCCCTTTCTATGTCAGCTAACAAACCTCTGACAGGCTAACATACTATCTAGTCAGGAAATGTGTGCATTTCTTCTATGGGGGCTCTAACAACTGAAAAAATGACCACTGACATGAAAAGTTCCCCCATGAATTGGGCTGTTCAAATAAGCACAATTCTCTGCACAACCACTTATCCATCCCTCCACTGTGATCAGAAAACTTAAGATGATACCGAGTAACATGATCTTGAATATGAGCACAAATCCGTGATCACCAAATACCTAAGGAAAACCTTTAACACTAACAGAGACCATAACAAACAGTAAAAAGTCAAACTTGAAGGGATTATAGAAAACACAGGGAAGGAAAAACAAAAAATAGAACTGTTGGATATGCTTAGGAAGATTAAAAGATGATATGACACCCATTAAACAGGAACTAGATATTATGGGGAAAAGGACAACTTGAGAACATAAAATATATCTTCTAAATTAATATGAAAAAACAATTGAAAAGATTGAGAAGCCTCCCTGAAAATAAAGAGAATGAGGAAAAGGAAAACAATAAAGAACAGTAAAAGAGAATAAATAACTCAAGTTGCCAGATATCCTACTAATGGGAACTCAAGAAAGAACTGATAAAATGGAAAGGAAGAATTATTAACAGAAAAATTCAAAAAAGTTTTCCAGATTTGAAAGACATGCATTTCTGGATTGAAAGGATACATTTAATCCGTCAGAATATGTAAAAATACATCTATATCAAGTCATGACACTGACCTTCCTGAACACAAATGGACATCTTAAAATTTTCCAGCAAAAGTGAGGAATATATCACACATACACTAGTCCTTCCTTGTTGTGGTTTTGTGTTCTGTAGTTTTAGTTACTAAGGGTCAACCATAGCTTGAAAATATTAAATGGAAAATCCCAGAAATAAACAATTCCTAAGGTTTAAACTGTGGGCTGTTCTGAGCAGCGAGAGTGGTGAAATCTCGTGCTGTCTTGTTCTGATAGCCACCTTGATTATGAGGCCCACTGTGGAGGTATCGCTACAACAGCACTGTGTTCAGGTAACTCTCATTTTGCTTCAGAATGGCCCCAAAGTGCAAGAGTAATGATGGTGGCAATTCAGATCTACCAAAGATAAGCCGTAAGGTACTTCCTTTAAGTTAAAGTTCTTGACTTATTAAGGAAAGGAAAAAAAATTGTATGCTGAGGTTGCTAAGATCTAAGGTAAGAACAAACCTTCTCTATCCCTGAAATTGTGAAGAAAGAAAAAGAAATTTGTGCTAGTTTTGCTGCTGCGTCTCAAGCTGAAAAAGTAATGGCCACAGCCACGTGGTAAGTGCTGAGTTAAGATGGAAAAGGCATTAAATTTGTACAATAAGGTATTTTGAAAGAGAGATCACATTCACATAACTTTTCTTACAATATGTTGTTATAATAATAGTTTTATTTTATTATTAGCTACTGTTGTCACTCCCTTCCTATGCCTAATTTATTAAACTTTATCATATGTACTTATGCATATGAAAAAAACAATATGTAGGGTTTGGTTGTTCTGAAGTTTCAGACAACCACTGAGGGTTTTGGAACATATTCCCCACTGATAAGGTGAAACTACTGCAAGTACTTTGAACTTTCCAACATATCTGGAACATGACAGATCTGTGTTCTGTGTTTACTGAGTTCTATTAAGAAATTTTTTCCTTCCCCAAGGTTAGACATATTTTTCCTATGTTTCTTTCTAGCAGTTCTACTATTTTAGATTGTATGTTTAACTTAATGATCTGTTTAAAATTGATGTTTCCATATATTATTAAGGACATTCTCATGAGGTTTTCTTTTTCCAATGCTGTTTTTATCTTCTGTCAGATAATCCATCTGTTTTCCTTAAGGAATTGATCGATTTTGTTTATGTTTTATTACTTCATTTGCATAAAGATGTTTATAATATGCCTTTATTATTGTGGCCAGGTTGTTCTATATCCTCACCAGAAATTGGTATTTTCAGTTCTTTTTTTCCCTTTTATCCATTGTATTAGGAGTATAGTGGTATCTCACTATTGTATTAATTTCTAATTTCCAATAATAAATACTTTATTATCTTTTCATATGATTATTTACAGTTTGGGTGAGGTTATCAGAACATTTCACCCATTTTTAAGTTTTTTTTTAATCATTAAGCTTTCAATGTTATTTATTTATTTATTTATTTATTTGCTTTTTAGGGCTGCACCTGCGGCATGTGGAGATTCCCAGGCTAGGGGTCTAATCGGAGCTATAGCTGCCAGCCTTCACTAGAACCACAGCAACGCAGGTTCCAAGCCACGTCTGCGACCTACACCACAGCTCACGGCAATGCCGGATCCTTAACCCACTGAGCAAGGCCAGGGATTGAACCCGCAACCTCATGGTTCCTAGTCGGATTCGTTAACCACAGAGCCACGACGGGAACTCCTCAATGTTATTTTTTATATTTTGCCTATAAGTTCTTTATCAGATACCTGTTTTCCAAATATTTTCTCCCATTTGTGGCTTATCTTTCATTTTTTAAACAGTACCTATCACAGTGCGGAAGTGTTTAATTTTAACGAAGTCCAACTTATTAATTTTTTTCCCTCATGGATTACACTTTTGATGTTGTATTTATAAATGCATCGCCAAACCTAAGATCACCTAGTTTTTCTCCAACACTTCTGTAAGCCAAAACTACCACCACCTCTACCACCACCACCACCACAATAACAAAACATGTTAAGAAAGCTATTCATCTAGAAACATGGATCATTTCTTTCAGAAAATTAAGAATCACTCTGAGCTGGAGTTGGCAAACTTGAGGATCAATTTCCTTGGCTACAGAACTGGGTCTGAATTAAAAAACAAAACAAAACAAAAAACTGGTGACTAGCTGCTTTTCAGAGTCCTTATGGACAAGTAACTGCTATTTACCTCCTATTATCTGCCATTTTTAGTAGAAATACCTATTTTGTTCTTTTTGTCTCTGGCTCAGTACTACGTTTTGGGTTTCTATAAGGTGTTTATCTGCCTGTTAAGTTTACTAGTCATTAGGGCAAGAGAATCTGTATCTGAGCAGCTTCATTTGTATACTAGGAACTGATTTAGATGACAAAATCACAGATTTCAAGCTTGAGCTGATGCCACAGCAGGTTGGTACTCTGGGGATATTAGAAAGAAGGTAAATGAAACATGAACCATTAGGGGCCATATCTAAGCCTAAAGTAAACCGCTGGTTGGTTAATCCCTAATGAGACATGCTTCTGGGTCTCCACACGATGGTGTAAACTATCCCCTTGAATTATCTCCTGGCCTTGCAACTTGTTAAATCAATAGAAAGTGACATAAGCAACATTACATCAGTTTTAAAATTAAGCGTTAAGAATGAAGGTCTGGGAGCTTCTCCTTTTGCGTGCTTGGTCTGGGAGCTGCTGCTTTTGTCAGCCAACATGTAATAGATGTAATTCCTCTGGGAACACCATGCTGTGTTTACCCAGATTGATAGTCCTTATGCAAAATTGGTGAAATCCAGCCCCAGCCCCAGGTGAGGTCTCACCCATAAGTCAGAACAAATCTGCCAACCATATGAACGAATTTCACTTTGGGGATGGGTCTTCCAGGTCCATTTGAGGCACCCCGTTACTGAGAAGTGGAGGACAAACAAGGTATCTCCATGCAATTCTGAAAATTTGCATAATCGTGAGCAAATCAATAAAATGGTCTTGTTAAGCTACTGGTAGTTTATAACAAAGCGAGAGATAACCAAAACACTATTTTCAACTATTTTTCTGTTCTATGTACATTTATCTATTTGGTGGCTTATAGAAAAGATTTCAGACTAGATATTTCTCACTAAAACATCACAAACAATTGGAAATTCTATCCTGTCACTGACTTACGACTAATATTATTTATCTCTTTCTCTCTCTCTTTTTCACACATAAAGACAGCACACGTTGGAGTTCCCTTCGTGGCTCAGTGGTTAACGAATCCGACTAAGAACCATGAGGTTGCGGGTTCGATCCCTGGCCTTGCTCAGTGGTTTAAGGATCCGGCGTTCCGTGAGCTGTGGTGAAGGTTGCAGACGTGGCTAGGATCCTGCGTTGCTGTGGCTGTGGCGAAGGCTGGCAGGTACAGCTCCTGTTAGACCCCTAGCCTGGGAACCTCCATATGCCACGGGTGCGGCTCTACATAAAGGCAAAAACACAAAAATAAAATAAAATAAAATAAAGACCACACGTAGATAAAGATAAGTATAAATATATTTTTGACAATTAAATATCATATTTGAAAAATAAAATTTTTTTGTTGATTCAGTAGTAAATATGTAGTGATATAGTAGGGATTAATGTGATTTTTTTTAGGAAATAAATGATATTCAGAAGAATATTTCAGTGACAAACATAAGCAGTTTAGCTACTTAAGAGTCAACACTTGTATTTATGCATAGTGGTTTGTTGGGAATAATTTGTCACCAGTATTTTCCAAAACAAAGAATCACATTACAGATTCATAGAGTTGACAGAGGTCTTTGAGAGTCCTCATAAATATCGATGCTTTTTTGAAGAACTAAATATAACAGTCTCACCCTCTGCCAACCCAAGCAATTAAAATCCTTCAATAATTTCATATGTAGAAGCTTACTATTAATCTACAATGATCTTATAGATTATTAACAGGTATTTTGGTACATATTTATCATATGTAATAAAACCATGTGCAAAAATTATTTGTGAATTTGGCAATATACTTTTTCATGGAAAGACACTGAAATGAATTGAATTCTGTATTGTATTTTCTCTTTATTTGCTCAATTCCTGTCTTATATTCCTATCTTAAATTATTAATTATTGGATTTCTTAGGTTTGATATGTAGCAAAATAAAAGAATCATTTACTTAAATTCAGGAATATGGTAAACATTAGCGGAAAATATCTTCATAGAATACAATGGGAAAGATACTCTCCTATTTAAATAATGAATCTATGGGTAATGTCTTATTGAAACTGCAGTTCTAGATAGAAGCAATATTTTTGGATCTTTTCTTTGGTAATATAGAAACTTCTATTAACATCACTCAACAAATCTCTGCCTATATTTATTCCCAAGTGTGCTATTTTGTATTTTTCTCCACACACCACAAAGTGCACATCTTGTAAATATACAAATTAAAAAACTTTTAAAAATATAAAAGAACTATGCAGTCATTAATGAGATTAAAAACGAGTAGTGGGCTACTCCCATCAACTGTTGTGCCGCCTTCTAAACATTACCACCCTCTTATCTCCCAAGAGAAATCACTATCCAAATTTCTAACACCGATTATGGATTATAAAGTAAACCAAAGTAGAATCATCAGTTGGGTATTATTTTCTGTCATGTTTCTTTTATTCAACATTATATCTGTGAGATTCATCCACATAGTTTTATGTAGTTATAATGTATTCATTTTCACTGCTGTATAGCATTCCAGTTTGTGAACACAGCAAAATGGGTTTTCCTTTCTATCATTACTAGAGAGTGGTAATTTCTATTTTTACCATTTATTAATAATGCTATTAGCAATTTGATATATGATATTTTGTATAATAAGCATGCTTTCTTCTTGCCATATACCAGGGAATGAAATTGCTGGATTTACAGTGTGTTATCTCTCTAGTGTAGTTTTCCTTATGGTTATTATAGGTTTTGGTATTTGGTAGTATAAGTTCTCCAACGTTGTCTTTTTTTTTTCCAGGACTGCCTTGACAATTTTTTGCCTTTAACATTTCCTTATACACCTTAAATTAGCTTGTCAATTTCCATGAAAAATTATACTAAGATCTAGAATAGAACTGCACTGTATTTGAAGATAAGTTTTGAAAGAATTACTATCATCATATCACTAAATCTTCCAGTTTATAAATTGGAATATTCCTCCATTTATTATTTAGTTCTCAAATTTTTCTCAATGTTTCATATTTTTTAAATATAAATATCTTACACTTTTTTCTAACTTATTCAGAGGAATATAATGTTGTCCATATTATTGCATATTGTATTTTTATTTCAATTTTATTTTTCTTATTAATATATGGAAATAAATTAATGATTAATTCACCAACCTTGTTAAATTACTGCTTAATTTTACTACTGTATAGAATTTCTGTATTTACAATTTTCAAAATATCCTCAAAAAATAACAAGAGGTTTTTTTTCTAATATGCCTTTATTTTTTTCGTTTCCCTTGTTTTCCTTCCTAGTCGCCATATACTTTACTAGGATCTCCAGTATAATGTAAGAGAAAAATATTTTTGTCTTATGTTCAATCTCAGCATTCATTATTTCACTGTTACATATAAAGTAGCTTCCAGTTTTCCACTGTTATTCTTTGTCAAATTAAGAAAATTTTCTTACATTACTGATCTACAAAATTTTTACCATAAATAATGCTTAAAATTTTAAATGCTACTTTTTAATCTCTCAATTTGATTATATTTTTCCTCTTTTGCATTGATCTGATAGGTTATATTGTTTGAACTCATGTTTAACAACTTTTGCATTTTTAGAATAAGCAAATTAGTCTTGATGTAAGATATTTTTTTATTTATCACTAGGACCAATGTTTTCATAGGATATTTATATCTGTGTTCCTAAGTAATATCATTCTTTGTTATATCTTTGTTCTGTTTAAATATCAAGACTACTTTGGATTCATAAAATTATTTGGGACCATATTTGAAGGTGAAATTGAGAAATCACTATTTAGAGTGAGAGCTGGAAAACTTTCTTAATCTGCTACATTCTATAAAGGCCTGGAGGGTTTTTGTTTTTGATTTATTTTTACATTTCAAAGAACTACAGTCTCTTTTACCCTAAACTCTAACACCTTCTTCAATTCAAGTCTCTTATTATTTTGTGGTATTTCAGTGTATTTGAATTGTTTATTCTGTGTCAAAACCCACGTGCATAGTTTCTTCTATAATCTCTCTCATTCTCCTCAATCTCCTCCAATCTTTCTCTATGTAATTATATGCACTTTGGGTTTAGAGACTCTCAACTCTCTTTCTAGAGTCTCTTCGAAGGGCTTAAGGGATTGAGTAGGTAGCAAAATAATTCTTTCAGAGGTTTTAACAATAAGGTTAAAACATTCACTTAACTTGTTTTTTGGTCTGAGGCTTTCTCTTAATAGCAGTACACTAGATATCATCTTTGTCCCAAAGCTATCTTCATGGCAAGTTTAATTTAGTGAGAAGCATTCTCATTTTTTTAATGCTGAAATTTCAGGAACTATTAAACTTTCTATTTTACATTAATTATGTTTGCAGACAGAACTCATTTTTTTCTTGTAATACTCTATAATCACCTAATAAAAGTTCATCCCATGAAATATTTTGCTTTAAAACTACTTGTCCTTTGGCACAAATTTATTATATATATTTTTATTCCTCCCAATTTGTCACAGGTAATATTTTTACCAAATGTTTTACCACTATCAAATATATGTACCACCAAGTAGCCACCAAATATAAATAACCATTTTGCAATTTCTCATAAGAGTTTCCTTATTCCTCTCAGCCAGTTTTGAAGCTTATATTTTTTGTTTTCATTTCTAGATGTCAAATCCTGTTTTAGATATTGTTACAAAAATAGCCTATAGAATAAACAACTTCCAGGATCACAATGACAAAGCAAGTATTTATATTTCATTCACAAGTCTGCAGAAGGCTAGGAAGTCAGTCAAGACAGATTGGCTGGCATTCTATGGCTAAGCTATGTACTGATTGGACTTGTATTAGTGCTGAAGATTAGGGTTCAGAATTGCTCCATTAGAATTCTTGTAACTCAATATTAAAATGTAAGTTATCTGAATTAAAAAATGACCAAAACTGTGAATAGTTAACCCACAATTTATATAAATGGTAAATAGACACATAAAAAGGTGGTCACCATTTTTAGTCATCAGGAAAAGACAAACTGAGATCACAGTGAGATACCATTACACACTAAAATGGCTAAAATTAAAAAATATATATTACCAAGTATTAGTGGAATTCTCCAACACTGCTGGCAAAGTATAAAGACAGACAACAACAACAACAAAAAAATAAATTAATTAATTTAATTAAATTTTAAAATGAACAAGTACTAGAGTTCCCACTGTGGCACAGTGAGTTAATGTCCAGTGTTGCTGCAGCTATGATGTAGGTCACAGCTGTGGCCTGGATTCAGTCCAAGGCCGGGAATTTGCATATGCTGCAGATGTGGTCAAAAATAAAATAAAATAAAATGGGAAAGTATTTTAGCAAACAGTTTGGCAGGGTTTTTTTTAAGTTAAATATTCAGTTACTCTTTAAAACAATAATCCTCGGTTGTGTGTTCTAGGGCTTGCTCACACTGGTCTCATGAGAGTTTTCTGTGCATAATATATTTTCTTGACTGTGCTTTCAGAATATAATCCTGTGTGAAATGATTCACGGTGAAAATATTTACACTATGGCAATCGGTAAACACTACAAATCAAAGTTTTTTTCCTTCGGCATCCAGAAAGCTAGCTGTCAAACATTTACCATCATGCCTCTAAAGGCAATTCCACTCAGGATTTTGCATAAAAAATTAAAACATATATCGATAAATCTGTCAAATATTTGTAGTAGCATTATTAATAATAAGTAACATGCAAAGAACCTAACTGTCCATCAAGAGGTAAATGGATAAACAATTGTGGCATAGTATTCTGCAGTTATAAATGGCACAGGATAAAGACTTAGAACTCAGCAATAATAAACAATGGCTGCAGGTATATGCAGCAACTTAGATGAACCTCAAATCATTATCCAAAGTAGAAAATCCAGACTTTAAGGCTGCATACTCTATATGTCTACTTATATGACATTTTAGAAAATACACTGTTATCGAAATATAAAAGCAGTAGCTGCAAAGGGCTAGGGCTTGGGAGAAAAACTGACTAAAAAGTGTCCCCCAAACTTTTCAGGCAAACGAAATGTTCCAGTTTGATTTTAATGGAGTATACATGCTTATGTACACTTTTAAGGCTCATGAAATTCTTTTCTTCAAATGCTGTATTTTGTTAGTAGAGTTTTCTTAGATTAAGAAAATATTTTAAAAATTTTGCACAGACTAATCTTGGGAATCTAAACAATTAATTTTCAATGCATACCTGAAACAACTTTAATTTATACATAAGTGGAAAAATGTAAACAGAGGAAATTAGGTAATTTATAATATGGAATTATAGAAATAAAATATTTTTTAAAGTGCTGCATGTTAAAAGGGAGTTAATTTGAGAAAGAGCAATAGGTCCAATGCCACAAAATCATGGAAGGTTCAATCAATGTTTGTAGAATAAATCATGTACTTAATATAAACACTGGAAACCTATTCTTAGATTCATAGTATCTTTATTAAATAAATAAAAGCTCATGTAAAAAATCAATACTGGACATAAAATGTTTCCATTAATATAGTTTAGACCGTGGCTCCTATACTTCACATTTCAACACATGGAACAGGCATTAAAAGCTCCCCAAACTATGATGGAATTTGTCCATTCCATTATCAAATTATCAACCGTATACAATCATTATTACATAACAAACAATGATGTTTACTTACCTTTCCAACAATGATTATCTAAAATCTAATTATTCCATAAAATGATTTTTCCCTTTAGAAAAACATAACTATGAGATATGAAACTGATGTTACAGCCTTTTTAAAAAGTTACATTCTTGGAGTTCCCTTCGTGGCTCAGTGGTTAACGAATCCGACTAAGAACCATGAGGTTGCGGGTTCGATCCATGGCCTTGCTCAGTGGGTTAAGGAACCCGCGTTGCTGTGGCTGTGGCGAAGGCCGGTAGCTACAGCTACTGTTAGACCCCTAGCCTGGGAACCTCCATATGCCGCAGGTGCAGCTCTAGATAAAAGGCAAAAAGACAGAAAAAAAGAAGTTACATTCTTGAAAACACTGTCAGAATCTTCCAGTTAGTGATCAAATTCTTGTACAGAGTTTGATACAGTCTAAAATAAAAGTGAAATAAAAATATAATAGTCTCAGAAAAATCTAATCTAAAATTTTCTCTTAGTCTATGATGCTTCTTTTATTGCAGCAGAAACTTGAATTCCTTCACTTTTTATATAACTATTTAATTTGGCTATATAGTGCTAGGTGTCTAGACTAATCTTTAAATTAATAAGAACCAAAAATGTGGAAAAAAGCTTTCTTCTTAGAGGTGGGAAAGTGGGCAATGTAAAATGCAATTATCAAATCAAAATCAAAGAAGGGTAGAACTTAATATGTAAGCTAAGCACTAATACTATTTTTGCTCTGAATAATACTCAGGGTCTGGTATTTTTAAGGTAAACATTTCTATTGACATGTTATATACACAAAAATAACAAGTAAAATATTTTAAACAGATTATTTGTTGAATATCAACAAAGTCAACATACCCGTAACCAAAATCCAGATTGAGAAATTGTACATTACCAAAACATGAAAAGCCTTCTCCTGCTACCTGTCACTCTCAGTCACTACCTGGCTTATCCTTCCAAGGACAATCATTGTCCTGAATCTAGCACCATATATTACTTTTGCTTATTGTTAAACTTTATATAAAATAAATCATCCAGTATGTACTTTTTGTGTCTGGTTTATTTTATTAAATGTTACATTTGCCGTGTGTATTTGTAGTTTGCTCATTCTCATTGCTGAAGTGTATTAAAAGTTCTATGGCTATATCACCATTCTATTCTAATGACATTTAGGTTATTTCCAGTTCACATACTCCAGGAATAGTGTTGCTATGAGGATTACTGTATAAATCTTCTGGTAAAAATGAATATGTTTATGTGTGTACAAATAGAATAAGTTTTCTTAGTATAACATATATTTACTTCTAGTATAGAGTGTCAAGTAGTTTACCAAAACATTTGCATGATTTTTATTCCTACTACAATATACAAGGGCTGAGCTGTTCCACACTGGGTATTGCCTGTCTCTTTCAATTTAACCATGCTGGTAGATATCTAGTGGCTCTTACTGTGGCTTTATTTTGTATTTTCCTGATGATTAAAGAAATTAAACACTTTTTTTCATGTTTAATTGCCAGCTGGTCAAATTTATTACCTTTTTACCCTTTTTTCTCCTGTCCACTTTTCTATGTATTTCTCTCCTCCTTTCATATTGAATTATAAGAATTTTCTGTATATTACTGATACCAGTCTGTTATAACTGTATATACTAGAAATGTATCGCAGGTCCCTTCTTTCAGTCTTTGGGTTGTTCTTTCACTCCTATGAATGGAATCCTTTGATGATCAGATGTTCTAAATTTTAACAGACTACTACAGCAGGTATTTTTCTCATAATGTGTTTTGCTTATTTCAAAGTCATAAAGATATTCTCTAATATTTCTTTTGTATTAATTGTTTTAATTGCACATCTATATATGCAATCCATCAACAACTGGCTTTAGAAAATAGTTTGACAGATTCTGTTTCTTTTTCCCCATATAACTATCCAATAAATTCAGAATTATTTGTTGAATGACTGTCTAGATTGCCCTAACCTTTCAAATTTTAATGGTACCTTTATCATAAATTGGGTGACTATTGGAGTTCCCGTAGTGGCTCAGCAGAAACGAATCTGACTAGGAACCATGAGGTTGCAGGTTCGATCCCTGGCCTCACTCAGTGGGTTAAGGCTCTGGCATTGCCGTGAGCTGTGGTGTAGGTTGCAGATGCAGCTAGGATCCTGCATTGCTGTGGCTGTAGCGTAGGCCAGCATCTGTGGCTCTGATTAGAACCCTGGCCTGGGAACCTCCACATGCCGCGGGTGATGCCCTAAAATGACAAAAAGACAAAATAAATAAATAAATAAATAAATAAATTAGGTGACTATCATGAAGTGATACATAGTGAATTTCCTATTTTGTTCCAGTCCTCAGTTTATCTCTTTATTTATCTGTAGATGATAAGTTCATTTGAATTCTCTGCATTTATAATTATGTCACCTCTAAATAATAATTGTTGTATTCCATATCAATAATTATTTTTCTTATTCATGACATATTCCACTAGTTATGTCCTCTAATAATTTTTAAAAATAGTTACAGGATTTTATGTTATATGCCCAAACCCAGACCAAAAAATAATTTATAATTTTATCTAATAACTAGTTGATGGTAGTTACGCAACAAATATGCATATAAAAAACTCCATAAGAGAACAGTAATGAATTAATAATAATTATTAATAATTAATAATCGATCCTGTATCACAGAGAGATATGACTGTGAATACTGTATCTGCTACTTCAATTTGTGAATTAGAGGAAATTATTTTGATATATGCTTAGATCTAACATTTGTAAAAAGGGTATAATAACCAATTGCCTGTTTCTTAGAATTGGTGTTAAAATTAAAATGTGAAAACTTTAGCTTAGTACCTACCTGTCTAGACTAAACATTCACTGTATGTTAGTTTACATACATTTATAGTTACATGGTATGTTTAAATACATAATTGTTATAGGATGAATATCTGAATATCCTTGTCAAATTTCAAAAGTAACTGAAATGTTTTAATCACGAAACCCCTCTCTCACAGAGGATAGTACCAGGATTGTAACAACAAAAAACCAAAAATGCATTTGGGAATTGAGATCCTATTTCCCCTTCAAATTTAAACAAACTTGCAGCTTTTTTGATGCAATCCAAAACTTGGACTCCTTTTGACCAATTGCCAAGTACATCCCTTGGCATTAGAAGGTTGGTTTACTCAGTCTCTTCTTCTTCTTTTTTTTTTAGGGCCACACCTGCCACATATGGAGGTTCACAGGTTAGAAACCACAGCAATGCCAGATCCGAGGCACGTCTGCAACATACACCACAGCTCGCGGCAATGCCAGATCGTTAACCCACTGAGCAAGGCCAGGGATCGAACTCGCAACCTCATGGTTTCTAGTTGGCTTCTTCCGCTGTGCCACTACCAGAGACATTTAATTTCCTCTCCTGTCATCTCTGCTTCCTTCCCATTTCTGTTTTTTTCTTACTGAATGCATATTGATTTCTACCACATGGCAAGAAGATGGTCACTGATTGTATCAAGACATATTTTCCTGGTATCTTCCACAAATAAACAACCCAAAGTTCTTTATACAGTTTTGGTGAAGGATTTTAATTGGCCTATCCAGGGTCTGGGCAGATGCTATCAAAGCCATGAGGAAGTGAGCTGTAGTGGGGAATAGTGTCTACCAGAAATGAAGGGTACCCTGCTGACCATGGTACAGTGATCCACCCAGAAGCTGAAAACAGCATCTTATGGACTTATCTTTCCCCATATCCATCATTATTTCTTTAGGATAAACTCCTAAATAGGAAATGTTTGTTCCTACTAAAAGAGCAATTTTAAGGCTTTTGATACATACTGCTAAGTTGCCTCTTATTGTCAATTTTACACTCAGTAAAAATGAGTTTATATGAGAATTTTACCAATGACATCTTAGCATATTTAAAAATTTTCTCAAACTGATAAGTGATATATTTATATTGGTTTTCCATTGCTGAGTAATAAATTATAACGAACTTGGTGGCTTAAAACAATCATTTGTTACCTCACATTTCTGTAGGTCAAAATTCTAGGTAAGCTTAGAGTCTCTCAAGGATTCCTGTTTAGAGGCTCTGGAAGAATCTGCTTCTGAGACCATTCATATCATTGGAAGAATTCAGTTCCCCCGGACTGTGGAACTGAGGTACACATTTTCTGGCATTTATGTCATCTGAGTATTGCATTTGATTTCTAGAAGCCGTTCTTTAGTCCTTAAGTGTAGCCCCCCTCAGTCTTCCAGCCAGTGTAGTATGAGAAATCCTTCGTATATGTCAAATCTCTCTGACTTCCCCTTCCACCATCAGCAGGAGAAAGTGCTATGCTATTAAAGGTGCATGTGATTAAATCCAGACCACCTGGATAATTGCTCTATCTTAAGGTCAACTGTGACATATAAAATTAACATAATCAGGGGAGTGATAGCTCATTATATTCACATTCTAGGGACTGGAGCTGGATATCTTTGGAGAAACATTTTAGAAGTTCTGCTTACAGCATATGGAGTTTTACGGTTTTTAATACATGACTTTGTGAAAAGTTAGATTATAAGGAAATCAATGTATCTGATACCTAGAACTGACATATCCACTAGTTATGCATGTTTTTATGAGCAATATATATACCTGTCTAACCTAAATTTTCTTCCATCAAAAAAATTATATTATACAATCCCTGGTTTTCTTTCTGTTCAAAAAGACCATGATATTTGAAAGGTTAATATGGATTGGTAAACTGATCAATACACTGCAGACTCCATAGGACCATCTCTTTCTATGTTCTCCAGACATATACCCCTACACTCTGGTTTGACATTTATGACAAAGCCAGGCCTATTCTTCTTATCAGCTTCCTCTCCATAGTATTATATCTGCCAGGATATCCATCTCTTCCTTTGATATCCGACTCCTATGCCACTAAGTTCACTGCTTAGGACAGATTTAATAGTAGGATTCTTAAATTCTTTATGGGTAATAAATGAGCCAAAATTCTTCATCAAGTGGGTAATTTTTATTCTGGTTAGCTGTAGGCAGAAAGAGAATTAAGAAAATTAACAAATAACAACATTTATAGCTACATGGATGGACCTAGAAATTATCATGAAAAGTGAAACCAGTCAGACAATTAGACAACAACATCCAATGCTACCGCTTACATGTGGAAACTAAAAAGACAAAATGAACTTCTTTGCAGAACAATGACTCACAGGCTTTGGAAAACCTTCGGTTTTTCAAATAAGACAATCTGGGGGGTGGGGTGATGCACTGAGGGTTTGGGATGCAAATGCTATCAAATTGACATGTGATGATCTTTGCACACCTATAACTGAAATAAAATTCATTAAGCAAAAAAAAAAAAAAGAAAGAAAATTAACAAATCAGGAGATAAGGAAAAAAGGATGTTTTCTGGAGTTCTAAGTTGTGGCTCAGCAAAAAACAAACCCAACTAGTATCCATGAGGATGTGAGTTTGATTCCTGGCCCCGCTTAGTGGGTTAAGGATTGGCATTTCTGTGAGCTGGGGTATAGAAGGCAGATGAAACTCAGATCTGGTGTTGCCGTGGCTGTGGTGTAGGCTGGCAGCTACAGTTCCTATTTGACCCCTAGCCTGGGAACTTCCATATGCCATATTTGCCCTAAAAAGCCAAAAAAAAAAAAGGATGTTTCATTGTTTGGGTCTTATTCCATTTGGTGAAACATTGAGAATTTGCCAGGAAGGTGAGGAATTTTAACAGCAAATTTCTAAAATTTATTCATCAATTTTTTTTTTTTAGGGTCACCCCTGTGGCATATGGAAGTTCCCAGGTGGAATCAGAGCTGTAGTTGCTGGCCTGTGCCACAGTCATGGCAACGTGGGATTCAAGCTGCATGCCATATCTGTGATCTACAACACAGCTCAGGGCAATGCTGGATTCTTAACTCACTGAGCGAGGCCAAGGACTGAACCCATGTCCTTATGGATACGAGTCAGGTTCGTTACTGCTGAGCCATGAAGGGAACTCCCTATTCATCAAAATTTTTATGTAAACCTAGGAGTGGGTTTTTTTTGAAGAGAAACATTCTATGATTAGTACTTCATAAATCCCATTTCCTTTGAATAGGTTAGTTTTCTGGCAATATACATAAACGTATAGAAGATGGTATGTTTCTGCTACTGTTTTGAAAGCAAGAGAATATTCTTATTTGGTTTATATCCTTCCGTGTATAAGATAACCAGACAGCACTTGTTAATAATGTCAAATTATCTTGTTGAAAATTTGATCAAGGAGTTCTCGTTCAAAACACTTTAGCTAGTATTTTTCAGAACACTAAATGGCCTTTGGTGATGTGAGACCATATAACATAGTAACTATAACTCTTTAGCAGGAAGGTACTATGCTAGCCAGAAACCTGGCTTTTGTTGGGTAATAACAGGACTATTTGTTTTTAAGGAAACCATGTTCAAATATTTTACTTAATTTCATGCTTTCCAGAAAGCTGTCAGACTTAAGGTATTTAGTTTGTTTCCCTTTGTCTAGAAAAGTTTCATATTCCACAAAACAACTTATTTAATACAATTTATCCACTTTTACAACTCAGACTATTTCACTGTGCTTGCATTTAGAATTCAATTCCAATGCAAATTATAAAACCACAAATAATTGATCTAAGAAGCACTAACTGAATGTGCCATATTTAAAGTGCTCTGTGGATCACTGGACTGCATGAAACAGATATTCCTCTGTACCTCAAAATCTGAAAATAACAGGATTATGACTGTTTGGTCTGGCTGATATTGGTTTGTCTGTCTGTCTATCCAGAAAGATGATAAGAGTTTTACAGATTTACAAACTATCAAAGACATATCAAGAGGAAAAAATACACATTCAACAGCATTGATTCATACTGAGCCCGCCTCTGCTCCTACCTTAAAACTAACAGCAGGATTTTTCCTGCTATCGCCTAAATATCTGTTTTCCATTCTCAACACATGCTTACTCAACTATTTTCTCTTTGTGCCATAATTAACACCTGAAAACATGAGTACATTACATAACTGATAATTATATCTGGGCAACCTTTTCCACCAATGTCATCTTCTTGTCCCTTCAAAAAGAGCTTATTCATGGTGTAAAAGAAAAAGAATGAAAGAAGGAAAATATACAGTCATAGCCATATTTATTGTCAATATGTACTGATTATCAAGTAATAGAGAGTAAATGTCCTTTTAATGGTGCCTATATTGAATCAGAGAATAGTGACGGGACAATACAAATATGGCAGTATAAGATTTCCTCTGATAATAATCTATCCTAATTGCTAGGCTACCACTTAATCCAAGTCATTTTAAAGACTTGCTTCTATTAAGTATTTATATTACTTTCTAGGAATATGTCATAGCTATGTGAGAGTTCTTAAATTTTTAAGAAAACACAGAAGAGATATCTACCCAACTTATTTTGATTCAACAGGTTTACTCAGAAACTACCCCAACTTCTAGGGACATTTTTATTTTGGGGAGTCCCCAAAGATACAGTTAAAACTCCTAAAGGTCAGTCTGTTAGTTGCTGTCATTTGATAATATATATTTATCACCACATTGTGCTATATTTGATAATACATTTTTAAAATTTTATATTTAATAAAATGATATATTTTTAAAGTATAAAGCAGGATGATGTGGTATACATATACATAATGAAATTATGACTACAGTCAAAATAATTAAGGTACTGTTCCAGGGGTGACTTTTATGGTGCAAGCGTGTCTCAGGTTTTCCTATCATTTTAATGTGGGTATTTTCTCAGTTGCTCAGTGTAGTGTATAGAAATCTCTCAACTAGCTTTGGATTTCTTTCAGAGGGAATTTATCTCTGTGTGCTGTTTACTCTGTGGGTCCATAGGAACGGAGGAAGTTCCATGGGAATGGGGAAATTTGGGAGCCTAATATTTCACTATCTTCTTGACTCAAAATGTACTGTGTTTTCTTGCTTCAGTTACTATTTCTTAGCCCTGGCTTCTTTACAGCCATAATGAATATTGAAGCGTTGCAGATTTGGAGCAAATAGTTAAAAATAAAATCTCCTGACAATCCAAGAAGTCCTCCCCAGAAAAAATAGAAAATAATGAAACAGTTTCATTATTAAATAGGCATTAAACTGGGCCATTACAATCCACTAAAGATATAAAAAAAAAAATCTCACTCTTCATATGATCATATAATCTATTACATATGTTGTCTTTCAAAGGAAAGGTAAATTTTTTTTTGTATTTTTGCGACCAGCCAACTATAATTTGAAGCCTGGCATTTACACTAAATTCCCACAATGACAAGGAGGCAGGGTGCCAGTCTCCTTGATGTACATCCTTAAAAAAATCCTTAAGAAAGACATTTCTGGGATGCAAAACTGGCAAGAGTCTGACTTAGATTTTAAAAAGATTTACATACAACTTAAAGAGAGACAAAATATTTACAACATCAAGTTCTCTAAAGAAAGTGCTAAAAGAAAAAGGAAGGAGAGTTCTATTTCCCTTTTGACGGCAGAAAAAAAATGTTTGTTTACTTTAAATTTGTATTTTTCCTTACATGACCCTTTCACCATTCTGTGCTACAAATATCATTGGAAATGAAGCAGTTCATTTTAGGGAGATCTCCTCAAAATTATTCATAAAGCTGTTTAGTCAGTTTATAGCCTTATTTCCTCTAAGAAGGGGGTTGAATTAAGGTTTTGAGGTGAATAGTAAGGAGATACAATTCTGTGCCCTCCTTTTCCCTCTATGCTGCACCAAATCAACTTGCCTGCTCCTGTGATTTTAAGCCCCCTCCCCCTTTCATGGCAGTGCAGTCAGGCTGCAGCCCTGAGGTCCCAAGGTGGCAGACACAAGAGACCAACCCAAATGTGCTACTGCATGGCAAAATGTGGAAGAAGGCTTATAGGTATATAAAGGAATTTCAGTCCTTTATAAAATCGAAGGGTCTATAAATAATTTCTGTTACTGAATGTGTGATTTCCTATTTACTATCAGTTTGTGAATGCATGTATATGTGCAAGAAAAATTACTTCACCTTGAAAATATGTATAACTCCTCCACCCTATTACTGAGGTCCTTTTAACTCAAACATTGGTTAAGACTCCAAGTCTTCTCATAGAGCTACTGTAGTACTGTCATTTATTTTGTAAAATGTGATTTATTGCTTATGTCATCTTCCAAGTATGTTTAAGACCAGATAATATAGATTTTAATCGATAACTAGTTATAAAACTAAAAAGAGTTGAACATCAGCTGTGCAGGCTAAATTTTTTGAGAATGATATTACCTAAGAATAGTGCTGGCAATCAGCAGTCAATATTTTAATTATCTAGACCTGAATTGTCCATTACAATAGACAGCCACTCGTCACTGAGCAACTGGAGTGTAGTTAGTGCAAATAGGGAATTGAATTTTTACTTTTATTACTCTTAACTAACTCATATTAAAATAAGAGTTTCAATATGGCTATGCTATTTGCTTTTTCTCACCAATATCACACTACATTTCAAAAAGATTAATTTGAAGCACCAAGGGAAGGAAAAAGTGATTTGTGACCTGACTGCAAGGTATGAGAATTCATGTTGAAATGGATAGCTTTCATAATGAAAGTTTTCATAATATTATGTTTACTGGCTATAAAAACTACATCATTTTGTTAATATTGGTAAAATTATACTTGCTTTTCAATTTGATGGTAATAACCCTGAAAAGTGTTATCTTGTGAAGCTCATGAATAATGTCATCTCTAGTCTTTATATGTAGAAAGACTGGAGGATAGGGAAAGAATGTATCTGATCTTTGAACCACCTAGAAAAACTGCTTTGAAACCTTACAAATTTCCTCATATAGTGAAAGTCTACAATGGTAAGAAGGCACTGAGAAAGCAGGAATGTGCAGAAGAAAACCAAAAGTAGGCATGAACAAGAAAGTATTCTATGCAAAGCATACTATTTTAACCTCAAAGTTTTACCTTAAAACTATAATATTTAAATTTAGGTTTTTATGGGTTCCCACTGATATCCATAAGTTTCCCCAAGAGCATAATTACCATCTATTTTACCTAGCATTTGTTTCACTGTATTTGAACAGTGGTCCTTCAAAGGAAAGACCCCAAATCTAAAATATCATACACAGAGTTATAAAATTAGGATTATTTTAAAAATGACATTTCTTAGAGAACATTATAGGCAATACTGCCTAACTGAATACTCTCTACAGATGAATAACAAAGTCAGTGTTTCACTTCCTTATTTCCTTCCATGCCCTCAATCTTCTGCTCTTTTCTGAACTTTTTTTTTTTTTGGTAGTTATATGGTAACATCTATTTCTACTAAGGCATTGCTGTCTTTGAATCCTTGTGGACTCATTTGTTTTTCTCTTGTTGGCTCTCTTTTTACCAGGGTTTTTAAATACTCTTACCAATACTGATCTCTGATCTTTTCTTGCTAGCTTTTGGACCATAAGGAACTTGCTCATTTGGATACCCATTTTGCTAAGATGCTGGCTATCACAGTTGATCTTCATCCCTTCCTTTCCCAGGTACATCTTTAGACTTGGCTTTTGACACTTTTAACAACAGCCTTGATGACAGAGAAAATTTATTAGTAAATATCTTTCTCAGGATATTTTCTATGCCATGAGAGGGTCTATGCATTTGAAATTTTAAAAGGACTAGTTTCTCAGCAATGCTACTAGGAGAAATGACCCTCAAACATGTGATCAAGTCCTCTACAAATGGTATTGCTTGGTTCCTGCTTTGAAGATCCTTGTTCACCATCAATGATGCAAATATTAGGAGCTATAGAAGTTATTTATGTTTCGGAATTTTATAAAACCTCAGTGTTAACTCTCCTGTGTGTTTACTGCCTCCAAACAAATATGGGGAGCATTCCCAAATTTAATTTGTAAGTATCTTAAGTAAAACTTAATAGCACATTTTAGGCATAGTCACAGTTAGAAATGCATTCATTATATTAAGACTTTTAATTTTATTTCTGCTGGAGTTAATTAGAATAGAAAAAATGAAATTAGACCCTCTATGTGAAAGGACTTCCTCCTGATAATTTTCCTTTTCTTGTACTCTCTTGCCAAAGACAGATGACATTTTTGCAAAAAGTAAGCTAAGTCAGTGACAAAATGAAGAGGAGCCTGAAAAGTTAAACTTATTCATCTCTCATCAGAGATCAGATGTAAAGACAATGAAGGAATTTTAGAGCTAGAGAGCAATCCAATCACTGACAGATTTGATGCTTTCACTCCGCATATGAGAAAAACAAGACCCAAGGTCACTAAAAAACAATTAGAAATTTTACTGCTAACTATTGCAGCATCCAAACCTTGTCTATCCTTAGCTTGGGAATTAGAATTGATGGTTCAAAGGCCCTCAAAGCTACCAAGGGTTCTACTACCTGGCTGCATATTAGAACTATTTGAGAATCTTTTAAAATTAACCATGGCTGGCCCTACTCCGTGAAATTGTTGTTGTACAGTGAGATGGATGTATCCATATGTTTCCAAAGCTCTGTGTTTCCCTACAATTCAGACAGAGCTGAGATCCATTTCCAAGGGACATGAAGCCTTGTGACACCAAGGCTGTCATAAATTTAGAATTAGTGATCTGTTAAGTCAAAGTTGATAGTATTCATAACTTTTGTAATCTTTAATACAAAATGTAATGTTTGTGGAAACCAATAATTCATCTAGATATACTGGATTTTACTTAAAAAAAAAACTCCATACAAAATCTATTACCTTTTAGACTCATCTATAACATCAGATTGTTATATGCTGGGTGAAGTTCCAAATATTTATTGGCTGATAAAGTTCTATGGTGAATGAGACAGGAAGGAACAATCTCAAATAAACAGCTTCCTCCTTCTGCACATAAGCAACAACAGTGCCTTTTATAATAGATTACAAAGGTATATCAAAACAATTTGCCAATAAAATATGTCTGAATTACAGAATGTTGGCATATGGCCAAATTACATTGAGAAACTAAATATGGTTGACAAAATTATTATTCCCCAACCTTGAAACCTTTACAGACCGCTGAACACTAAAATAGGGTAATATTTCTTTAAAATAGCTAACAACAGTAAGTAAAGTTAAATAATATATCCTCCATCAGCTCTCAAGGAAAAATAAATCTACTTTGTCAATGCACCTCAAGGGAATAGTTTAATTATATTTCCATTGTACCTGTCCTTTCTGAGGTTATCATATCTGAAAGAAACTAGCCATAAAACCTGAACTAGGCATCTTCTGGGAGTCTAAAATATATGAACATGGGTACAGAAATCAATGAGATTTCTTTCCTAATCTAAACTCTCTCCCAAAAAGTAGTGCTCTTATATTCCAAATTCTGGAAAACTTAACAGTTTCTTTTTAATCAAGATACATTTTTAAGCAATAAAATGCACAAATCTTGTGTTCAGTTTGATGAAACTGACAATTACATAACCCCTAATGAGCGCCATACACAAGAAAATATAGATTATTGACACCCCGCCAGATTTTTCCTCCACATCCCTTTATAGTTACTTTCTCCATCCTTGTCCAGCAACTTTCTAAACTCCACTACCAACAATTAGTTTTACTTGTTTGGTTTCTTTCATTCAAAATTACGTCTTAAGGTCAGAAGTTCATTCTTTTCTATTGCTAAGTTGTATTTCATTGTATGATTGAGCCATATGTTATTTATCCATTCTCTTGTTAGTAAACAACTCTTGTTTTGTTTTGCCTTCGTTTGTTTTTGCACCTGTTAGACCTTATGAATAATGCTGATAGGAATATACCTCCATGAACATATATTTTCCTGGATATTAATTATAAAGTACAGTGTAAACAAATGTTCAAAAGAAATTGTCAAAGAATTCTCTCAAGTGTATTACTACTTTTACATTCCCAGCTGCAATATAAGAGGATTCCACTCGCTCCATATCCTCACCAATACTTGGGGTTGTTGGTCTTTTTCATTTTAGCCCTTATATTTGGTGTGATAACAGGGAGAACTTAATAATTATTATAATGTGCTACATGTCTTTCTCTTCATTCAGGCATTTTTGTGCAGGTATTTTTTTTTCCTGGCAGCTTTTTCTATAGAAATTGGAACACAGTACAGTGTAATATATTTGTTAAATAATTACTTAAAAATTGTGACTTCTGGTAGGAGAGAATTAAATATTTTGTACATAGTCATTTTCAAAATTTCTTAAACTATTAGAGTGGGTTATAAATATTTCTGACTTTATCATGGGATGTGTCCTCTTTTTTTTTTCCTCTAGGTGTCTACAGCTCTTATTTAGAAATTGCTGCTACAGATACGTGAATCAAAATGTTAAAATGAGAATACGTTTTCAGAAATGATATACGTATTCTAAAATACTTCTTTGCTCTTATTACATAGGACACTTGCTCACTAATAGCACTGACTGAAGCAAATTATTATCAAAATCTATTGAGCACACTTAGAAGATACAATTTTGTTCTTACAAGAATTCACAAGTGTGCTATAAAAGACTTTTCCCCTTTGTGTACTAATATATCTTGGCTCCACTTTCTGTCCCAAACTGTGGTACTTTCTTAGTGACCTCAATTGGGGGATATTTCCTTTGGGTAGTTGCTTTTCTCTGTTTGTCCTGTGTGTTCTGCATTTAACATTTTGCCCTTTCCCATCAGTTCCAGAACCTACTTATACATTTTCCCTTTTACTGGGTTCTCTGAGGTCACAAGCTAATTCCAAGATACACTCTTGTCTACACACTTTCTGTGAATAAATGGTGATTCACAGATTTTCCATTCTTGCTTGTTTGAAAGGTGAAGTATGGATGTTTTTCTCTGGAGCCTGGGTTCTATGTTTTTCTGGATCCCCAAATCATGAATGGCAAGAAAGGTGACCTTAATATTCCTTAATCATAGCAATACTCTTCATCTATAGATTTTCCACACATAGCTGAGGATACTTTTTGCTCAAAATGTGCATATTACCTCAACCACTGTACCCACTCTTAAAGGGACTGGAGGCATGGAGCACCTGAACTCATGATCAACTGAGACTACCCTCATGCACTTGACACAGGAAAAGTCTTCAAGTTCACGATGCTGTCAGTTCTTACTCAAGTTATCTTTTAGGATTTATTCTCACCTTGTGGAATGATGGTGTAAGTAGATTCAAACCTTCTTTCTATGGCAATTTACTTCCTTTCTCTTTTCAACTTTTCTTTGAAGTACAACATACATATTTAAAAGTACATACATCACAAACAAAAAATCATCATAGTTTTACAGAAATATGGCAGAAAAGACATATATATTGATTACTAGAGTAATAAAGAAGATACCCCTAATACCTTTATAAATAGCTAGTTCCTTTCAATTTTTGAAAAAGTTCCTTTCAATTTTTGAAAAGGCATATAATGTCTTATTGCCAGATTTGCTTATAGATATTGAATTAAAATGGCAAAATTCCATCATCAAATTGCTGAGTTTGAAATCACCTATAGAAGCTGCATATGTCTGTTAGCCAGATAATCGTTATTTATTTGATAATTTAAGTCACTTCTGACTTACTTTATAATTTACTGGGTTACACTAATAGAAACTTTCAGCCTTTCTTAAAAGTCTGACAGTTGTTTTTCTTTTTTTTTCTTAATGGATTTTATTTCAATTATAAGTGTACATAAATCATCACAAGTCAATTTTACAGATTTTGTACCCCAAATCCCCAGTGCATCTCCCCACCCCCCAGATTGTCTTATTTGAAAAACCAAGGTTTTCCAAAGTCTGTGAGTCATTGTCTGTTCTGTAAGAAGGTTCATTGTGTCTTTCTAGTTTCCACATGTAAGCGGTAGCATTGGGTGTTGCTGTCTAATAATCTGACTGGTTTCAGTTTGCATGATAATTTCTAAGTCCATCCATGTTGGTAATTCGTTCCTTTTAATGGCTGAGTAACATTCCATTGTGTGTATGTACCATATCTTCCCTATCCACTCTTCTGTCGATGGGCATTTAGGTTGTTTCCATGACCTGGCTATTGCATAGAGTGCTGCAATGAACACTGGAGTACATGTGTCTCTTCAAGTCATGGTTTCCGCTGTTTTGTTTTAAATATAATTGTGCATCATATCTCAGGGGAAATTCCTAGGCCTTGTTTTTAGTTCCATATTATTTTATTTTATGTACAATCACCGCTCTTTTCCTAAAGTTTTAAAAGTGACTTGAAAATGTCTGTATTAAAGAGATCAAAAACTTGAATGAATATTTATCTATTTTCATAGTTGCTTTTTAAGTACATCAAAGTATTGAATGACATGTGAAAAACACTAAGCTGAACGCATCATTATTATCTTTTCATTTTATGAATAAATTAGCAAGTGAATTATTCAAATTAAGTCTCATAAATTAATATCAGAGGATTAGTCGGTTCCTAACAATAGGTTAATAAATTGCAGAGCAGGTTACAAAGACCTTGCTTTTAAAAAACTGGTATCATCTCTTGTTATTTAGAATTGAGTTTTTTTCTATGAATATATTTCCTTGGAAATCTACTGAATCAAATGTAAAGATTTGGTTCATACTGATTTGTGCTGCATGATAAATTTTTCCTTTTAAAATAATTTTCAAATGTACACATATATAAATTAATACAAATGAGTTAACTTTTACTATCAGTTGGTAAAATAAAATGTATTAAATGTCATATAAGATAGGCAATACAATACAATATCACTGAAAACAGGATATAAAAATTAAATACCCTAAAGCTATAAATTGTAAAACATTTGAAGAAAATGTAGTTTTTCAGTGCAATCATATTTATCAGTAACTATGCTTTATTTATCTGTTAACGTAATCTCCTAAAGTACGTGGACAATTTTTTCACTGTTATAAATGGTTTAATAAACATTACTATAAACATGTTTATAAAACTCAATTGCTAAGTAAAACCTGTAAAACACATGGAACACATCATTATCAACCAATCTTTCCTGTTCTGTTCTGGTTTTCTACTAGAAAACTGAATTGATGCTGCTTTACTATTTACACAATTTTAATTCATCAGTATCCACTATACTCTCCTAAAACTGCTTTAGTTCCCAGTCAATCCTAAAAGGTTATAGACCTAGCATTTTGAGTTGTCCAGTGATTATAACTGAAACACAGAGCAGAAATGTAATTGAGGATTACTCTTGTAACTCAGTGTCCAAGAACCTCAACTTGTTTGCTGAGAAATGGAAGAAAACAGAGCACTAGAAACAATACATTGAAGGTGTTGCATACTTGCATTTCCTGCTAAAGGAGCTCAGAGCATTTCCAAAGAGCCACGCAAAGGTTAATACACTATGGGCTAATCCAACACCATCTCTGCCATTAGTTAATTAAAATAATTTCTTTTTGTTTCATCCATATGTTTAAGCTCTTATTTTTAAGAATGCCTTCTAATAATGGACATATGGAATAGGAACTAAAGATTCTTCTGTTTATGCATTCCAGAAATATTTACTCAGGTGAAGAGATCCATAGATAACTACCTTTAACTCTATATTTAATTCTTTAACAACACATAAAAACAAATGTAGCTGTGAAAAACATATTTTCTGCTTTTTTCTTCATTTCGTTATTTGAAAGAGGAACAATTCTTTAATTTTTTTTCATCTATCCTATTTTAAGTCATAGATTTTATTGACTCTGATCTACAGTAGCCATTAAATTATGAATTTTATTTGAAAGTAAAAGAGCATGTTTATTGAGCTAGCACTGGAACCAAGGTTCAGGTTAGGTGAAAACATTGGAAGCTGATTTTAAAAGTGCAATGACTTAAGTTGAGAAAGGACAGATGTGTCATATTTTGAAAGAAAAAATTACACTGAAGTATGTGGATAGCAGGAATAAAGTTTTTAAAGACTCATTTCTACATAGGTTAAAATGTAGCATCTTCATTTCAGAGAATAGGAGTTAACATCTAAAAATAGACTGGTATCCCTGTTAATAAAGGCTTAAGTCAGCCAAACTCTGCTTTCACTGTCATGATAATTATTAGAGAACAATGTCCCAGTCTGGAGACCCTAACTTTTAATAATAGCAGAGAACAGAGAACAGCAATCATAATTAAAGATTTAAGAAATAAAATCTATTTAAAAAAGAACTATTTTCTTAATTTTACAGGCAAAGAAAGAAAACATATATGGATGCACCTGAAATATGGGTTAAACAAAATAATTTTCTTGGTCACAAAAGATATGGATAAAATAGGAATCAATATCAACTAGTTAGTTATCATTTGCAGGGATTTTTCATTTCAGAAAATATGTATTTAAATAAAACTAGCTTTATTCTTTCCATAATTGAATATAATACTGATCTTAACGTGCTAGTTCATTTAGTGGGAGAAACTTAATCTTACAATGCAAATAAATCAGTGAATTCTGAGTTTTTTTTTCAGTGAATGATATATTTCCTATTTTATTCCCTTGCACTTGAAGTTCTGTGTGATTTGGACAACAAAGGACAACTGACAACCCTCATATTCTTTCACTGTGGGCTTTGACTGACATTTCTATGCAAACTTCTTGTTCCCAAACAAGTCGTAATATGCCTCGACACAACTCTTCTTAGGTCCCCTGCTCCTGTTTCACATACTTCCATATTCCTTTAACAGAAATCCTGAGATAATCTCTTACAGAACTTTGGGTCATGAGCAACTTGTGAGGTGTCTCAGACCCTTTCTAATCTCATTACGCCAGGGAGGTATTTCCTGCCTTCTGTTGCTACACAGGAACTCTGGGAAAGGGATCATTACTTTACAAGTTTTATATTATAGGGGAAGCATCTGTTTTGTTGTTTTCTTTTTACTACAGGGTCTACAATTTAACTAGAATTCTCAATTTCCCCTATTCCAAGTTGTGGAAAAATATCTTGGGTTTGCAGTAAAAAAGGTCTTTCCTCAGGACAGCAAAACCTTGCTTTAAATCAACACTTTTCTCCCACCTCTGTTAATGTCTACTATTGCATTTCTTCCAAATAAAATAGAGGAGGTGAATCTAAAATTTATAGATTTGGGAAGGCACTGATTTTGGACAATGGCAGGGTTATTTCCTGCAGTTACAGTAATATACATTTTATTCTTTTGTCCGATACAGACAGAACACTATGCCATGGGATCTGAAGAAAGAAGTAGAGTGTGCAGATTTCAATTACTCTTTTAAGACTTTATAAGAGTATCAATTCAAAGACATATTTTCTTTTATTTCTAAACTTGATCAACTTAATTATGATTTGATAGTTGTAATAAGTCCAAAGTTCCTTACATATCTCCTTCCTTTATTTTCCCTGTTCTAACTAAAGTAATATAAAATGTTCTTACTGCAATTCATATAAACTATTACAATTAAGAAAATAAATGTTTCTATGGTCAGAGCACTTCAGGGTAAAAATATCTTTTTTCAACATTTTAGAGTTTATGTTAGATTTTTAAAAATGTCTGTAACATTTGAACACAGAATTTGCTCAAAAAGTGTTCAGAATAAGAAAATAATCAATATCACATTTTATTTATTTATTGTCCCTTTTTCTAGGGCCGCACCCGTGGCATGTGTAGGTTCCCAGGCTAGGGGTTAAATCATAGCTATAGCTGCCGGTCTACACCACAACCACAGCAATGCCAGATCTGAGCCATGTCTATGACCTGCACCACAGCTCATGGCAATGCCAGATCCTTAACCTACTGAGCAAGGCCAGGGATTGAACCTGCAGCCTCATGGGTACTAGTCAGATTCATTTCCTGAGCCACAACAGGAACTCAAAACATTACATTTTAAAAGACAATTAAGCAAATGTTAATGAATAAAGTTTATTAATTGAGCACCTACTAATACTCACATATAGTTTTAGCCCCTGAGCTTCAGCTAGTGAAGAGTGTAGAGTGGAGATGAACCTTATCTATTAACTCAAACATTTAACTCATTTGCCAAATAGCACTATTTTTTTCCAGATAAATTATTCAAACCATATTTTTAAAGTATATTTAGTCATAAGGTTAAGCATGAACTAATGTGGGATAGAAATGCAGACAAAGTGAGGCAACACAAACAAATACCCCTAAATGAAATGTATTTGGAATGTTCGCACAACCTTCTCTCTCTAAATAAATTCCACTTAACACAACTAACACTCTGTACTTTTAATTCTCAGCTACTCCAGGGTATAGGTCTAATACTTAACTGACTAAACACCTTAAAAATGTGACTTTTTTGTCATATTCAGTGAAAATGACATTGAAAGATTTAAAACTGAGCAATAGCATCTTGATATCTGAAATGATGCTCATTTTGGTGGTGAAAATCTGAAGTTACTTGAGCTCAAGAAAACGGCATTTTTACCACAAAAATTCATGAAGACATTCTTTAAGGCAGAGATAACATGCATGGATTCATTCAAGCTTTTCAATATATTCTGTAATTTGAGTAAATACATGTCTAATAAAAGATGTGTGTGTGTGTGTAAATATGGAGTTTAATTTCATATTGCACTGCTCCATTGACTTTGAATGTTCATGTGATCACGAGCTCAGGAATTTCTGTCTAGCTCATTTGAGAGTTCTGACCTATGAAACTTATTAAAGAAAGCTGAATCATGTGGCCCAAAGTGGCAGTATTAATTAATGTACTCATAATGATCATTGGCTTAATCACATTTATAATTTAACTTTAAGAAGTCTTGTGTCAGCTTATATCAAGGTGTTTAGAGTTTAACACAGAGACAGTTACTCATGCAGTGCTTGACTAATCTCAAAGGAGCTTTTTTCTTTTACTTCTTTCTTTTCATATTTTCATTAGACATTGAAGATTTTTTGTAACAACAAAAGCAAAAAACATTATGAAGGTAATAATGACAAAGAAATGTAGTCTTTACTATTGTACCCACATTTTGCATCAGCCAAATTTATTAATTATAAGTTATTGCATAAGCAAAATTGCATATATACCTAAACTAATCAAAAAACTAAATACATAAAGAAATTTTAGTGCCATCCATCAAGTACATACCAAGTGTCAGAGACTCTGTTAGGTGCTTAATATACATTATGCTTAATTTTCACAGCAACTCCACAAGGTTAATGAGAAATTTTTCATTACATATAAGAAAACTGCTTGAACAAGTCATGGGAACTTTTTTGAGTCCACACAGCTAACAGGGAGAAAAGGTCCAATTAAAACCAAATATTTTGGCCCCAGATACTGTTCACCCTCTTATGTTATGCTGCTATCAGGTGCTATCAGGTCAAAAGAAGTGACTTGTTGCTTTTTTATATGGTTTATTTTGTTTTACTGAGAAAGAATTCCAAAGTCCAGTATGTGTTCACAGAAATTAGAAAACCAAATTTGATTTTGCATAACGACATAAGGACACTAAGCCCAGCACTCCTTTTCATGGCAGTAGGAAAATTATGCATTCCTACTCTGACCCCCCAAATTGGTAGCATTGTGACTCTTCATTTGACTACAAGTCACCAGATGAAAAGCTTTCTTTTTTTTTTTAATTGCAACTCCACTACGTAAAACCAACACCCCCCACCACTCACTCTCAAAATTATCTTGATAAGAAACAAATATATTAACAAATGCATTTTCCCTCTTCCTATCTTCTAAACATTCTAATCACTTTTATTTTGAACTTTGCAAACTGAGTTTGGGCTTTTTGTGATGCAGGGTTGGGAGAAAAATAAGAGGAAGAGAAATAAGAAAAATTGCTGCTATATTCTATAGAGAAAGGTTGAGTGTGCAGAAAAAGAGCTAGAAATTCTCAGCATATAAGAGTCACGGGGGTGGACGAAGTTTAGAGGGTTGAGATTTAACTGTTGAGATGTCTGTGAGAACATAACCCGGAACAGATTTTCTAAACGTTGGTGAGTGAATAATTTAGATATTTGGAAGGAGAAAAAGAATTTGTTAGTTAAGAAAAGTGGATTTTTATAAATTCCATGGATTACATGTTTGGCATTCTGAGTTTAGAGCCCCTGCACGACTGTTTGAGGGCCAAGAAACTGTTCATTTCCCCACTGACAATGTTTACCCATCTTTGTGTATCTGAACCTGTCAGCCATCACTGAGAAGGTCTGTTTAACAAGTGTACTTTGTAATATCTCTGTTAGAGAGCAGAGGATGCCTACATCTCAAACCCCAGGAGAAAAAAAGGTTGTATCTGGTTATCATTACTGCCAGTACCCTAGTATATAAAAGACAGAGATGAGTTACCTCACTGACAGAGAAAAAAGCACTGAGTAAAACTATTTCACTAGACTAAATCAGCGTTATGGGTGGAGAATAATACAATTTTCTGAACCACTGCTCAAATGGCTAAATCTGTTGAAGAAGAGTGACCTTAACATCAGAGAGCTGAAATACCTGTGTAGGTCAGATCTGATACTCACTTACTATATGCTAAAATTAAGAAATTATATATTACTACAGTTCAGAGCACTTTGGAATAAAAACGGTTTTCAACATTTAGAAAGTTTTAAATTTATTTGAAGAACAGTTAGTTTACTTTATAATTTTCTATGACATTTCAACAAAGAATACTCAGAAAATGATGCTCAAAATGAGAGGGTAATAGGACATTTTGAAAGACTAAATTAATAATATGTATGAACTTTATGGAATTGTGAGATTTTATTGAATATTTCATCTGTAGGAGAGCTCAACATTTTATTTACTGACCTGTTTTTTAAAAATATGTATTAATTAATATATATTATAGCAAACAGAAGGGAATATCTTCTGATCTCTAATTGTAAAAGACTGTCCTAAAGTGATTCTTTTAATCCTTAACATAATATATTTTGTTAGCTCATTTGAAGTCAGAGTAATTAATTTTGGGGATCCTGATTCAGAATGGTATCCTTAGATAACACACCTGACAAAACAGTTGGAGAGCAGCACCACTGTCTCCAAAATAACTCAAGCAGTCAGGGTGCAGCCATGGTAGAGATAAAGCATTTGCTTTGTTTCATATAGTTTGGCCTATTAATTCACTATCATATAAGTGATGACCAAAACATAATATTCAGTTTCTTTCAGAGATATAAAGAAATAGATTTTGAAGCATTCAGAAAAATGGAAATTACATATCAGTCTAATTTTCAAGACTGGTAAGAGTAAAATACAATAAAAATCTTCCATAGAACACTCGGAAAAACACAAGCTTTCTGAAAATGCTTGATAACAATAATTCTCTTTTTGCTGAAAGTATAGCAAACAAAGCTATGTTTTTAGTGCATTAAAATAACATGAACACTGGTTTATTGGATGTCCTATATTCAGCAAATTAATTGGGACAAACCACTTCAGAAAAAAAAAAAGTATGCTGAAAATTATTATATTTCCTTTTAGTTCTGCTTCAAAGACACACTGATAAAAAGGTTTTCCAAAGGCAAGGTGGTTAATTACTAAGGTTGTTCTGCTCTGAGATCACATTTAAGCTGCAATTACTCTAAAAGCAAGATGATAGTTATTGCAGTTGCCTAGTTCTAAACCTATATCAACAGGAAGGTTTTATGAGTATTAAATGGATTGTGACTTCAGTGTTTCCTCTAATTATTTTGTTTATTTGGAAAAGTAAGGTAATCATCATAAAATTAAATGTCTAATCACACGGGCTCAACTGACGAACGGCTACTGAACTATTTTGTAGACTCAAACAATTTTACATACGTACTTGTTCCTAAAAAAACAATGTCTTTGCTCTATCTCTCAGACTTCAATACCATTCTGAAGCAGAATACTGTCTTCTTTTAATAAGCGGGCGAGGAGAAAACATAGTTAAATCAGTTTTCAAGGCGCCCATCATGTTCTGTGACAGACTACACTGCACTCATGAGCTCATGGGAAATTTCTTTCACTTGGCTGGAAGTGTAATAAAATATTTACAAAAAATTCAAATTTTCTAATATTTTCTTTATGACAAGCAACATGTTAGGATGTGGAGGAAAAATGTCGAACTACAAAAAAGTCAGTAATCAAACTCTCTCTCTTATAAAAAAAGAAAAATGTCAAGTAGAGGAAACTAACACTTTCAAATCATTAGAAAGTGTCTTACTAAAATTAGATTCCACAATCATGAATTATTTTACTGCATTTTATTACTAATTATAAACTTGAGTTTATATTTATTGTAGCTGTTTGGTGGAAAAGTTAAGTAAAATAGTCTGCTACTGCACTTATTTTTCAACACCATGGTCAGTGATGTCAAGGCAATAGCCTGAAATCTACCATGGTAGAGTATTTGTATCACAAAAACTAACAAATGATACAAATCAAGCCTTAATTTATTGTCTTGGTTGTCCAGACTTTTGGAAGTGACAGTAATGCAAGATTAAATTTATAAGTGTATCCTGTCTGTGACTATTGCATTGTGAATAGCACAAAATTTTAGTAAAATGTTCTTCCAGCATTTAAAAACTATCATTTAATTCAGCAAAGAAGCTATTCATATTACTGACAGAAGAGTGAAATTCTGACATATGTTTTTTCTTACACTTTTGTCTCGTGACATAAATAAATATCAACAAATATTCATGTTAGAATTACACTTGTTCCTCATTTGCGATGATAATTTGGCTCCAGACACAATAGTTTGGTAAAAAGCAATACTAGCATTTAGCAAGAATAAACTGGGTATGTGGAATTTATTATTTTGCATAGTTTAGTATGGAAATTCAGTATTATTTAAAAACTATATTCTAGACATCTGGTATATCAATACAGTTAACAAAGTAATGCAATATATAAATTATTATATATGTATATGTATGATTTTTGAAATGTGATTTTTAAATATTTATCAGCACACTGTTGAGTCCAACTTTTTGTACTAGTAATTATATAAGATGTGAGAAGACAAAAACCTCAGTTAAAAGACAAAGATGGTCATAGCTGATTCTCAAAAATGCAGAGCCTACTCTATGCTTCTTTTAAGAGAGTCATCTTACACATAGCTATATAAAAATATTGAAAGTAATTTCAGAAAACATAATAGGCAAACCTTAATTAAAGTAGTATCAGACAGACCAGACTTAAATGCAAGAAGTATTATTTGAGAAAACGAGGAAACTTTCATAATATGAAAACAGTCCTTCCTGAATTTAAATGCACAATTAATCAAATCACTTGAGATGGAACATTATAGGGGATCATGTGAGAAAAAAGAATGCATATATTATGCATAATTGGGTCACTTTGCCGTACAGCAGAAATTGGCAGAACATTGTAAGTCAACTATAATAAAAAATAAATAATAAATAAAAGTCCAACTTACCACTGCTAAAAAAAAAAAACATACTCATAAAATGGGTAAAACTAATATGAGAACTACATAATCCTCAAAAATAAGAGACTACTTGAAGACACTGTCCTCAAAAGTTTGTATTAAAAATGCATTGAAATTGTGAGAATATGAAAGATTTCAAAAATAACATGGGCAAAATTGGCACAATGGCTACCTAGTGAACAGAGAGTTGATCAACAGCATAAAAAAACCTTGTATTGGTACACATCTGACTTTTGCCATAATATACTATGGCTTAACCAAAAAGCAAGTCTTATTGAAGTAAAAGGAGGAAAATGTATGTATAGAATATGTTCTTTGATAACAGTGGAATTAATGTAAATATTCATAGAAAAGATTTTTAGAGAATGATCAAATACCTGGAAATTTAAGTAAATAACTCAGGAGTCAAAAAGAAAATGGAAATGAGTTTTGTTTTTCCTCTGCCAAACACTTTGGTGGAAAGAGACAAACAAATTAACAGACTATACCATAACTGAATATTATAAACTGGGGGTCTTATAAACCAAAGAAACTTATTTCTCACAGTTCTGGATTCTAGGAAATTTACACTGATAGCACCGGCACTTCCTAGGAACTGGTGAGAGCCTGTATCCTTGATATATGTCATCTTCCCACTTGATCTCCCAAGGTGGAGGGGACCAGCCAGCTCTTTGGGGTGTCTTTCATAAGGTTATAAATACCATGGGCAAAGCTCTAATGATTGAGACCTCATGACCTAATCGCCTCCCAAAGGCCCTGCCTCCAAATATCTCACCTTGGAGGTGAGGATTTCAGTATATGAATTTTGGAGGACACAAATATTCAGACCATAGGATACCTACTGTCTCCACACTCCACAATAGTATATTCTATATTTGTCACAACTGATGAGCCTCCATTTACACATCATTATTACCTAGAATCCAAACGATAAATAAGGTGGAAAAATTGAACTGTATAGATCCCTTCTCCAGATACTAAGAAAAAATTTAAAAAAACTTTAGATTTACTTGCACTATAAACACACACAGGTTATATAAAAGGACATATGTATATATAAATACACATAATGGACTTTTTTGTGCATGTACACCAGAATTATATACATACAGTGTTTTCACATTTTTAAAAAGTCAACTGGAAATAACAGGTATAGTTTTATACAATTTTTTGCCAAAAATTATAAAATATAACTATGTAAAATAGCTTAAAGACATGAATTTCATACTTTTTGAGAGGATGGACATAAAAAAATACGTAAGTGAAGATGCATCAAACTATTGATAACCCTTTAAATTTATCACACAGTGACATCATTTGGCCTTCACTAGAGGCCAAAATACCATTTCATTTAAATATTAAAACAACCCTGTTTTAATTGGCTTATAATAATAAAGAATTTTTTTTGGCACTATCATGATTACACAGAAAAATGAAAACATAGGCACTGAAAGCATGTGACAAAACTCATGTATATGATAGTTCTCTAAAACACTTATAAAATGTTTGTATTACCATATTTTATCATAGACAAAAAAACAAAAATATTGAGAAATAATCTTACAGAAGGGATGTCTCAGATCCTGACAATCATTTGTTCACCCTCTGTGTTCTGCTTACCCATTTGTGAGAAAAAGAAACATTTTAAACACAAATTCTTTTATGCAGAACCCAGCTTCCAGCTATGTATTATTCTTAGGTAAAATCATGGAAATAGGTTTGTCCAATTTACTGAGAAGTCTCATAAATTTATACAATGGGCTTTTTGTTTGTTTGATTTCGAATTCCCAGAAAGTGTCTTTGATGCTGTCTCATCTAAACTCCACACTTTTTAATCATCTTAGATTATTAAGAGGATCTTACTGTTATTTACTGTTATTTAGGACTCAACTGAATTTATTTTCAATGATATCCTTGCCCCTCAGACACCAGCAGAACTCAGGAGATAGAAAGTGGGTTGGGAACAGGGAAGAGAGAAAGGAAAGGGGAGAGAGTGCTATTACTTGATTGGCAAGTTAATCCTCTGGGAATTTCATTGCTTTCTGCCTAAAGCTGACAGGCTTTCAAAAGGTATAGAGGCAGGATTCTGAATGCATTTTCACTTGGGGGGTTGTATATGTGAGTGCTCTGGAAAGACTCTACTCTGCAGTTTCTAGATGTAGAATATCCTGCTGGAACTATTCTCCAGGTCTGTCTCAGTCCTTTATCCAAACTGAAACATCTTTCCAATATCTGGCTTTTTTCTTCCAGCCATTCTGTTGTATAGATTGAGGAATGGGTACCATGATGATGGTGAATCTGGTTCTAGAATCTTTGAAAGCACCTCTCTAAGGAAGTGGATGAGCCCACTGATTAGAGACTCTGAAAACTTTGATTTTAGTTAGGATTTTTTCCCTCTGTGTTGGGCTTTAGTCACAATTCCGATGTGGTTGGAAAAAAAAAAATCTCCTGGATATAAACTACACTTGGTATTAATACCTCCAAATTCTTCTGACTACATGTAGTAATTTCCTTAGTTTAACTAGTTCCAAGACCACAAACTGCCTGATATTCTCCTTCTGTCCTACTTTATGTGGTACGTTAAATTCATAAAAGTAATATTTCTTACTAAACACAATTCTGATCATGCCCCACAGTTCAGCCCTATGATTTGCGCATGATCACATGTATTTTGCTTTTAGCTTTTTCTGAGTTTTGACTGATTTTTTTTTTTTTTTTTTTGCTTTTTAGAGCCGCATTCACGGAATATGGAAGTTCCCAGACAAGGCGTCGAATCAGAGCTGCAACTACTGGCCTACACCACACAGCAACACAGGTTCCGAGCCACCTCTGCGACCTAGACCATAGCTCACTGCAATGCCAGATCCTTAACCAACTGAGTGAGGCCAGGGATTGAGTCCGCATCCTCATGGATCCTAGTCAGGTTAACCGCTGAGCCACACTGGGAACTCCCTGCCCCAACTCTCTTAACATCTTACTATCTCTGTTAATATACAATTGGAGGTTTATTCATTATCCAAAATTTATATAGTTCATCCCATGTACCATGTACTGGCTTAGAGAATATAAAATCAATAATGAGCAAAATATACACTGTCCTTATTTCTATGGGTTTTTTTCCCCTTCGATTCTAGCGACTATTAAATTAATTTGGTGTCAGCAGTGTCCCAGAGAGTGCTAGTATTGGATAGCAAAATGATAATAAAAGGTTTTTCACAGAGTATTAAAATGAAAAAATTACAACCAACACAATCCTTAACGTCCAAGAAAAAAAGCAAGTACAGATTCATTAATTGTATCCCTCATAGCATTACCATTTAAAATAATAGCTTATGCCATTTAATTTTGAGCAAAAGGGAAAAATCCAAGCTTTCATTAATAATTAGCACTCTCCATCTAATCATTTACATGTACCAAACCAAGGTCAAATATTTGATCTCCACTGCACTTTGTAAACATAAATTAATGAAGAACATTTGTGAAGAATATGGACTTTCAGAAATGTTAAATCATTATCAAATACTATACTGAAAATAAAATTCAGAAAGGCCAAAGCAGAGCTGTGTTACAACCTTAATAAATAATAAGCACAGTGGCAAAAGAGCAAGCACATAAAAGGAGTTTTCTAAAGAATGCTGGCCTATGAGCAATTGTGGAATGCTAAAAATCTTGACGTTTGTCTGAATATAATGCAATTAAAAACATGTTGAACAGAGACAGGTTAGAATTTTACCCAGTTATATATCATGCAAAATTGCATTCCTTAAAGTACTGTAGCTTCAGCATCCTATTTTAAACATAGGAATTATTATAATTTGAAGGGATTCTCTGAGGCTCCAATGCACAAGTTTAAATAGTAAATGTACCAAATTTATGTATAGTTCCTTGTATTATCTGAAATATTGCAGTGCACAGTATTATTATCAAATATGGATATTTTCTTTGTTATTTAATAAATAGAAAACGTGAATATAAAATATAGCACAACCAAACCTATCTATTAAAACAGAAATAGACTCAGACATAGAGAACAGGCTATGGTTGCCCAGGAGGCAGGGAGGGAGTGGGATAGACCGGGAGTTCTGGGTTAGTAGATGCAAACTATTACATTTAGAATGGATAAACAATAAGGTCCTTCAGTATAGCATAGGGAACTATATCTAATATCCTGGGACCATGATGGAAAATAATATTAAAAAAAGAATATATATATGTAATGGCTGAGTCACTTTGCTGCACAGTAGAAATTGGCACAACACTGTAAACCAAGTAACTTTAAAATTTAAACAAGAAAACACGAGCTAAACATTACATGTTTGAATTAGAGTATCAGCTGCATATAACTGGTATAATTAAAATCACTTAGTTTTAAGCAAGTATTTACCTAAAAACATTCTTTAAAATGTAAAGGAAGCTTAATAATTCTATAATCACCAGAGAACAACTATATGGAGGACCTTACCTCTTGGCATATCTTGAACATTTTCAGGAGCTAGCAAGTTTTTCCTGCTAATATTCCTAGTCAGTGTCTCTACTTAATACAACATTCCATTTGCTGCTTCTCTTGCAGCACTATGATTATCACCCTATCAATTCTATGCCTTTAATTTCTGGATGCATTTATAAAAACATTAACAAATATAGTAAATAAACTAAGAAAATAAACCATGTCCTCAAAATTAGAATGGAGTAAATCCTTAGCATTAAACAAACAGTGCATTTGAGGATTTCATAAGAGGAACGCAGTCTTAAAAATGTAGAAAAATGTATGGAATACCAGTTTTTCCTTGCGCTGAAGGGTGAATGCTATCTTTGGAAAGTTCTGTTTATGCTTTAATCATAGATTTAAGAGCCCTTTGAAAAGTAGTGCATATATAGTGCACATATATCCATAAGGGTCCATTAAAATCACAACTAGTTACGTTAGTACACATACTGCAAATGAATAGAAATAATGGGCAAGTCTTTTGCCCTCTCTGAGCATTAATTTCTCCATGCCAGCACACTTCCACACAAACTTCTATGGCACAGTTACAATGTCTAAAAGAGAAAATTCAATCATCAATCAAATGTGTATACTAACTACAAGTTACTCATTGTCTAGGCAGTGCTAATCTACCAGTGACCATATAATGAAAAATCTTCATTCTTGCATAACATAAATTATGTTAAGTTAGAAAACTAGTCAGGCACATGAATAAGCAAAATAAATAAAAATTTAAAGTAGCAAGTGCAATTAACAAAATAGCATGGGGAAGGAAAATGAGAATAATTAAGCAAAGGAGAAGAATTGTTACCCAGAGAATACATTTATTAAAAAGGTGTCAGTTTAGTGACAACACACAAGAAGTATGTGAACCTATCATGCAAACATCTGGGGAAAAAAATGAGGAAAACAGAAAGTGTAAAGTCCTGCAGTAGGAGCTTGTCTGGCATGTTTGTAGATCAGCAAGTTGACCACTACGGCTTAATTAGAATGAGGAAGAAAGAAAACAATAGAAGATGAAGTCAAAGGTGTAATAAAAGGATCTTAGAAGACATATTTGCTTATAGATCATTTTAAGGATATTGGCTTTTACTCTTAGAGAGATGGAAAGCTACCAAAGGATTTTGAGACCAAAAAAAAAAAAAACCCCTCAGAATCCAACATATTTTAGTAGAGTCACTTTGACTGCTACATTTTGCATAGATTTCAGGGATGGTAATAAAGGCAGTTTAAAAATCTATTAGAATAACTCAAGGGAGAAAACTTGGACTGGAGTGGTTGCAGGAGGAGAAAAACCAAGACTTTAAGGTTGAGGTGAAGGAAATACTTCCAACAACAGTTGTGATAAACTGTCTCAAATGTTGATGAGTAAAAGAAGATGGTAAAATATTGGCAATTAGGAGCACCATCATACAGATCAACAGTGAATCCGCCTAGAATAAATAGGTATGAAAGTATTTCTAAAAGTCAATCAAGTATATCATACAGTTAGCCACTGCTTAAAAACATTAGGTTTCACCAAAAATTTTAAGAATAAGAATTTCATTAAAATCATCTCAAAATAATTTTTGAAAATATAATTTTATAGCACATTTTATATTAAAATAACTCATCTGAATTAGCTCACAAACTTTAGTTTTTGGAAAATGAACTATCAGCTATTTTCATCAAAGTGTTCAGAAAATTGATTTTTTCTCTTAAATTATCTCAAATGTAGTATTTTTTAATCCAAGAATAGCTCAGGGCACTAACTCAGGGCTTAAAAGCTTTGGTTGCTTCCTTTTTTTTTTTTATTCCCTGGCAATGCCCATAGCATTTGAAAGTTCCTGGGCCAGGGATGGAATCTGAGCCACAACTGCAACCTATGCCTCAACAGTGGCAAAGCCAGATTCTTAACTCACTGCACTACTGTAGGAGCTCATGATGCCTCCTTTTTGATCCACCTTGGAACACAGATAGGCACAGTTTAAATTTTCATAAATTGAATAGAGTCATTCAGTATACATTTGCGGTTTTCCACAGGAATATTTAAGTTCACTGGCATACAGACATAATTTAGTGTGGCTTAATTTAGACTTGATAGCAATTAAAGGTAAGTTAGTACATCAATTGATAGAATCATCATAGTTGTCTCCTCAAAGAGACATCAGAGTGAAGAGTATAGTCACTTACCTAATGAAGAGAGTTTGGACATAAAATCTAGGCAAGTCTGGCTCAATATGAAAATTTGAGAATTAGATGGGCCAGAGAAACCACAAATACCCCTCAATCTTAGAAAATAATTTCCCATTTATTTTCTAAGAAATAATAAGAAATTATTATTATTTAGAAAATAAAATAATATTTGATTATATATGTATATATATATATGTTTGTGTCCCAAAACATGTGGGACTCATATTTTGATGAAATCACATTTCTTGCTTAAGAGAAACGCTGACCCCTCTTACCAGTTCATCAGATTTTAATTTTTAATGACACAGTAAGTAAAAATTAGCATTAAGAGACTTAAAGGGATCTATGACCTACGCTGCCTACCAACTCCTCCAATTATTTTAGATAGCATGCAGAATTGAGCCACTAGCGAAACCAGAATATCAGTACTTGGATGAGATCTTTGGGGTTTGGGATGTCAATGTTGCTTTAAAGACTACTCAAAAAATGATTGCTACTTGTTAAAGAGTTTTTGGCAAAAGGGTTTCATTAGGTAAAGACATAAAATAATTTTAAGACCAGAGACAAGTATCATGTCTCAAGTATGTAGAGAATTTTTGAGTAGAAAAAGAAACTCAATAGAGGTTACCAATGAAGTGAAAATGGTGTGTTTGACTGCATACAGCAGAAAGAAACTTTGAGTAAGCTATATACAGCAGCACCATGTTTCAGTCTACATGGTGTCAAAAATCAAGCCTTCTAGGACTCCTCTGCTTTGTTATTATATATCTAAAATCTATGATTCTTCCTTATCAGCTCTGCCTAATTCAATGTTGGGAGTTTCTGGATTGAATGTGATGTGGTTTGGAAACAGTATAATATACCATGATGGGACAAGTTAAAAGAAAATCTGCTCAATGCAAATAGCTGAGCAATGTGTTTATATAGCAGTGGAGGAAGGTTAATAAAACCCACTTGGGAGTTTTGGGATATTTTTGACTCTGGAGCCTTAGCCAATGGCCTTATAGTAGCATGATGCAAATGTTCCCTACATAACTGGAAACTGAAAACACCCCTCTACAAACTATTCAGAAAGTCTGACAATTTAGATAAAAAATTGGAGTCAGTCATACAGATGCTCACTAATAGACCCAGTTACTAGCTCAGGAGAGGGTCTGAACACTCAGATGCATTCTTTAATTAGATTCCTGGAAATAGGCACCTAAGTTTATGAAGTGAGTAGGTCTGTGAGTTCCCTAGCCATACATAAATGTACTGAATGGTAACAATATATTCCTGTCACATGTACTAAAACCAGAAGTTTTACAGCATGAAAGCACACTCAGTAACGACAGAAGTTACCTGACTTGAGCCAACATTCCATCAAAGAAGATATACAGATGGCAAAGAAGCATAGAAAACTATTTCAAGATAATTATCCTCTAAGTAAATGCAAATTAAAACTAAGAAGAGACACCACCAAATAGAATAGCTAAAATGAAAAATACTGACAAGGTGCTGACAAGGATACGAAACCACTGAGCTCATACACTGCTGGTAGGAATCCAACATAGTACAATCACTCAGGAAAATAGATTGGAACTTTCTCATAAATTTAAACTTCTTTGAACCATATAACCTAGTAATCCTATTTCTAGGCACTTATCCTATATAAATGAAAATCCTTGTTTACACAAACAACTGTACACAAATATTTATAGCAGCTCTCTTCATAATTACCAAAGATTGAGAATGATCCAGATGTCACTGAAGGGTGAACAGCAGAATATCCATACAACTTCTCAAAACTACGAACGAACAAACTATCCACACAAGCAACATTTTGGATGAATTTCAAAGGCACTGTACTGAGTAAGTGAAGCCAGTCTCAAAAGGTTACTACTATATGATTCTATTAATACGGTATTCTAGAAAAGACAAAACTATAGTGCCAGTTGCCAGGGGTAGGGATATATGTAACTATGACTAAAAGGGGCAGCATGAAAGAGTTTTTTTGGGTAATACAATTGTACTGTATCCTAAAGGAGGTGGTATTAACACAAATCTATAGTTGTAAAACTCATAGAGTTTGTCCACTGAAACAAATTCAATTTTAATTACTTTTTTAAAATTTATTTTATTTTTTATTTTTTTTGCTTTTTAGGGCAACACCCACGGCACATGGAGGTTCCCAGGCTAGGAGTCGAACTGAAGCTATAGCCACTGGCCTGTGCCACAGCCATAGCAACATGGGATCCAAGCCATGTCTGACCTACAGCACAGCTCACAGCAACACCGGAACCTTAACCCACTGAGCAAGTCCAGGGATAGAACCCGCAACTTCATGGTTACTAGTTGGATTTGTTTCTACTGGCCCACAATTGGAACTCCCTTAATTTATATTTATTTCAAAATAATATTAGTCCTAATAATCTTCTTAGCATTATTAATGTTATTATTTTGCACAAACTACTGCAGAGATGCTTTAAAATAAATTATTAAAAGATAGTTGAGAAGTCTATAGCAAGGAGATACTGTCTGTGGTGGAAGGCTGACTGACTAGTAAGAAAAGATAAAGTAAGAAACAAGCCTGTAACCATCCTCTCTTCCAAGATGCCCAGGAAATGACATCGGTCAAATTTTGTTGCAAATATGCCAGCAAACAAATATCTTGAAAAGCACATAGATGATATTTCCCAACTAAAAAATATAGGAAATCTTCATCTGTGAAATGTCTCTGGAAGGATTCACCCAATCTGACTAGGCTGTATAAAATATATAAACCTGAAATTTATTGGTTTGTAGGGTAAGTTTGCTAGATTCTTTCATACAAGCTGAGTATTTAATAGGATAATGACAGAAGATGTTCTATAACTAAAACATCTATCTCTGTGAAGGCAATATTCTGCATGTATTGCTTAAATATTGCATATTAAATCTGATCCAGAATGTATCCTAAGGCAGAACAGAAAGAATCTTTAAGGGTGCTTACTGACAGCCTGGGACTTCTTTTGCAAGAACAAAATACTTTGCAAGCCTCAAGACGGCCTGTGTACTTTGGAACACTAACAAAGTTTGGCACTGATAAGTATTTAAATGATTCATATAATGCTGTTTTGACAAACCAATATTTTGTTTTCTCAAATTATGAAAATTTATTCACCACACATCTTTGTTTTTTTTAATTTGTTTTGTTTTTAATTGAGGTTTATTACACAGAATAAAATGCCTCAAATATACATTTGAGAATGTATACTCCCACATTAGCAATACCAAAATGACATTACATTTTTTCTGCTTAAAAATTTCCCTTACAATTGCTTAATTTTAATTTGTGTTTCCCTAGTAATGAGCAAAATATTGCACACCTTTTATTGACTGCAGAGCAATTTTCATTTAGTTTGAGTCGTTGATTCATCTCTTCTGTCCCTTTTTTTCTGTTATTATTTTTGCATCTCAAATTTCAAGAGATCTTTATGTATTAATAATACTGGCCTTTTGTTATAATTTTCTCAGTGTTTATCGTCTTTTGTATTTGCCTAAGCTATTATTTTTTTCAAGTAGTTTTTTCTTTTTATTACGTAGTAAACATTTATATTTCCTATCACTGACTCAAGCTCACTCATAGTAATAAAAGATTTCTCCATTCTTGTCTTACAAGTGTTTTCTTAGATTTTTCACAAAATCCATTTAAATACTTGATCAATTTGCATTCCAAAATGTTAATTATTTTAAGTAGTTACATTAGAATGTTATATTAACATACAGAAGGTATATACATTGCATTTGTTGTGAAAATTCAATTTTCCACTCTAGAGCAAACAAAAGGTATTTATATCCTTGACTTTTATACTGAAAATCAGGATAATAAAAATACATTTTTGCTTATAGTTCCAAACAAAATTCACCCACTCTCCTACACTGACTGAAGACCCTAAGCCTCAAGGGAACATTTCTAATGATTTGAAAGTATTATTTCAAAAAAGATCATATTCGACTGTTGAAATAATTTTTACTTACATCATGATGATTAATTAGAAGTTGAAACAATTTTATATCCATGACATTTTGTTTAAGAGAGCTGTAAATAACTGTTATTTTCTATGTTATCATCTTTTATGTGTTAGCCTATTTCTGTTCATTACCTTTCTTTAATTTACCTACTGCAAGAATAGCCTAAAAGAGCAGTATCACTGGTATGGTGAGCATAGTTTTGCTTTGACTTATAGCTAAAGACAATACATTTACAGATATTAAAGGGCAATATTACCTCTATAAAAATAAGTGCATCCATAAAAATAAGCTACAATGTTATGTCATCAGAAACTTGTGTTCAAGAAAGTAAACATGCATGAATAGTTCTATTTTAGCTAGTCAAGTTTAATTAAAATAAGTCTTCTATCTGGTTAATTTGTATCTTGTTTGCGAAGTAAATGGTAGCATCTTTAGCTGGAATTTGGATTACTTACAAATTGATAATATTCTTTTCCATAATTGAGCTTTGATTTACCCACGAACTGGTACTTAAATGGATAAATGGTCTTAATTTAATAAATGGGCTTTGAAAGAAAGTATTCTCATATAATTTTGATAAGAAGAAATAGGTAAATTATGACAATTTTAGAATTAAAAGAAAATCAAATCTACCTATAATTAAGAAGAAAGAATTGGAACTTTAAAAAAAAAAAACCATAAATGCCTGGCCTACAATTAGGACAAATAAATTTTATAGTCTAGCAGAATGCCAAAGTCTGTTGGAATGATGAAAATGTAATGGTTGCTAAGTTCCTCTGAGAAAACATACTAGCCTAGACAATCAGTCATTTCATTTTATCTGTCACTACTTATGACTCTTGAAATACAAATATCTTAGAATAATCAGGATTAAAGGTTACAACAGAGTTTGTTTAAAAATGGAAATCAAAGCATCCTACTTAGTGAAATACGGTCATTCTATCCAGGCTATTGAAAGCCTCTGACATGATAACAAGTTTCAACAATCTGAATGTTTGTCTCCCCTACTAAAGTCATATTCTGAAATCCTAATCCCCCAGAATGACGCTTTTAGAAGGTGGTATTATTCATGAATGGGATAGTGTTATTTTAAAAGAGATTGCACAGATATCCCTAGTCCTTTCCACATGTAAGGACATAGCAAGAAGGACCTACCATGAACCAGGAAGAGGGCCCTTACCAGAAAAGGGCCATGTTGGTGCCATGATCTTGGACTTCCCAGCCTTCAGAATGGTAAGAAGTATATTCCTGTGGTATTTCGTTATATTGACCCCAAACAGGCTACAAAATTTACTCTCTGCAATTCCAAATAATGAGGATTTTTTCCTAGTCACACAGCAGAATGAAAAATAACCATTAGAAAGTGGAAAACCAATACCTTTAAAATTTTTAGTATTATTTCAAGAATAACATTTTCCTAACTTTTTATTAATTGTTAAGAGTATTATGTGTACCCATCACATATATTGTCTACACCCTTAATTCACAGAACTCCTATGTTAAACCGAAGAGTAGATATCCTTCAAAGTTCACACACTGAGTAGATATTATAGATGAAATACCAGGGATTTATCAAAAGTTAAAAACGTTAGACAAACTTTGGCCTTTGTGGTCAGAATAGCTAGCTTCTGTCCTAGATTTTTAAAAATATCTCTGAGCACTTGGATAAATCATTTAATCTAACTAGGCCAGAGTTTCATACTGTAGAATGAAAATACTTTAGTAATTTTTGTAGTACCTTGCAATTCTAAGAGTCCACTTATAGCTCTTGTGTAATGGTAACTGCCTTAATTTAACACATATAGTATGGAAAAATCATTGTTCTTTTTTCCATTTTTTTTTTAAGCTGCTTCTGTGGCATGTGGAAGTTCCCAGACTAGGGACTGAACCTGAGCCACAACAGTGACAATGCCAATCCTTAACCAACTACACCACCGGGGAACTCCTGTTTTATTTTTGAAAGTCTTTGTTCTTAATATACCTAATTGATTATAACTTTAGATCACAAAGATAAATGCTTTTTGAAATTTATCATAAATGTTTCTTTCATGAAATATTATGATGAATCAAAAAGCTTATTAATTGGTGTAAAGGGAGACATTCAAGTTTCTTCAAATTCTTTAAACAGGTTAAATATGTTAAATTCAGATATTTTATTCCAAACATTTTCTTAGTCCATTGACTTATGCTCATCCATTGTCTACTAGGAGTTGTAAGGATTTTTAAAAAAACCTCTTCATTAAAACAGTCAAGTAACTAAAAAATAGTAACATAAACAAAATCTAAATTCTATAACTTTGGTACAGAATATCTCCTCATTAAACTACAATATCCTTCATAGTATTTCTTGACTATAAAATACTAAATTTTGACAAGTGAAAAAAGTCTTTTTATTTTAACAAGTTATTTATCTTCTTGTTCCTGGACAGAAATTATAATTGTTATACAAGTGTTTAATATAATATTGAGACAGAATATTCTTCCCCCTACAAACAATTACTCTTATAGAAAGAGTCCAATACCTCTGTTCCCTAGAGTATAGATGGCTAAACTTTTCAAAACAGATTTTATAAATCCATAGTGAGTGCTCTTCTTTCTGCCTCTGATACCTCCTGTGATCTATGGATGAGTTATTAGACATCTCTAAGTTCAGTTTTCTCATATGTAAAATAAAGATAACTTCTGTGTCAAAATGAATATAAAATATATAATAAAGAATTTGGAAGAAGCAGAATAATAATCTCCATCATTTTTATGATCATTATCATTAACCTAACAATTTGTGTTCAAGTCAATCAACCTTATTCAAAAAACCTTGCCCTTTTTTAATCAGTCAGAAAGTATTTTCAAAAGCTAAAATTAATTTGAAGAACTGTATTTGCTTGTATTTTCTGTGCTATTATTTTGCTGAATAAAATTTATGACATTATAGCTCATGATCCTAACAATTTAAAAAATATTTATCTTACTGAATATTTTTCTTATTTAACTTGCTTGGAAAAATCTATTTACATAGGGACTCAGTTTTACTAGCATGTGAGCAATTACTATATATGAAATAATAAATATATATTAAATATTAAATATTTGAATATATCCTCTACTCATTAATGCCAGAAAAAAGGAAATTTCAGTAACTAATTTAAAAAAACATTAAAATGAGACCATGTCCAGCACAGTATATTTATATTTTGTTCTCTTTACTTTTTCTTTTTGGAGTTCCCCGGTGGATAAGTGGGTAGAGGATATGGCATTGCCACTATTGTGGCTCTCGTTGCCGCTACTATGGTGAGGGTTCCATCCCTGGCTTATGAATTTCTACATGCTGTGGACATGGCAAATAAATAAATAAATAAATAAATAAATAAATAGTTGATGTGCTTAAGTATTACTCAACTTTCCCTTTCTTTCCTTTGATTCATTTTATTTACAGTGTCTGTTTCAGCATATTAGAGTAGAATTGACAGTTGTTTATTTATCCGTCAAATGTTACAAAGAAAGTGCACAGAAGTAACTTGAGATTTCCTTTGCTTTGTTAACTTTTTATAGACTCTATCTTAATATTCATTTCTTCTGTGGCCTTGAAAAAACTATCTTGATTTAGTTTAGTATGGTAAAATGCAAACCAATCATGGTAATCACATCCGGATTTTCCAGTTTCCTTTTAAGAAAGGTGGGCCTGAGGCATTGCTTTGCCCACTGAGAACCAATGAGAGTAGTGGTAATTATTAGGAAAATCTTTTTTCTGGGGGGTGCACTCTCGGCATATGGAAGTTCCCAAGCTAAGGGTTGATTGGGAGCTGCAGCTGATGGCTACACCACAGCCACAGCAATGCCAGATCACACACCACAGCTCACAGTGCACAGTGCTGGATCCTTAACTCACTGAGTAGGGACAGGGTTCAAAACCACACCCTCATGTACACTAGTTGGGTCTGAAATCACTGAGCCACAATGGGAACTCCTTATCAGGAAAATCCTTTACTTTTCTTAGATGAAAGGTAAGATACACTAGCACCATTCTCTGTATTTACTTCTTCCTACAGGTCTAAATGTAGTGACCAGAGCTGCAACAGACACCTTGCAGTCTTGGGGAAAAGGCCAAGTTAATCACAGACACATTGGCCCTACAGTGTTTTCTCCAAATTAAAACAACAACAACAACAACACAAAAACTACAATCTATTTGAATATACTAGAAAACTAGTTTAGTAAAGTATAAATGTGAGATGTATGCTTAAAAAAAATTCCTAACAAAAATGTAAATTTTATCCTATTGAAAATGTTGGTATTAGTAGAAAATATTATTTCTTAATATATAATCACAAAAGGAACATAAAATAATAAAATACTTCTTGGAGTTCATATGTGGCTCAGTGGAAACAAATCTGACCAGTATCCATGAGGATGCAGGTTTGATCCCTGGCACTGCTCAGGGGGTTAAGGATCCTGTGCTGCCTTGAACTGTAGTGTAGGTCGCAGATGCAGTTTGGATCTGGTGTCACTGTGGCTGTGGTGTAGGCTTCAGCTGCAGCTCTGATTTGATCCCTAGCCTGGGAACTTCTACAGCTGCACCCGGAGCCACCCCCTCCCCCCCCCCCGCCAAATACACCAAATAACTTCATTTTTTTTAGGGAGAGAACATCAGTGTGCCTGTTCAAAGGAGATGGAAACTACAAATGCCCTAGACAGCAGTCTCTGATGAAATACTTAACTTTCCCTCTTCTACCCTTTCCCATTCCCTAATATTCTGTTAATGCTCCCCTTAGCCAAAACCCCCCCAGAAGCAGGTGACATAAGAGTCCAGGAAATGCAATCTACAGAGATCTGCATCTCTAAAAGACAGAGCAGAGAAAGATAAGCAAGAAAGTTCTGGGCAATAACAACCTCAGGGTCAGCTTGACTATCTCAGCCATTTCCCATCAGATTTTGATATTAAGCTTATTAGGGTTAAACAGGGGGAAGTAAAATAAATAAACTGAAATAATAAATGGAGATTTTTTTATATACTTAGATTTTGGAAAATTCAAATCTAAAATTTTAAAGTTTAAGAAATAGCTTTTTAGTAGACGTTTAAAAGCATTTTGATTCTTTAACACTTCAAAAAAGGCAACACCAAAGACATATTTTCTAAAGTATTTTTTTTCTATTTGGAGGACATTCTGAAAACAAATAAATTCACAGGATTTTATTTCCCATAACTTAAAACATTTATTCCAAGAAAAAAGAATTAATATGAGCCAAGGGCAATTTACATAGTTAATTAGCCAATTATATTAAATCATTATATATAAATAAACTCTAAGTAATTTTAAAAAGTCTGTTTATGGGGAATAGTAAGGCCAAGATACTGGAGGCCACTCAAGAGTGAATTGAAATTTCTTTCATTGCTTGAATAAGTCAAAATTTAGCCAACTGTTCACTCTTGGATTATATAATATTAATAACCTATCATAATTTGAAATTGTTTATGTTTTTCATACTCTCTGTAAACAGAAATTGTCAGTGGAGTGAGGTGGTATTTTTCTCCTGAAGTCCCCTATACATAAACATAGCTCATAATTGTGACCAATTTTATACAACTTATTCATCCAAACAACTGATATTAATATCTTCTGAACTCATACTGAAAAAGAAGGTTAATAAACTGCTAGAAAATAGAGTAGCACTAGCATAGTTATAATCCAAAATCTTAAGAACATAATGTAGTGTTTCAAGATGTTTATACTTTTATTTTATTTTTTATTTTTTTGTCTTTTGTCATTTTTAGGGCCGCACCCGCGGCATGTGGAGGTTCCCTGGCTAGGGGTCTAATCGGAGCTGTAGCTGCCGGCCTATGCCACAGCCACAGCAATGCAGGATCTGAGCCGTATCTGCAACCTTCAACACAGCTCACAGCAACACCGGATCGTTAACCCACTGAGCAAGGCCAGGGATTGAACCTGCAACCTCATGGTTCCTAGTCATATTCGTTAACTGCTGTGCCACGACGGGAACGCCAAGATTTTTATACTTTTAGAAGAGAGGTCACAATGATATTTGTCTTTAAACTTATTATCATGTAGGTCAGTGAAATTCTGATGAAGTTGGTCTAGAAGCTAAACATTATGTATATCCTTAATTAATTTTGCCTTATCAGTGAGACCTAGAGATCCCTTGGCTAACCCTGAACTTCACCAAAATAACTGCATACATTTGGAAGAAATTAGGTTAAAATAAGGTTAAAATAATCCATTACGACTTGTGTCCTCATAAGAAGAGGAATTTAGGACACAGACATACACAGAAGGAAGACCATTTGAAGACTCGGGGTGAAGACAGCCATCTACAAGCAAGGGAGAGTGGCCTCAAAGAAATTAACACTGCTAACAGCTTCATCTCAGACCTCTGGCCTCCAGAACCATGAGAAAAAAAATTTATGTTGCTTATGCCACCCAGACAATAGAAAATTTTTGTTATAGCATCCCTAGAAAACTAATACACATTGTAAATAAGGAATTTTAATAAATCAAGTAATAGGATACTTATCATATTTTTGGTATACATTTATGCCATTTTAAGTCCATTTCTGTCCTTGACTTAAATCAGCTAAAATAGATTTGTCAACCAGGAGGACTCAATTCTAGGCCCAATTCTGGCCTAGATAAAATTCATCTCTGCATAATTAATACTTGTTGAAAAAACATATATGTAAAATACAGAGCAATTATGTAAGATGTGAACATTCTTTGGCCTTATTTTCAATTTTCAGATCATAATAAGCTACAGAATATTTCTTTCCCATCTATATTTACATGTTATCATCTTCTTTTGCATTATTTTCTAGGTCATTCTGTATTTTTATGTAGTGAATGACTTATTGAAAGTGACTTAATACCACCTGTGGAAAAATACAGATTATTTCTGAAATTCATAATTTGATTTGTTTATAAAAGAAAAATGTCATTTTTCTTTTCTGTTAAAATCCCATGTATTTATGAGTATAATCCATTTTTAAATTCTTTTTTAAGGTGAGATGAGGAATTTAAAGGTAAATGACATACAAATTATAAGACTGAAGATAGCAGCAATGGATAATATACAGTAGAAGGAAAATCATAGGAGCATAAAATAGTTAAGTCACCTAAATTCCAAAGTCTATAACCTTACTGACTTCCTGAACCTAGTTTGATGTTATTTTACCCTTCAGCTCAGGAGATGTAAAAGCCTGAAAGTTTTGAAATCGTGTTGCTAATGCACAGGGTATATATGCATTAGATTTATTTATTTCATTATCTCTTTTCCCATAAATAAATCTTATGCTCCAGGCACACTATCAGTTTACTGTCTCTGTAGAATTTTATGCATATTGTTAACAACACTTTGTCTAAATCAAAGGCTTAAGTCAGAATGCCCTTGCCCCCAACCTCTATCATTTGTCTAAATGCTACTCAACCTTCAAGGCTCTGCTAATGTCTTTGTGTCTTCCAGAAGCTACCCCAGATCATATTGAGATCATGTAAATTTTCCCTCTTCTGACCACCAAGCCCCCAGAGTCTCTAACGAATAAAGTAGTGCAGAATGGCTTCATTTGACACTGAAATCTCACACAAGAGACTTTAAGTTGTCCTAGGATAGAAGAAAAATGTCTTTATAATATATATTTGGTGATGTCTCAGAGTAATGTCAGCAAAATGGTGGGGCAGGAAGCTCTAAGCTCTCATCAGCTTATAGAAACATCGAAAAACAAGCACAAAGAGTAAAAATCAGCTTTGTCAAAACTCCAGAAAATGGTCAAAGGTTTACAGCAACTAGAGGCAAAGCTGAATCAAGAAAAAGCAACTTTAAAATGCCCAGAAAACTTTGTGGTGTTTTTACTGTTTTTGCTATACCACCTCACCAGTGCAGCAGTGGGTCTTGGAGTGGCAGCAGCCACTATCTATTTGGGGATCTAGTCACCGTTCTGGAGAGAGCAGAGCAGAACTTCCTCACAAGTAACGGTGTGCAACCATTCTGATCTGCCTGGACGGGTACCTGAAGGACTAACACAAAATGTTTGGCTCTGTTTTGTATTACTTGGAACTCAGACAGGAAAAGATTTCAAGCATTGCTCTCAAAAACGCTACAAGGTAAACTAACACATTCATGGAAAAAAGATCCAAATATTACATGATATCATTTATACATAGATTCTAAAAGAGCCATACTCATATTAACAGAAAGAATAGTGCTGATTACCAAGGCCTAGGAGGTGGAGGAAATAGGGAGATACTGGTTAAAGAGTACAAACTTACAGTTACGAATAAATTCTGGGTATCTAATGTGCAGCATGTCGATAAAGGTTAATAATATTATATTATATACTTGAAAGTTTTTATGAGAGTAGATCTTAACTTTCCCCTCCACAAAAAATAATTATAATTGTGTGAGGTGATGGGGGTATAAGCCAACTCAATGATGGTAATCATTTTGCAATATGTAAGTATATCAAGTCAACACATGATATGCCATAAATTTATACATATTTATGAAAATTATATCTCAATAAAACTGGAGTGGGGAGAGAAAAAAAATTCACAGATATACCCACAAAAAGAAAGAGAGAAGTGAACAATACTGTAATCCAACTAGACCTACAGACAAATGTAAAACAATCCACCACTAAAACAACAGCAGAATGTATTTTATTTTCAAATGTACAACGGAACATTTTCCAGGATACACCATACACTAGAACAAAAACAACACAAGTTTAAAAAGTGTGAGGGAGTTCCCGTTGTGGCACAGCTGCTAACGAATCCGACTAGGAACCATAAGGTTGCAGGTCGATCCCTGGCCTTGCTCAGTGGGTTAACAATCCGGCATTTCCGTGGGCTGTGGTGTAGGTCGCAGACACAGCTCAGATCCCGCGTTGCTGTGGCTGTGGTGTAGGCCACAGCTCTGATTAGATTAGACCCCTAGCCTGGGAATCTCCACATGCTGCGGGTGCGGCCCTAAGACAACAAAAAGGAAAAAAAAAAGTGTGAAATCATTTATAAGCACATACACACACACACACACACACACACACACACACACACATATTTTATGATCACAATGGAGTGAAAATAAAAAAGCAAAAGAAAACTGAAAAATACACATAGGTGGATATTAAAGAATATTGTCTTAAGCAATGGGCCAATGACGATCACAAGGAAAATTAGAAAATACTTTAAAATGAATAAAAATAAAGTATATGATATTAAAAACTTATTTGATGTAACCCTGGCAATGTTCAGTGGGAAAATTATACCTGCAGATACTAATGTAAAAAGCAAGTAATACCTCAAGTTACTGACCTTAGTTTACAGCTGGAAAAGCCAGAAAAAAGGAATTCTATATCTTAAAGTTCTATCAAACAAATACATAAATACCACCACCAATAGAACCAACTAGGAATTAGAAAATAAAACTGAATAAAAACTGTCATAAGGAAATACTAAAAATTAAAGCATTAACAAATAAAACAGAGAATATAAAAGTAGTACAATTATGAACATAGCAGGTGGTTCTTTAAAAAGATGAACAAAACTGACAAATCTTTAGCTTGTCTGTCGAGAAGAATAGGGAGGCATAAATAAATTCTGAAAAAACTTAGTGAGATATTATTACTACCCTTACAAAAATAGAAAGGACTGTAAGGGAATATTACAAACAGCTGTATACCAACAAATAATGTAGATAAAATTTACAAATTCCTAAAATTACAAATTACCTAAACTGACTCAAAGAGAAATAGAAAATCTCAATAGCTCTGTAACAAGTAAATTTACAAGTAAAATGATTCTATAAGTAACCCAAAAACCTTGTAACAAAAAAAAATCCAGGGTCAAATGTCTTGACTGATGAATTCTACCAAACATTTAAAGACGACTTAATAAAAAACCTTAAAAATTCTTCAAAATAATATATTAGGTGACACTTTCGAATTCCTTCTATGATATTAGCTTTAATGACAGTGAAATCAGAGTAAAAAATCACAAGAAAAGAAAATCACAGAATATCTCTTATGAATATAGATGCAAAATCCTTAGCAAAGTATTAACAAATCAAATCCAAAAGCATATTAAAGGATTTTTACATCATAATCAAGTGGGATTTATCCCCAGAAAGCAAGGGTAGCAGAATATAAGAAAGTCAACCTATGTAATACATCATATGACTAGAACAAAGAAAAAAATTATCATCTTAATTGATATAGAAAAGAATATTTGATAAAATCTAATACCATTTCATGATTTAAAAAAAAAAACTCAGAAAACTAGAACTAGAAAGGAACTTCCTGAACATAATAAAGACTGTTTATATAAAACTCATACTTAACATCATGCTCAATGGAGAAAGACTGAAAGCTGTTTCCTAAAGAATAGGAGAAAATATTTGAAAATCATGTATCTGAGAAAGGCTTAGATCCAGAATACATGAAGAGCTTCTGTAACTCTGTATTGGTATGTTGCAGCTGCTGTAACACAAATAGTATTGATTGGGTAGCATAAATACAAAACATTTATTTCTGAAGGCTCGTAAGTCCCAAGATCAAGGCTCTGGCATATTTGATGTCCCATAGAGTCTCATTTTCTGATTCATATTTGTCTTTTTGCTGTGTCCTCATGTAGTGGAAAGGACACTGGAATTCTCTGAGGTTTCTTCTTTAAGGGTAGTAATCCTATTGATGACAGCTCTACCCTCAGGACCTAACAATTTCCCAAAAGACCTACCTTCAAATACCATCATACCGGGGATTTCGTTTCAATATATGGTCTTGGAGGTGGGGGAGGAGGGGCATAAACATTCAGCCTGTAGCTAACTAAACAAACAAAAAAGACAAATAACTCAATTAAGAAATAGGTGAACAGACATTTTTCCAAAGAAAATATCAAACTGGCAGTAAACACATGAAAAAGATGCTCAGTATCATTAACAACAAGGGAAACACAAATCAAAACCACAATGAGATACCACTTCATATCCATTAGAATGGCTATTATGAACAGAATGAACAAAATACCAAGTGCTTCAGGACATTTAAAGAAATTGGAATCATGGCACAATGTGGTGGGAATGTAAAATAGAGGGGTCACTGTGGAAAACAGTTTAGCAGTTCCTCAAAAATCTAAACATATAATCACCATATGACCCAGCAATTCCCCTTTTAGGTATAAAACCAAAAGACCTAAAGACTGGGAATCAAACAGGTATCTGTAAGACAATGTTCACTGCAGCATTATTAATCGTCAAAAGATGGAGCCAGCCCAGTATCCATCAATAGTTAGATGAACAAAATGTAGTATAAACATTCTTTAGCCATAAAAATGAATGAAATTCTGATATATACTACAACACAGATGATCCTTGAAAACATTATTAAGTAAAATAACACAGACATGAAAGAACAAATATTATATATTTATACGAACTATCTAGAATAGGAAAATTCATAAAGACAGAAAATGGATTAGAGGATACCAGGGGCTGGTGGTAGAAGGAATTGTTTGGACAATAGAAATTATACATAGATTATCTATGTCTCCACTAGCCTAAGAATAGAGTGAATAAAGATCTGGATCAAGACCCAAGTTTGTTAGGTCAAATGCCAAAGCAGTCAACAGAATTGCTCTATTTTAATAACAGAGGGTGTGCAAAAACTTGAGACTGTATGTAACTGCACATACTTCTTGTCCTTAGTTTTCCCTCCCTCTGACTCTTTCCCCGAGTGCTCCAGCCTGCTGCCTGCACTGAATAAATGTTTACAAAAAGGAAGGCAGAAGTAAGGTTCCTGTTCTTTGCCTCACTGAGCTACCACTAGGTTTGCTGGCAGCTTTGGCCACACTACCCCCGAGGTGACTTTCTTTTTTGTGTTCAGAGTGACTTTTGATTCTGATTCTTTATGAGTTTTATATGCAGGAGCACTTTGGATATTAGAAGAACTGTTCCTCTGTATCCTTTATGTTTTTTCCCAGTTTTTGTTTACTGTTAAAATTATGCATAGAATTTGTGTGTGTGTGAAATTAAAGACTTTATTAACCTTGAATAAGTCATTATATAAAAAAATTGTGTGTTATAATAATATATACATATAAAATATTCTAAAAGTATGTGCATATGTAATAATTCTTAATTTCCTCCACCTTTGTTATACTAATTTACAAAGTCGCTAATCTCTGTGGCTCCACTCTGTGTTTTCTAGGATTAGTTTAAGATTATGCAACAAATATGCAACTTGTTACTTTCTTTTGCAGGATATAGTCACACACCATTAGACATGAAAAAAATCACGATTCAAGGTGATACACCTTTTAAAGAAAATCCTAACAAAAAGTAAATGTTATCATGTTGAAAAGTGTGGAGACCAGGTAGGAATGATTAATTACTGCTGAATACAGAATGGAAGGAGAACAGAAGAGTTTTGCTCATATCACTTTATGAAATGCTGTGGCCTTCCTTTCCATCTACCCAGTTTCTAGTTGTAGCTTAAGGCTCATACTCTGTGCTGTTTGAGGATCCCCTTTATTATCATATCACACAATGAATCCCCCTCTCTTTTAAGAGCTAGTCTCAAACATGGTTGTTAATTTATAGAGCATTTTTAATTATACAAACATAATAATGGCAAGTTATAAGGTGTCTATTACATGCCATTCTCCATTCTAAGTGCTTTACATATATGAATTCAGGTAATCTCTAAGCAACCCTATGGGATAGGTAAATTATTAGCTGCATTTTACAGCTAAGGATAGTAAGTCTCAGAGAGGTTAAGAGTCTTGCTCAAGGTCAAACAGCTAAAACAAGTGTGTCAGGATCCATACATTTTCTCATGCTATGTATGTGTTTAGGAATAAATTTAATATACTGTACTTAACCCAATATCAAATCGTGTCGCTGGAAAGTATATGCTGCAATCCTAATTCCTGGTACCTATGAATGTGATCTTATTGGGAAATAGGATCTTTAAAAATATAATCAAGTTGAGATGAGATCATTTTTGATTAGGGTGGGATGTAAGGATGAATGGCAAGTACCAGAAGCTAGGAAGAGACAAGAAAGGATTCTCCCCTGAAAACTTTAGAGGAATCACAGGCCTGCAGATTCCTTAATTCTATACTTCTGGCCTCGAGAACTGTGAAAGAATCAATTTCTGTTGTTTTAAAGCACCTACTTGTCATATCTTGTTATAGCAGCCCATATCTTGTTATAGTTCCTAAAACTAATAAAGAATCGCAGTCTTGTATTAATTTACAACTCTAAAATTCTTTTAGCTCAACAGTATTACTTTAAAATTAATAGGAACCTTAATATTAAAACAAACCTGAAAGCAAGCAAATAAGAAAACAGCCTGCCGAGCTCCATCAACTCCCTCTGTGTCACACAGCTTCAGAGAGCGCAGCTGTGAAACACACCCAATGCAATTTAGTGTTCTTATCTGATGGTTGTGCAGACTGAGGCTTAAAAAAGTTTTTTTCTCTAGTAAAAAGTCATTCTGACTGGTGGCGTAGACCACACCCACTTCAACGGATTTTATTTCATTTACTGCTTTACAATTTTCAACACTATATTGGGCTTTGATTTAAAGACTGACTTTCAAAAATAGCTCTTAATGATTTTCTCATCATAAAAATAATACATTTTATCTCATGAAAATTTATTAAATCAAAACAGTAAAAGATGGAATTAAAGGTCTAATTAACCCTAAATAAAAGAACCCTAAACATGTGTCACATTTACATGTAAGCACTTAAACCCTGAGGCCTCCGATGGCTAGTCAGAAAGTAGTCTCACAGTCAAAGGAATAAAAACAATCCAGCAGCCAGAAGATATTTACACAGAAACAGTATTTTCTTTCTTTTTAACCACGACTGTGAAAATTCCCTTTCCATATCTCTTACCCTACAATTCTCTTATATTCTGTAAACACTGAGCATCTTTATTCTTACCTTTCACTTTCCACAACTTAGGAACTTCCTCTCACCAAAAACATCACTCTTTTTCTCCACTCTCTCCTTTTATTTCTCCCATTCCCCAAATTCTTTATTACAAAATCTGACTTGTCAAAGGAAAAAATCTACACAAAATATAGAAATAATCTAAGCAGATATTCTTTATCTGACTCTGTCATTTATACACAGACATATATAATAGTTTGAATCATACTTCATTCAAAACTTTGATCAAAGATGGATATTTTCTATTTTCACTGTTTTCTCCTAAAATTTTTTCCTCCATTCTTTTAAACTGCTTTTTCTCTCAAAATCAGCAAATGCCATAGATCGTAATACTTTAATTTACACAAAGAATTAAGTAGATGTATTTGTGCTAAATGCTTATTTAAAACACATATCAAGGTTATTTTAAGGAAATAAATGCAGTATATTACACTGCTGTAAAACCCTAAACTATGGAAAAGTGAAAATAGTGAGACTTCTATCTTTACATCCTGGGTACAGAGAGCTTGAATGTGCTTCATTCTCGTATTACTATTAAAGAAAAACACACAAACTTTCAGTTATAACTGGTTTGCAACCTATTATTTAGAGCTAAATTCACAGACATAGTGTTCCAAAATCTAGTAAGAGATAGCAACCTGCAGAAAGAGGAGAAGAACAATGATTTATGTGGTACAGATGCAAATGGATACTAGCAAGAGAAATTCAATGCAAGTAACTGATCAATTGTTGAAGGCTGAGTCTGGACCCATGGAACACTGTGATGCGCTGGACACTGAATATAGTAGACCATTCTGTACCCTATTAAGACAATTGTAATGAACTTCACTGGGTGTTTACAGAAAGGATCATAATGAGCCCTAAGAAATTTTCCACCATAATACAATGGAGGAGGGAACAGCAGTTATATGGGATGGACCCACCTCCTCTATATCCACTATGGAACAAAAGCCTTAATCTGTGGCAGAGGTGGGCAAAATGTACTACCATGCTTAGCATATTAGAGACATTATATTACATCCAAGGTAAGGAAAATGAGAAATATTCTTCTCCTAGGGAGGTAGAAAACTATGCACTAGGCTCAGAACCAAATAAGAGAGGAAAAGAAAAATAAGGAGACAACCTTTCCCAAACTGAGGACACTGTGACCGCCCAACACTACAGCTTAATCAAACTGACAAAGACAGTCCCTCAAGTTCCCACAGCCAAGCTGCCAAACCTTGAAAAATAATTATCAGTTAAAAACTGAAGAAGCAAGACAGAAGAGCACGCAAAAAGCCCGTCTCTGAGGCACAGAGCAATATGATCAAGCTCATGGTCTAGCAAACATGGCTCTGGCAAACATTCTACATCTTGAAGACTTGGTATTGTAAAGGAATTTGTAGCCAGTTGTGCAGTTATAGTAATAATAGCAAGTGCATACCTCATCCCAACCTAGGTTCTAAGCAGATTAACACAAACTCCTATATTAAAAGTGTAAAAAAGGATGAGTTCCCGTCGTGGCTCTGCAGTTAACGAACCTGACTGGTAACCATAAAGTTGAGGGTTTGATTCCTGGCCTCGCTCAGTGAGTTAAGGATCCAGCATTGCTGTGAGCTGTGGTGTAGGTCGTAGATGCAGCTCAACTATGGCTGTGGTGTAGACCGGCAGCTACAGCTCCGATTCGACCCATAGCCTGGGAACCTCCATATGCCGTGGGTGCGGCCCTAAAAACAAAAGACAACAAAAAAAGTGTGAAAAAGGAAAGGTATACCCATTTTCAGGGCTAAAGCTGTTTCGTTTCTATTGTACACAAGATGGCAGGCTTTCAACAAAAACTATAAGACGTACAATAATGTATCTCACTCCCAAGAGATACATAATCAAAAGCAGACTAAAATATAACACAGCTATTAGAACTTAAGATACAAAAAGTAAAATAGCCATAATTAATAGAGTAAAAGATCTAATCGGGAAAAGTGGACAATAAGCAGAATCATATTAACAATTTCAACAGAAAAATAGGAACAGAAAGAATCAAATGGAAATGCTAGAAATTCAAAACACAGTAACAGAGATAATGCCTTTGACAACCTCATCTGTAGACTTGATTTAGCTGAGGGAACAATCACTGAACTAGAAAATAGGTCAATAGAGGTTATACAGATTGAAAGACAAAGAGGAAAAAAGAGAGAAATACAAGCACATGTGGGAGATACTGTGGGTTCAGTTCTAGACCACAGCCAATAAAGTCAATATCACAATAAAGTGAGTCACACAAATTTTTGATTTCTAAGTGCATATAAAAGTTATATTTATTATTTTGTAGTCTATTAAGTATATAGTAATATTATGTCTAAAAAGGTACATAGATTAATTTAAAATACTTTATTGCTTAAAAATGCTAACCATAATTTGAGCCAAAAAGTTGTAATCTTTTTGCAATGGAACTATCAGAAACTGATGATCATAGATCGCCATAACAAATATAACATTAATGAAAGCTTGAAAGACAGTGAGAATTACCGAAATGTGACACAGAGACACAAAGTGAGCAAAAGCTGTTTGAAAAAAATGGCACCAACAGACTTCCTTGAGGCAGGGCCGACACAAACCTTCAATATGCAAAAAACACAGTATCTGTGAAGCACAATAAAGGCAAGTGCAGTAAAATGAGTTATACCTGTACAGAACACCTGAGATCTGTGTGACAATATTACATGGTCTGATTTTTGTGAAGTTAGAATCTCTGAGGAAAAATAGAAAATATGGCAGAAATAGTTTAAGAAACAATAAAAGAAAATTTTACAGAATTAATGACAAACATCAAACTATAAACCCATAAATCTCAGAAAACAACAATCAGTGTAATTTTTTTCAAAAGGCATACTATATTCAAACTGCTGTAAAAATAAGATAGTGAAATATTATGAAGGCAGACATGGACAAAAGACATGACATATTGATACACAAATATATAAATTATAGCAGAGTTCTTTTCTGAAACCATTAAAACCATAATAGAATAAACCTAACTAAATATGGGCAGGACAAATAAAATGAAAACTAAAAACAGACAAAACAACCCATTCATGGAAGAACTAGAGTCCTAAATGAATGAAGAAATAGCCCATGATCAAGGATGGAAGAACTCAGTATTGTAAAGATGTCAGTTCTTCCCCAAATAATCCATTATTAAATGGAAATTCAATCAAAACACAATTAGGATTTTTCGTAGGTATCAATATTAATATTCTTAAATGTATATGAAAAAGGTAAGGAACCAAAATTACTATTTTTTTGAAAAAATAAATCTTGACTGCCAAATTGATATAAATAAATCTCTGAATACAGAGGTAATGGGAGAAAAAAGACAACTTTTCATTACAGAATAATTGATAGAAATAGAAAATAACCATAAAAAATCTCACATTAATAATTTCCACAAGCAATAGTCTCTGGAGGATGTTAAAATTAATGGTAAGAGTTTAAGCACAAATAGGATATCTGCATAGTTTCAAATATCTTCCCCCTAGTATTTAGTAATTTTAAAGAAAAAAGTAGTAGTAACAGTGAAGAACCACTGCAGAAACTATTTAATCAAATGATCAAGTTTACATCACCAGGAGCACTTATCTAAATAAAGTTCCACCTGAAACAATGTACTGAGAAGGCATATCACACTGTCAGTACTGTTCCGGGTAATACATAAACCATATTTAATTTAAAAAAATGGAGGATATTTGACAAAATAACTGACCACAAGTCTTCAAAAGTGTCCAGGTCATGGAAGATTTGAATAAATTTTCAACTTTAGCTAACAGTATGTTAGCAGAGTAAATTTATTAATTTAGAAAAAAACGTTAAGGTTATGTAAGATGGTAATATAAGAGGTAGCTAAGTGAAGGGTATATAGGGATTCTCTGCATTATTATCATTATTTTTTTTGTTTTTATAGGGCCACAACCTCAGCATATGGAAGTTCCCAGACTAGGGGTCAAATCGAAGCTGCAGCGGCAGGTCTACACCACAGCCGCAGCAACAAAGGATCTGAGCCACATCTGCGACCTATACCACAGCTCATGGCAATGCTGGATCCTTAACCCACTGATTGAGACAAGGGATCAAACCCGTGTCCTCATGGATACTAGTTGGGTTCACTACCACTGAACCATGACAGGAACGCCACTCTGCATTATTTTTGTAGTTCTTCCATAAATAGAAAATTATCTCAAACATTTAAACTGTGGTCAAAATCTACAAAAAAATGAATAAATAAAAACAAATCACCTCAGCAATGCAAGAAAACTTGCATTTAGGCTTTCTGCAATTTCTTTAGTTTCTATATGTGGAAAATTCAGAGTAGTTTCTATATTTCTTAATGGACATTAATGGATACATATGGTTGAACCATCACTTCTTCAATGAATTATTTTTTAAAAAATGGGGATTTTTTCTGTCCTTTTACCTTCTATAAAGAATTTTGCAATAAACACACACACTTATCTGATAATTTCTTTAGAATAAATTATGAAAAAGGAACAATTAGATCACTGGTAATTATCATTTAGTTTTTAAGAACATATACTTTCCATATTCTTCTAGAAACGTGAAACAGATTTTTACTCTCAAGTGGTATATGGTTGCATATTGTCTTAGCTCTGTGATTAAGACAGACTACATAGTGATGGACTGATCCTCAATTAATCGAAATTAGGATTCTGTGAAATATAGGATACAATGATCTAAAAAATTAAAAAAATATTTTATAACAGAAGCTTTATATAAAATATCAATGTCAGGGAAATAATTCCCAAGTCTTAACTTCTCTCTCTTATTGGACCATTAATCACATTCAGTGATTAGGCTGCTAAAAGGAAGATTAGCTAAAGAGGTACAAATCATTGTATTTTTATTTTTTTTAATTTATTAAAGTACAGTTGATTTACAATCTTGTACCATTTTCTGCTGTTCAGCAAAGTGACCCAGTTATACATACATACATATACATTCTTTTTCTCATATTACTTTCCATCATGTTCTATCACAAGTGATTGGATATAGTTCCTTTGCTACACAGCATGGCCTCATTGCTTACCCATTCTAAATGTTAATAGTTTGTATTTACTAACCTCAAACTCCCAGTCCATCCTATTCCCTCCCCCACCCCTTGGCAATCACAAGACAATTCTCTGTGTCTATGAGTGTGTTTTAGTTCTGCAGATAGGTTCATTAGTGCCATATTTTAGATTTCACATGCAAGTGATATCATATGGTATTTGTCTTTCTCTTCCTGACTTACTTCACCTGGTAGAATAATCTCTAGTTGCATCCGTGTTGCTGCAAATGGCATTATTTCATTCTTTTTATGTCTGAGTAGCGTTCCACTGTGCGTATGTACCTCATTTTCTTAATCCATTCATCTGTTAGTGGACATTTAGGTTGCTTCTATGTCTTGGCTGTTGTGAATAGTACTGCTATGAACATATTAGTGCATGCATCTTTTTGAATTGTAGTTTTGTTTGGACACATACCCAGGAATGCAAGTACTGAATCATATTGTAGTTCTATAATTAGTTTTCGGAGGAACCTCCCTACTGTCTTCCATTGTGGTTGTACCAATCTACTTTCCCACCAAAAGTATAGGAAGGTTCCCTTTTCTCCACAACCTCTCCTACATTTGTTATTTGCAGACAAATGTAGACTGCAAATGTAACTGCAAATGTAACTGCAAATGTGTTATTTGCAGTTAGAATGGCTATAAGGATAGCCATTCTAACTGGTGTGAGGTGGTACCTCACTGTATTTCTGATTTGCATTTCTCTAATAATTAGTGATGCTGGGAATCTTTTAGTTTAGAATTTCTCTGCTTCCTGGAAAAGGTGGATGTGTATGTTCATATCAACAGTTTATTTTATAACACATAACTCCAGACTATTTTGAAACAAACTTGTGATCTTAAAGCATGTCTGTAAATTTCTTGACCTTTCCTATCAAAACATTTGTATTATGCCCATTATTTTTGCCCATTACGACAGCCTTCTCAAATAACATGCCGTGGACATGATTTTCATTGACTTTTGAGGGTAGGACAGAATATGCCATGTACCCCTGGAAGCCTCAATCACAATATAAGATGGCAAAGGACTATAAAAAGATCACAGGAAGTGACTATATAGAGGCAGGGAGGAGAGGGTGAGTGCTATTCAATAACATCAGCTGTTCAGTGTTCAAATTTCAGACTCTTCTCAGACAGTGCAAGACAAGACAGAGAATACGCCTTCAGGAGGATTTCAGGAACATCTGACTACAACTGTCTGAGTTAACCACAGAGAACTGCCTTGCTGAGCCTAGCAACTTCCAGATTAATGAGCAAAATATGTGACAGTTACTATTTCAGGTCACTGATTTGGGGTAGTTTGTTTAGCAGCCATAGATAATTAGTATTTATTTAGAATCATCCCTAGGACTGTTACTGCATTTGGACACACAATCTTTTGTTCCAACTAAGTTAAAAGCCTTGAATCTTAAGCTTGAGGTAATACTACTTCTGTGATCTCTCTGTATGAAATGATCTTTCTGTGTATCTCAGAGCCTTTAAGTTTACTGACAGCTAAATTTATCAAATTCTTCTTTTTTCATGAATTCAATTCAGTTACTTATAGTAATGGAAAAATATCTGCATGAATTGTGATTCTGAAGCCTTCAATTAAGTAAGTTTCCTGGTCATCTTCTTCATTGACTTGGGTGTCTTTTGAAAGAAGAAATTTGAGCTGTGTTGTTTAGGTCAATCCCTGTACTCTCAATACTTAGAAAAGAAAAGCTCTAATCAAATGCTTAGATAACTATAGACTATTGTCTACATGGCTTGGACATCCTTTTCCTTCAAAATCTGAGACACAGTTTATAGTCTCTAATTGTATCAAGCAGTAGGGACACTGGAGTCTTACTACTGATTCACTGTAAGAAACTAGAAAAATTGCTAAAACTTGCAAGGCATAAAATAACATATCTGAGAAATGTCTTTCATTTATACCATTGTGTATTCTTCCATTATTAACTTCTGAAAACACTTGAAAAATGCTTTTAGAAATGTTTGAAATTTGATATAGAGTAACTTCTAAATGTAACACCATCCTAAGCCTCAAAAGCTATAGCAGAAGTAAACACTCCAAGCAAGAAGTTCAAAAAAAATTTTTAAAGTACCAGTTGCATATAGAAATCACTGAGAGGTGCCATAAAAAAGTAGGAGGGCAAATTTAGCTCTCCTCCTTTCACCTTTGTGGTGACCTGATTCTCAGAATATTCTCTCCTCACAATTTTTTTTTTTTAATTTGGCTCTTTCCTGCCTTCTGACATCACAAATTATAGGCAGAAAGGGAGAAAGAAAAATTAAGTAATGTCATTAGGAAATGGTAGTAAATTTGTACTTTAACAGCTGTGTGTCATATACTTAGTCGAATAAAAAATGAATTAAAATAGAAAACATTTCGTAATAATTCCCACTACATTTAAGCTCGAAATTGATGTTAGGTATAAGATTTTAAACATTCCATGATCAACTCATTTAGTTATTTTATGAACCCACTCCTTAACCAATTTATTAATTATGCCAACTTTTAATAATGGGCTTTCTGATGACCTTAGGGAATAGAAATAGGATGCAAATAATCATACCTATTTTCATCAAATTGTGTTACTAAAATTTTTAAAAAGGAGAAAATAATTAAATACCTACAAAATCATAACAATTGTCAATTCATTTTCAATAGATGAGGCAAGTGTGAAATTCCTTAAAATTCTGGAAAATCACAACGAACCAAGAGGTCAACCAATTATAAATTAATAATTAAATTTTAGTACCCAGATGCAAATTGCATATTTAATAGTCTAATCCATTATATGTGATTACAAAAATATGCACTCATATGAAAAAATATTCATTGTATATTAAGTGAAAAAATGTTAATTTCAAAACAATAATAATTATACCTCTCTTAATGAAATAATAAAATAGGAGAGACTACATTTACCCTCCAATATTAAAATGAAAACCATAAAGCTGTATAATATACATGAAAGAACAGTTTTTAAGCATTAGACGTCATACAGAAAAGGCCTGTGATGTCTAGAGAGAAAAGCTTGAAGGCAAGCCTAGAAATTATTTAACTGATAACTAAGTATTTAAATGCATTTCACAATATCCAAACTAATTAAAAGTACATAATAAAACCCTGGAGCAAACAATATAAAATTCACAGTGTATATTACCCAATTGAAAGTTACCAGGCATGCATGGAAGCAGAACAGTATCTATTTTAACCATGAAAAATCAACTACTGGAAATAGGGCCAAAATAATAGAGATAATAGAGTTACCAAATACAGTTGTAGGGGAAAAAAGCTTTTATAAATATATTCCACTATTTTAAAAAGTAGAGCAAAAGATGAATATGATACAGTAGATACATGGAAAAATTTATGGAATGAAAAATACTCTGGACTCTTATTAACAACAGACTAGACACTGCAGAATAGATAGCGACATTGAAGACTAAACAATAGAAAATATCCAAAATGATACAGAGAAAATAGGAGTTAAAAAATAAATGAAGCTGTATTAATAAGTGGGAAAATATCTTACTATTCAATAATCTATATATGCTCCCCAAAGAGAAGAGAGGTAGGGGAGGACAAAATTTTGAAGAAATACAGGCTTTACCAAAGTTCTCTTCATTTGTAGATGATATTATGGTCTATATAGACAAGCTTAAGAAATCTACAAAAAGGCTATGAAAACCATTACACATTTTCATCAAGCTGAAAGATGCAAGTACATGGAAATTTAAATTAACAAAAATAAGCACCAAAGCCAGAAGCATCTGAAATGTGAGAAAACCCACAAAGAGGAAATAACATGTGAAATCTACTGAAAAATTCAAGTGCAAGAAGACAGTCTTAAGCAACGTATTTTCATGCCTTAAAGGATGTATGTCAGTGTCCAAGAAGAAACTATGGTAAAACCTACACACTGTGTTTAATTTCCAGAGATGTATTCTCTTGTTTCATGAGGAAAATTACCCATTTATGTATGAACATGCTGTCTGTGGGGAAAGATTTGCAATGAAACAGTCTTAATAGGTGTGTCCTGTGCTTGACCTAACAGAAAGAAAATGAAAATCAAAGTAAAATCATCTTGTGAAAAAAGGAAGTCTTCCCTCTCATCTCAGTGAATATAGCCTTCTTAAAAGGAAACAAGAATAAGGTTTACTTTGCCTGAAAACAAAATCACTGAAATGTATTAAAAATAAACTGATTTCCACAGTTGTAATATTTACCCCTCAACTAAATATCAGATTGCTTTGTTTAAAGGACTACTGACTAACAAGCTTATTTTCTTTCAGAAACATATTTTTCCTTATTAAAATCACTAATTCAGTCTGGAAAATCTGTCCATCGATGTCACTGGGGTGTTAAATCTCTTACTATTATTGTATTCCCATCAATTTCTACAGTTACATCTGTTAGTATTTGTTTTACGTATTTAGGTGCATTTTTCCAGACAGAAATTCTATAAGTCAGCAGAGGTCCTAACTGACAGAATAAACCATTTTGCCTTAATGGATATTTTCAGGACACTACAGCCAAAAAATCCAGAATACACATTCTTTTCAGGTGCATATGGGACATTCTCCAGTATAGACTGGATACTAAGACACAAAATAAGACTCGACAAATCTAAGGACAGAAGTTATTTCAAGCATCTTTTCTGACCACAATAGCATGAAACAAGATATCAACCACAGAAAAGAAACAAGAAAAAATGGTTATGTGGAGACTAAATAACACGCTACTAAAAAACCAGTGGGTCAATACTGAAGCCAAAGAGGAAATTATAAAATACCTTGAGACAAATGACAGTGAAAACACAACCACACAGGACTTCCCATTGTGGCTCGTGAGTTAAATACCAGACTAGTATCCATGAGGACACAGGTTCAATCCAGGCCTTGTTCAGTGGGTTAAGGTTCGGGCATTGCTGAGAGGTGTGGTATAGGTCATAGACGTAACTTGGATCCTGCACTGCTGTGGCTGTAGTGTAGGCTTCAGCTGCAGCTCCGATTCACCTCTATCCTGGGAACTTACATGTGCTACAGGTGCAGCCCCCCACCCCCAAATATATCTCTTGGATGTAGCAAAAGCAATCCTAAGAGGGAAATTCATAGCAATACAGGTCTTGCTCAAAAACCAAGAAAAAGCTCAAATAAACAACCTAACATACCCCTAAAAGAATTACAAAAAGAAGAAAAAGTCTAATGTAAGCAGGAGGAAAGAAATAATACAGATCAGAGAGGAAATAAATAAAAGAGATTAAAAAAATAGAAAAAAATCAATAAAACCAAAAGGTGCTTTTTGAAAGGGTAAACCAAATTACAAACCTCTGGCCAGGCTCACCAAGAAGGGAGAGAGGACCCAAATAAATAAAAAAAGAAATAAGAAAGGAAGAATAATAACTGATAACACAGAAATGTCAAAAAACATAAAAGAATACTACGAACAATTATATGCCAACAAATTGGGCAACTAGAAGAAATGGACAAGTTTCTAGAAACATACAACCCACCAAAACTGAATGAAGAAAAATTGGGTAATTTGAACAGAGCAATCACTGGAAGTGAAATATAATCTGTAATTTAAAAAACTAAAAATAAAAAATACTCTCCCTGCAAACAAAAGTCCAGTATAGAATAGTTTCACTGGGGAAGTCTACCAAACATACAAAGAACTTATACTGATCCTTCTCAAACTCTTCCAAGATACTGAAGAGGAAAGAACACTCCCAAAGTCATTCTCTGAGGCTACCATCACCCTGGTACAAAAAATCAGAAAAAGATATTACCAAAAAGCTCATGTAACTCAATAACAAAACAAACAAACAGAAAAACAATACAAAAATTGGCAGATCTACATAGACATTTCTCCAGAGAAGATATACAGATGCCAATGGGCACATGAAAAGCTGCTCAACATCTGTAATTATCAGAGAAATGCAAATCAAAACTGCAGTAAGGTATCACCTCATACGAGTCAGAAGGGCCATCATTAAAATATCTACATATAATAAATGCTGGAGAGGGTGTGGAGGAAGGAAACCCTCCTACAATGCTGGTGGGGCTGTAACTTAGTACAACCATGAAAAACTGTATGGGTGCTCCTTAAAAAACTAAAGATAGAGCTACCATATGATCTAGTAATCCCAATCCTGGCATATATCTAGAGAAAACTCTAATTTGAAAAGATACATACACCCCAATGTTGAGAGCAACACTGTTTACAATAGCCAAGACACAGAAGCAACTTAAATGTCCACTGAGAAATAAATGGATAAAGAAGAGGTGGTACATATACAAAATGGAAAACTACTCAGCCATAAAAAAGAATGAAGTAATGCCTCTTGTAGCAACACGGATGGACCTAGAGATTATTTTATTAAGAGAAATGAGTCTGAGAAAGACAACTATAATATGATGTCACTTACATGTGAAATCTAAAATATAACACAAATACACTTATTTACAAAACAGAAACAGACTCACAGACATAGAAAACAAGCTTATGGATACCAAAGGGGTAAGAGTGGGGAGGGATAAATTAGGAGCTTGGGATCAGCAGCTATAAACTACTATGTATAAAATAGATAAACAACAGGCTCCTAATAAATAGCATAGGGAACTATACACAACATCTTGTAATAACCTATAATAGAAAAGAATACGAAAACAAATATGTATGTGTGTATACATACACACATGCATATACACGCTTATATATATAACTAAATTACTTTGCTGTACACCAGAAACAAGCACAACTTGTAAAGTAATTATATTTTAATTACAAATGAAAAAGAATCATTAATTCAGAAAAAAAGACTTCAAGAAAGTTCTAGAGATCACAGAGAAATGTCTAAAATTTAGGATACACAGCATAGTTCTATAGTAATAGATATTGGTAGAAGAAAAGATTAGTGAACTTCTATACATAGCAACTGAAACTATCCAACATGAATTCCAGAGGAAAAAAGATTGAAATAAAGAACATCAGTGAACTGTGGAACAACTTTACATGCCTGAAATTTGGTTATGAATAAGTTCTGAATAAATATTATTTGAAATATTTCATGAAAATAATAAACCCACATTTCCAATAAGCTCACAGGACCTCAAGCACAAGAAATATGGAAAAAAATACATTAAAGCACATCATAAATAAATTTCCTAACACAAGTGATGAAAATTGTAATAGATACAGTAGGTACAGTAAGAACAAAAACCAAGTTTTCTTGTCAGGAATCATGAATCAAATATATTTAATGTAGTGAAGGAAAAAAGTTGGTGAACTAGGTAATTCTATGCTTAACAAAAATACATTTTTAAATTCAAGTAAAAATAAAAACTTCTTCAAAGAACTCATTACCAACAGATATTTGCTACCAGAATTATCGCAAGTCATTGACAATAGCATCAAAAAAGTAAATAATTAATGATAAAGCTGACACAATACATGAAAGTCCTGTACAATGAAAACTGAAAAACACTGCATAAAGATATTTAAAGAAAAATAAAAGGACAGATATATTGTGTTAATGGACTGGAAGACTAAATATTATTTAGATGTAAATTATCCCCAATTGATCTATAAATTAAATGGATATCTAATCCACATCCTGAAAGACATTTGAAAAATTATATCTGACAATGTGGATATTAAGTGGGATTGAAAAGATAATTGAATAGTCAGAACAACTTTGATAAAGGACAGCAAACTTGGAGGAATTACCCTTCCTGAATTCAATACTTACCATGGAGCTACTCCAAAAAAAAAAAAAAAAAAAAGAGGATGGTGTGTGTGAAGGGATATGTGTGTTTTCTTGTAAATTCACTATAAGTCATGACATGTATACAGTATGTTCAATTAGCAATTATTTTTGAGGAAGAGAATATGCTTGCATGAGGATTCAACAGGGCTTCCACTTTATTGAGAAGGCTGGACATATTTTTTACTAAAACACAGTGTATATTACTTTAGTAATTACAAATAAATTGGAATTAAAAATGTAAAATACTTTTCCTATAATAATTGCATTTATTTGGGAATGCAATTATTTAGCAAGATTAGATTAGGTTTTAGGTTCATTTGACAGCTGAAAAGGAAAAATATTAATACCAAAGAAACTAGATAGTATTACTGAAGGTATTTAACATGTTGGGTTATTTTTCTTCTCTAAGTCACAATCAACCTGCTATGGTGGTTTCTTGAATAGATTTTAAGGCATTGTACAAAACTGTATATAAGAAGACTGCAATTCTAGGTGATGTTACATGAATATTTTACCAATTGGAAATTCTTGAGACCTCCATCAATATATTAGTGATATTGCAAATTCATTTGATATAAAAGGAGATCAGAGTCAGAACAGACTCATCCTAAAATCACAAATAGGAATTTAAAGGAATGTAATTTTACCCGCCACAGATGTGCTAACTTTAGTTTTGATGAGTTTTGAGTGTATAAAGTACTTTCGACTATGTTTGACTTTAATGTATGACAAGTATTCGATTCTGCTTTTCATCTTGCTATATAATAACTATGCCTGAAGGCCATAAAATGCATCCTATTTTAGAGTCTGGGATATCAGTCATAAACTTAAGTTATTAAAGCTCAAAGAGATAAAGTCTCTATATAAATTATTATAATACAAAAGGGAAATGATTCCACAGCCTGGTTGGAAGATAAGCCCTACATTTGGGAATAGGCTTAGAGGGTTTAGCTTCATTGATGCATTTCACATTTCTCCTCATAGAGGAGAAATTGCCACAGAAAACCTCTGGAAAGTAAATGAGACATACGCTACTGCATCCACGCATTTTTTTAAAAAATGTCTAATTTAAAAGATTTTAAAAGCTGTTCAATTTAATTAACAAGAAAGTAAAATTTTTCTTTTCTTCTGTGATTTCAGGTGGCTTCCTTCCTGTTTTCTAGAAGTAAAGCTTAGTGAGATATTCTCACTTTAGGGAAAGAAATTATTATAGGTTCACAGAATGTTTGCTTTAGAGGACTCAGAGCTTAGTTTTCTCATTTCTATATTTTACAAATAGGAAATTAAAAGTATCTTTTCCACAAAAGGCAATATTTCTCCTTATTTTACCTAACAAATTATCAGGAAACCTTTGCTAACTCCAAAATATTGCATCGTTTTCTCAGTTACACATATTCAGGAGACTCATTACTCAGTCTTGAAGTACAGGAAAGGATCAGCTGGATGATTTTAGGAGCTAGTAAACATGCAGATCATAACTCAGAGCAGACTATGGCTTTTTGCACTTTACTTCTGGGAACAGGTTACAAAGGATCTAGAAGAACAAGAACAACAACAAAAAATATGCAGAGAAACAAAAAATGAGGAAAGGAGTACTGCTCCCACAAATAACCCTAAATAATCAGAACTCTGTTGTTCACAAAGGAAAATATTTATTACAGAGGAACATGATATTCCGTGATTTTGAATGCCATTACCATTTTTACTTTGAGATTTTTGAGTTAGGTTCTTTCAGTGTTCCATGGTATATTCTTAGCTTCCATGGTAACAGATATTTATGTTCAAGAATGCTATTTGAATAAACCAATAAATACTATAATTGAAGTTTTCAGGTGATGCTAAGATTGTGAAATATTACACAGGGCCAGGTGAAACATCAAGGCACATTATTGACAAGCCACCTGACCAGCAATGAGGTCCTCAGAAAGTTGTCTTTATTAGGACAAAGCCATACTGTGTCAAAGCTGACATAATGAAAAAGGGAATGTGAAAGGTGCTAGGCAGGATGCCTATGACTCAATTGCTAGCCACCCTCCTACACATTGTACAATCCCAACCAAAGAGCTAATGTTACTATGAGGCAGAGACAGGCTCACATAAAATAGGAAGGGAAACTCTTCTAAAAGAGAACATAATGGGACTGTGTGTTGTTATCAAGGTAAAAAACCACATGGCAGAATAAAATAGAAGAGATTTAATTAGAATGTGCAGTCTAACTTCTTATTAACTAAAGATGCAGTTCCCAGAGAGGGGTCTTAATCCCTAATTTTAGTCAAAGGGCAAATGTACAATTAAGCTAACACAAATGCCTCAGCCAATCATTTTGGAGACTTCTATTAGCCCTGGACTTCCTAACATGCTGCAGCTTAATAAGAAGTTCCAACTGCACCAAATTGCTGTTTGTCAGGCTGAAAAAAGCACAGCCTGATGTACTGCTCTACAGACACTTTAGTCTGAACAGAATGTTAATATAAAGTAGAGTATGACATGTATAGTTTCTGGAATTTAATACACACTTTTCTCCTCATGCTTGAAAAACATTTCATTTATTTCTAACATAAAAATTTCCCTACCAGCATTTTTGGAGCTACTACATATAGTGAGGTTTTGGCCACCAAATGAATTTGAAAATAAGTACATGAAATCACAGGCTTTACTGAAAAAGCTTCCAGAGAAAGAAAGTTCTTAATTATGGGAATACTTGTGCCAGAAGCACTAGTGGCCTGAGTCTCCTGTAACTGACAGGGAGGTATTTCTAATATACAGAGTTGGTAATGGGTTGAGTGCTGCTGGTTCACGTAGCTTTCTCCTATGAGTAAGTAGCCTTATCCCTCCTGACAATGACGTTTGTATTTTTACTGGTGGGTGTTCACTATTTCCTCTTCTCCTCTTGCAAACGGCCCTTTAGGAAAAGGAAATAATGAGGCAGCTTTGAAAATGAACCTGATTCAAGGAAATGGCCTGTTCTCAGCCAATGTGAAACATTGCTTCACATCCTCCACTCAATTTAAATTTCAACTCAAATGCACTCAATTACATTTATTCAATACTTTTAACTCCCACAGTATTAAAAGATGATGTCATCAAGGTTTCAGGGAATGCACAGGAAGGTAAAACGGACTCTACACTCAAGCTTCCAGTTGATAAGTGGAAATTAAAAGTTCACAAATAAAAATATCCCAAAGAAGAATGTAAAACTAGACAAGAGTACAAACAAAATGTCAAGAAGAATAAAAAAAGGCATTAAGCCCATCTAATCATGCAGATCTTATCCCCCAACACACACCAAAGCTGGACATAGGAGGAAAATTGGTTCTTTGCTCAAAACACACTAATATCACTTAAAATATGTCACAAAAAATCTGAAATTTTCCATGATTAAAAATGTGAAAGGTATGTCTACAGCTGCACTCATATATGAGAGATATGGAATTTTAAAAAGTATTAAAAGTGTCATCACTTGCAGGTAATATCATTTACTTAGAAAATCTAAAATCTAACACTGATTATTGACAAACTAGTAGAATTGCCCTGGAGTTCAAAAAGATGGTGGTTTACATGTCAGCACGCTGTGTATTGGTGTTAGAAGTGTACCCAGAAAAAAACACCTAGTTTTACAGGCAAAATATTTCAGTAAGGTTTTTTTTTGGGGGGGGCAAAATCATCTGGTAGTAATTAACTTCTCTAATAAGCACATTAGAAAATGGAAGTAACTCAATAATCAATTTTTTACAAGTATTTACTGAATAGTTATTCTGTCTTTGTACCTTATCTGAGCAACAGAAGTTAATTACAACATAGGAATTTGACACTGACTCTGAAGGACAGAGGCTATCTGCTTCTATTCACAGATATATGCTCAGATTAAAATCCACAGAACCTCTGCTGGGGTAGGGGGAGAGTAGGGTAGAGAAACAGACAGACAGACTGAGATTGAGATGCTCATTTGTAACAGCTCACATTATACATTTTCTAAACAGGAACTGAAGGAACAAATCAAAAATGGATGCATTTCCCCCCACTTTGTAATTATTCTTAAAAGACTACTAAACTGGGATCTGTTTCTTTATATTGTCCTTATTATTGGCAAAATTTTGTGACAAATTTCAGCTCATCATATTATTTAACTTTGGACATCACAAAGTTAAGTCTTCTGATGTAGTGGTGGTCTTCCAATACAGTGACAGGTATTCTTTAGTGGTTTTTACATTCATTTATAATTTCACATTTCTAGGCACTTAGCCAAATATGGTTAAGAGTATTATCTCTCTGGCCTAGATTTCTTTTGCCATCCATACCATGTTTTCCTCTGCCTTTTCTTTAGGTTCTGAGTTCTTATTACACATGCATCTATGCAAGAATGTTATTTTTTGCAGGGCCATTATTATGAAGCATAGCATTATTTTAAAAATCTTGTGTGCAATCAGACCTCACATTCTTATTTTCTTTCTTTAGGTTTTTAATTTTTCTATTACAGTTGATTTACGTTGTTCTGTTGATTTCCGCTGTATAGCAAAGTGACCCAGTCATAAATACATATATATACATTCTTTTTCTCATATTATCCTCCATCATGTTCCATCACAAGTGACTAGATATAGTTCCCTGTGCTATACAGCATGATCTCATTACTTACCCCCCCAAATGCAATTATTTTTGAATCAATTGTATTTTTAAGATGACACTGCTTCTCTTAATTACCCTGTTGAATACCTGCCACTTTTTATTATAAAAAGAAATATCTTATTTGTCTTTGGGTTAACCTGAAGCTTTTAATTTCTCTTACATCAGTCTTCCTCTTGTTCTTTCTTCTTCTTTTTTTTTTTTTTAATGAGAGTTTCAATGTTTATTGCAGGTTCTCTCTTGTTTGGTTTTTTTTTTTTTTTTTTTTTTTTTTTTTTTTTTTTTTTTTTTTTTTTTTTTTTTTTTTTTTTTTTTTTTTTTTTTTTTTTTTTTTTTTTTTTTTTTTTTTTTTTTTTTTTTTTTTTTTTTTTTTTTTTTTTTTTTTTTTTTTTTTTTTTTTTTTTGTATATTTTCTTTTTTTGCCACACAGGCAGTATGTGGGAATTCCTGGGCCAGGGATTGAACCTATGCCGCACAACAGCAACCAGAGCCACAGCAGTGAGAATGCAGGAGCCTCATAGCCCATCAGAGAACCCCCTGCTTGCTCCTTCCGAATTCTGTTTCTCTATTCTATTTCATAATATATGTTTGCATGTATATATGAGAGGTGATGTGAGGAAACTAGAGAGGGACATTTTATCATGGATTTAGTCTGATTTGTCCTGGTTCTTAGAAGAAGGTAGAATTAGATCTATAATGCATTCACGCTGAATGTAAATACCTGATCTGGCCAGAAAGGAAGGCACCATAATAATTCTAATGTCACATTATTATCATTAATCACTGGCTACACTGACTTAGGAATTTACTATTGCCAAATCATGGTATTATGAAAGTTTGGGGGACTTAATAATTTACCAATTCTCTCCTCAGGCTGATGCAGAGAACAAGCTAGAAAATGGTCACAGAATAGCATCAATTTTATTATCAGCAATATTGTGCCCATAAACTTGCAGATATAAGGATTTTGACATATTCTGTTTGTTAGAAGTAGTGGCTAGGACTCAAGGTCAAAAAAAAAAAAAAAAGGTGTCTACCACTTACTCCTAAATATAAACTTTAACATCTGCTGTTGGATTTGTGGGGTTAGAAATTTACTCACCTGGCCACATCTTGGCCTGCTTCACAGACTTGGCGTCAGGGCTGCATTTTGACATAAGAGGGCCCTAGACAGTCTGTCTTCAGGACAACACAAGATTGTATTGATATAAACATAAATATACTATATTTTATGTTAAAACATTGCCTTCAGCTTAAAAATGTATTACTTTAATTTTAAAAGAAGTTAAAACATTTTTGTGGGACCCTAAAAATACTGCACACCTTAAACAATGCACCTACCATCCTCAGTGGATAGTTCAGTCCTGTCTGGAAAAACAGAAATTAGCAAAGAAGCTCTTGTTGCTGTGCTGCATTTGTTTGTTTGACTTTTTTGAGTGTAGAAGAACTCTTTTGAATTTTTTTTGGAATTAAAAACATTCTTAGAGTATAGCTGACTTACAATGTTGTGTTGGTTTCAGGTGTAGGGCATAGTGGAACATTCCTACATATACATATATTCATTCTGTTTCAGATTATTTTCCCATATAGGTTATTACAGAATATTGAGTAGATTTCCATGTTCTATAGATCCTTGGTAGTTACCTATTATATATATAGTAGCAGTATGGAAATTGTTCAATGATTATCATGTCCTAATGTGTGTTTGGCTCTCATAGTGATGTTTCATCATAACTTCTCCCCAAGAAAATTACAGCTTCTCGTACAGAGAGGAGAAAAACAAGAGGATAAGAAGGAAGAAAAAATTCTGTTTCCAGTTGGGAGAGCAGAATGAAGCTTCCTTTCTTTCTATGGAAAGGTTTGGATCCTCCCTCAAAGATAGGATGATCTACTTTTGATTTTCCCCGTTTCTACAGAGCACTTCAGACAGAGCAGGTCAGGCATGGCTTTCATTTACGTGAAAAGTATTATGCTAGTCACATTTGACAATTTCAGAGGAATGTGGGTATTCCACTTTTCCTACTTTTAATAGTGCCTTCCTTCAAATTATTTAATGCTGATCCCTAACATCACATTCAACATCTACAGGTACTTCAGCTCCCCTGTGAAATTAATTGTCGAATTCTAAAGAATTTTTATTAAACCATCTCTTACACCTAGGGTTTCATTTTTAAACTCTTCAAAATATTTGTCTCCTAATTAACTGATTCTAGGTAATATATACGAGACCAAATATTATAATGAGCTCTATCCAAGATACGGGTATGACCATGGAACAATGCTAACTTCATTATTATGAGAGATATATTCCAGATTACAAATCCAAAGTTAGATGTGAACCAACCTGCTGGGAGAAAGAAACAGTTAAGACCACAAAACTGTTAAAAGGTGGGAGGGGTGGAATTTGATCCCAGCATAAAGATAATACAGGTGGTTAACACATGTCCAAAAAGCAGGTAGTTAACAGACAGCTTTAGATATACATAAATGTTTATTTACATGTATATAGTATAGATACATAATGATTTTCAATAAGATCTAGATACAGTTCTCAAAATAATTACCAAGTCTCCAGATAGGAAAGGAGGAAATACAGTTCGTAAAAGGACACTGAAGACATCCCACTTTGTTTTACATGCATCCTGTACAGTCTTGAGAAAAAATTGTTTACCTTACCACTCCTTATCCCTAAAATAAAGTTCTGTTCTTATCACCCCTTTTCCCTATAATATCATCCTAACATCTTAAGATGATTAATTTATCATCTTTCTTCTTGGTATAACTATCCCCCTGTATTGAACTATTTATTAATCTAATTATTACTTCTTCAATAGTCAAGTCCTTAAAGAATTAAGATTTCTGGGAAAAATTAGGTGCTATGTTCAAGTTAGTAGTGATTACAAGTTTACAAGGTAACCTATGGGTTCTTGGATGTCACTGGCCTAAGATTAAATCTGGTTTTATACACTTGTAAGGAGTTAAAACTACCTATGGAAGTTAAGTAGTTGTCCTGTGAAGGGTAAAAGAAATCTGCATTTTTCCAGTCTACTTCTATGTCACATTATAAAGCAAATATGCCTTACAAGTTAGTCCTTTTTTATTTAGTCTATGGACCAATATACATAACTGTGCTTGGACCAAAGCCTCCAAATTTATCTCAGTGTTTCAGAAGACTCAATATTGTCCTCCATCTACTGTATATTTCATTACAGTAATCTTATGCTTTGAGAGTACATTTTTAGTTTATTAAGTCATTTATTCATTCATTGGGTAAATACTTATTGAGCACTTGCTCCCTGTGGACACTGTAGTGAACAAGACTATGGATCCCTTCCCTTATGGAGGTAACAATGACGGAAATAACTAAAATGAGAACAATTCACTGCTAATCATATATCCTGAGAGAGGGAGTGCTGCAGCACGCATATTTGATTATGCAATTTAACTACAGAAAATAATAATAATAATATAAAGAAGTCACTTTATATATATTGCTTATATTTTCCCAGGCAAAATCATACTTACTTACCATAACCATTTAAAGATAAGAAATACAAAACTCTGGGAAATCGACTTGCTGCAATTCAAGGGTCGAGAATTTGCAATGCTGGACTGAGATCCAGGCTCCTTGAGGCCAGACACTTAATTAATATAATATACTTGGTCTTTTCATTTTTACACATGTATGTTTGGACAGCATCAACTCCACTCTGTATATCCATTAAGACTGTATGCACTGAACCAACAGGTAAAGATCACATTTCATAAAATGTGGCCCTAAACAAGTCAATTACTATTTGGGGAGCTCACTTTTAGAGAGGTTACAACATTTTAGAAATCACGAAAGTCAAAGATAAAGAAATTAATGATGAATAAAATGTCTTTGGAGGATTAAAATAGTAGATTACCTCAAACAAGTGATTTGTATATTCTAAATTACTTTTCACATTATTGAGAACAATTTGTAAAGGATTCATTTTATGAAGCTCAATGAATCCTAAAAGTCAAATAAACAGGTGATTTTACTACTGAGATTTCTTATATGTTTTCTTTACTTCTCTGATAGCACAAAAATTAGAATTTTTCTTTTAATTAATATAACTATTGTCTTTATTAGTTAAGAAGTCCCTATTGTTATCTCTGGCAAAATTTCAAAAATTAACTTCTTACCTATTAAAAATAACACCAGTTCTCAGAATGTCTTATCTCAAATCAGCAGGAAAAAAAAATGCCTAAGAACACTACCAAGAAACTTCCTTTATCCTGCAAGCATTTAAAAATAAAAATAGAAACCTCCACTTCAAATAATAAAATTCCCCAAATTTTAGACATGAAAAATGTGATCCTATATAACCTAAACCACCGTTTACCCTCTGGTCTATTTCTCCTGAACATTTAATTGTGACCTAAATGAATGTTCTGCTTTTTGAAGCCATTTTCTATTGAACAATAATAGCAATAAGATTCAGGTGGCTGAAGAATACTCACAATAGATAGTTTCCAATTAAATGGTGGTACTCTTGAAAGCTTTTGTGTTTAGGCTTGGGAGTTATTTATTAGTCATATACTATCCATTCTAAAAAGAGGAGGTCAGACCATTGCATAATACACTCGCTGTTGTATTTCTGCTTTTTGAAAATAGGTATGTTGAGCATCAGGACAGTGACAAAGAAAACCATTTGTAAGTAAGCATCAGGAACCTGGCACCAAGTGGACATAAAATAGAAATAGTGCATTTGCAGAAGTTTATCCCTTATTTGTGACACAGTTCTCACTGTTAGGATCACCGCATATATTGTACAATTACTGCTTTTCACATAGTTCAAGGAAACAATCATGTGGCATCACTAAGGCCTATCTGTGCAGAAACTTATAAAGAATTCCCAGAGGTGAACACCAATAAAGGGGATGGATGACAATAGGTATAAAATTGAGACCTATCTAGAAAAGTTAGGTCAAATCACCTTTGATCATGTGGCTAGAAAAAAAATACAGTGCATACATCAAGTCTCCCTTTACCGTTCTTCATTCTTAATACTTTTAATTCACATACACATGTAAGATAATCAAGAAAAATGAAAAATTCTGAATTTCTCACCTGACTTTTTATTCAGAGTAATGAAAAAAAAGCTATACTGTGTTCATTATTTGTCCAGTCAGATTCATATCACAGCAAATCCATGGGAGTAGGTGCATTTGTAAATTTTTTCCATAGTTATTTTAAAATATATAATGGTAAATAAAAATGGTAACTTCAGTAGTACAAACGTATACCCATACTGTCAGGTGATACTTTTATTCACATGGTAATAGAAGTGATTTCTACCATGAATAACTTTAATAAATTACTTAAAAAAATGGTATATTATTCATATGTGTTTTTACAGAGTAGCATAATTTTAATGTTAGTTACTAATTATTGACCATATTAGAGTAATGACTGACAACTGCCATCACGATTTGAATGCTGATATTTGATTTAAATATATTTGATCCCTTTGAACAACACTGATATACAGGAAATGTGGGAAATTCTACAAGAGTTTAGTCATTCAGAACACTTAGCTACATTTTTCCCATGGTATTAATTCAAGATGAACTTTCTTATGTTAATAAAGCTTTTTTGATCCGATACTATAGTCAGGAAATAAAGATATATTAGCCATAGAAATCAGTAAGAGCAAAAATAAAGGCACTGTTCTTTTTTTAAAGGAAAACGCAGTCCACTTAAGGGGATTACACAGAAAGACATACAAATGGCAACCAAATATCTCTATGAGAAATTCAAGTTACAGACAGTAGCAGAGGGAGAGAGCCATGAATGATGTGGGGGAAGTGGAGTGGTCGTGGATAGAGTCCCGGGCAATAGGTAAGACACATGTAAGTGAAGAGCCATGGAATCCCATTGCCAGGGGTGGTACATTGTAAACAAGAGGTGAAAATGGATTTCACATGTATAAAATTAAAAAAAAAATAGATCCTACTGACTGTAATAATCAGAGAGTTCAGATTAGGAGACAGAAAGGAAATCTGGAAATTCTGAGAAACAAGTTCAAAGTGATCTTGAACACTAAATAGCACAACTTTTCTTGTCAAAATATCGGGTTGTACTGATGATGATGGTAGTGGCGGTGCTGGTGGTATGTGTTGGTGTGCATTGTGTGTGTGTGTGTGTGTGTATAAGAGAGTGACATGAAGAAATTAATGTTTTACTATGTTTTAATTTGGCTATAAAATGCAGGATGTATTTGGATAAATCAAGAAACATTCATCCTGATTGGTGGCAAGAAGTGATAGGACCTGTACCGTAGTGTTTTCCATGTGGATAAAAGGAAATCAAGGTAGAGACTATATCAAGAAAAAGGATCATTAAAGATCAATTAGTTATATAGAATAAAGAATATATGTAAGCATAATATGGAAATATTTTATGCCTCCATAACTTGGTGTGGGGTGGCTTGTTTTGGTTTAAAAATGATGAGCTTAGCTTTATTTTGAGCTTGAAGTGAATGGAAAATGAAATTGATAGACCTCCTAACCATATGTAGGACGTTTTTCTTTGCAACCGTGTTTGTTGCTTACTGCTTACTTTTTAGCAACCTTTTGCTAAGCCTGCATCCCCAAACCAGCCATTCACTGTTTTTCTCATATAATTAATGAAATATTAAAGGTCAGCAAATATAAATGTTAGTTTCTTGGGGGAAAATTTTCCCTAAAAGAATAATAGAGTTCATCGTGGTCTAAGAATGAAAAGGCTTCTATTTAGATGCTATTTTGAATGCTGAATTCAATGACAGCTTAGGTCTACAGCAGGCAGGGTCCACCATTTATTCTCTATAGCACATGGAGCTTCAGGAATATTTACAGGTGAGAATTCATACACTATGTCGTAGTCGCAAATGTGAGGATTTCTATCAGGTTTCATAAGTCTCACATATCAGAAGTCTCTAATTAATGCTACTTTACTTATCATTTTCCTATAAATACTAATATAAATTCTTAAAAAATGAAAAGAACGAAGAATGTGTCTTTGGAACTTCATAAGTATTTGAGGTGTATGAATGGCTATGTCTTGGGAAAGACTATTGCATATCTCAGGACAGAAAAAAACATCAAGTGAGTAGAAAGCCAATAAAGAAAAAAAATCCTGACCAATTTCTGGAACTTTTGGCAAAGAGAAATAGGAGGACTTTAAGAAAGACACCAAGAGAGATCTCAGGGAATCAGCAAGAGAAAAACCCAAGTGTAGCTCTAGAAAGACGACAAAGCCCTCCTTTATCTTTATATTGTCAGCAATACTTTTGAAAACATTTAGGTAGCCGAGTGCCATGAAGTTAGGGTACACAAAATTAGTTTGGAGTGGGGAAGGTGGAACTTGAACTATGTCTATAGCGTGAATATAATTAAAAGATGCATGAGAAACTGAGACACATCCAAGGAAATGCTGGAAGCGAAACACAGAGGCATGTAAGTACAAGGCATGAGTCAGGGCTAATAAAGAGATCAACTGAATAAAACATCTGATCCATGAAAGGAAAATGAGATTCAACAGGGAGGTACAGTGTGACTAGATGATGTGAATTCTTTAGAATCCAGTGAAGGAATCTGGACTTTCACAGTTGGAATAAGAGAAGCATAAAAGATGTTTGAGAGAGAAATTTGTGTTTAAGTGATTTCAAGAGATTTTATCAAGTTGGCTTTATGATTATTCTGGTGGTAATAGGTGAAGCATTTTAGAAAAAAAGAGTCTAGAGCTAGGTTATGTGAATAGGAAGCTCATAAAATAATCCAGGAGTAAATCATGAAACTTGAATGTATCAACGATATGTACTTGAAAGTCTACATTTGCTATTATTTTAATTTCTAGATACCAGATGATATAGTGGAGACATCATGAGCTTTGTAAACTGGAGACATCTGGGTTACACATCTTTATCCAATAGTTACTAGCTTTGAAACTCTAATCAAGTTACTCATTCTCCTAAGTTTAGGGATAATGTGTTTCTGATAGGTTTGTTCAGAGATAAAAATAACATTATATAATTGTGATACGGAGTCAGAGATACAAAAAAATACATATATCATACAGTTCTTGACATATCATATTTAGTAAAAATATTGTATGTTCCCTTATATCTTTTATTGTCCTTTATTTAGCATCCATGTGTATATTTATTTGTTTTATTTTATTATCCTCTCAATAGCCTTTCTTCTGGCAATGTGTTTAAAGTGTCTATGAATCACTTGAACAAGAGTATAATTTTAAACTATGTAAATACCATAAAATAAGGTAGTTCAGTAAAGAATAAAAATTAATTAAGCCAGAACGGATGTACTGTGGGAGCATGCCATACATAACTGGTCAAAACGTTCTCATACGAGAAAATATATTTAGCTTTTGCTACTGAGGATTCTATGGATTTCTTCTAAAATATCCTTGAGAGAACATTTTTTTCTCATCTTAAGAAAATATTACTTCAAACATACACCAGGAATTAGCCATATTTGATATTTTACATACAGTATTTTTCCATGCCTTCTGTGGATTTTTAAACAGTCTTTAGATCATGTGAAGATGTTTCACAGAATACATTTGCCTTTCATAGACTGTAAAATGCACTCCTTTATCAACTCATCATTTATAAAAAACTTTACTTAGCTCTTTGTATTTTTTATTCACTAGATAAGCAGCAAGTCCAGAGAGAGTTAAGACACATTTATTTTCCTCAAAATGATATACTTTTCATATACTTATAAGATAATTTAAACCCTGGGCTCAAAGTTTCAAATGTAGTGTGCTAGAAAAAGGCATTTTAAGAGGTAGTTACTAAAGCCTTTGGTTCTATACGACTATCATATTGAACAATTTCTATACTCCCAACACAACCATTGCCTGCTTCTTTTCTCATTTTCAGCGACAGACTCACCTCAATCCGGAATTCAGTCTCTCACTGACAGACTAACTTTTAATATCTCTTCCATTTTTACTATCTCTATAATCTAATCCAAATTAGTCAAACCCACCTAGAACACTGAGTACTGATGCTACCTCAAATTTAATGCATTAAAAAATCCTTCCAAAATGCTTATCATCTTGAGACAAGGCAAGAATGGACTGATCTCTTATGACCAAAATTTTAAATGATTTTTGGATGTCTACAGGTCTCCTTGCTTATAATAGTTGTAATGGTAGCAAGAATAATATTTAATTTAGTGATTTTATTTTATTGATTTTATTTTATTTTAGTGATTTACCTGTGGAAATTAATTCAATCCAGACAAAAAATTAGAATAAATATGAAAGTTAGATATCATTAATTTCTATTCACAACGAAATTACTGTCCAAGAATTTGAGAGATATGTAATATTAGGCTTAGTAGCTCCATTTATGGTTCTGTCTGCACAGCCAGCCAGTGAGTGTGGCCCTCACACCTTTGTTGTGTCTGAACCAAAGCATTAGCCTCAGTTTTGAAGAGAAAAATCTCATTCTACTGAGCTTATCTCCTTTCAGGAGAGAAAAGGTTTTGCAAGTAGCAACTGAAGTTTACCATAGTTATTCAGTGATCTTGTACAATGACCATATAGCATATTTTCAGATCTAAGTGTTTTGCTTCCTGGTCAGACCTCAATACATACAATAATATCGACCTTGCCTTGCCCCTGCCCTTGATCTGTGGCTTTTGCTTTCAGTGGATCTGTGATGGAGGGAGCTCTTACCTTATAGTGGCTCATCTCTTATTTGCTGGAACTATTTCCTATTCATTAAAAGCAGACCTCTTATTTTATTTAAACTATCCTTGTTCTATTAGAAAAAGTCATCTAATACTTATATAACTATTAATAATCTATTCATTTAGTCTTGTACCATGACTTCAAATCTCCATCTACATTATCTTGAGAGTAACAGAGTTACTCTATTTAAATTATGCATTCTTCTTGAAGGGAATACCCAACATCTATCAATTCCTTTTAATTCTGCTAATAAAGATCCTGCTACCTCAGTTCTCAATTCTTCATGCCACCTTCCTAAAAAAAATCCTAATACAGACACTAGGGATATATAATGATATACCCAGATGAGATGCACTGTCTCCTGGATCCTCAAAGATATTTTATGCAAGTTACCTTGAAAATGTATGTGTGATTTGGAATACAGCAGAGTTGAGGCTCAAAGACATAAAGGTGATAGATTTTGCCTGTCTAATTTATGAGTGATTCAATCATGAAGATCAGAGAAAAGCTTTATTTCTCCCAGATCATATTTGCCCTTAACATAATGTCAAACTTCACCATCCACTGTTAATTCAAAAAATAGACAAACCAGATATCTGAAAGATATTAACTGGTAAAATGATAATAGTATTCTATCACAACATCCTGCAAAAAATCTTTTGAACCTATCTTTATCGATTATCTTTCAAACCATTATACACATTTCTTTTTGTTAGAAGGTGGCTGGTCACTCATGCTAATACACTATTGGAATTACACAGGATCATTTCAGATACTTCTCTAAGTAAGTATCTAAGTTCTATAAGGCATCTCTCATAGTTTCCTAACAGGCAGTTGCTTTATCTCCCTCCCGTGGGAAGTTTCATGATGTTCAGATCACTTTACATTCGCTATATATTAATATTTAAGCATCTTCAAAGAAATTTAGTTATACCATACCTTAATATTTAGCCTGACTGGGTAAATATCTCCTCTGAACTGTGCAGAACAAACTACCTCTCGTGTGGTATTTTCCACAGTCTAGACCACAGTAGATTTGAGTTACTAGTCATGGAAGTTGATAGCACATAGTTCGGGCTTGGGTAAATCTAAGTTTAAATTCCAACTCAAACTTATCTAATAATTTCTTTAATTCTTAGAATCCCAATTCTTTCACCTGTAACATAGATGTAATTACTTAAATCTAAGATTTCTTGAAAGCACTGAATGAAGGGACAAATGTAAAGACCCTTGTCATTCCTGGAATACAGAGTTAATAAACAAGAAAAATAATAATCACATTACATTTGTATATTCATTGAGAGAACATATGGATAAAATTTCTGTTGTGACACTCACTAATTTCATGACTTTTGTAAATTAAGTGACCCTGGTTTAATAATACACACATAACACTTCATTTATTTTAATAATATAGTTTTTGTGAAATCATTTGTAAATATTTTAAAAGATTTTCTTTTTTCTTATTCATATACCTTTATCTTTTATAGAACTATGGAGACTTCACATACTAGGGCTTTAGTGATGAAATAATGAAAAGATGACTCTTTGGTTAAATAAATAATCTTTTAAGGAACATAATAAAAGTTTTTAAATTATTTCAGTGACATCCTTGCTAAAATATAATATAATGCATTGCTTTTTTGACATAAAGAACCTTACAGTAAATAGAATTTCATTTACTGAATATAAAATTCAGAGATAAAATGATTCTACCATTCAATCATTTTTTAATGCTATCTGTAGCACTCTTGTGACCATTAACAATCATTAGCATTAATGTGAGTTTCTAAGGCATGTTGGAAATACACACATAGTAACTGGCTTCCTTTAAATATCATGGATAAGTAAAAATAAAATTATATTTCTTGTCTTTAAAGATATGTTTTAAGTTTTCATATCATTACAATGGTATAATATTCTTTATCGTGCTTAAGAGTACCCTTTGAAAAAAATAGCAATACTTCATGGACTTTAGCTTTGTTTAATCATAATCTGGAGAGACATATATGAAGTGGGTTTTTTTTAATTGTTTTAGTTGTTGATGTATACATAAACAGAGACAGAGAGAGATAAAAGGACAATATGAAGAATGCTAAAATTATGTAAAAGATAATACATAAGGAGGAGAAACAAAAGCATAAATTTAATTTCAAATATTGGAGTTCCCTTCGTGGCTCAGTGGTTAACGAATCCGACTAAGAACCGAAAGGTTGCGGGTTCGATCCATGGCCTTGCTCAGTGGGTTAAGGATCCGGCGTTGCCGTGAGCTGTGGTGTAAGTTGTAGAGGTGGCTTGGATCCTGCATGGCTGTGGCGAAGGCTGACAGCTACAGCTCCTGTTAGACCCCTAGCCTGGGAATCTCTATATGTCGCGGGTGCGGCTCTAGATAAAGGCAAAAAGACAAAAAAAAAATTAATTTCAAATATTGATAAAGGGTTATCCCAAACAATACAGAACTTATATATTGTTAATATTTCATACCGAAAATATTTGCAGTTATATGATCCAGCTAATTTTATATACTTTTTTCACTATTCTGTATATCTGAGCCTAAAAGATAGTGTATAGAATATAAACTACAACAGGAAAAAAAGACAATTTGGTACGAACAGTGAGTATAGCTAATTCTTTGTAGACAGTGAAAGTGTATCTGGGAGGCAAAGTGGAAAAAGGTACATCCTTCAAAGTAAAATATTGAATTCTAAAATACTTTATACATTACAATGCACATACAAAATGAATTTTCCAATTATAAATATACACAGAGTATTTTATATAATATATATTCTGATTAAAATATTCCTCTTCTATTTTTAAAGGTACAGCTGTATATAATATCACACTGAACTATTATCAAAGCAATAAAAGAAATATGACCAATGCAGACTTACAATCTTGGTGAAGACAATATTGTAGGAGGAAAAAAGTCATCTTTTGTACTGAGCAAATAACCAACATTTAATTGTTGTATTAGTTAAGTAATAACAGGAATAAAAAATCATTTAAATTTATTAGTGAAAAGACTGGAAAAATAGAGCTTTGAAAGTTCAAAGGAGAAACCAAGGTGACTATCACAATAAGTAATTCACTTTTAACACATAAGTTCAATGATATTCAGAAAGAATTAGAAAGAAAAGGACTTCAAAGGTCTCATAAGCATAAAGAAGTCAAAGAAGGTCAATCTTGAAACAGCTGCTGGAGGGGATCAGAGAGATAAAACTTAAACCTTGTAATTACTCTTAGAAAATTAAAGGAATAAAAATGGCCAACATCAAATCAAAAGCTTTCAAAGTGGAAGAGGAGATTCCTGAGAAACGGCAATAAAATCCACACGGACTTAGTGATCAGAATTCGTATTAAAAGATGATTAAAGAAAAAATAGCCTTTATCAATATGCTATCCAGAAAGTCCTGAAAAATCATTCAGAGTAAGTGGTAAATGACAGAAAACAGCAAAGATGATTTTCTGGGCCATGGAAAATTAAAAACCTTGAGAAAGATAAATAAAACTCTGAATTTGAACTCTTATCAAGATCCAGACCAAGGATGAGCTTCTGATGGAACACATTCAACCGAGGCAGTTATGATTCTATGGACCAGTGACCAAGTGTATCAGAAAAAATTTAATTTATGTGGTTCTTTGAAACAGTAATTGGCATACTATTCTCACTAATCAAGTATAAAAACTATGAATCAATGTGAGTTTTTCTACTTTATAAGTAAATTTTACCATAAAGCATTCATATCCATAAGAAGTTAGTCATACTGAATACAAAACTGTTAGGCAGTGTGAATCTACTCTTATCAAAATTAATCACTGAGTAAATAAATAAATGGGGGAGAATAGACTCCATTTCCCTGTGTACAATCACACAAGAATTTCAAATAGTTTACATACATACTCCATACTCAAGGAAGTAGAGCAAAATTCCCCATCCTTTACGGGTGGGCTGTGCAAAGAGACTTCCTTCCAAAGAAGGAATGGGGGAAAGAAGAGTAATTTTATAGGCGAGAAACCTGACATAACACTAACTCAGTCAGATAATACCAACATCATCAGTGGTAAGTTATACTGATAGCGTGCACCTTTGCTAGGATGTGATGAGAATGACACCTGACCTCTCTGCTTTCCTCGCAAAACCCATAGCCACAGTTTAATCATAAAGAAAACATCAGGCAAATTCAGGCACATTCTGTAAAATAACTGGCCAGTACTCCTTAAGTTGTCAAAATCATCCAAAAGAAGGAAAGTCTGAGAAACTCTTACAACCAAGAAGAGCCTAATGACACACGACAATTAAACGTGTTTAACAGAACTGCTTCCAGGAAATACCTCAAATTATACAGACATACACATACATAAACACACATACATTCATACACATATATGTATATAAATATTTTGCCTTCAATTTTTAGCACATGATTCTGTTAACCATCAGCCACTTCTAGCAAAACTGTGCTACTATGGAAAGTATGTTTTATCCTTATCTTTGATGGTGTGGTTCTATGATAAATACACTTTCATATTGATGCTATTAAATATCAAAGTGTTAGTACATACCAGTAATAGTATTTAAAATAACATAAGAAAATTAAGCAGAGTTAGAATATCTTTTCCAGAGTATAAAGTTGATGCAACAGAAAGAGTTATACCTTTGTGAACTCAATGAGCAGAGAAAAATTATCACACAAAACTTAGTATTTTAAGAAAATGTGCTAGGATAAACTTCTATAAAAAACACTTTTAAAAACAAAGTTATGTTTTCTGACACAAAAGTTTTTAAAAATCAATGAAAATTTTAGTTTTGAAGAAAACACTCCAGTCAATTACTACGAAAGCAATTTATCAAATTTAAAATTATTTATGAGCGTGGCAGATGAGATATATTGTATCTTATAGAAAGTATTTCCTAAAAATATTAATAACTCTAATGCTACTTCTCTATCAAGCCAAACTCACCTTTCCAATGATTTATTGTAACAGCATTCTAAGTGTTGTCCCTACTTCCATATTTGCCTTCCTACAACCTATTTTCAGTATAGCAACCAGAGTGATCTTGGTAAAATATCAGATCATTTCACATCTCTACTCAAAACTCTCTGATGGCTATCTGCTTCTCTCAGAATAGAGGCCTCTTTACAAAGCCTAGAAGGCCCAATGGACCCACTCTGTGAGAGCTACTCTTCCTTTTCCAATTCCGCTCCCTCTCATTACTTTTGCTCCATCCATATTAAATATATGGATGAATCTGGTCCTTTCATCTTATTTTTGTTCAGAAATCTAAAATGGGAGTTATTAAAACCTTGGAAGGAAAACTGAAGAAAATAATGTATTGGGGTAGAAGATTTATTAAATAACATATATCTAAGATCCAATTTTAATGTAAAGCAATTCAGCAACACAAGAAGAACCAAGGGAACTTTATAATCAGGATAAGCTGATGTGCATGGTATTCAGACAAGCAAGGAATCTTCCTGGCCTTACATTCCACCCATTCAAAATTGAGTGTATGCACATAAACGCTATTAAGAGGTTTGGTCCTAAAGGCATCCTTCCTGGCCTCGACTTCCTGCTTCTTTGCTTTAATATCTATATGAACAAGACATTTTATTTTACTTTGATTCCATAATGTCTTCTCATGGAAATGATAACACTGTTTAGCTCATAACTTTACGTAAGGACATTAAATTTTGTGTAGTGATTCCAACAGTGACTATCTTTGTCAGATTTTGCTATCATTCCTAGACTTAGTTTTAAAAAAGAAATGGAATATTCTACATCCATTTGTTGTAGTTGTCCCATCATCTCTCAGCTTGCTGAAGTTCATCTTACCAATTTTCTTGTTTGGGGATCTGGAAAAATATTTTCTTTGTTCATTTAATTTAATGATTGTTGTCTCTAGCAATTCTGTGTGGGAGATAGTTCAGCTGAATATGAAACATAATTCTTGCTGTGTTTGTCTTTCTTTGAATTTGTAGATATGTTTCAATAATAGTTTCCATTGAGAATTCTGAAATAAAAACTGATTTTTTTTTGTTTTTTGTTTTTTTTTTATGGCTGCACTTGCAGCATATGGAATCCTCAGGCCAAGGGCTGACTCTGAGGCACAGCTGTGACTTATGCTGTGACAACACTGGATCCTTTAATCCAATGCTTCTGGCTGGGATTGAATCCACACCTCCAGAGCAACCAGAGCATCTGCAGCCTGATTCTTTTTTTCTTTTTTTTTTCTTTTTTTTTTTTGTTATGGCCACTGCTGCGGCATATGGAAGTTCCAAGACTAGGGGTCGAATCTGAGCTATAGCTGCTGGCCTACGCCACAGTCACAGCAATGCCAGATCCGAGCTGCGTCTATGACCTACACCACAGCTCTCAGCAACGCCGGATCCTTAACCCACTGAGCGAGGCCAGGGATTGGTTCTGCGTCCTCATGGATGTCAGTCAGATTTGTTTCCACTGAGCCATGATGGGAACTCCTGCAGTGTGATTCTTAAACAACCTATATTTTTTCTTTTATAGATGAACAAATTTTGTTTTATTGTATAAACAATTTGAAGTTCTAAAAACAGAATAGGTTATAGCAAGGTGTTGATTTTTTTAATTTATTTTTTACTAAAGTATAGTTGATTTACAATGTTGTGTCAATTTCTTATGTACAGCAAAGTGGCCCAGTTTTATGTAAGTAATGTGCATACACACACATTCCTTTTGTCATATTATTCTCCATCATGGTCTATCCCAGACACTGGATTTTGTTACCTGTGCTATACAGTAAAACCTCATTGCTTATCCATACTAAATGTAGTAGTTTGCATCTACTAACTTCAAACACCCAGTCCAACCCACTCCCTCCCCTCACCATCTTCACTGGCAATCACAAATCTGTTCTCTATGCCTATGAGTCTGTTTCTGTTTTGTAGATAGGTTCAGTTTTGCCACATTTTAGATTCCACATATAAGCAATATCACATGGTATTTGTATTACTCTTTCTGTCTTACTTCACTTAGTATGAGAATCTGCAGTTGCATTCATGTTGCTCCAAATGGCACTATTTTGTTCTTTTCACGGCTGAGTAGTATTCCACTGTGTGTATGTACCACATCTTAATCCATTCATCTGTCAGTGGGCATTTAGGTTGCTTCCTTGTCTTGGCTATTGTGAATAGTGATGCAATGAACACAGGAGTACATGTATCTTCTTGAATTACAGTTTTCTCCAGATATATGCCCACGAGTGGAATTGCTGGATCATACGGTAGTTCCATATTCAATTTTCTCGGGTACCTCTGTACTGTTCTCCATAATGGCTGTACCAATTTATATTCCTACCAGCAATGTAAGAAGATTCCCTTTCTTCACACCCTCTTCAGCATTTATTATTTGTAGACTATTAATGATGGCTATTCCGACCAGTATGAGGTGACACCTCATTGCAGTTTTGATTTGAATTTCTCTAATAATTAGTGATGTTGAGCATTTTTTCATGAGTCTACTGGCCATTTGTACATCTTTTTTGGAGAAATGTCTATTTAAGTCTTCTGCCCAAATTTCAATTGGTTTTTTTCATTGTTTTTGAGTTGGATGAGTTGTTCGTATATTTTTGGAGATTAAGCCCCTGTCGGGTTCATCATTTGCATCTCTTTTCTCCTATTCCATAGGTTGTCTTTTTTTTTTTTCTGATTTCCTTTTCTGTGCAAAAGCTTTTAAGTTTGATTAGTTCCAATTTGTTTATTTTTGTTTTTATTTCCACTGCCTTGGGAAATGGACCTAAGAAAACATTTGTAGGAGTTCCTGTTGCGGCTCAGCAGTTAACAAACCCAACTAGGGTCCATGGGGATATAGGTTTGATCCCTGGCCGCACTTGGTGGGTTAAGGATCCAGTGTTGCCATGAGCTGTGGTGTAGGTCACAGACGGAGCTCAGATTCCGAGTTGCTGTGGCTCTGGTGTAGGCCAGCGGCTGTGGCTCTAATTCAGTCCCTAGTCTGGGAACCTCCATATGCTGCGGGTACAGCACTAAAAAGACAAAAAAAAGAAAAAGAAAAGAAATTTGTACAGTTTATGTCAGAAAGACCTTTTATTGACATTCCAAACATTTTGTCCTGTCATATAGCATGGCTTTCTAATAAGTCTATTAAGTCCCCTTTTATTGCAGAGAAGTTCTCTAAAAATATGTCTTTAACATTTGGTTACTTCATTTTTTTTTATTTGAGGGAGTTCTCTAATTATGTGAACATATTAAATTTAATTTAGGTTCATTGCAATTTTAAATATTCTTAACCCATAATTTACTTGTATTACATATGATTTGAATATCTCCTATGTTCTTTCTGGACTAGCAACAAGATAAGATCGAAATATCAACGATCAATAAAATTAAACATTAGAAAGACACAAAATGATGCTGAATAGATAATTATTTTAAAATAATAAAAGTCAATTTATTAAAAAGTAGTATTGATTCAAAATATTTAAACCAGAAAATTGACAGAATTAAAAGGAGGGGAGAAAAGGCAAATCCACAATTAATATAGGAGATTTCAGCACTTTTTAATAAGTAATAGAAAAAGAGAAAAAAATAGTAAGAATATAGAAACTAGGAGGAATGGAAGTAACAGATTTGGACTAATCACCATACATAGAACAGTACAACACAAAAGGCAGAAAAACATACATACATGTATACATAAATATTTTTAAATGGCAAATCATTCTTTCCAAGTATATATAAAATTATTTTTAAAATATTGGCTATATTGGTGGGCAAATGAAATAATTTTTAAAGTAGAAAGCAAAAACAATCAATGACAAGACAAAATAAAATAAAAAGCTAAATTAAGAAATATACAAGTACTTGAATGAATGTAAAACAGTATACTTCTAAATATGATTTAAGGAAGAAATCTCAAAGGAGGAGTTCCCTTCGTGGCTCAGTGGTTAACGAACCACATCATGGAACTAGGATCCATGAGGATGTGGGTTCAATCCCTGGCTTCCCTCAGAGGGTTAAGGATCCTGCATTGCTATGGCTATGGCATAGGCCGGCAGCTGTAGCTCTGATTCGACCCCTAGCCTAGGAACTTCCATATGATGCAGGGTGGCCCTAAAAAGCATGGACACAAAAAAAGAAAGAAATCTCAAAGGAAGTAAGAAAATATTTTCTACTGAAAGATAATGAAGATGTGACCATATCAAAACATATAATATATGGCTAAAATAAATAGGGAAATATTTGTCTTTATATTAGATAAAAGGCTAGAATTAAATAATTTATATATATGAAAGTAAAGGATAGAAATGAACAAGAAATCAAAGTAGAGAAAGTAATAATAACAGAAATCAGTAAATTCAAAACAGATGTGCAGTAGTTAAAATTCACCAAAGGTTAACATTAATTCTTCAGGAATATTAATAAAATTGCTAAACTCCTAGCAAGACTGATCAATAGAATTATTATTTTAAATTTCTAATATTAAAAATGAAAGAAGTAGACCTCACTATAAGTTATACACACATGAAAACAATAGAAAAACATAATCACAACTTTGTGCAAATGAATTTGCTAATCTAAATGAAATGGAGAAATTCCTTGAAAACCAGAATTTGTTGAATCTAACAATAAAAAGCCTTAATATTATTGTATTCATTAAAGATATGTGCTATTTCCATTTTTGTTTATTCATCAGTTTAACTGCTGTATAATTTATGTAAAATAAAATAAAACCCTTTAAATTTTACAATTGAATGAGCTTTGAGAAATGGCCGCTATTAATCCCTTGCCAGAATCAAGGACAGCTATAACACCCCAAATGTTTTCTCATGCCCCTTTGTATTCCATCATTTTCTCTCCTCCTGACCCCAAGCAAGCAATGATCTCATTTTTGTCACAACAGACTGACTTCCTTTTCTAGAAATTTAGGTTAATGGAACCCAACTTAATGTACCCTTCTTGTCTGGATTACTTCATTCAGCATGCTAACTTTTA